>JAOWCC010000019.1:82091700-82691700 GCA_030867875.1 Actinernus sp. WN-2022
GGTCTTGTAATGAAGAGACTACATTTGAAATAATTTTTCGAGCCTTCGAATAACGATTTCTATATCAACCAATTGAGCTTGAAATATTACAGCAAGTACAACACAATTTTTGTAACTGACGACAGAGGAAACAGGGGATAAATGTGAACTGAGTGATTGACAGGTAAGCAATTTTAATTCAATGTACAAAGGAATTGACAGTCTTAAAATCGCACTCGTAATATCTCCCAAGTTCGAACAACTTTTCTGCTGGTTTTCTTATGTTTGTAACGTCAACCGCTGTTCGTGGGGACTTTTAACCAACAAATTGCAAATCGGCAAACAACAACTTTATTATAAATACTCTCACAGAATTATACTATAAGTAGATATATCTATAATACTAGTAACAACGATAGGAGTATTAGGGTACCTGAAATAGCCATTAATAGTTAATCTAGGTCAGGTTTTCATAAAATAGGATAATTAATAATGGAGAGCCAAGAAACAAAATACAGGGAAAACAAAAGAGACAACTAAACACACACACACACACGCACCTGGATATTGTTCCAGATCATATTACCTTGATATCTTAACTAAAATTTAACATAATTGGTTCGGAGGTAGATAATATGATAACTTGCATCGAATCTTGTATTCTATTTATGAACATAAGATATAGGAGTAAAATAATTATCAATTTAAAACTCTGGTAGTTAAATACAGCAGTTAAAACCCAGACGACAAAGTTGTCAACCTTTTCGCTACCTTACGTGCTACCTTACATGCTACCTTACGTGCTACCTTACGTGCTACCTTACGTGCTACCTTACGTGCTACCTTACGTGCTACCTTACGTGCTACCTTACGTGCTACCTTACGTGCTACCTTACGTGCTACCTTACGTGCTACCTTAAGTGCTACCTTACTTGCTCATATCCTACGTGCTACCTTACGTGCTTATATCCTACGTGCTATCTTACGTGTACCTTACGTGCTTCCTTACGCGATACCTTACGTGCTTCCTTACGTGATACCTTACGTGATACCTTACGTGATACCTTACGTGATACCTTACGTGATATCTTACGTGATACCTTACGTGATACCTTACGTGATACCTTACGTGATACCTTATACGTGCTACCTTACGCCATAACCTTCCTCGGCGGGATTGCATGGAAAGGGGGAAGATATATATATATATATATATATATATATACCTAGATAATCCCTGTATCCCATGTGGGAGATGTTTGTTTTAGCCTAGTCATTGCATACTGTAAATATATCTGAAGCATGTTAAGGCCTGGTTCATTAATGGAAAATAGATTTAAGAGAAAAATAACAGGAACAACAGTTTAAGTAAAATATAACCACATTATAATGTTATCCACTTCCTTAAAGTGCAAGTAGCGCCATAAAACAACATGAACTCTTTTTGCCCCAAATTCTATTTCTGATATACTTCAGTTGCCTAACTTAGTTTTCTTTGAGAGGCAGGAGCAGAAATCAAACTAGAATAAACGCTACCCGAATTGCGGGATTGATTCATCTTGTGATATCACAATGAAAACCTTCAAAAAACGATTCGATTTTTTAAATCTCACTTCCTGAACGTGTTCTAGTATTCGATGACCGTTCTGCTTTCCAAATATGGAATATATTGACCATATATTGAATATGACAGGGAGATCTCAAGAACGAAACTTTTCTCGATAAATTGTTTGATATGGTCATAATTAGCGAAAACATTTAAGTGAAATGCGGTTGCGACGATAATATATAAATACGAAGTAACCCTGCTAAAATATTCCTCTTCCAGCAGTGTTTTAGACCACGCTTAGAAAACATGACTCATGTACTGAAGATAAGGAAATATTAAGGGTACGTGACCTATTTTGCATATTTTCGCCTTAATAACTCATTAACGAAACATTGTAGTCATCTTTTCTAAGCTGAGACAGGTAAAAGGCTTTAACCTTAACTTAACATATCCACTCATTATTCTCACGGTTTCTGTTAAACTCGGAGTCGCGTTTTTGATTTACGATTTCGTGGTCTAAGTCACGTAGCAGAACACGTGACACATTTTGCTGCACACAAATGACGATATCTATTATCGTGAGAAACTTCGCGCACTTACCGTACTCGGCTGTACTGAAATAAGGAAAAAGGTTTTTACCCGAAATTTGATCCCTGAACCAGGCCTTAACATGCTTGAGATCTTGTAAACGTAACAACAGGGTTACCGCTAGCCTCCTCTGCAGGCACTCCCGGTAAAATAATCATCGGACCGGGATTCCTTCTTATTTTTGTTCTTCCCCTCACCTGAACCTTCCACGCACATGAAGCCCGTTCAGATGATCCTTCCACCACAGGAATCCCGGTGATTCAAATTTCTTATTATATTATCCCGGTGTCATATTAGGAGTTGCCTGCGGAGAAGGCTAGGTTACACCATCTCCATGCAAACACAGACTTAGAAATTTGTCTTTGAGTTTGAGTGAGATATGTTGACCTAATAGCGCTCAAATGACAGAACCATAAATTTCATCAGGCAGCCATTGTGCGCTCACAAGTCTGGTATCATATCCAAAAAGACGATATTGGCGAGAAGAGTTTCTGTTTCTCTTCAGTGTAACCGTTTTCACCACCTTCGGCAGCCTTTTCGTATTCTGACTTAACAGCTTGTTGCAGGGTGTCTGGTAATGGTTTCTTGTTGGTCTCTGGCAGAGTCATGCACAAGACGCCGCAGATCAGAGCATTGATTGCCATAATGCCGAATGGCATCATTGTATGGATGCGTTTCTGAAAACAAAATTGTTGAAGTGAATTCCTGTTCCTTCACCGAGAGTGTATTGTCAAGTGAATGCTGCAGCTTGTTTATAAATTCCTAAGCCACAGGTTAGCAGAGCAGCTAGAGCATGCAATGCAGGGTTTTCTTGAAAAGAATAGACAACATCAGGCGTCACGTCAATGTAAAAACTGTAGACACAAAAGTTGCGCAATACATACCGAATAGACGATGAATGGGGCACAGAACGAACCAACGCGCGCTGCCGATGTGGACGTACCCATGGCTACGTTCCTGTAACAGTAAAATAGTTCAAACAAGGTGTAACGAGGTTATGCTGTTTGATTGCTTGTTTACGTGAATCAAATTATATGACAATGAAACGCATATGATACATTTCCTAAATGTCCTGTTCACCGTTGATTGTCTCTTCGAATACAGAAGTCTGGTGTGAGGAAATGAGTCGTTTTCGTATGATACATTAGAAACATTGTATACCTGACGACTGTGGGGAAGAGCTCAGACGAGTACACGTAGACTCCATCGAATGTAATTGTGATGCAGAACTTGGCAATCAGCATGGCTGCGATGACCTTGCCAACTAGAAATCCTGCCCAAATACCATATAGATTATTTTTGTTAAACATTACAACGTTTATACATAGTTTTACACAACCGACCGTCAATATGGCTTGCCACCAATATTTAATAATTACCGGTGGTGCCATCGTCATATAGGTTCAATAAAGCTGCTATTATGGCTGCCAAAGCTCCAACGTAAAGACTTACTACAATAGACTTCTTCCGTCCAAACCTGTATAAAGAATTGATCACTTCAGTAAGCAAATTGATACCGCGCGTATACAAGGAATGTTAAAGTGCAGAGTTATTGTTGATTTAAAGGTTAAACTGGATAACAAAATGACCTACATAGGGAAACATGATTAGCGTCTGTCATTTTCGGTTATTAAAGTGCAAGTATCATGTCAAAAAAATAAAAAAGATATTGTACAATTGTGTTTGTTTCTCACAAAAAGGTATTAATCTAGCAGATTTTGTAACGTACATTTCTGACATTTAATCCCTAATTTTGATTACTTGTCGTGGATCCTGTGACGTCATAAGATGAATCAACCCAAGAGAAAACTACTATTTTAAAATGCCGTAGGTTTCCATTGTGACATGACAAGATGAATCAATCCCGCAATTCGGGTAACTTATATTCTAGTTGAATTGCTGCTCCAGTCTCTTGAAGAAAACTAATTTACATAACTGATGTATATTAGAAATAGAATTTGGAGCAAAAACAGTTAATGTTGTTTTATGGCTTTACTTGCACGTCATATAAGTCACAAGCCAAATGAATTCTCGTTCATTTTGCTCTGTTTTTATGTCAGCTCCACTTATTAAAATATATTTCAATAAGATCGCAAGGATCAAATGCCCGACCCACATTCAATGTTATCACTCGATTAACGTGCAATGCCTTAGTATAAGGTGATTTAAATTATCAGCTCATTTCACGGAGTTGTAACGCATTTTAAAGCCATATTATATGACAACCATAAATCGCCAAAGATTTAAAACACCGCTTTACTGAACCAAAACCAACGATTTCTGGCCAGGACTGGTAAGCACTTTAAGGACTTTCCAAGAGGACAGCAGTTGTATTACATGTTCGTTAGTTCACATTGACTATGCAGTAAATGGAAAAAATAGTAGTAGTAGTTCTTTTAGTAGTAGTTTTAGTAGCAGTAGTTTTAGTAGTAGTAGTAGTTGTCGTAGCACTGAAGCAATAGCATCAGCAGCAGAAGTACAAGCAATTTATTTACTGAGGATGGAAAACATTATTATCGGTAAGCCGGTAGTTTACATAATGGCCCTCTTAAATTAGGCTAAGAAAAACTACATGGCCTAATGGGTCTAGATATAGTAGTGACACTTACATTGGACGAACGAAAGACATTGTTTGTGCCCTTACCTGTTAAGTGAGGGGATAGCAATGAACATTCCGATCAGTTCAAACACAGCAGACAGGAAGAAGTTGAAATACATGTTTCCACCGATGGTTGTTGAACTTAGACTAATTCCATAATAAACTAACCCACTAACCGCCCTGGAAATAATAACACATAATTAGATAATCATCAAAATAGTCTTGTTGTAATTATTAGTCCAGATTCGTATTCAAAAATTACCACTGAATGTGTTGACTACAGATGCATTTATACAGGGTTAGCCTATTTCTTAAGTTAAACATTCATAAATACCAGCAAGAAGGTGGGCTTTTCACAACTCTGCGTATTGTTGTAGTTTCTGGTTTTGCACCTTCTCGCTGGTATTTATGAATGTTTAACGTAAGAAAGAGGCTAATCCTGTATAAATGAGTCTGTAGTCATCGCATTCAGTGGTAATTTTCGAATACAAAAACCGGACTATTAAAGATGACTGAACCAACCCAAAGCATAACTTCCCAATGGAGATCTCGTGGATACAAGGTTAACTGTAGCTTTCAACAACACTGGTGTATCGCATTTTGTAGTTTCAGAAAATATCCAATCCCCTCCACTCACGTTTTATATTTGCTTGGTCCACTTTTTCCACCTGAATTTTGACATTGAAATTTGACACTGACTTCCAAGCTCTAAATACATCGTGTGGATCTCGTGTGGATCACGTGTGGATCTCGTGTGGATCACGTGCTATACAGTCATTTTGCTGTTTCACCGCCAACGCTCATAGCAGGTCGACCTTACTTACCAGCAGTACCAGGACACAAGTGTCTTGTGGGTCATACTTCGTGTAGCGAACAGGTCCCTTATATCTCCGAGCCTCTCTAACTGGTTCTTGTTTTCGGTTTCGTCAGAAAAAATGAAAGCCTTGTCCTCAAAAACTTTCCCATTTCCCTTGGCAACGGCCTGAAGTGTTTTCGTAGCTTCAGCATATTTCCCTTTTACCAAAAGCCAGCGTAGAGATTTTGGAGTGAACCTGTGGATAGAGAGTGGAAATTCCCGATTCTTAGAGTTGCATTAATTTGCTGTAGCTGTAATTCTCGTCTTATTGTTAATGTTTTGGAATTATCATTCACTTGGAAAACAATCGTCTTAATATTTTAAAATGGTAATTTTGATGTTTCTCGATACTTTATTAATACCATTAATTTTCCACAAAGGAAATGTACGATTCAGTGATAAAACAAGAATTTGTCGAGTGTGCGCTATGCACAAAGCCGCCTATTTTAGCCTAACTTGTACTGATCATGCAGTAACTCACTTCCAGAAGATGAAGAACAGTAATCCTGGTGCGCTTGTTATGATGGAGAGTGTTCGCCAGTCAGGAACAAGATAAGCCACTAGTGCTAGAGACCAGAGAGCGAAGATCCATGCAAACCAGATGCCAATTCCTACCACACTACGATGACGCACCCCAATGTACTCCATCACGAGAACATACCCACAGATGGAGTACCCACCTTAGATAAGGACACAAAAAACGTGCAATGTATTACTATTTCTATTATTGTTATCAGCAAATGTCATTGCAAGTTTTTAGAGTAGTGTTATAGAATGTTCATTCCTCAGATATCTCAGTAGCACGTGCAGTAGCTAGCCTTTAGTAATTTCTAAATTCGCCTTTTTATTTCCTTACCTATACCTGCACCAGCCAGGCCTCTAAACAGTGCAAACACCCAGTATTTACCAGCAAAGGCTGAGAAGAACCCAGAGGCACACGCGAGCATACTGAAAGGGAATATAACGATCTTCCTCCCAAACTTATCGCTGAGTACACTGGCTACCATGGCGCCGAATATCCACACAAGGAACGTCATGGAGTTCGTAATGCTCACGTACACGGCCTTATCGCACACCAGATCCCACTGAAAACGAACATCACGCACAGTGAATATCATGCAATGTAATTCAGTACATCTCTCGTATGTGCACGCAAAATTACAGACTGGAAAGAGTTTACGAAAATCTGACTGAATGAAATTTTCCTTTCCAAGTGTGTGTATTGCATCAGGAAACTCGAATTAAATACATCATGAAACTCGAAATACTGGGTTTTCCCCTTTGATCACGTAAAAACAATGTATTAAGACGACTGATCCATTTGGTTTTACGTTTAAATTCACACTGAAGATCGATTTTCCTGATTCTACTACGTGTGCTAAAAAGTTGTGGAACATTGTTAAATCTCTCTGTACCGATAGAATAGTATGTTTTATTCCTCCAATTATTAAAAATAACTATAAAGCTTAATCTACGACTCAAACAAAGACTAGTATTTTTAATGAGCATTTTGTTAAAAAGACAGAATTAGACTGGGGCTAAGTCACACTTCGTCCAATGGATTATTTTCAAATTGAGTATTTTCTCACGCTCAGAAGCTACTGAAGACGAAGTACACGGCCTTCTAATACGTGTTGGCATTTCCAAAGCTTGCGGTCATGAAGGTGTTGGTAACAAGATAATCTAATTATATCGTGATGGATTATGTAAATCGTTCGCTTAGTCGTGGTCATTTTCCAAATCAATGGAAATTTGCAAATGTGATCCCACTTTACAAGAAGGACGACCGGCAAAGTAAATTGAATTACAGCCCTGTATCATTACTTTCAAGTCTCTCTAAGATAATTGAGAAAATCGTATTATAGAGGTTTTGCACCATCACGTGACTTTCTAGCAGCTGTTGCTACGCCGCCATGTTGGATGGCAGGCTGAACCAACATGGCGTACTGTTTGAGCGCAGGAATTCGATGATGAAATATTATACGACCTTTATCGCCCTGGCCTAAAGTTCGATAAAGTTTAATAATATATGGAAAACACACTTTGACCATAATGATTTCTGAAGCTCCTTAATGCTACGTTGCCTTGTAATTTAAGTTTTATACTTACCACTGCAGGATCTACCTCCCACCGACTGATGGATCGAGATATTACTGAATGTTCAGTAACTATCTGCCGGTGTTTTTAAAGAATGCAAACATGCTAACATTGAATGTGAAGCATTCGTCCTATCTGAAACACTTAAATCATTGTAAAAGATAATTTTATATAGTCACTAAAACTTTAACATATTTTCATTGTTTCGTTCGTTTCTTAAAGGACTATCATAGGTATTCTAGAACTAGAGAATTAGTAACCGTCGGCGCCTTCAAAAAAATAATCAAACTTCTGAAACTTCTGCTGTGACGTTAATTTCGTCGCCTTTAATTTTTGTGTTTTATAATACTTCAAAAGATTCTAAAACCTAGACAACTATGAAGGGTTTCATTCCCGTTTTTTTTTTTTTTGGGGGGGGGGGGGGTTCTTCAAGGTAAAAAGGGTAGGGGTCATCCTAAAAATACCAAACAATATTCATTTATATAGCGCAAATTCTATATGAATATATTCAAATGAGTTTTACAATGTAATTGTTTTGTGATACGGACTGCTATTGTGGGGCAATGTGTTGCCGTGCAGTTTACAATCATGAGTGATTGGTCGTACCTCAGAATACCAGGCTGTTGTGTCGGGAGACAATCCCCTACACTTTCTCGAAATAACACAACAGGTTATTTTACGTCCCGTCGTATAGATTAGAAGAGGTAGGAGACAAGGCCAACGGTTTATGCGTCCCTGTCCAAGGACGTGGCCGGGATTCGAACCCCCGAAATCCAGCACTCTAGCCCGTGCTCTACCAACTAAGCTAACCAGTGAGGCGGAGTGTACCATATGTATAAATGAGAACTATTTGAAAGTCCATGAATCAATAAATAAGAAGGCAATTTAAAGATGCTGATGCTGATGCTATGATTCACTACAGCTAATCCTATTTTCGCCAGTCCCGCAAATATATATCTTGTGGTTAACAAACTCTACCCCAGTCTACAGGCGGCCTATGAACAGTACCATAGCCTGAGACTGCGCTATTACGTGTTCATAATGATATTCTTCGTGCCTTGGACCAAACGAAAGAGGCTGTTCTGATACTCCTTGACCTGTCCTCTGATTTCGACACTATTGATCATGATATACTTATCTGCAGACTTGAATCTCAGCTTGGATCTACTGGATCTGTCCTTAGTTGGTTTACGTCTTATCTTCACGGTCGCTCTCAACAGGTTGTGATAGGAAGTATTGAGTCCAAGTTCCAACCAATTACATCTGGTGTCCCTTTGGCTCGGTATTGGGCCCATTGCTATTCATATTGTATTTTGCTTCCTTACAAGACATTATTAAGTCACATGGCCTCGATTGTATGCTTTATGCAGACGATTCGCAACTCTACATTACGACGAATCACTGGATAGCTTAGATCTTTGTATTCAAGACATTCAAACTTTTTTCCTTGCAAACAAACTTGTCTGTAATCCATCTAAGACGGAAGTAGTCCATTTCTCCTCTCGGTTCAGTAAGTTGGTAAACGTAGTCTAGTACCTGCAATTGAGGCTCGTAACCTTGGCGTCATTTTCGATCGTCAATTGACTATGTCTCGTCACGTTAACAAAGTATGCCGATCTGCTTTACACTCGCTCAAACATATAGGTAGAATAAGGAAGTATTTAAGCAGGTCTAGCACTGAACGTCTAATACACGTACGCATTTATTACGACCAAGCTTGATTATTGTAATTCACTTTTATATGGTTTACCTGCCACGGAGATCTCCAAACTTCAGCGTGTACAAAACGTAGCAGCAAGGTTAGTAACCCGTGCTAAGCAGAGAGACCATATTACTCCTATTGTGCGCGATTTGCACTGGCTACTTATTAGAGAGCGTAGTATTTTTAAAATATGTCTGTTAGTTTTTAAGTCGATTCATTTTTGTGCGTCTTCATATATTACTGATCTTATCAAGCTTTATGTTCCTAGCCGGAACCTGCGCTCCTCTACTCTTGGTTTGCTGTCAGTCCCCAAGTCCTTTTCGGCTACTCACGGGGACCGCGCCTTTTCCGTTGCTGGACCCAGTCTCTGGAATGCACTTCCAGATAAGATAAGAAATGCAGAGTCATTATATCATTTTAAGGCGCTTCTTAAGACCCACCGTTTTAATTCTTATAGAATAGTTTATTTCGTGTATTTACATTATATATATCTTCTTAAGACCCACCTTTTTAATTCTTATAGAATAGTTTAATTTCGTGTATATACATTATTGCGTTCGACGAAGGACTGAGAACGCATACTAATCTTGCAGTGGACTCCCTGTGGTCATGTGTGGGCTACCTGTGCTTCCCCAGGCGAAAGAAATCGAGATTCGTGTATGTCCGTCCTCATGTCATCATGTCATCATGTATGTTTGTACTTTTTAGAATAAATTATCTCGGCCGGGGAACTGGTAACCACACGTACACGACGCGAGCGGCCATTTTGGTGAATGCCAGTATGGTTTCTGTTTTGCTCGCGATCGGTAAGTTACTTGCCTCATTTTCCGACAATCCAATGTAATGATGTTTCAAAGGTTCGCAAGTACAATTGAGCAAAGTCTGAGGAAAGTGTGTAGTACATCTGGAGGACTTACAAAGTCCAATATGGTCTGTTTTGTACCTTGAACATTCAACTCCCAGTTAGCTTAGTGGTTAAGCTCCGGTCTGTTGAGCGGGAGGTCGCGGGTTCAAATCCCGGCCGGACCAACACTCAGGGTCTTAAAATAACTGAGTAGATGGTGCTGCCTTTGTGAAACAACTGCAAATGGTTAGACTCTTCACGTCTTCTCGGATAAGGACGTAAAATTGTAGGACTCCCGTCGGCCTCAAGTTTATCAGTCTCATCAGACTGTCACGAATTACCGACGTTAAATAAAGTTGCTTTACTTTTAACTCGGCCATAATTATTTATTTGTGCTGAACCCGAGTGAATCTGCGATCGAAAAATATGCTGCTCGCTGCATTGAGTTGTGCTGTTCGTTTTGCCGATACCAAAACTGTAAATGGTCAAGATGCTATGAATCATACCTGAAGGCTGAAGAGAAGTACATGGATATGAATATTTCAGTGTGAGTTGTGAAGAACCTTTTTAAATACTACACATGTGTGCATCGTGGTGGTTTGATCATGGTCAAACAAATTAACACTGCATTCAGGCTATAACCACACTGGATATGTCAAGGAACTTAAATATCAAAACAAGGTGAGCCCTAATATGATCAGAAATTATTCTGCAATAACAATGGACACTCAATATTCTGCAGCTAGCCTTGGTCTCACTTGAAGAATAATTTGAATCAGTCTGAAGGTGTAGTTTACACACATGCACATATATTTTATGTTATACACTGGAGTGTAATTGTGATGGGCGCCTCCCATGCACCCCCGCGAGAGTTGTATAATCCATAAGCCTTTACGGGCGGATGAAAGAAGAAAGCACATGGTCGAGTCAAATGGTTGTTCTTGTGGTTGTTTTGGGATTATTATCGCCGAACCCGGCCAAATAACACAGGAAGTTGAGTTACAAAATTGGGGGCTCAGACGGGAAAGTTTAAACAATAAAAACTAGATAAAAGCGTTTGTGTTTTGAATGGAATACACCGGAGTTTATCTAGGAAACCCACTCGCGATCGTGTCGTCGTGGATGAGAAACAGGATGGTGTGGAAGTCGATTGTTTTGCCCTGTCTTGGTCGTTCCGAAGAGGTAAGCGACTAAATATATTAAGTTGAAGGGGGTGTCCCGAGAACTGTCCGTATTGGGACTACAGTTATTCGTCGGAACCGAGTTTTAGTGGGTCTTATAATTAGCGATTTGTACACTGGAGAATCGATCGTGCAACACAAGATGGCTGAGTAATTTCAGCTTCGACTGCCGACAGAACTTTGTAAAGCGGGACTGGGAATAGTAAAGTTAGTGGCGAAATACCTTAAGATAAATGAGGCGGATATAGAGGGAAAGAAGCAGGTTAGAGTGGTCAACATGATTGGTACTATTATTGAACAAGAACTGACTAAAGTGCCTGACGAGGAAAAGGTTTCTTTCCTCCAAGAAATTATGGAGATTGTTATCGATATCCCACCGCCCTTAGAGGAGGTAAAGGAGGATAAGAAAGAAGTTTTACTTCTAAAAAAGGAAATCGAAAAGCTTAAGTTGGTGCAAAAACAGAAAATCGAAGAAATTCAGACAAAGAGCAATGGCACTAAGACAAAGCCAAAAGAAACAGAAGTAGTTGACACACCAACCCTTCATTCTCTCTTTGGGTCCACAAGTGTTCTGCGACGCCACTTTAAAATGATAGGCCAGATAGGCGAACCGGAACAAAATGACAAATTAACCTTTAATTCCCTGATAAGGCAAATATAGGTGCCGGGATGGGACAAGGTTATAAGGAAAGTCAGATTGTCGATGGTGGTATCCGTGCAATTATACCAGGGCTTGTCCTTAGCATGGCCAAGAATCAAGGACAGCATGGCTGCCAAGTTACACTGAGTATGCGCAGTACGCTCATAAATAATGGAGTCATAGGCACACAATGACTGAGAAAGCACAAAAAAGCCAAATAAAATTATCTTACTTTATAGATGTACCAGGTGCGTCAATCCCAAAAGCTTCGCGTTGGCTCGTTCAGGCGCTAGGTGTCCTTTTTTCGTAGGTTTAAACAGTATAAACTCCGGCAAAACTGTGTTCAACTGCTGAACGCTGAGCTGCATGTATATAATCGTATGCAAATATGCAACATTTGCCGTACGTAGCCAAAGTATTGAGCTTGTAGTTCCATGTCAGTTGTAGCTGGTCAAAGTGCGAAAATCGTAAGTTGTAGTTCGAAGAGTGTTTGACGATTCCCGTTAGTTCGTTTGACAATCAATCTTCAATAAACTTTTGGATCTAAAACCGATGAAAACAGCTGAAGTTGCTAAAATCATGGTAGTGCGTAAGATGCTCAAAGAAGAATCAGCGTCCTTTGCAAAAAGTGAGGGTGATGTGGGGTGTATAGATGGACTTCAGATGGAGTTAAATTTATCGGACAGCAGACCTGTTCAGAGAAATTATGTGTCCTTTCCCCGACCACTATATCAAGAGGTTAAAAATTACATTGAAGATATTTTAAATAAGCAGTTCATTGTAAAGTTCGAGTCTTCATACTCCTCCCTCGTAGTATGTGTTAGGAAGAGGGACAGAACATGACGCTTATGTATTGATTACAGAGAACTAAACCGTCGCACCGTTCCTGACCGGCATCCAATTCCTAGGGTTCAGGAGCCCTTGGACAGTTTAGGAGGTAATTCTTGGTTCAGCGTGCTAGACCAAGGGAAAGCATATCACCAAGGCTTCATGGGGAGGAAGAGTCAGCCTTACACAGCATTTATAACACCATTGGGGTTGTACGAGTGGATACGTATACCGTTTGGACTTGTGAATGCCCCAGCAAACTTCCAACGATTGATGGAGGGATGTCTAGGAGAATTACGGGATAACATTGCTATACCATATTTAGACGATGTGATTGTCTTCAGTAGATCATTTGACGAGCATGTGGAGCATTTATGAACAGTACTACGCAGACTAAAACAACATGGTGTTAAGCTAAAGCTCAGTAAATGTAATCTGTTCAAACGCGAGGTCTGTTTCCTTGGGCGTATTGTTTCGGAAGAGGGGCACAGAATGGGTCCTAAGGGGATAGCAGCTGTCTCTATTCTTGCAAACAAGTCTCCTCAGACCGTCGGTGAAGTGCGAAAGTTGGTCGGCCTGCTAAGTTACTACCGCCGATATATCCCAGACTTTGCCAGAACAGCCAGACCCATGTATGAGCTGCTAAACAAGCGCAAAGTAGAAGGATTGAGACAGCCTGTGCCAAAGAAAAGGGCCAACAAAGGTAATGATCAACTACCATCTGCCACACCTGTTACTTGGACTGAGGATCATCAGCAGGCACTGGATAAATTGATCAATTACCTGACCAGCCCACCAGTTATGGCATACCCAGAGTATAATAAGTCATCCATAGTACATAGTACATAGTACATAGATGCATGCGGTGCTCTACCAGAAACAGGAAGGAAAGAACAGGATCATCGCATATACTTCCCGTACCCTGACACCTGATGAGAAGAGGTATAATCTTCATGCTGGAAAGTTAGAATTCCTAGCTCTTAAATGGGCCATAACAGAACAATTCCGGGCTTATCTCTATTATGCACCTGAATCTATTGTTTTCACTGACAATAATCCCTTAACTTACATCCTTACTTCTGCAAAGTTGAATGCAGCAAGTCTGCGCTGGGTTGGAGAACTAGCGGATTTCAGATTTAGGATAAGGTATCGTCCAGGGAAGTCCAATGTTGACGCAGACTCGTTGTCGCGTATGCCATTAGATATTGAGAAGTACATGGAGACCTGTTGTGAAGAGACTAGCCAGAAAGCTATGCAGGCAGCTATTTCAGCAGTACAGTTACAAGAAAGTGGTTACCTCACATGGCTGACAGCCTTAACCGATTCTCCTGAGCTTCTGGAGGCTGAAGGCGACAATGCACAGGTAGCAATGGAAGTAGATCTGAAGGAAGCTCAAGGATTAGATCCTGACATTAGCAGAGTGGCACACCTTATGAAAATGGGTAAACAACCCTCGGTAAAGGGTGGAACAAGCTGGCACTAGGGAATGATGATATCCTTTACCGACAAACACCTAAATAAAGTCGTACATGCGTACAACTGTACTAAGAATGATTCCACTGGGTATTCTCCGTTCTTCCTTTTGTTTGGCAGAGTCCCTCGCCTCCCAATTGATCTGATGTTTGGTCTTAAAGCCCCAGCAGGATTCAGTACGTATCCCGAGTATGACAAGAAATGGCGCAGGGCAATGTATGAAGTCGGACCGGAATCTGGGTCAACCAAGACAAGAGTTATGCATCGTAACATGCTGCTACCATGTACATACCTACCGATGGACAAGTCAAATCTGGAGGGACCACGGACTTCCAGCAGTAGGCCTAAGCGTAGACAGAGTAAATCTCACACACGGTCCACAGAAACCTTAGAACCTGCAAACCACATGCCAAGCCACGAAGATGAAGACGAAGATGAGGACATGCCGTCTTTTGTACCTGAGTCAATTACAGAGCTATGACATGAACACTACTATCCCATACACGGTTGGACGACAGGTGCATGAACCTGACCTAGTAACCTTCCAGGATGCTGCTACTGGCTCAAGTGTAAGGGAAGAGGGGAGACCAGAAACAAACTTGCAGAGCGAGATGAACGAGGTAACAGAACAGTTTCAGTCTACAGGAGGGGCGACTACAACTGATGATGCACCAGCAGATGTGATGCCACCTGAATATAACATACATCCACCAGAAACTAGCCATAGTGAGGAAGGTAGACCACAGAGAACAAGACGAGCGCCAACTCGTATAATGTATGATGTTCCAGGTCAACCAGTATACTATCCAGTAATTACAACTAACATGCATGCCGTGTCAGTAACAGAGAAATTACCCCCAATGTGGTCGTGGATACCAGTGCCCCACTAATTGGTACTGGCCCAGCTCTCCCTCTCTTCCTCTAGGTCAAGATGGCGGCGGTTTTGGGTTTTCGATGGCCGCGAATCCACCAAAACGTCTGCTACGCAGGCTACATAAGCATCCAATGATTTAACGTTACACAAAAATAATTACAGTTTTATACTTTTATATTAACTTATAAGTCAAGACATTCAATAGTTTCACATTAGTTAACAATAAGCATTTTTGATCAGGATTATTTACACCCACAGTCCACATCACTGCAGCAATCTTACAGTCTCCGAAGGGTGTGTAATTTGTGTTACCACAGGAAGCCCAATCCTTTCTCTTACAAAAAATATGTCGAACGCACTTTGATAATCTATGATTACTTCTAGTAATACGCTAAGTGTGTGTGTGTGTAACGCTCTTTCCCAAGCTCCCTCGATCGATATCCTAATATGGAGAACGCGGGTGCGCGCGCGTCCGAAAATGGCGCCAAAAAGTGACGGCCACAGGTATCCCGACGAAGACGACAAATCATGCGAAAAGTTGCTCTCTCTTGCCTCTTGGTACGTCTTGGTTGCATTTGAGGAAAGAAATGAGTTTTCTTAAGTTCTACACTTAGTTGGGCAAGTAAGCCATTGAGTTTACGGGAATCTGTTTTAGGGAAAACCTGGGTGAGCAAGCCATCGAGTTTACGGGAATGTTTTAGGAAAACATCGGCTATCGCCAAGTTAAACGACCGAACGAGGTAAGAGCATGTATTCAAACACACAGTTAGAAATGTTGTCCATGGAAAAGACTGTTCATTTTTTTATCTTACAACCGGCTATGGTGTGTCGAAAAGCAATATATTTTGTCCGTGTCTGTAGTTTCCTGTGTTCTTAGATATAAAAAAACAACTGTTTCCTCGCCCAACTATCGTAGGCTCTTCAGACCAGAAACTCACTACAACCAGACATTCAAATAACTTGGCTTTTGATTATTGTTTTTATTCCCTTTTCCTGCTTCGATCAATGCTCTTTCGGTGACCATATTTGTATTCGTCACACGAATTCATGACTCGAGCTGCCTGTGACCGTCAGTTTTGGCACTTTCTCGACAATAGGTATAATTGTGTTCATCAGTTTGAGAAATTAACTGAGATCCGTAAGATATTATTGCCTACAACTTTGAATACATAAACCGGCACGCTATAAAAAAGCTCCAGTACACAATCGGCTAGACAATGTTACTATATCATATAATTATTTGTTGATTTCATGTAAGTTCCGCGGGTCCCTGCTAGTATATATATAATATATATATTTGACATTGTAAATTTGACATATATATTATTAGTTATACTACATTCAAACTTGTGAACGCATTGAAGCATGCATAATGCGTATAAGAATTGTTATTATTATTATTATTATATCTCTTTTAAATAATTTCGTATTCAAACATTTTAATTTTTCATCCAAGGAATTCCAAATCATAGCACCTTTAAATCGGATATTAAATTTGCCATAGTTCGTTCTGACGGAAGGAATAGAATAAGATAATTAAACTGTTAATCTTATATGTTGTAATGATACTTAGAAAATATCAATTGAAAAACTCATCAGAAGCAGAGAATATTTCCATGAAACTTATAAAAGAAAAGAGAGTTTTGTAGGTGAATGATATCAATACATGACCAAGTGCCTGACCCAAGGGCGCTACCGACTTCCCATTTTACGATTCACTCGTCCGGTCGGCACGTGACAGCAACACGTCCAGCGTTAACATGTCATGTGTACATGCGCGGCTGTAACGTGACCAATCGTCATGAGCTGATGAAAGATAGCGGATGCTAGCTGAAACCTTAATACTCTCAAGCTTCAAACTTTGTTGCTTGTGTGAAACTGTTAAATTTCTTTGTCATTAATTATCGATATCAGCATATTTAACTTATTCCTTAAAAAGGGGCAAGAGTGATGTCATAATTCTTAGAGCCTTCTTCTGAAGGATACGTCCAGTGTTAACGATGTATCCGGTATTTACCCAGGCTATCAGAGCACAGGTTAAAAAGGGATATATAAGGGAATAATATAGCTGAGTCAGTATTGTTTTAGATGCACAGTGCCTATACTTCTATATATGTCTGCTAACTTGACGAATGTGTTCTTTCCAACTTAGATTAACTAGATCATATAGAATCCCTATTATAACCTCAAGGTAATTAATTATTTTTAAAAATCCTTAACATCTTTTAAATTTCCCGTTAAATCAACATTTGCCTGTTTACAGTATAATATTATTGTACAACGTTTCTGTTTCTAGATTTGCTTCAATTGTGCATGCCCGTTTAAGGATGAAAGACTCACAATTGAATTTCGATTTATTTATAAAAAACATAAATGCATTTGCTCTTTTACTATCCTATTCACTTGTTACCTCTGTTCCACTTGTTATCAGTCATTGGCAAACTTGCACGGACAAATTCAAACTAAGAGAACTTTAATGTTTGAATGGAGACCCCAGTCTATCATCAGCACAGCATGAATGCATTTTTAATTAAGGAAATTCAGCAAAACAAAATCGAAGAGTTTGTAATTCACCCATACGATGTGGAGAAAAGAACTTGGCATTGTTTTTACCAGGGACGACAAATGATCTGGCTCACACACGCGTACGCGCATTATGTCAACTTGCAGGCTTACCTCCGTCACAATAGAATCGAAATCACCAACTACAGCAAACTCCCAATGTGAACGATCAATATTACACCTGAAGTCGTA
Organism: Actinernus sp. WN-2022; assembly: GCA_030867875.1. Taxonomy (NCBI): domain Eukaryota; kingdom Metazoa; phylum Cnidaria; class Anthozoa; order Actiniaria; family Actinernidae; genus Actinernus; species Actinernus sp. WN-2022. Next base: position 82,109,665 of record JAOWCC010000019.1, read on the forward strand.
GTTTTGATCCCCCGGTTTATAGGTGCCTGTTAAGTTACAGGCTGTATCATTTGCTACACATCTCCAGGGGGGCTCTGCTGTGCTGAAAGTCATCACCATCAATACCGAACTACAGAAGAAGATGGTATAGCTGATAATACAGCATACACGGAACTGATACCAACCAAAGCTTCCGGCCTTTTCCAGTGCCTCATCTGCTGTTAGAGACATCCTGTGGAAAATAGTGTTAGAAATCCTGTGGAAAATAGTGTTAGAAATGTTGACGTTATTTACCTCATTTGCAATACCTAACACCTATCAGACATATAGTATATAAGACGGCATGATAAGAAAATAACGAACTACATCACTACCTACAATTAGAATTCATGATCATACATGCAAGTGTTTCAACTATGTTTTGGATGTTTTACTTGAGAATAAATTACAAATCCCTTTCAAGATAAGAACATTTCAGCCATATATAAAAACAGCAAATACTGTACAAATATTCACCAGGCAGAATACAAGCACATCCTTCAAGTACAATACAAGTATAGATATTGCAAAGATATACCATTCAAGTAGCTTTACAAGTAACTTTACAAGTACTAGGGACTTTAAGCAACCAAGACGGTGACGGCCATGACGACGGGACGTAGAAATGTTTTTTCTCCCGAAATTTGGTGTCCACCCTATTGCCCTTGTTTGCCTTGAATTGTTTTTCACAACCATATTTTCGAAAAATATGAATTGATTTACTTTCTTACGTCCGCGTTCTCTTTAAAACGTACAATTTATGGTTTTACGTTGGTTTTTGTAGAGAATGGTGAAAATGTAGGCGATTGCGTGCATTTTGATGTGCAGTTGTTGCTATTGCTGGTTTTCACTCAATCCCCAGAGATTCAAATGACAAAGGGCATGGCGGCCATGTTGGTGCCCCAACAAAAGATGCTAACGAGGAATCTATTGTTTAAGGGCACCAACATGGCGGCTATGACGTCAAGTGAAAACCAGCAATTGTTTTATGCCGTCATCCTAGACGTAACCGTCGTGGTTCAGTTAAAGTCCCCACTGTCCATTTTCCTTCGGGTAAAACTTTTAAAATGCGGTATTGAAATACTGAATAATAGGGACAAACCCAATTGCTACAGCGCTCAGGTGGGAAGTAACGTAAAGATGCCGATTGCATATAAAATGCAATATCACGGAGTTCTATCGGAATAAACGGTTTGCCGTCGCTTAGCCTCGCTTTGAATCTGTTTCGATCGAGACAAGTGTTATACACCACCAGGAATATAATGTAGTCACTCTCCTGAGTTTCAAAATGACTGCAGCAACTTCATGAATGCTAATTATTCCATCTGAATCTTTGTAATTCTACTACCACTGCCAGTGGTGTAGCTAGCCTACATGTATGAATGCTATTAACAAATAAATCGTATCCTGATCGTATCCATATTTGCTCTGTTTACACAAGTAAGAGTAGGCATTGCTTATTAAAATAGCTCATAATGTGCTCATATATTTTCCATGGTTCGCTCCCTGAAGAGCACTGGACGATTGTCATTTACCGTTTTGGTAACTTATGTGGCATAAAGTTATCTGGCATTTTTATCTGGTAATTTTATCTGGCATATTGCCTTTTATCTGGCATGGCATACTAAGCACTTTATTATGTGATATTTTACCAAGTGGCCCTGTCCCTCAAGTGATCCGAAAAAAACCTCAAGTATATTTCAAGTATCATGACAACAACATTAGACTGTAAAGTGTACCCCACTATATACACGTCAGACATGTACTGAGTAGCTTCGCTGTCTATGTAAGAGTTAGCTTTTGAAGACAGCGATGGCTTGTTTTGCTGCTGTTAAACGCCCATGTTTGCCGACATAGATTTGCACGATTAATATTGTGGCATCAAATCTTTGTACTGGGCCTGACTCTTAGGAGTGCGAGCCTTTAATATAGTGCAGTGCGTATGCATACCGCGACCTAATGATCAGTGGGCCTGAATAAAACGTATTGCATTGCAAATTTTATCCATAATAACAGCAATTTCTAGTCTTCTCAGCAGGACTACCGACCCTAAATGAACAGAAATGTGTATCAATACTACCCAATACTGTGCACTTTAATTTAAGTTAGTAACTTGTTCTCTGTCGCATAAAATTAATCGGCATATAAACACATTTGTCCGCTCACCTTTAAAGAACTGTACATATGTGTTTTTATCTGGAGTTAGTATTAGTACAGCTGTACGTTAATTATACGGTGACTTTAGTAAGTTGATTTTGTCGATAACCAGATCCATGTACGAAACGTTAAACTGTTTGCAATATGCAAATAACGGTTCAGTGTGTATATATAATGCATATTAAATAGGATAACTAATATGTTGCTGAGATTTGATTGGCTCCAGCCTTCTGCAACATTAACCAAGCGCAACGTTCGTGGGAGGAACTGAAGCTGTGTGAATCAGTCTGTGAACGTCTTGCTAAACCTCTATACACAATGTGTCATGGCATTGTTTCTCGTGTTTCCAATATTCTTAATGCTAAAAACTATGGCGGTGTAATTAGTCTAGCACAAAGAACGTGTTATTCCGAGGTAAGATGCGCTAAGCTCTACTATAATAACCTAAGGAGCGGTAAGGCAAACATCATTATTATTCCTATTGATTCACTCTATATTAACCAGCATTTTAATTACGAAGGGAAGAAGTTATTGACCAAGCGTGAGGTCCGGATCAGAGGGAATTTTGTTCGAGCTTTTTTTAGGTAATTCGCACAAATTCGCGTAGAGATGGAGCTTTTTTCAAACTATGTTTAGAACGAAAATAGAAAGTCAAGAAAACGCTCTGAAAAGTTTTAGCCGGCCGGCGAGACTGATTCTGGTGCCCCACCTCTTTCACAGCAATCAAATACCTTCTATAAGCAGCCAATGATGTTCAACCAGTGACTGGGAAAACTTCCCACCAATTTCTCAACGGCATGAAAGCAACACAATCAAAGGTCTTCGCGCTCAGTTGAGTTAGTTTCGCGTTTTCAATCACTCTTCATTATGGGCAAAACCAAGAATAAACCGGTCAAACGCCGGAATAAGGCAATTGCAATGGCAAAGGATAAACCAGCTAAAGAGAAGAAGAAGGCAAAACCAAAGCAGACCAAACGGACGCGGAAGACGAAAGAAAAGTACGAGGACAGATCAATTACCCGAAGAATCAGCCCGTGAATATATGCTCCGGAAAATGTCAGAGATTGGGCATGTTATTGTAGAAATACTTAAGAGGAATCAGGCGGCCTAGTAGCTTAGTTTAGCAGTGGTAATAAGAATATATAATTTCGAACATTTTTTTTTATTGTTTCCTCTTTCTTGAACTCCAAGGACCAGATACATGATACCAGATACAAATGGAGGGGGGAGGGGGAAGCTTCTTCTCCCCCACCGTCTCCCCTCCCTCCATTTGTCATTCGATCCCAGGTCTCAATCACGCTCGGCCAATCGATGATCCGTCTGCTGCGCGAAAAAAACACCCAGCACCGCCTTGCAAGCAGGCTAATACTTGTTTTGAAGAAGACCTCTACGGATAATTTTAGCGAATACGCTTCGAATTTACGATGACATATTTATGTGAGAAAAGATTCGATAGAACGCTGACAACAAGGGCGAACTCCGAACTGAACCCCGCGCTTAGCTACGGTTGAATTCTCATGACGATTGATGTGGTGTATGAGCTGTCAATCAAAATATGTAACGAAATCTTCCGATAAATTTTTTTTCTTTTTTATATTTCTCCGTCTAGATAAAAAAAAAATCAACCATTTGTTTTCTGTTGGATACTTAACACTCTAAACTTTTACCTGAATTTGTATTTTTAATTCTGCTCTGTAGCTATACGATAACCTTAAGGGTCTTATACAGAAGCATTAGTTTGAGCGTTTTACTCGTTCAGGGAAAGGAATTATGTTCAAGTCCTTAAAAAGCATCGAAGAAGGGGTATCCCATGGGGCATCTAAAATTATCCGAACTGCTCTTTTCTGCAGGCGGACCATAACTTCCCAATTGGCTTGAGAAGTTGTTCCCCAAATTGTTGATCCATAGTCCATGATGGGCTGTTTTATTCTTCTGAGGAGGCCGAGTCTCTTGGAGATCTTGCCCTTAATGTACTTGATGTGGGTGTCCCAAGAAAGGCTAGTGTCGAGATAGATCCTAAGTAATTTTGTGTTTGTAACTGATTCAATTGTAGTACTGTCGTTGACAGCTACAAGCAGGTTTTTGTTTTCCTTCTCTAGCTTACGCCATTTCGGTTTGCTGCAAATTATCATTGATTTGGTTTTGTTACAGTTGAGTATCATTTTATTCTCACTGGCCCACTTTGTTATTGGTTTCAACTCAGCCGTTAGAGTGGCTTGAACCTTCTCTAAGTTTGGACCTGTTGCTAACTGAGTAGTGTCATCAGCATAGACTTCCACGCTGCTGTTGGAAACGTGAAATGGGGATCATGTGAGATTATATTACTAGCGATAAACGGCTGAAATGGCACATTTCCCTCACTGAATTTCAAGTGAGAAGATTGTAGTTGTAGTAGATCTATTGGAAATAATTATATTTATGCGGCACCTTCCTCTAGCTATAGATGGCCGGTACTAGTTGCATATAAATGTTGGCCTGGTAAACCGAAATTAACCGGACTGTTATTTTCAAAATCATAAACATAATTTCTATATTGTCAAGAGATTTGAATTGGTGTTATTGTAGTAAATTAGATGGCCCAGCCGGATCGCTAGCAAGATTTCAATTTGATAAACGGCTAGTCGCAAAGCTTTCGATTAACAGCAACATCTAGATACTAGATGGGATCCGAACTTCAGCGATTTGAATCTGAGTGTAGCAAGAATCTTCACAGCAGTAAATTATAAGCCATTTCGGAATATTTACCTTAGAAAGCGGCATATCTACAGCATGACCAAATCCTTTCGAAAGCATCGACGAGTCTTCTCCGATAAAAGTTTGTTTCCTCGCAGTCACAGCGCCCAAAGACGGCCGTCAATTTCAAGATCGATTTTCGCTTGTGTGCTTGTGTTTCTTCGCTTTGTAAGAGTTTCATTCCGATGTTTTTGTTAACGTCGCGCGAATTGTTTTTACCCTGACGAGTAAAGGGTTCAACCCCTATACTCACAAAATATAAATTATTGAACTCTATCTACTCCATATGCTTTCTAGACATCTACTATTACTTACGCGGATCGCGCAGCTAGATCGACAAATCATCGAACACAACTGCACCACGTTGAACACTACCGTCGCGTAGATCCGAGAATTCATAATTTACGTTCAAGAACACAAATCTGTATATATAACCATGATGCACTCCTTCTGAAAAGTTGAACGCCTGTGTCTACTACTGGCTCATAGTCTTCTCAAGTCTTCAATGTCACACCGTGAGCAACCACCATTTAAATATTAAGGAATTATTCGTCTATATAGTTCTGCACATGCGCAGGAGAAATTCTCATATTCCGAACATGGTACGAACTAACATACATCTTCGGAAAAGGATACAACAATCGGAAATGAAAATCCATCTAACCCTAAAAATCACATGACCGATGACGTTATCATTACGTCATCACCACTAAATGAATCGTGGGAACCCAGTACCATGTCTGTCCAAGTTTTAGCCAGCTGGCATTAGAGATGAGGGAAATATGGGCATGTACTTAAAATCACTTGACCGATGACGTCATCGATATGACATCACCACTATGTGATTTAAGGGGACCCAATACAATGTCTGTCAAAGTTTGAGCCACCTGCCATTAGAAATGAGGGAGATACTAAAAATCACGTCACCGATTACGTCATCGTTACGTCATCACCGCTAAGTGAATCGTGGGGACCCCGTACCATGTCTGTCAAGTGTGAACTGTCTGGCATTAGAAATGAGGGAGGTATGGTAGGTACCTAAAATCACGTGACCGATGACGTCATCGTTACATCATCACCACTAAGTAATTAATAGGGACCCACTATCATGTCTGTCCAGGTTTGAACCACCTGCCAGTTATATTAATCTCATATCCCGAACATACACATGCGCAGGAGAAATTCTCATATTCCGAACATGGTACGTACGAGCTAACATTTTGCTAGCATACATCTTCTGAAAAGGATACGACATTCGAACATGAAAATCCACCTCACCCCGATAACTCGTATCTGCACATGCGTGCATCTACGAGTTAAAAAGGACAAGGCCAATGATATTCTCCCATCCGGACCGAACAAACTTGGTCAATCAATGTTTTATTACAAGGGTCGAACATGTTTTATTAGAAGCTTGCTGAACTAGCGGCGATCCAATACATCTATGCTTTAATTTAGCATTGTTTCTAAAATACCTTTGCACTGTTTTATTTTCGGAAGCTACCAGTAGTATGCTCTCTGATTGGTTAACTGAATGAGATATGATACCTGATTGGCTGAATGTGAGACCGAAACCCTTTCAAAGTTATACATTTTATTTATTAAAGATTCAAGAAAAGAAAGTTACAAAAGATAGGCCAAAGAAATGGCTTGAGGTCAACAGAGATTAAAGTGCATATACGTCCTAGCAAGTTATCTTTGATATCGATTGTACGTGAAGTGGATAGTCCAACGGTAGAATATTTCTTGATTTGGGTGTTGCGTCTACGAGATATAAAGGTTTATATTACCGATATGCTAATGATGTCATGTAATCACCGACATGTGTTGAATTTCTTTGTGCTTCTTGTGAATTAAGCTATTTTCTAATTTACAATAATTGACTATTTTCCCTTGGAAATTTGATGTTCTTAGAACTAGCATATAAACTGCATTCTCGGGCTTATTTTCAGTAAGAACATCAAATTTCCACGGGCAACTATGAGCCGATAGTTCCTCGACGGACACAGTCTATTTGTATAATAGAGACCTCGAGCTCGCAGGCTATTTGTATAATAGAGACCTCGAGCTCGCAGTCTAATTGTTAAATAAGTAGTTAAACCAAGGATTGTATATGATTTAGTTCTTGCTATTTGATTTCTAGTTATGTTAACGTCTTTAATGCTTAGGTTGCCTAGCAAGGACGCTACTGAAAGGATGCTCATAGTATTTTGATGCGCGTTCCTAAGAACCTTAATGTAATGGCTGCCGGTTTATATTTCAAGCTCTTAAATTATTTAATATTCTGGATCATTTTCAAACACATTCCACTACAGAAATGGACTCCTTCTACTCCTAAGGACCTCATCTCAAAAGAAACACATGGATTACTACAGGATGGGCTTTTTTCACGCAGTTATGAGCCTATTTTACAGCTTCAAGTCAACATTCGTCGAGTCAAACTTGAATCTAATCTCAAGCTTTCGTTCGCTCTCATCAGGTCTACAAAACGCGGACTGACTTGTTTGGCCCTTCCATCAAAGCTATTCATAGTTGATTTGACGATATGATATGTGTAGATATTTCGCCTAATCCTGGCCCTGATTTCTTACATACACCGCGAATGGAAGATAATCTACAAGACTCTTCACGCTCGGCCGCCATTGATAAACTTAATTATTCAAGAACTGAACTGCTGTCACTTAGAAGATGTGCTACTACCTATCTCCCTCTTCAGGTAATACTAAATTTAAAGCACCAAGGATTACTTCGAACTCGTGGTATTAGAAGTGGAAACCTCGTACGTTCGAAAATGACGAGGCAAAGATCCATTTCAGCCATTAATCGCTCGAGTTCTCGCCGTGCTAAAAGTGCTATCTCATTTGCATATAACAATTGCTCTCGCACAATTATTAACGTGAACTTGACTAGCAAACCGGGACCTACTCCTCCAAGAATAATACCTAGATGTATGGTTATTAATGCTCGATCTTTGGTTAAACCTGATGCAGCTCCTGCTCTTTATGCTGATCTCCACTCCAACATGATTGATATTTGTTTCGTCTCGGAAACCTGGCTTAATGACAAAGTTCCTACGCACCTAATCTGCCCCAATGGCTTTATGTTCATGAGGAAAGACCGTTCTGATTTGCGAAATGGAGGCGGTGTCGCTATCATTTGCAGAAATGACTGGAAGATTAAACTGATTAACCTAGTAAACGACTATGAATGTATATGGTGTGAAGTTACAACGCCAAACTCAAAGTATCAAGTTGCCGCAGTTTATCACCCTCCCGATCCCGTATACTCACCAGCTGACTTGTTAGACCATTTGTCTGACAGTTGTGAACTCATCCTATCCTCCGACCCTAATGCTAAGATTATTATTGCTGGTGACATCAACCAACTTAATATAAGAGATCTTATTAGTCAACAAGCTCTGCAACAAATGGTTAAAGCCCCTACTAGAGGTCAGCGAATTTTGGATGTATTTTTAACTAACTGTCCGTATCTTTGGAAATCACCAACTGTATTGAGAGGTCTTGTGCGATCTGACCACTCGGCAGTTCTGGTTTTGCCTCGTGTTGTTACCAAACCTAGTAGGAAAATTGTATACTTCAGGGATGTGAGAGAACATCGTATGATCAACATGGAAAAGAAGCTTGAGGCTTGTGACTGGGGCAGCTTAGATGCTTGTAGAGACCCCTGCGAAAGTGTTCGTCTGCTGAATGACACTCTTTGGGCAATGTTTAATGAATGTTTTCCCTTAAAAAAAGTCAAAATGTCTTCGCGTGATCCTCCATACATGTCCCCCCTGGTTAAGCACCTGTGCAAGATTAGAAATAAGAACACGCGCAACCACAATCAAGCCGGCAACGTTATCCTTCAAGAACGAATTAATGAACTTATTCGCGTAAATCAAGTCAATGCTGTCAATGAGAATAGAAAACATAACAAAGGATCTAAAGGCTGGTGGGACACTGCAAACAAGATAACTGGTAGGAAAAGCCAAAGCATTCCTGTTAGTTCTGTTATCAGTCCAGATGTGATTAATTCATATTTCCAGTCCATCAATACGGATGCGCAGTACTCGGCCCCAGACTTTTTACCTATCATGGATAGTACCCGAATTCCTACCATTGATGAGCATACTGTGAGAAGATTTTTGGTTCGCCTAAAGCGCACTGCCCCTGGTCCAGATGAGTTGCCATATTGGTTATGGAAGAACTTCGCTCACTATCTTGCACCTGTTGTCACAAAGGTGTTTAATTGTTCTCTTAGAGACCAGTCAGTCCCACTCCTCTGGAAGCTTGCCAATGTGTCGCCTATTCCCAAAGAATCCCCTCTCACTACGTGTAACCAGCTGAGGCCAATATCTCTTACGAACATCATCATGAGGCTTTTTGAAAGGATTGTATACAAGCAAGAACTATCCACTGCATTGAAATCCGTAATTGGCTCTGATCAGTTCGCGTACAAAGAAAATCATAACTCCACTATGGCTCTCATTAAATGTTATCATAATTGGTTAAATTGGTTAGATAAGGATATAGACTTTGTTCGAGTCTTTTCTTTTGATTTCAGTAAGGCTTTTGACACGGTGTCCCATAATATAGTATGCAATAAGCTTAAGTCACTCAATATTAACCCATATGTTACCAACTGGATCATCAGTTTCCTTAGTAATAGAAAACAAAGGGTTGTTGTAGATGGTGTATCTACAGAGTTTGTCTGTATTAACAGAGGTGTTCCACAGGGGACTGTTCTTGGCCCTGTATTGTTTTCCATTATGGTAAATGATATTGTGGCCGTGAACCCATGTAGGAATATATTAATTAAGTATGCAGATGACATAACCCTAAGTGTGCCTGTCAAGACGAATGTTCCAGATCCCTCTTTAAGAGAAGTTCAAAATATTGAGAGTTGGTCTCAAAATAATCTCATGACATTAAACATCAGTAAAACATGGGAGATGGTAGTTAGGGGCAAGAAATGTAAGCCTCTACCGGATCCAGTACCTACAATAGAGAGAAAAACCTCGCTTAAATTACTTGGCGTTACTTTTAATGAAGATCCTTGTAATTGGGATTTACATATAGACAATCTGCTATACAAAGCTAGTTGTCACCTATATATTATAAGGGTATGTAAGTTCTATGGCTATTCTTCACAAGAACTTACTACTTTATTTGAAAAGTTTAATTATGTCTTTATTTAAGTATGCTATTGAGGTATGGGCCTGCGCCTATGAGGATAAATACCTAAGTCGTATTGACAAATTTTGTAGAAGAGCCATTAGATTTGGCTATACAACAAAATATGTACCAATTACTGACATCATTAGAGAAAGGGACTTTAAACTTTGGAAGAAAATTATTCTAAATCCTAATCACCCCCTTTATGATCTACTTCCGCAAAAGAGAACAAGACAGTTACGCGACCGTGGCCATAATTTTATTTTACCTCGTGTCCGTACTGAACGTTTTAAACGAACTTACATTAATAGATGCCTTTTTAACTTTATTTAATTTCATCATGTTCATTTCTGTAGTGGATACGCAAAACATTTCTAAAACATTTTAAATCATTTCTTTAGACTATACATTTTTCTCTTTACTATTATTATATTTAATTATTAGAATTTATATACTTTTTAAAACTATTTTTAGCATATTTGTAAACTCGCACGTCTGTTGCTAGTATTTGTTAATAAAGACTTATTATTATTATTATTATTATTATTATTAACCTGTCTTTAGTTTTGGTTACAGTAGCTGTTAGTCCATTCACGAAAATTTCTTAAGATTTTGACATGAATTTAACAAATAGATGTTGTTTTTTCGTGTGCCTCTCCTCTTGTAGATACATAGATTACGTCATAAAATATGAAACTTAATAAGTACACATCGAGTGGCATATTCTATGAAAGATTTGGTCTACTAAAAGCCAAAAACCTAGGAGAATGTTTCAGATCGAATGCATGAGATTTGTAAGCGGAGGATTAGTGATTTACCAAAATCGCAAACACTTGGTTTCGATGAATGAACGATTCCAATGCTTTCTTCTGCTCTGGATATAGATTCCAAATCCTGAAAACTTTGCAACTTCGGTTGACACACTGCTCAAGTTCTTCCCCAACGCCATTTAGAAAAATATGCGAGCACATTCCTTAAATTCCAGACTTTGCCAAAAGTGTAAAGTTCGCTCTGATTGGTTGAAATTATGACGTCAGGAACATGAAAGTCTATGAAGTCCATCAGACGGGGAGGGGGAGGAAGTGAGCGGACGACCTCGTACCGTCTGAAAATCAGGCTAGGGCATGACCTTCTGACATCATCTGTGCATCTATACTCTAATATATCATGGCAATGGACCAATCAGAGCGCGTATTTCGCATTGTTTATTGGATAAACTTAGATCCATTACAAATAGTCTTGAGGGTAAGAATCAAGCAAGCTAAAGCGTGTTTCATCGATGTACAATGAGATAAAGGTCAGCTATCCACAGGTATCCCACTCCTTGGGTTTCGTTTACATGAAAGGTAGGGTTACACCACACCGCGGCAAAACGTCACGCGCATGCGTATTTGCTATTTCTTGTCCGCGCGCGGCCGCCCCCAGTTTCCCGCGAAAACTGAAATGAAACAACAGGCACATGCCGTGATTTTAACGTTTCTGCTTAAAAGCATTCATTTGTGAACTGTTTTGTCAAAAACTAAGAAAACTACTTAAAAGCTAAGCCTAAGACTTTAACAGGTTGAAGTTTTCTTAATTTGTAATTCATTGTGAGTTTACTAAGTTATAAAATTATTTACTAAAAAAGTTGAAACCCTCGGTAATTTGTATTTGAGAGCAGAGCCTTCGTTCTTTTGGCCAGCGGAGCATACCGTTTTGCCGCGGTGTCAGGTTACACTGGCTAAGCGGAGGGTTACCATTGATATCTGAGAGGGTTATATTTTTTGTTTGCTTAAGACATGTAAATGCACGCGGTAGGGGTATCATGTTAGCCTGGGGAAGTAGCGATAACGGCGAAATTATTTCAACACTAGCCAGTTCATTTGCCGCCACTGGTCTGTTTTCACAGAATTCCGCCAAATTCTCAAGTGACGGCGAACCACTTTAATTTCTTTCGAATATGTCTCTCACAAGTGTGTTCTCATATCCAAAACGAAGTTGTTGGCGAGAAGAGTTTCTGTTTCTCTTCAGTGTAAAAGGTTTCTTCCACCTTCGGCTGCATTTTCGTATTCAGGCTTGTTAGCTTGTTGCAGGGTGTCTGGTAATGGTTTCTTGTTGGTCTCTGGCAGAGTCATACACAAGATGCCGCATATCAGAGCATTGATTGCCATAATGCCGAATGGCATCATTGTATGGATGCGTTTCTGAAAACAAATTTTTTGAAGTGAATTGCAGTACCTTCACCGAGAATGTGTTGTCAAGTGAATGCTGCTGCTTGTTTAGTTGCTAAGCCACAGGTTAGCACTGAGCAGCAATAGCATGCAATGCAGGGTTTTCTAGAAAAAGAGTAGGCAACATCAGGCGTCACGTTAATGTAAAAACTACACACAAAGGCTGTGCAACACATACCGAATAGACGATGAATGGGGCACAGAACGAACCAACGCGGGCTGCCGATGTGGACGTACCCATGGCTACGTTCCTGTAACAGTAAAAGAGTTCAAACAAAGTGTAACGAGGTTATGCTGTTTGATTGCTTGTTTACGTGAATTAAATTATTTGACAATGAAATGCATATGATACATTTCCTAAATTTCCCTTTCACCGTTGCTTATTGGTCTGGTGTGAGGAACTGAGTCGTTTTCGTATAAGTGATACAATAGATACATTACATACCTGATGACTGTGGGGAAGAGCTCAGACGAGTACACGTACACCGCACCGAATGTAATAGTGATGCAGAACTTGGCAATCAGCATGGCTGTGATGATCTTGCCAACTAGAAATCCTGACCGTAGACGGTGGAGACAATTTTTAAACATTGAAACGTTTATACATAGTTTTACACAACCGTCACCATCAATATGGCTTGCGAACAATATTTAATAATTACCGGTAGTGCCATCGTCATATAGGTTCAATAAAGCTGCTCTAATGGTTGCCAAAGCTCCAACGTAAAGCGGACTTACTACAATAGACTTCTTCCGTCCAAACCTGAATAATGAATATGAAAACGTTTCCAAGAGGACATCCGTTGTATTACGTTATTTTCATTATATTTACTGAATTCACATTGACAAGTAATTTCCTTTCCAGGATAAAAGAAATGAAAATAATGTTAGTGCCCTTACCTATTAAGTGAGGGGATAGCAATGAACATTCCGATCAATTCAAATACAGCAGACAGGAATAAGTTGAGGTACATGTTTCCACCGATGGTTGTTGAACTGAGGCTAATTCCATAATGAAAGGCTAACCCACTAACCGCCCTGGAAATAATAACACATAATTAGATAATCTTCAAAATAGTCTTGTTGTGATGAAAGATGACTAAATCCAACCCAATGGATATCTCGTGGATACGAGGTTAACTGTATTTTTCAGCAAGGCTATGATTAATAAAAGATTACCTGCATTCAACCCCCAATATAATAGAAAAATATTTTCAAATAGTTCGAGTGCCCATCTTTACGCAACTTAAATTTCTATCATTATTAAATTTGCATAACACCGATACGGCGCTGTCTCACGGCAATTAACATTGACAACAAATTGGAAAACATCCAACATCTTGGCGTTTTAGAGATCGACTCAGAGCAATCTTCAGGTGAAAATTTTCAGTCACGAAAATAAAATAGAAACTTTCAAAACATTGGATCCGGAAGGCATCTCAATTTCTAACCAAACATTTCCCAAATACAAATTTTCGTTGCGATATCAAAGCAAATTAAACACTGCCGATATAATTGATTATTCAAATCAGTTCGTGGAAAATGTCACACTTTTGTGTCTCCGAATTCGGAAGACTCAAACCTCCTCACCTTTGAAATTAGAAAGAACTCAATAATATTTTATTTTGTAGAGGTTAATCTCGATTACCAGCCGTTTGTGTGAGCCCGCGTTCCTCCGTCACGCCAACGGCTGGATCAATGGTCTCCCCTATTGTATTCTAAGCCAATGAGGACATCACCTACAAGGATATTGCAGGTATGAAAGGCTGTGATTGGTCGGTTAGGTCATGTGATAAACGGTCGGCATAAGTCAGTTCGAAAATGACAGTGACGACAGATTTAATTATCAGCTGTATGTAACTCCGTTTTAATTTGTTTTAAGCTAGAAAAATTAAAGATTTATAAGAAAAGACAAACTGAAATCTCTTAAATGGTAGAGTTGTTTTTGTTTTCCAGCCCACTGGGTTAGGAAAGTCATAAATTTTCCAGTCTTCCGATCCGCTTATCCACGATAAGATTCACACATCGCCCAGGTATTTTCATTAGCTAAGTCAGTAAGGGGCGAAACTAGTGTCATTTCTCAAATCCATTGAAATAAATACTGCATTTATTGGAGAAGAGCAGACCGATGAAGGAGAAAAGAAGAAACTAGAAATGGGCCACTTTCAACTGAAGTCGTGTTTGGTCCGGGGTTTGGTTCACCCGAGTCCTTCTTTAAGCTCTTAAATAGCCAAAAGAAACCAAGCTATAATAGCTTAAACTCTAACTGTCATTGGCATTTTAAGTTAACTTATTAAGCTTGATACATGTTACTCTGAAGTCCACTAGATATGCCTTTCTCGTCGTTCTGAAGATCAGGAATGTCAAGTTTGCCAGTCACGGTAAGTTTGATATATTTCCTTAACGTTGTTGAACTTGAAAGGTCTGCCTTTTCCTCAGAAATCCATTATTACAGCTGTGTGTCCTTTAAATTCACTTGTGGAATCACAAATTAGAGAGAGATTGAAACTGGTATTTCATCAATAATTATATATTAAACAGAACATTACATGGCCGCTTACCAACTGAGCGGTAAAACAAAGATCATTGTTATTCCTATTGATTCACGCTATATGAGGGTTTTCAAATCACAAAAGGAGCAGCCAATACAACCTATTAAAATTATTAAAGGGTTAGACTGTCAATCAGTCCCTTTCATACCACTAAGAAGTCAAGTTCTGAAAAGAACTACAAAGTAAAGTTAAACGGTGACCCAGGCCCCGCTCGTCCGAAACAAAAGGGCGATGCATTTTTACGGCACTACCTTACATTACCCATACAAAACTGCAACGAGTCCTTTTAGTTTGGGGAAATGAGAGCCGAAACAAAATTTCAAAACGGCTTGACTCCGGCCCGCTTAACTTCTGTAATATACTCCTGATTTGCGGGAGTACTAGTAATAACCCAAAGATTTTATCTAGTTGGGCAAAATTACATAAGATAGGCTGTTTTTTATTCCTTTAACGTTTACTACATATACCAAACATTAATTATTTAAATATTGTATTATTTCTATTATTATTGTTAGGAACCAGGAGCCCATACTAGTAATGGGCTCCTGTTAGAAACTTAAGCGTAAATTGCCAGTTGGGTTCCCTGTCGTGAAATGACAAAGCCATATACTGAGGGAGGGAGGAAATCTGGTTGGAATGCCGGTCATGACAAGACTAATATGAATCATTTCCTAAGATTGCAAGTTCTGAAAATTGACGGAAGACGAGAAATACGGAACATGACTCCACAGCACACAACCGATTAAAGAAGAAACTAGCGGAAAGCATTGTCCTTTCCAAATTAAATTTCAATGACAGTTTGCTCAGACGATTTTAGTGCTTGGTGAAGCGGGTGCTACCCTCTGCCCGCATATCTACAGAAGAAAATCCAGCGCGTGCAAAATGCTGCCGCGACCGCGAGCTTTGTGACCAACCGCTATTCTACTGAGAAAGACGAGATAAAGTTAGGTTGGCGCCCCACTATAGAAAGGGCCCAATTTCATCTGCTCAGAAGTAGTGCCTATCAAGCGATCCGCAATCCGTCTTGACCGGACTACCTCTCCTTAAAGAAACATGAACCGAAGAGGCAGCTCCGTTTTACTGTAGCCCGTTTCAAGATTCTACGGCAAAGTTATGTAACGAACTCCCTGCTAACATAAGATCGTGTATTGACCCCAAACCATACAATCGTCAGGTTAAACAAATTTTAATGAACAGAGCAAAACTTCGGATTGAATAACTCATTAGTATTTTTCTTTTGCCTTTTATACATTTGTTGTACATAGTTGTGCATAGTTCACCGTGTATATGGGTTATGATAGTTTCCATACGCTACGCTCGCAGCAATAATATTGATCTCAGTAGAGATGCTGTGGTTAAACCATTATTAATATTATTATTTTTATTATTATTATTACCTTGTATTTTATTATTATTATTACCTTGTCATCGAATGAGAAGGACATATAGTTTGAAAAGGTTTTCAAAATTTGAGTTTGAGCCCAGTAGCAATAATCTGTCTTTGAACGTTGCGTTTTTAAAATGTAATTAAGCTGATGTATAGAGGCATGTTTTCAATGATTTTGGCAATACGGCCTATTTTGGCCGAGAAAATCGAAGCAAAAATGTATGTAAATTAGTAAGAAATCTGTATCAGATTTACATATCACTTGTCGCTCATTGATTTCCTTTGTTTTTGGCTCATGAAGTATTAATGAGTTTGGGTCTCAGTTATATCCGAGTTTTATTGTTAATAATTTGAGTTACCCATATATGTCATTGTACGTGATAGTGTTATAGAAGTGTTGCTATTGTTGTCAGCTAGATCACATGCTACCAGCTTTCAGGGGCTGATTACGTAGAGGGGGGGTGCTAGCTAATGTCGTCTATACGGCGCGAGGTTGGGCTTACGCCGCACGTTTACGACCCCCTCTTTCTGCAATTCCTGGGTCCGCCCTTGGCTTTTAAGAATAACTATTGTGACCGTAAAAAAGTTATATTCAAGCAATGTTAGAGGCAACAGTTTTTACGGCACACTCAGTGATACTTGCTTAACGACATTTCGTGGAATTGGATTGGATCACGTTTGTGCTGAACCACTAAACAAAATCTTTATAATCTAAAATCAATCGAATCATGCAATTTAGTTCAAGTCAAAAGCACTGAATATTTAGCGGTATAAATAAATTACACACTGGCCTTTCTAGCTATGTTCTCTACGTGGTGTTCCTGATAATATTTTTGTCCTGTTCCATACCTCTTCAGTTTCCCAGCAAAAATGCCTCTATAACCGCTTTGCCTTTTCTATTTCGTGGCCATCGATAGCTTCTACATAGTTGAGCACAAGTTAAGCTTCTGTCTCTCTTTTCACGTATCTATATATACCAACCTCAACGCCAGCTCAGCGCGCGACTACTGAAAACGGCATGTGCTTTGATTCTCTATTCAGAATGAATTCAGAATTGTCTCGAGACAGTTACATCACCTTTTACTTCAACTAGCACTAATGCTTCGAAAAGAAAATGTCTTAATTACTATCCCTTTTGAACGGCTCTTTGTTAAACCACCGGTCAAAGAAATAATATATATCTCATAGGAGTACCCTTTTGCGAAAATCTTGTCAAATGAATCATAATTAAGTCAGTTAAGTACCACGAACCGCGGCATTAAAACCTCGGGTTGTATAGGGCTTAATGCCTCGGATCTCGGTATTTAACTCTTACTCAATGATATTAAACGGGCTTTCATAGCGCCGAACATCCGTCGAGAAACAGGGAGCCCTACAAACGCCGTCAGAACCGAAGGCTAACAGTGAGAGGCGACGCGGCGTTTCGCCTTTATCATCATGCGCTTCTGACCGCGCTCTCAGCTCAGTCTGTTTCTCTACTGATTTTCACGATATGAAAGGGACCGTTTTATAGTCTAAGTGAGAGGCATTTATATTCGCTGTTCCCAAAGTTAATTTCAGCGATTTTCGTATGAACTGACGAACCGCTCGCTCACATGTGAGATGGTTATAATCATAGCAAATACTGACATGTGACTAACATACTTTTTTTAGAAAATCACAGTGTTCAAGAAAAATATTACGCGTATCATTTTAATCAAGCATCGAGGGAGGGAACTTTAACTGTCTTCAGCCAATTAACAGCCACCAATCTCGGAGATTGATTCCACGCATGCGCAATACCAAGTCACAGCTCCTTTTACGCTATAATTTGTACTGGGTCTCGTAGAAATATCATGGTGTTGAATAGTGCAGTGTTTATACACACTGGCTGGTCAGATTAACACGCAGACCCGCTCGGCTATTCACCTATTCACCCTCGGCTATTCAAATTTCATGCCCGCGTGGGAAAAGCGGGACATCAACCTTAATTATAAATGTCTCGAAGAAAAGGAGTTTTCCTTCTTTATCTTCAAGCATGTGCTTGCGAAAAAAAATCAAATTTAAAAGCGCAGTTATGTACAACAATATAAATTAACTAGAAGTTTTCTTTAAATTAAAATGGCTATGAAGTGAAAAAATCAACCCCGTTTTTATTTTATTTTATTAAATTTTAGTCTTCCCTAAGTCATTTTGTGCAATTAAAAATACCTTTGGAGAGAGCGAACATTATGCTCTTTGTCGAAGTTATGCATAATTGGGTGGTCCCTTCGTGTAGGCAACACATGAATTTCTATCAAAATACAATAGAATTAACACAATACAAAACAATAGAACGAAATACACAATACAATAGAACACAATACACGATACAATTTGGTAGTAATTCATGTGTGCCAACATGAAGGGAGAACCAATAATTGTAAAAATCATGCGACAATTTTTATGCCGTTAAATTATGCTAATCACATGCGTGACGTAAAAAATAAAATAAATATTGTTGTTGTAGCAGGCTATGTATTTCAGCATAGCTGGTGGGGGCCTGCTTTTAACTCCACACCCACACCCCACAACATTCATATGTTTTTATACATACTACTCTCAAACACATGTCAAGTGGTTTGCACATCTATATTTGTCTTCGTAAATAATACCAGATAATACAAAATACAGTGCGTTTTTTTGTCTAATTCTCATTCTAAATATGTCTTACTCGAGGGGCCTTGCCATCTGTCATATTTTATCTCAAAGAAGCCTTGCCGTGGGCCATATTTTTACTTGGGTGAATATAAATGTGCAAACCAACTGAATTCACGCATGTGATTAGCATATCTTTAACGGTATAAAAATTGTCGCATGATTTTGACAATTATATCTGACTTTGACACGAAAAAAATTATGTTCGCGCTCTCCAATTTTATTTTTAATTGCACAAAATGACTAAGAGAAGACTAAAATGTAATAAAATAAAAACGGGCTCAATTTTGTCACTTCAGAAATGGGAAGGAATTATCGACAGACTGATTTTATAGCATGCTAAAAAGGAAAATATTTTGACCCTTTCTCTTCTTTCTATTTCATATATTTCAAAATTAGTAATATTTTTTTATTATAACTATAAGAATAAGAAAACGTATGTATGTATATATAATAAATGCATGTATATATATTATGCCCGCGCGGGAAGCGCTTGGTAACAATGGTACCAGAGCGAGGCCAGTTCTCCCAAAGATCGCCAAATTGCCGGACAACCTGGATGGTATGTCGGTCATGACAAAACTGATCGGTTTCTAAGATTTTAAGTTATGAAAATCGATAGAATATGAGAAATATTAAAATAATAACTGTACCCCAGGCCACGCTCTGCCAAAACAAAAGGGCGATGCATTTTTACGACACAAATGGAGCAAGGTTGTGATTGGCTCTTGAACAAGGGCTGCGCGAAGTTCAACAAGTTAAAACTCTTCACGCACCCGAACGGTCACCATGTATCTCGATTTCCATTGGCCAAGAAAAACGGGACAGTAATCAATGTAAACGGCAAGTGCCGAACGGCTAAAAGAACAAGACGAAGCTGCGCGTGAAGCGGGGAACATAAGATACATTCCCTTCTTTGAGGATAAAAATCAAAGCTTTCTTTACGGAGTTTTGAAACCGAAAACTTGTCAATTTTGAATCAATATAAATATTTACTTCGCCAGCACCGACTGAAGGCGAATACAAGAAGAGATGCCAACTATGCCGTAAAATAAACTTGAGTGGTCGATACGTATCATTTTCTGGAATTTCTGTTCTGTTTTTGTTTGTACAAATTTCACTGCATAATATTGCTGGCTTTCACTTGACATCATAGCCGCCATGTTTGTGCACTTAAACAATAGATTCCTCGTTAGCTTCTTTTGTTGGGGCACCAAAATGGCCGCCATGCCCTTTGAATCTCTGGGGATTGAGTGAAAACCAGCAATTGTTTCGTTTCTGTGATTTTTGAATTGCACTGCAACCGGTCGGAAGTAAAATTTCCTACTGGCATGCGCAGTTTCAATGTCTTACAATCTAGGACATCCGGCCGCATTCTCGACCCCAGACCTTCTCTTATTTCTTACTGCGCATGCTCGACGAAATCGATTTGGGATCTGATAACATATCTGCCCGCCTACTAAAGGAATGCGCGTCAAGTATTTCATACTCCCTCACTCACCTGTTTAACAAGTCACTCAAGCTTGGAACTCTCCCTACTGAATGGAAACTTGCCAACATCACCCCTCTCCACAAGAAAGGAAATAAGAGTTATGTAGAAACCTACAGACCCATTTCCTTGATGTGCATAGTCGCTAAAGTACTGGAGCGTTGTATTTACAATAAATCCTGTAACGCTCAGCTACTGACAGTCCTCCATCGCATTGGTCAAAACCTGGACTTGGGCAAACAAACCGACGTCCTTTACTTCGACATCTCTAAAGCCTTTGACACAGTTGATCACAAACTACTCTTGCGCAAACTTAGCTGATTTGGTATCACAGGTGGAGTGCTAGACTGGTTCAAGAACTTCATATCTGGTCGCCAGCAGCGTGTAACAGTTCATGTCTCGATGTCGAACACGCTTCCAGTCACTTCCGGTGTTCCCCAAGGGTCTATTCTGGGAACCTTCTGTTCTTGATCTATGTCAACGACCCGCTCCCATTATCGATCATCTCGTCCTCCGTCGAGGTGACAATGTTTGCTGACGACACCAAATGCTTCTCGGTAGTGGAATCTGCAGCAGACATCTCCATTCTTCAGGGTGAGGTATTCAATTTGGCGACCTGGGCACGCTCTTGGCGGCTGTAGTTCAAAGCGAAGAAATGTAAAGTTTTAACCATTACCAGAAAACGCAGTCCCCTACTGGCTAACTATACCGTTGATGGTCAAGTTTTGGACCACGTTCCTAGCGAAAAAGACCTAGGCGTGACCGTTGGTACCGACCTTACATGGTCCATTCACATTCGTCAACAGATCACCAAGGCGAACCAGTTGCTTGGCCTACTCAGACGCTCTGCCGTCAAAGTCCGAAGTACTAGCGCACGGCGATGTCTGTACTTGTCCCTGGTTAGGTCGAACCTTGCCTATGCCTCACAAATATGGAGCCCACAAACTGTCTATCTGACGCAGGATATAGAAAGAACACAAAGGAGGGCTACTAAGTTTATTCTCCTGTTGCTCTTCCAAACAGACATCTCCTACAAATCTGGACTCTTAACTCTAAAGCTTTTACCTTTATGTTACTGGTATGAATACCTTGACCTCATCTTCTTGTATAAGGCGAAACACGGTTTAGTAACCTTAGCTCCAGATGTTTTGCCAGAGCTTGTAAACAGGGTGAATTTAAGCATCTCTCTACGTTCGATGGATAACTCACTTAATCTTATTACTTATCAGATTCCTAATGTCAAGACCCTATGTTACCAAAATAGTTATTTTATAAGAGCTTCCCGAACTTGGAATACACTTCCACACGAACTGCGCAAATCAGATATCTCTTTACCTAAGTTTAGATCATTACTATTTAAATATTACGTGTCTGCCATCACTTCTGTATTTGACATCGAGAACCCTAGGTCTTGGAAGTCTGTATGTCTGAAATGTCACCAGGCAAGACAGTTAACCGCACCTCTCAAATGCTGCTTTTAGGTTGAAATAAGTATTGTAATTAGATCATTTATTGTAATTTTATTTTTCATAGGAAACCAACGTAATTGGCTAACGCTGTGTTGGTTCTCCTGGCCTCTATGTTTTGTTTGTTGTATATTTTACTTTATTCTATTTTGTATCTTCTATTATGGCTGAAGTAAATAAATAAATAAGAATGATTTAGCAATCACAGATCTCCCGCGCGCATGTCAAATCGGCGAATAACTACTGAGCAAATGCGGTTAAAATCGTGTTTATAAATAATTATATATTTAAAACTAGAAATAACCGTAGTTCAAAGTGCGACCAACTGATATTATTGTCTTTCAATGTATATGGGCGATTTGTAAATTTTGAATCAAAAAGCTTTCATGAGCTTACCCAGGAAATAATGTACACTGTATGAGTCAATTCCAAAAGCGATAGGTAAAGTAAATCGCATGAACTGCTCGTGCTATACGGCATTTATAGGAACTAAGTGATGATTTTGAAAGTTCTAATAATTGCATGATCCCTTAGGCGAGTGCAATTTGAGAATTTTCAAAATATCACACAGTGCCTATAAATCAAGTATAGCACGAGCAGTTCATGCGATTTTTTGTTTATAATATACTGAGTAAACATTTGATGGGAGCATGCGATTGTGTGCACTCAATAACCTTTAGATGCACTTGTCATTGCCCAATCAGAATCCAGATATTTTGTTGAGTATGTTATAAGTTTCTGTATAGATATAAGTTAACAAAAGTGATATTTTCTTAAATGTAACAATGGAAGATTATTTATGAAGTGCACAAACCAATTGATACAATGTCATAGTTCCTTGGCTTGACAAGTCCTGCTGGTTTTCTGTTTTGAGACATCCATGATTTGTCCCATACTGCAGTAAAACCTCGGTTCTAAAATATAGAATTATAATAATATAATAATAATTATTATTATCATTATTTAATTATTTATACAGGAGGCAAACCTCACCCTAAGGTGATTTTCAGGAAGGTCCTGTATTAGAGTAAAAAATTAAAAAATCATATAAAAAATGTATTGTATAGATGAAAACACTAACAACTGAAATAATACAGTGGTTACTTCAATGTAGAATTTTAATATTAAACGTAACCGATTTGAAATTATATACGTACACTCGATGCAGATCCAGGTATTCATAACATCATAATCATACGCTCAGCAGTATAGTACAGAAGAAACAACGGGTCAAACCAACGATCGTTTTTCGCCAAGATTTGACTAAGTTCGACTCGATCAAACAGCCGGGGTTCAATCTGATATATTGTACATGCATATTAAAAAAAACACGTTACAAAACGGTAACAATATTACTTATATTCAATACGAAGACCAAACGACGAAATCCATTGGGCTAGTCCAAAAATAATCCATTCCCCTCCTGTCGAGGAACCTCGGATTTGCCCTTTTTTACCGCTCTCCTGGAATTTCAGATATTTTTACTTTAAAAAGGCCTGGAATCCGAGGTTCCTCAACAGGGAATTTTTTTTTGGGGGGGGGGGGGGCTAGCCCATTTGATTTCAAGCGCAGAAGAAGTGGTAAACTTATTCAAAGGGCATGTTCCGATCAACACGACTAAGTGTTTACGTGTACAAGTCCAAATATAAATATAAAACAATGAAAAGCAATGTATACGGCCTAAGGTGTACATGTCCCGTGGATTACAAATGAATTAATAAGCAAAATGCACAAAAGGGACTTTTTAAAAAGAAAACTAGCGTCGACAAACGACCATACAATTTGGAAACAGTATAAAGTAGCTCGAAATGACGCCAACAACTCCATTAAGCAAGAAAAACGCAAATATTTCACTAACAATCTTGAAGCCAATAAAAATGACCCAAGAAAAACTTGGAAATTAATTGATGACCTGCAAAGTCGACAAAGCAAATCAACCAATGTCTCTGAAATCAAAATAGGAGACCAAACTCTCAGTTCTTCTGCTGACATTGCTGAGGTTTTTAACCGGCATTTCACCCACATTGGCGAGGACCTAGCGCGCGAGATCCCTGGAATAGACGTTGACCCTCTTACCTATCTAAAAACCACTGATAGGTCATTCTCTTTCCATCAAATCGAAATTCACAAAGTCCGCAAACTATTAAACAAAATAAACGGTAGGAAAGCAACGGGTCTGGATAAAATTCCATGTAAACTTCTAAAAATCGCCGCTGACATTGTCGCACCGTCTTTGACGTGTATTTTTAATGAATCGATAGTATCTGGAATCTTTCCTACTGACTGGAAGCTGGCTAGGGTGTCACCCGTTTTTAAGAAAGGTAATAAATCAGATCTTAACAACTACCGACCGATATCCGTGATACCAATTGTTGCTAAAATATTCGAAAAAATTATCTACGACCAATTATACAAATACCTTAACAACAACAACCTACTAACGAATTGCCAGTCAGGCTTCCGGTCACTCCACAGCACTCTCACTGCTCTGCTTGAAGCCACTAATAATTGGTGTGTAAATATTGACAAAGGTTTCCTTAATGGTGTAATATTTATCGATTTAAAAAAGGCCTTTGACACTATTAATCACCAAATTATAATGCAAAAACTAGCGAAATATGGAATTGACCGAATTGCCCTGGCATGGTTTGACTCTTATCTATCAAATAGAAGTCAAAAATGTAATGTGAACGGCCACATGTCTAGTGAAAGCCCGATAACTTGTGGAGTCCCGCAAGGTTCGATAATTGGACCATTACTCTTTTTGATTTATATTAATGACCTGCCAAACTGCCTAAACGAGGGATTACCAAGAATGTACGCCGATGATACTAATATTAGTTTTGCCGCCTCAAGCCAGAGAGATCTTGAAACAAAAATCAATGCGGAACTAAAAAATGTAAATATCTGGCTCAAAGCAAATAAGCTAAGTCTCAACATCGCTAAAACTGAGTTTATGGTTATTGGGTCTCGCCAAAAACTACAAACTCAAAGCGACTGTACCATCGACGTTCGTATAGAGGGTAAAGAAATAAAAAAAGTGAACTACACCAAATCTCTGGGGGTTTATATAGATGAAACGTTGTCCTGGCGGAAGCATATAGACGAAATATCAAAAAAGATCTCCTCTGGCATTGGCGCACTTAAGCGTGCAAGGCCATTCATATGCAGAGATACAGCAGTAAAAATATATAAAGCCCTGATTGAGCCGCATTTTGTTTACTGTGGCTCAGTTTGGGATGGCTTAAGTCAACAGTTAAATGATAAACTGCAAAACCGGGCAGCCAGAGTAATTACTCGATCAAGCTATGACACGAGTTCAAGTCTACTGATTGATATGCTTGGCTGGGACAACGTATATACACATCGAAAAAAACAAAAAGCAATGGCGATGTACAAAACCATGCATAAGCTCACCCCAGGTTACCTTCAGGATCTCTTTACAACTCGTAATACTAACTATGATCTAAGAGATTCTGAAAGTAAATTATTTATAGCTAAACCGAGGACTAACTACCTAAAACGTAGCTTCAGCTACAGTGGGGCATTCTTATGGAATAATCTCCCACATGACCTAAGAGTGTCTAAACATATAAAGCACTTCAAAAGGGAAATTGATACCCTGTATGCTAAATCGGACTCCCACACGGCAAACATGTAAAACAGTTTTAATGCATTATTACATTTTTAATTTTTAATGTACATATTTTACTATTGCAATGGTACACCTTTCGTGTACAACTGATGTTTTTAAACCGTGGATAAATAAAGATTGTCTGTATGTCTGTCTGTCCAAATATGGTTGTAAGAACAATGGAAAATCTTAGGGGCTCGCGAAAGAGACTAATTTGCATCCAGCGTTCCAGTTCTTCTTCCTCTCCTATTGGGATGCCGAGTCCCATCGCGCTCGCTAGTGCTCGCTCCCAGGTCGCAATAACTTCTAGCCTTTTTAATCAAATGGATCATTTCAAAGAGACTTCAAAAATTACCGGCGTCAGATGGCTTGGATTTCATGAATTTCCGCATAACCTTAATTACTACTGACTGTCATTAGAGCTTTAAAACTGAGAAATAGAAAAATAAAGCGGAAGAAAATTAAACTAAGGAAGAAATAGAATCAAGGAAACATGAAGAAATTAAATATGATGTTTTCAAGGTTAGTAGAATCGAAGCGATTGAAGAGAGATGTCAATCTGATCAACTTTTATTACAATTTAGGCGTTAAAAAAGGGACGGAGTGTACGTTTCTGGACAGAGGAGGAGAAGAAAAGGAAATTAATTGTAGCTCATGTAGAAACGGCATGGACGAGAGCTAGGCGGGCTACTTTCGATATGGTGCGTTTTAGCGGAGCTCAGACCCGGCAAACTCCAGATATAATTATAACCCGCTCGAGCGGCTTCAGATCCGAAGGCGTCAACTAATTGAAAACGAGTTTACAATCGATCCCCCGGATCGGTGATGTTTTTACTTCTGTTTTCCTCCTTCTTCTTCTTTCTGTTTTAAAATATTTTTCAGCCTCCTTTCACAATAATTTATGAATTCAATGCCATTTAATTCCTTTGTTTCTTTCCGTTTTCCGGTATTGCGGTTCTACCAAACAGTTATCAAACATATGGCTCTGTAGAGCCAGACACTGACTATCTTATCCAATTCCCTCAAGCCAATCAGGAACCCCTCTATTAGGCTTACCTGTATGTATATTTATTATACGACTGTGACGTAAATTTACCATATATTAAGGTCAATTTTGAGGGCAAATGTGGAGCCGTAATATCCACTAGACTTTCCATATTGCCCTGTAGAATACCTGTTTGACATTCCATGCCGCTACGCTGCCTTGTGATCTGACAATCAAGTTCCCTTCAATTGTCACCGCATGCACTTCTTTCATTTTACCCAATCACATTAAATCATGTAATTAACTTCCCCGCGTGAATCGTCATCATTGATTGCCTTTCAGATTCTATTTTCCTGGCTAGCACTGGCTCCATGATAAAAATACGTTTTAGATGGAACAGAAATCCATGAATTAAGAAAGCTGTCGTATAATAAATCCCTTTTTAGTTTATTTTACTCCTTGCGGGGCTCGGAAAAATACATTCGCAACTCGTAAGATATCTCTGAACTTCTAACGGGACCTGAAACAACTATAGGGGTTGATCAAAGCCAGGACCCGGCTAATCCATAGATCGAATTGGAATTTTTAGCATGTTGGTTTTTGTGGAGGGAGGAAAACCGGAGAATCCGGAGAAAAACCCCATTGCAGCACGTATTACCTGGAAAAACATCTCAGTAATAAGTGGTACATATTAACTGATAGCCATGAACGCATACATGCTCGAAGGTACAATAAAACCTTCGAGCATGAACGCAAAAAGGTTCTCCGATTATCGTTCTTTGCAGAGCGGTAATGAACGAACATTAACAGTTAAGTTGGTTGCTCGTGAGCTAGTTCACCAGGCGAAAGCATTTAGTATCGCCGAGCGTAGAACTATGGACATGTTTTCAAAACAGCGAATAAAATACACACCGTAAAGAGATAATTAAGGTCATGCAATACATGTACAGATATTTAAACAGCCTTTAAACATTTAGTTTTTTACCGGTTTAAAGAAATGTTTAAGGCCCTGTGCGCAAATATTTCAACCCGTTCCCTTGTCAGGCAGATGAAGAAGAAACTTTTGCTACTAAAATTAAACATACTTTATTGTAATATCCTCAAAATGTTGTTGGTCGATAGACCGATATTTCTAGATCTCAGTAGATATTTCTCGTCTTTAAATTAAGCCGTCGTACTGTACTCACATTAATTTACGAAAGTCTGGTTTCGTTTGAACTCTTGCTCGCCCAGTAATGTCAGTATTTATTCATGACCAATCGGCGCTCACGTAAGTTAGAGAATCCTCGATTCTGAAATTCATCGATTCGTTCAATTAATGATGGTTTTCTTGGAGGCTCGACGCCTATCGACCGAGCGTCGCTTGTATTTCTATTTCGATTCGCTAATCATATTATGTTAACTTGTATATATGACAAAGCTTAAGTGGAACGAACCCGGTCTCTACATCAATTATTGTTCACTAGACTATAATCAATTACTTCGCCCATAAAAATTAAGCCATGATTCGACCAGTGGATCATCGTGTTTATCTCCATCTGGTCTTACAAGACCATCGTCTTCAAGACGAACAGTGCCTGCAAAGAACTCTGGGAATAATATATACGCTTGATCACTTGGACTCAAGTCGCCGTTTTGTTTACTTTGAAGTAAACTTCTGTTTGTGTCTGTAAACGACTTCGCTTGTGTGGAATTAAATCCACTGTGCTGCTTCCATAAAGACCCATGTTCCTCCTTGAAAAGATGAGGTAGTGTCATTTTTCGTCGCCGAGTAGTATCCATCGCGCGCCGCGTACCCTGGCCATCAAATTCTTGCTTATTTCGTATTTTTCTTGGCGATGATTCCGATGGCAATTTTGAAAAAGCACAAGCCAGCAAATTGTTGGAAAGAACTTTGCCAGAAACATGAAAAGGTCTTCTCTCTTGGTTGTCGCGTTCCTCCATAATTGTACAAAGAGCAGTCGAGTAACTCGTGCTCGGAGAATATTTTCTCCCTAGTCGCATGCTGTTGACGACAAAGCTCTAGGAGAAGACAAAACGAAACAGTTTCTGTTTTTATCTATAAATACACATCCCAGCAACAAAGGTTAGCTGCAGTTCTACAAGCGCCAACGCATCTTCATGGCTTGTTGTTTCGTTTGTCGCTGCAGGCTTCCAAAGTACCGTTTTAGCCTCATTAATTATTCATAAAAACATCTGCGGAGATTGAGGTGATCTTTGTAGGCGATAAAAGCTCTCCGAGGTTTTGTCTGCCGGCAGGCTTCCAGTGATACTGGTAAATGTCATGCAAGGAAATTAATCCCTAAAAGCAGGCTACCAACAGGCTAAAAAAAAGTATATTCATGATCATGTGAAATTGCGTGTTGTGTTGCATATGTTCATTTTCATTCGATGGTGGATATTTTCCGATTCGCGAGATTGCGTGGTCGATGAATATTCTCATTACGTCTGAGGCTTTCTAAGCATATATAGATATATATCAGTGCTTTCAATAAACCCAACAAAGCTCAGATGATACTATGTTCAAATTAAGTACTTTGAATGGTCAAAGTTCTTTTCTCCCATTTCCAGATATTTGTTTTGTTTTCTGGCTTGACTAATGCATTATTACAAGAAGTTTAGTTAAAACTTTAAGTGTTTGATTGCCGGGTAGCAAACCCCAATTTGAATATCAACTGATGTCACATTTCAAGGAGCTCGGCAGAGCTACAAATAATCTGCTTTAATTTTCAGAAGGTGATCGCTGTGTTTTAAGGCGAACACATATCGCTATCAACCAACGAACAATCCCAGTAAGAAATGAGCAGTAAATACACAGCTAGATGTAACTGATCTAGTTGTTTGGCAAGGCACGGAAATATATCAAGTATCTCGACCAACAATTGATATATGTATTTTAAAACGATGTCAAGACTGTGGCTATCTATAAATATAGAAATAAAGAAAGAGATGTCGTGAAAAGCAGAAAAGGTGTTTACTGCGGTATGTTCACGCCAAACAAAAGCAAGAATTTCTAAAGTAGAGTTCACTCTGAACAGCCCTTTTCATTTCCATCAACTGGTATGCAATTCTCAATTTTCCATAAGGTGCAACAACAGCTAAATATACTGTATGTACGAGAAAATGTTTTCAAAAGTTGTTTACAAGCATTGATTAAAACTGCCCTTTTCCATCTGCGGTTTTATGCTAATGTTTCTCTATGGTTTTGTGTAATTAGAAATGGCTTTAGATAGCCTGTCTGTTGAGGTTGCTCCGAGTGGTTTGAAAACACGAATACTAAACGCGACTGTTTTGGAAGCAGTTTCAGTTATAATCTAAACTCAGACAATGAACAGGAGACTCATATATATAAAACCAAAGACTGATCATGTTTACGTTAACGAATGATTGTGATCAATATATATCCGGTGTGAACTGCGTTTTAGTTCGAGTTTAATGCGTGTATTTGTTACGCGTGCCACAACTCACCTGCTATCGACGTAGTGATGACTACTATATCTAAATATAGATGCATGTGTTATGTTAACGCTAACAGACACCAGTGTACATTTATTGTCGATAATTGTTATGTATATATAATGAATCAAAAATATAAATTAATAAATTGAGCAATATATATCTATCAATATGAACCATTTGAATAAAGTTAACATTTATCGTCATCTCACACGCACACCCGCTGATAGCTGATGGCTAGAACAAAAGTACAATTTAAATACTTATCATAACAATCATTCCACTTATCATAAGCCTATTAAACGAAAATACCCTCAACGCAAAATATAACTGATATGTATAAATACCTAAGGTCAATTTCATATTAACTACCGTTAATCGCGTGATCCACATAATCACCAGGTTTTTTGTCGAGATTTTCTATAAGAACGATGAACGACCTATACTGATTTACATAATGCATGGAGTTATGCATCACATGGCGACTACTGATCATGAACACTTAGACAATGAGAACTAAACACATTACAAAACGAAAATAAAGCATTCCAAAGTGTAAATGCTAGTGCATCCATGCGATTTTCTCACCTAGCTTCATTCAAAACTGACTTCACGGCTTCAGAACGAGGCCACCAAATTCTCCTTTTACTGGATCGAAGCTCGAGCAAGTCGAAATCTTATTGACTTGTACTCGAAGCTGATTGGTCAATTAACGGTAAGTTGAAATGCTTTAGTTTCGTTCTACAATGTGATTGGTTCTTGTTGTCTAACGTATAACTCTGTAATGTGATTGGTTCTCGTTGTCTAACTCTGTAATGTGATTGGTTCTTGTTGTCTAACTCTGTAATGTGATTGGTTCTTGTTGTCTAAGTGGCCCCGGTGTCAGTAGCCGCATTGTAAAACAGCGGTTTTTTTTCAGTGTTAATTGGCAGCACAAATCAATCAAATGTTTAAAGGGAAATAACTCTGGTATAAGGTAGGTATTGATATACCTTTGAATTCTACATCATAACATATTTCGAAGTCTGCAGTCACTCTACTGATCTGGAGTCAGCCCAAGATGAATAATTCACATAGTTCTGCTCAAACAATAGGGAACCAATCAGAGCGTCGCAGGACTCAGGACTCAAACAATAGCGAACCAATCAGAGCGTAGCAGTTTCCCCAAAGGAATATATCATGTCCGATCCCATAAACACAGACTGCCTATTTTTAGAAAGGTTTTTAGCATCTCACGAGTTTGATGATGATACAGGTCCATTTCGTGTCACGACTCAAATTCAAAATTTCATATTATCAAAAAGTCGAGTTATTTCTCTTATTATTATCTTCTATTTATAATATAGAAGCATTAAGACATAGTGCCTCTTTGTATCTGCATCTGGATATTAGGAGATATTTTACTCAAACGATGGACAGCATCGAGCATTTAAACGCTAAAATTAAAGCTATCCGGTTTGAAACGAAAGCTTTTAGTGTTTTAGTGTTCGACCCAGTCCCCCTCAAAGAGTTACATATTAAATTTCTCCAATGATCATCCTGACTGCTATAAAATAATTTTCATTTCAAATAGGATTACAACCATCGCCGGTACTTTTGTATTATTCCATAAAGGTTCTAGTTTATTAAATACATTGTAAGCCTCTTTCCCTGAAGAAGATCGGCCGTGCCGATAGAATTGAAATATTGGAAGAAAAATGATCTACCGTTGAATCAGCCTTTGAAGTAACCATTATAGCAATCTGGGTTGCGTGACATGAGTATGTGACATGTCACGAAGATCAGGTTACGTGTTCTTTTACATTTTTCATGGGGCAACTTAAACCGCTGATGATGTTTCTCAAAAGGTCTTTCTTACCGAATTCTGACCACCCCCCACCTACGTTTTTAATGGAGACCCGTGCCAATCTACCTGAGGATTCATGATTCGAGCGTTTCTTTGTGAAAGGATTCGAAAAAAAGTACATGTGGCAAGCGGTCTTCCTCTTGAGAATAACACGTTCCGCGTTCCACAAGAACTAACGAAAACTGGCTGGTTTGTCTTTCAATCTCACTGAGGTAAATTGCCAGAAACTGTCTACTCGAAAAACCAAATCAGCTTGCAGGCATTTTCGCATATCGGGAGTTCTCACGCCCAGAAAAAAATAATCCATTTTTGATTAATAAAAAATAGCAAAAACCGTATATGAAAATTCTATCGGTGGTACGTTGGACCTTGCGGAGATATCTGATCAACCAAAAATACTAATAAGTAAACAAGTCCAAGGACTACAGAAAAGCTGTTCCAACAACGTATATATTGAGAATTCTACGATATTTCGGCTGGCAATCAACCTTCAGTTCAGGTAGATTCTTTGTTTATTTTGGTAATGAAGAATCCGTGTGATCTGGGATTAGAATCCGGGATTAGAATCCGGGATTAGAATCCGGGATTAGAATCCGGGATTAGAATCCGATCTTGGATTCTCCCAAAGAAACGCACCCTTGAACTACTCTCAAATATAAAAAAATGTAATTTAGATGAAATTAAAAGTTTACGTCACTCCAGTTTGCTTCACGGATGTGTGCAGCGTATGAGTGAATAGACCATTTTCTCAGGTATGCGCACGCAATATTGGCCCGCCAAATCACTTTTTGAACAATAGCCGCCAATTTTTGAACAATAGCCGATAATTTGAATAACAAAGGCTGTTGCATCAGAACGAGTCTAACAAAAGCTAACAAAACTCACGGCCCGCCAAGAAATACTTCATGTAGGCAGCTTGGATTTAGACTGGTATGTAATCAACTAAAGTCGATTGAAGTATGCTAACCGCCGTGGAAAGCGAGTAGCAGCTGACGTTTCGAGCGTTAGCCCTTCGTCAGAGCAAAAAAGCTTGGATTTAGTATTGGTTGAAATAATAGGGAGGGTTATAGGAAACCACTACGTGAATCCCACGTGAAGTATTTACCGGCCCGTCAAGCCTGTTGCGTTCGCATACTTGAGAAAATGGTCTATTGCATATAGTTTTCGAGATTTAGAAGGGCACGAACGGTCTTACTATCTTTAGGGAAATATCCTTTTTAGATATATATTTAACATGTTCATTCCAGGACTGATATAATAAAAGTTCTTGCTGGATACACATACGCGTGCGCACTGATGTTTTAATATATAATCAGTCTGAATCCAACAAACACCACAGGGAGCTCTAACTTATATTTAGTTTTCTCCCGAGAAGACGCGCGGGTCGACTAGAAACTTTTTTTTCCCACGAGCATATGCGCGGGACTTGGGCTTTGTCCCTGCGCGGGACTAAGCTCGAGTCGCTCGACCCACGTGGGGTCGAAGTCCAAGTTTAGGGCTAGCCCACACCGCGGCAAAACGTTACGCGCATGCGTATTTGCTATTTCTTGTCGGCGCGCGGCCGCCCCCAGTTTCTCGCGAAAACTGAAATGAAACAACAGGCACATACCCGTGATTTTAAAATTTCTGCTTAAAAGCATCCATTTGTGAACTGTTTTGTCAAAAAATAAGAAAACTACTTAAAAGCTAAGCCTAAGACTTTAACAGGTTGAAGTTTTCTTAATTTGTAATTCACTGTGAGTTTACTAAGTTATAAAATTATTTACTAAAAAAGTTGAAACCCTCGTTTGTAAAGCAAATCGTATGTTCGAAACCTTATCAATCGTGCCTGTTTCGTATCTATTGTATCTATTTCGTATCTATTGTATCTTTTGTATCGTATCTGTTTTTGGTTGGAAGATAATTTGTTAATAAAAATGGAATAAAACTAAGACTTCATACTACTTTCATTTCAGAATAATCATAATTATCACCCAGTGTTTTCGTAGTCTAAAACACAGACATCTCATGTGAGGGAGGCTCAATGCCACATAACAAGGATTTTGTCGTACTTTTTACACGGAACATTACTTAAGTTTATAGAATTCGGGAGGTCTCGCAACCGATCACTGCATAACCTCCCCTTCCCAGGGGTGAAATGTAAAAGTAAAACTCCTGCATGTATTGACCCATGTAGACCGAACGTCTTATCATTTTTGTGCACTGTAATGTCCAGGGTATACAGACTGGCCATCACGTGGTATTATTCAGCGCACAGGATTTACGGATTAACGGAGTCTACAAATATATATACGGACGTCTTCATGATAATAATAATAACAATAATAATGTATTTATATAGCGCTAACTCCACTAGTTGTTCAAAGCGCTTCACAAAACTGCAATGTTAACAATTTAAAGAGGCAAATATAAGATAATCATATCCAATAATACATATCGAAGGTAAACAGTATCCTGGTTGCGATATTTACAATTTAATAAAGATAGATATTTAAATATATATATTTCCTTACATAATATATAAATTAGACCTCATAAGCTAAACGAAATAAATAAGTCTTCAACTGTCTTTTAAAAATATCGACTGTGGAAGCACGCCTGAGGTCAAGGGGCAGTTCGTTCCATAGCTTGGGGGCTGCAATGGAGAATGCCCTGTCACCACAAGTCTATATATCATAGTTCCTGAGTACTAGAACGAAGGGAACGTATGTGCGATAACTGAGAAGCTCTGAGATATAGCTAGGCACTAAGCCATTAAAGCCCTTATATACTAGCAGTATAAAGTACAGGTAACCAAATAATGTAGCTTAATTAAAATAGGTGTAATGTGGTCATACTTCCTAGTATGCATTACAATACGTGCAGCAGTGTTTTATACTAATTGTAATCTATTTAGCAAGCGCTTAGGGAGGCCATATAAAAGCGCATTACAGGTGTCTAATTTAGAACTAACAAATGCATGTACTAGAATTTCTATAGTTTCTCACTCAAGTATTTCGTAATTTTGCTAATACTGAGAGGCTTTACATATTTTCTTAATATATTCCTCTGAGTTCAGATACTGGTCATGAAACTATAACATTTTATACTTTTGCATTCAGACCCCGCAGTCTGAGTGGACTATTCCTGAGGAGGCACGCAAATCCTCCTGTTGGAAAGTGACGACGGGGACAGAAAAATATCTGACCAGAAAAGGAAACTTAAATTGAACAAAATCTGTGCATATGTCACCACCGCACCGAATCCATCGTAACAGAAAAAAAGATGGCGGCATTTACTCAAATTTATTACCCATAATTCTTTGCGCGCGATTTTTTTAATAATCCGTTATAAAATCGCGGTAGAGAGGGTTTAAATATTTAAAACAAGCCAGTACAAGTACTGTTACCAATACACTCTCATTGAAGAGAATAAAGAATTTCTACGTGCTTTTTTTGCTGTTAGGTTCGCAAGGTATTGTGGTCAAATGTACGTCCGTACTGTTTATAAACATGAGCATGCGCATGCGCATAATCACCCGAAGGCCTAAACTTCGATTGTTTTTTAGTTTATGAACCTCTGGCTACACCTGCTAATGAAACAGCATACAGCATAAAAGTCCTAAAAAAGCAGCAAATTGTTGACAGCAAATCCCTCGTGCATGATGGGTTAGGGTGGTGACGGTTGGTGTTTCGGTTAATCGGTATATGAACTGACTGCAAGGCTGATCGGACGGCTGTACGATGTTACTTATTGTATCCTATATTTCGGTTCGGTAGAACGAACCTTCTTCAGGGGTTATATGAGCTAAGTAAGGAATACAAGCTATAGCTAGGCGAAATATACCCTGGGTACCAGAGTCTCCAAAAAAGCTCCACTCGTTTACTTTCCTCTTCTAAGCCAAAGAGGAAAGTAAACGAGTGGAGACTCTGGTACCCAGGGTAGGCGAAATATGAAATGGAACCGTTATAGGGTCTGATGTAATGAGATACAATTAATATATGGTAATAATGTTGCAAACAATGCGGATTACAAGGGGAAAATATTTTTTAATATTACATTTTTATTTCACATTTAAATTGCGCAAATTTCATAAAATGTTCAAATGCGCATTACAATTCAAATTAATATAAATATTATATAGACAAGAAACTATGATGAGATAAAATATATAATCAATGATCTATGAATAACGATCTTAAAAATACCAAAAATAAAATACGGCAAATTAATACTAAAGTTCTCCTAGTGCGGAGTACTGATAAGATTGCAATCATTAAAATGATTAACAAAAATGATTAGAACGCCTGTCTTCAATTTGCATTTAAAAGTTCCTAGAATGTTCGTGGATTTTACATCAAGCGGAAGGGTGTTCCACGGCTTAGGCGAAACCATCAAAAGTGAACGGTCGCCAAGAGTCTTTTCAGATTTAAAACTAGGAATGTCAAGTAAAGTACTATTAACGGAGCGACGTACGCAGCATGTTTATGCAGATGACGGCATTATTGATATTATTTAATCGCTAATATATAGGCGCCACTACCATGTAAAACTTAAATGTGATTGAAAGGATCTTAAATTCTATTAGTAGCCTGACAGGTAACCATGTAACTGATGTAGAAAAGGTGTTACGTGGCAGAATGTTTAGGGGCGCAAAGCCGACTAACCGAGCACACGCATGCTGAACTCGCTTGCATCTTTCGGATTTGGCATTCAGGCAGGCCATATGAGAGGCTATTACAGTAATCAAATCTGTTTGTAATAAAGCCGTGAACTAATGTTTCAGTACTCTCTCTAGAGAGATACTTCCTTATGTGCCTAATGTTATAGATATAATATTATGAAAAGCCGAGCTGTATGTCTTTGTGATGTGAGTTTCCATGGTTAATTTAGAATCAAACCATAAACCTGAATTTCTTACTGCGCACGCGGGGGATATGTGAGAGTCGCCCACATCGATATATGCATTCAGCATTTAGCTTGGCCAGCTGCTGACGCGAGCCACCCAGCACGCATGAACTCGGTCTTTGTCATCGTTCATCCGGGGGGGGGGGGGGGGGGGGGGGGGGGAGGGGGGTACCAAAATGCCGGTGGTGCTCGGCGCTCATTTTGAAAATGACCCCTAAAAGGCACGCATAAATTAAAATTCATAAAGTGATTCCTTCGTCTAGCTTGTAAAATAACCTTAATATTCTAATTCTGAACTCCTAAAAGGTACAACTCGGGTTGCGTAACTAACTCGTACGAACACGACTCCCTAAAAGGTACGGTTACGAGAATGTTATCAATACTTTAAAGAGATTTGAGAAGTAATTAAAATAGTGCAGTCTAGCCGCGACCATGGACCCTGGGAACGAGGTTGAAGCGACCTGGGACTCCCAATAACATCTCCCATAATTCACTGCCAGCTGTGAAAGGGAAACACTCCAAGTCCAAGTCAAGATGGCGGCGGATGGTTAGAAGAAACACTCGTAGTCATAAGATACTGTGAAAAAGTGAACTGGGTATCAAACTCTAACACACGGCGACCCTTAACCCATCATGTCGGGTAATGAGCCGATAACATTGGCCACCGTACGAGAATACATGCTGAGAAATGACAGCAAAGTGAAAAATCACGACTTAGTGACTCACTTTCGACAGCAACTAAATGACCCAGTTAACAAAGGTAAAACATACAGCTAGCCTATGGTACTGATACGAGTTTACTGGTGATTAGCATGCTCAAGTAGATTGTACGTAACTTTTTCAGGTACAGTTAGGACTGACTTCAAAGAAATCGTCCACCAACTGGCCACAGTTCAAACGATAAATGTAAGTGACTCGGTTGAGTAGGATTTCTTCCTGTGCATGTGGAATGCATTTTTTGTGTGTTTGTGTTTTAATCTAAAACTTGTTAATGCAGCATGTATCCGATGAGAGTCCGTGTGCAGCTGTGCAGCCTGGTTATATATATATGTGGATGTAGAATGTACATTTAATATCATAACACATGTCATGCACTATTAAACACATACTGTGGGGGAGGGGCAGAGAGAGAGTGCAAAAGTAGCTCTGGCTTTCACACTTATACATAATAATATTTTTTTTTTTGGCAAGCCTAAAAGCGGAGCTCCCAATTAGCTGAAATGAGGTAATTAACGACCCGAAAAGAACAATAAATTATATAAAGAAAACAGAGATAAAAACACAAACATAATTATATAACTGGTAGAGTCAAGGGAAATCAGTGCAAAAGGTACATTTACTGTACAAGAAAAAAAGAAGATAATGGAAAATGAAAAAAAAAGAAGAAAGAACAGAAATTCAGGTATCACTAGTTCCCTGCTAGCAGATGTCTCTCTGTCTTGGTAACTGATGGAAGGCGAGGGAGAGAGATCTCTGCCGACATCCGATGCTTTCTCTGTTGCGCATGCATGAAGTTTCCTTGGCAACAAGTGATGCGATCTCAGGTGTACTTATGAGTGCACGAAACAACTGCAACAAACAACTGCTATTTCCGGTAAAACATGTTTTAGAAACTGGTTTGACTCGTCCATGAATGTGGACGGCAAGCGTCGGATGTCGGCAGAGGTCTCTCTCCCTTGCCTTCCATTTTACCAAGACAGAGAGAGACCTCTGCTAGCAGGGAATATCACTAGCTGCTGGTGAAGGTTTCTATCCAGGCAGCCTGGTTTCAAGAGTGCAGGTGCAGTACTTTTTTAGGTATGTTGCTCGCTGCCAGTCGGGGTTTGGACACAAGGGAAATCAGAATTCAGCCAATTTTTGCTCTCATCCTATAGGTATGGTGCTCTGCTTGCATGGGCCGAAGCTCTGCTGAAACAATAAAGTGTAGCTTGCAAAGATTACTAGTGTACTATGTAAATTCCTGCTAAAACCTGGATCAATAAAATGTGATACAGTGGAACCTCTATATAACGGTCACCCTTGGGACCCGAGTAAGTGGCTGTTATATGGAGGTGACCACTTAACCCTTTCACCGCTACAGGCCTCAAAAGCGGCCAATATGAAGCATGTACCTGGGAAAAATTATTGCATCAAACCTAGACATGCTGGAGATACGATGTTGCGATACTATTTCAAGGGATGAATAACTTCAAAGTCAGAGCTATAACAGGGATCGCTTGACTCTCCCACTTTGGAGAAAAACGCATTTGTTTTGGAGATCGCTGTTCGTTTCTTCGATTTTCGCGAATTTTGAGGAGCTGAAAATCGGCTCAAGAAAACCTTCCCATTTGCACTTGAAATCAAAAGCAAACACAAAATAACCACTCAGTCATTACAGTACCTTGTTTAATCTTTCCAACCAGCAGGTTTGTTTGCATAAAATCCACCAAACGACTGTGAAGCGTGCTATTCTTAATGCTGCACTTCTCTCCACCATGTTTTCCTGCTCCCCAACTCCAATTGCATGCTGGGTAATCAGCCAAAAATTCACAAGGGGACCCCCCCTCTGGGACTCCTGTAGGATTTTTTTATAAGTCTTTTACCCCTACAACCAAGAGCGGTGATTTGGACTCCAGCCGTTGCTTTAAAGTGACAAAAACACACCCTAATAGGTTGAGCAGGGGGAAAAGACAACCAACTGCAGAATTTCAAGGGTTTCAGTGAAGAATTATTTCATGTGTCTCAAAGCACAAACACAACAGAAAAATCCTGTGAAACCCCTCACAAGGCCTACTAAAAGCAAACCAAGTACTTTTCAGCCGTCATCAGACTTAATGATGTCTTCAAGCTCTCTGACAGTGGCTTATTTGTCCAAAATTAGAGCACATTTCATTGGAAATCCTACAGAAGAAAGCATACTTACCGCCGACGAGTCCGTAGAATTCTGCCGAATGGCATCATGGGGAAAGTTTGAGCCCTTGGTTTAAAAAGTCAGCAGTATTTAACTATCCTGGGCAAGCCAAACTGGAACTGAGGGGGGAGGGTTGAGTTAGCACTCTGAATTTCACCAATTCAGCCCAAACGCTTCCGGTGGTGAAAGGGTTAATAGAGGTCAGCTGAAACATGATATCGGTGGGTGTGGTTAAAGCAATATTTTATCATGGCATTACTTAGTACATTCATGCACCTCTGAATGTATATGCAGTGTATTTAGGTTATATGAGAAAGTGCTATCTTGAATATGGAAAGTGTGCCGATGGATATATAGAAATAAAAACCTAAAATTAGCCACGGTTTTATGTACTGTTTAAAACACGAACAGCAGTGTTTTATCAAGTTTGAAAATTCGAGGGTGAAGCCCGATAATTTTTAGACTTGATAAAACACATGCTGTGAGTGTTTTAAATGGCTTCAAAAACGCTTTAAGAATGCAATGAAAGAAAGACGCACATCTCAAGGGAATGGTTACTTAATGAACCATTGAACCACCTGCAATTACGAACATCTCAAGGGAATGGCATACTATGTTGTTTGAAGCGGCGTTTTGCAATGCAAGAAGAACCTGCACTTGAAGGATTTGGTGTTGTGGTATACCTCGATAAAGTTCAAGACTTGGAAAACGATGTGACTGACATGACGGCAAACTCTAAATTTTTTACTCCGGCACAAAATATGTAAGTTTAATGCACGTTTTTATTATTTTACGGCTTTGAGTTTGGTTTAATAATTGGAACTAAACAGTGGCTCAGTAAACAAGTAATGGTAGTTGGATAACTTCATTTTAAAAATATTATTTGTGTATCTCGGTAGTCTGTACCCTGGGTACCAGAGGTTCTACTGTCTCCCTTCGCGAAAGTTGGACGCCGAGGGGCGAAGCGACAGTAGAACCTCTGGTACCCAGGGTAGGTACATTTGTAGTCTGCTGATATTAGTAAATTTAGTGCAAAATTTATTATCTAGGTACATGTACATGTACCTTATGTTCCGTGTACTTTTTGCTATCTTTGGGTCTTTATCAGTGAATTCTTCATTCAAGGTTGAAACTTTATATAAAATTTCATGTTCATTAGTATTCTTTATATAAAACGTTCATCCTAATTAGCAATTCAATGAGAAAGCTGAAACATCAATATAAATTCCATTGTCTCAATCATTAACCCCGTTTCCCCCTGGGACAGAATTCAAATCCCTCCGCAGGCCTTTTAGAATGATGAGATTTTATCAGGTATAAATTTAAAATGTAAAGGAGCATGCACGTGACTGATTTGCTTCATCTGATTGGACAACATGCTCATTAATTATTCATGAGTTTTTGAAATTACTTACTGTACTGGCTGCTTAATAGAGGTTAAAGATACAAAGATAGTTAAAGACGGGACCGCTGAAAGGTGGCCGTGACTGCTTAATAGAGGTGACCACCTAATAGAGGTCTCATTTACAAAGTTTGACAGGGAAAATTTGTGGAACTTTGAAAAGTGACCACTTTATAGGGGGTGGCTGCTTCAATGATAGAGGGCAGTTAAATAGAGGTTCCACTGTACTCCTGTACGCTGAAGCGGCTTGGTAAATATCTACCACTATTCACCTCCACTTCGGTGAATAATTGTTAAATATTCAGAAAACTTGTTATTTTTAATGTAAATGATGCTGATTACTGTAATTTCTGGAGCTCATGGAGAAAATGGTATGCATGCAAGTACATTCTGTAACACAAACATCAAATCAAGACTTATCTTTGCAAACATAATTCACTTACATTGTATTTTTCGACATCTTTTCCTTCCTATCTTAGATCTTAGCTTTGACACCTTGAAGCATCCCTTCAATAATTTAGAGAGGTTCTATTTTTTTTTTAAATTTTTGGTAAATGTTTATTTGAAGGGCTGTGTGCAAAACTCATTCTCAGTCTTTAAATCACCTGATGACATATGATATTTGTATGATTTGGGCTCAATTTGTTGTATTTATCTGTTTATAAATCCAAGAGATAGAATTCCCAATCCCGTAAATACCGGTAATTGGGTTTTGGAATATTCTCTGATAATTTTGTTCTAATTTTTGCAGAAGTTGGTTTTCGAAAAATGCATGCACGATTGAAAGAGATCAAAGCTGATCAGCTTTATATTGGTACAACTGCACTTGTATCCTTGCAAATGGATTTGTTTGCTAGTATGCATAAATTTATGTTGCATTTTCTTTGAGTTTTGCATTTACATGCATTTTTGAAGATAGATTGCTCTCCAGCATCCATGGCAATGCCTTTCCCATGGGGAACACAAGCTCAGTTAATTCGTTAATGATCCAAAGTATATGTATTACATGCACAGTGTATATCAGCACGTGACTGTTACATGTAGCTGCCAAGGTTCTTTAGACCAGTTTATGGTTCATGCGCAGTTGTGCAAGTCTTTTGTGTCAACTGGTGGGC
This sequence comes from Actinernus sp. WN-2022, assembly GCA_030867875.1. Lineage (NCBI taxonomy): Eukaryota > Metazoa > Cnidaria > Anthozoa > Actiniaria > Actinernidae > Actinernus > Actinernus sp. WN-2022. The sequence goes on from JAOWCC010000019.1 coordinate 82,151,742, forward strand.
CACCATTGTCTAACATCTGCCCGCCCTCCAAATAAACAAAGGATTTGTGCAACTGCGCATGAACCGTAAACTGGTCTATTCTTGTTCATTTATGACTAATTTATGTTTACTTCATACAGTCATGTATCTCTCCCGAATTTGACATTTTTAGGAAGAAAAATACTTTGTCCTCAAGAGGCCAAAAGAAGCACCAGCTGTGTTGCGCAAGCCTACACGGCCGCACCCCTCGCACAAGCCCCGTCCAGCGTCGGGACCTCCTGTACTCAGGAATACTAAAATGTTTGAAGACATGTTAACGCATCAGTTGTCTAGAAGTCAATCAACTGGTGACTCAGCCAATGACCTTGCTAGTGCTGACAAGGAGAACAGGTCCACTGAGGCGAGGGGTGGGGCAGATAGGCCAATGATGAAGGCTTCCTCTGTCGACAGTGTAGATGTAAGTTCAATGTAAATCTATATATATACATGTAAATGCACTGATTCATGAATTTTATAAGAACATTGATTTTCCTTATCCAACCTTACATTGTAAATTGCCCAGTTTCACATTCAAGAATTACCACTGAATGTGATGCCTACAGATGCATTTACTCAATGTTAGTCTCGTTCTGATGTTAAATATTCATAAATACCAGTGGCAAGATGGGTTATTCACAACTCTACATGTACTTGTATGTATTGCTGTAGTTTGAACTTCTGCACTTTCTTGCTGGGATTTGTGAATGTTTTATATAATATATCAGTCGCTGAATGAGACTAACTTTGAGTAAATGCAATTAATATGTAATCAATGTGTTTGTAAAATAGAAGAAAAAAAACATTTTCCCTTCCATAACACAATTATTTATCCCTTTTTTCCAAATCAGTGGTATAGTTTTTCTTTTGGGTGACACTGGAATGAAAAAAAATATCTTAATAACGTAAGGTTTGATAATGCAGCTACTAGAAAAAGTACATTGTAGTTTTTAATGTCCTGTAACCTTTTTCATTTTTTGTCCAAAATACTGTAAAATGGCCCTCTAATAAGTTTGGGTTGCCACCTATATATGGGTGTAGCTTTTACATGGATATTTACAGTTCTTAGTGTAATGTAAGTACTTTGCTTATAAATAATTTTTGTTTGGCATACCTGTCGCACAGTCAACAGGAAGTGGTACAAGTACACCTCAACAAGGAAGAAAGGTTTTCCAGTCAGGGAAGGGTAGTGAAACTGCCGATAAAATCTCACAGAGCTCTGCAGATGATACATGTATGTGGGTAGGTACATTTTGTACATGTACAGAAAAAGGAGACCTTGAACCTCACAAAGAAATGATTTATTCAATGTTTACTTAATTTATAGATTTACATGCAGCATGCATTGACTACATCATGTATACTACATAGTTTACATGTACATGCAAATGTACATGTAATGTCAGCTGCTAGTACATTTACATACACAACTTTCATAATGGCTGCCTCCAGCCTCCTCCTAATTTGCATAATTTGGAAGATAAATCTGTAGGGGGAAACCAATGCTACCACATGAAAGATCACATTAAAACTAGTAATTGTTTTGAGTTTTAGAGCAATGTGGGGAATTGCTGTTGAGCTATAAGCATTTGTAATGCAGAAAAACATGAAAGCGAGGCTATAAAGGCCTGCATTGTTTTTCTCATACAAATCTCTCAAATTTCAACTGGCTGTAACTTCGTTGCTTTATAAGCTACAGCACTCAACTTTCACAAGTTCACTAATGTTGACATACTCTTTCACATGGCAATGTTCATATTTTCTATACATGTGGATAAACTACCGAAACGGGAAATCACATATATGCAAATTAGGAGGCAGCCATTATGAAAGTCTTGAATACTGGTCAGAGCTAATCCCTTCCAGCATAAGGACATGTTTGATTGATCATGAGATCAACATGTGAGCATTGGATGTTGGAGTGCAGAGAATATACAAACAATGTATGAAGTTGCAGTAAGGGACTGATTTGAGGTCTGTTGTTGAAAAATTGTGTGACCCCCCTTCACTTCACAATTTTTTTGGGTGGCCCCACCCCATAAACTCATATATTTTTATATATAAACCAACCATTTGGCCATTCTTTTTGGCTGAACCCCTCTCCCCTTTGAACCCCAATATTTTTAGGTGACCCCCCTGATAATAATTGAATGTTAATGTTAATTAACGAAATATATTCATGAATATTAATGAGAACACTGCTCTGGGGGTCTGGTGATAACAGTGATCTCCATAAGGTACCTGATATGCACACCGTGGCAAAACATCACGTGCATGCACTTTTGATGTGCCAGTTGCATGCATGTTTCCCCAGTTTCCTGCTGAAACTAAAAGATAACAGCAGCAATGACCCCTGTTTCTAATTTTAAGTATGTATACATGCAATTATTTAAGTGAAATATTTCGCGAAAAATTTGTAATTCACTGTGAGTTTACTAAGTTATAAAATTGTTTAAGACCTCGGAAACTTGAATTTGTACTCCAGAGCCTTTGTTCCTTTGGCTAGTGGAGCAGAACATTTTGCCATGGTGTGTCTGATATGTCATCTTATGCTAGCTGTCAAGCATGTATATAAACCAGATATACATTTTGTACATGTAATTTTATTTTCTTCTGTTCTTTTTTTTTTGCAAAGCTTGATGACCAGGAATTGGAAGGTAATTATATATCAACAAATACAATGATCATGCTTCTTAGTGTAGTTTGAACTAAAAAAATTTTATATGTGTTCTGTACTAGTTTTTAGTGAATTCATATAATTGCATATTTCTGTGTTTGATTTCAGCTCACCCAGAGGTGTGTTGGTTTGTAACAAAAACAATAAAAGTTCATAATTGAAATGTTAATTTATCTGTATTATTTGTAGTATATTAGTACATGTACAAATGAATAAAATTGTATGTACAATGGATATATAGTCAGCTAAGGGAGCAGGTCAAAACACATGCCCCAGATAGGGACTTTCTGTTAATTATTCTTGACAAATGTAAACCACTGTACACAGCAGGATGCAATTATTGTTTATTTCAGCACATATGTTCTCTCATGCATCAGTGCACTAATATAAGTTCTAACAATCTTGTTGAATTGTTAGTAGAAAACCACAATCAGGGGTTTCAATAACTTTTTAGGCAACCGGCGGTCCTGATGTTAGAGGCGGTGGTTTACCTCGTAAACTTTATTCAACACTTAACAAAAAAACACAACGATCGTGTGAAGTAGCCGGCGGTAAGAATCAAAGTAACCGGCAGTTTATCGCCGGTAGCTGCCTTAGACTATTGAAACCCCTGCACAATATAACTAACATTTTGGTGCTTTTGGTGAAAATTTGTTATAACAAATTTTCACCATTAACTGGAAGTTGTTTATAATGAATCCTCTATAACAAACCTATTTTTCCACTGTATTAATTGTAGGTATTCGTAAAAATGTAACTGTTAAGTCTAATTTTAAGTGTCTTATTATAATTTAAGAATTTAATTAAGGCCATTTCTTGTGATATGATAATTCGATTTCAGCATCTTATTTTTTGGTGCTAATGCCAGATGAAATCAGAAAATATATTTAAAATGCTCCTTGATAAATAAACTGCCTTTAATTAGCAGCTGCATGTCTTCGTTGGTCTGGTTTATTGAATAACAGAATAATTATATTGCATTCCAAATAAGGAATAAAGGATATGAAATATTAACGGAACACCTGCTATGCCATGCCTTGTAAGGGCACATGTTGATGTTAGTACTAAATGAGATGTGGATAATTGCTATGTGAAATACCGGGTATTAAATAATCAGTAACTGACAGTGGAGGATGCTGGAGATAATATAATTATTCGTACATTTAGAATATTCCTTCACTTGTGTTTGAGTGGTCATGTGACATATAAGATGGGCTTGTAGCAACTCTTTCTCTCTCCAACTCATGGACTTTTGTTTGTTGTATTTTTATGGCAAGGCGAAAACTGCAACAAAGTAAGATGAAGCTGCTTGTAGATGCTATCATTGAATTTTCCCTGCAAACAGAATTATAAATGAGTTGTGTTTTAAAATCTTGTTTTGTTAATATTAATGCAGGGCACAGCATCTATATGTGTTAAAATATTCTGAATTTCACACATTTTATTTGTGCTGCATTGCACATCACTGGCTTTTCTCTGCATGGTATTGTAGTTGACAAATCTACATATAAATCTATTTTCTATCTGCCTTATAACATACTAAATCTATCAAGGTCAGAGTCAAGGACTTTCTCTACACAGAATTTGTAACTTCATGTATGTATAACACACACACATGTATATATATTTGTTATATTTCTTTCTCTAAAAGTGCCAACATTTTAATTTTACCAAACATGCCTATTTTTTGGAAATGGAAATTCTGAATATCTTCAGGTTCTAAGCTAGTTAAATATATGATATTCTGTGTAACAGTGGGCTCAGTTGTTTTAGTTTTGCCATGCTGATTGCACAGTGTGTATATATCTAACATGTTGTTATTTGGTTCTTTATGTATTTTGTGTATAGCAGGGCTCGAAATTGCGCCCGATACCGGCGTAAATACGCCTAGATTTTTTCGTTTTACGCCTAACGTTTTCCACTTAGGCGTAAAATTTTGGAGAATTACGCCTAAAATTTTTAAGCTGGGCGTAAAATTATGCCTCCTTTTTTTTCTTAATTTCGAGCCCTGTATAGTGTGGTTCCTTCCCGTACTTATTCAATGTACAATCATATACATGTAGCTATATATACATGTCACTACTGATTCTCTACACCTTGGCATATGGTTGAGTGTGTATACTAACTAGTATATAAAGGTGACAGGTGCAGACCCACATTTCATTAAGCTGTTGTCTTCATACATGTATTATATTACAATAACATTCAAGTACATGTACTAAGGCTAATACTACATATGTACAAATATATAGCACTTTTTACTTACATACAGTATGTTAATGAGTACACATACATTGTACATCTATTTATAATATATAACCAGCATAGAACTATAGAAGTCATGTTAATTTCATGGATTTTAAAATAATTGAAAGTAGTACACTTCTAACTAAAGTAAGTATATCAACAACAAATTTGAAATGACATATACATTTTAGAAGACACAGTGCTCTAATTAAGCTGCAACAATGTGCTCTAAGCTGAAACTTGGTACATGTATCACACTGGTGAGAGTTTTCTTTGGAGAAGTCACCAATTTGATTATTACACTGCCCTTGATCTAAGCTAAACCAACGAAAGAAATTTTGTTTATAACTTCCAAAGTTTCTAACTTATGTAGATTTCAAAAAGGCAGCAGAAGTTGCAAAATCCTGGCAACCTACATTGTAGCCAACTGCATGGCCACTGAAAAACATCTCACATTTATAGAGCACTGAGACAGTATACATTGTATGTACAATAAAGTCATGTAGCTGTATCATTGGTGCAATAATTTGTGTTTTAATGTTTCAGCACTTTATGACTGAACAAAAGAACTTAAATTTCTGAAATTGAAACCACATTGATCTAAACGTAGCAGTTATTCATTTGTAAGTTAATACTTAATAGCAGAGCTGACACACACAGGTGGCCACCATAAATATACAGTAGGAAGAGAACAAAAAATTGCTGATTAATGCCTGGCAAGTTCTGCACCTTCTCGACATATTATAGCTTATTTTTGAGTCCCTTGACTAATGATGATGATTCGCTTTATGGCAAATTAGGGGCAAAAATGTGTAGCTTAGGTTCCTAACAGTGTCCACTAAGCCCCAGATTTTGATACCCAGCTTGGCATTTTTTTTTTTTCTTTCTCAGCTTTCTTAATCTTTTTTTAAAATTTAATATAAACATATTTAATATGCAGAGTTTGCTTCTTAATTTGCTTCTTAGTTTGTTTCTTAATCTTTTTCTCTCTATCACAATTTTTTTTAATACTAATTTTCCTTATTATAAAATCTGCCATGCATCATACTTGTACTCCTTGGTTTTATCTTTGTTTTCCAGTATTGCAATTTTACCAGTTATTGAACAATGGCTCTGACTAGATCTAGAGCTGAGATACTGAATATCTTATCCAGTCCTGATTACCTGACCAGCCAATCAGGATCTTCACTTTTAGGCTTGCCTAATAGAGCAGATTTCAAATGAGTGTCGAAAGTAATTTGGTTTTGCATTTACTTAGCTTTTCTATTGGCCGAGAAAATGGCATGTTATTAATCGACCAATGAAATTGCAAAGTAAAACCAATCATGTCAGTGGTCTTGGTTTTGCTTTGGCTCGTGATTGGTTCAGGCGAAACCCATTCACAAACTTTTCCAGCCTTCAGTTGGCTTTTTTGTATTTACTTGCTCCTGTGATTGGCGGGCTGTGAGGAATTTGCGTTTGGTTTTATGACACTCATGTGAAAACCGCTCTATATACATTATATTATTATTATTATCAGTGCTTCATTTCCATTGTTAGTTTTATAATAATACACATTTTAATTGGTACAATGTTTTATTTTCAGGGGATGACTTGATGAGTGGACCAACAATTCAAGTGAGTATACACTATATCTATTTTACACAGAAACTTTGAATACAGGGTTTGATCAAATTTTCAACCTAGCTAGGCCATGAAATTTATTTCGACCTACAATGAGTGTAGGTTAATTTTTCAACCTAGGTTAAATTTTTCAATCTACATGTACATGTAGGTCAAAACGTTAACTTTGTCTTTACAGCTAGAATGCAGGTGCATGCACTTTTGATGAGCCAGTTGCATGCATGTCTCCCCAGTTTCCTGCTGAAACTAAAAGAAAACAGAAGCAATGACCCCTGTTTCTAATTTTAAGTACATGTATGTATGCAATTATTTACAATGTACGTTAAATATTTCGTGAAAAATGAGAAAACTACATACACTGTCAAATCTAAGCCTAACTAAGACTTTCAAAGGTTGAAGGTTTCTTAATTTGTTATTCACTGTGAGTTTACTAAGTTATAAAATTGTTTAAGACCTCGGAAACTTGTATTTGTATTCCAGAGCCTTTGTTCCTTTGGCCAGTGGAGCACAACATTTTTCCACGGTGTGTCTGATATGTTAATTTTTTAACGTAGGTTAAATTTTTCAATCTAGGTCAAAACCTTTGTCTTTACAGCTAGAACCAATTGAGAAGGAATGGATGCTGACTGCAGCACGTGGAAACAGAGCACATATCATGTGCCTTCTTGAGCAGGAACCTGGCCTTGCCAAGAAGAAGGTGCTCCATTTACCACTGTTTACATTGAAGTGCGACCCTGGAAGTTTAAAATCGCTTTGGGAATTTGCCAATATAACGTCTAAGTCTAGGTGGTATGAGACTAGACAGTCTAGACTCCATGTTTGATTGATGGTCAACTACAATGTAAATTAATGCAATTTTCCAAATGCAACTTGAAACTTCCAGGGTGACACTTCAATGAAAACAGTAAAAACTGCACACATCAGCTGTCATATATGTAGTTATTTAAAATGAATCAAAAAAGCACCCATTACTAATTAAATCCTTTTCCATTTTATTGTTTCTCCTTTCATCATTGTCATTTTGTGTCATTATGGAATGGTGTCTTGCACAGGACTTTACAACGGTAAGTCTTGTTTATGTTACACTGATTATGTACATGTACAGGAATCTAAACTAGCACATACAGTACATGTATTATTAAAAAATGCAGAAGCCTTGCAACCTTTTTCACCAGACAATTAATTTTGATAAAAATATTGGTACCTTAATTTCAATATCAGTTTTAATTTATTTCACACTATTTATATGATTGAGAATAAAACAACAGAGATGATAACAGGTATATAATTATTAATAAATTACTTTAAAAATATGAATAAATTTAATAGGTTCATAAGAGAGTCATGTGCAGCATGCTGCCAAAAGAGCAAGGATTTCCAGTTGGCTGCTGTATGTAATGGTTGGAATTCAGCAAGCTGAGCTGATTTTACTTTACAATTTACATGAACATGTATGACAAGAAATTACAAGTTTAGGGTAACTATTACACATAGACATTGAAGTGAAAGCTACAGGAAAAAAGAGGATAAAAATAATCTTATGATTATTGAAACTCTTAAATATAACTAAATTGTCCTTCTCTTTAACTATCATAATGAAAGTTTGTTCCAGAGTGCAGGTGCTGCCAATACGAATGCAAAACAATTTAAGCAGTCCCATTGACTTTCTTCTTTTCTTCTTTTCCCAATATGCTACAATTGTATGTGACTGTTCTGTCTTATTGGACCACAGGGGGTGAGTATTTCATTTGTACATGTACCTTTATAAGATTAAATTAAAAACAGGTTAGTGTAGAAACAAGCAAACTAGTCAAACCTGTTTTTATCACAAGTTTATTTTCATCCTAAGGAGTTTATATCCTTGTGTGTTTTGTTTATATTTAAAGTTAATATTTTGCCAAGACACTAATATATTTTTCCTTCTCTTTCATCAAACTGCTGTTTGTTGTGTTTCAACTTCTTTCAGTATGTAAGTAGTCCCCAATACATGTACAGTATTGATTAGATTATGTACTAGCTACATGTAGTTAAATACTGACAGTGTGACTACTGTAACCTGGGCCACTTAGACAACAAGAGCCTGTCAATCACATTGCAGAGCGAAAACTAAGCATTCCAACGTATGGTTATGTGAGCCAATCAGTATTGAGTACAAGACAAAACATTTCAACTTGTTCGAGCTGCGATCCAGCAAAAGGCAATATGGTGGACTAGCTCTGAAGTCGAAGTCTTTTGAATGAAGAAAATTGTGTGGATATGCTAATTTATAAGTTGGAATTGTGCTTTATTTTAGTTTTGCAGTGTGATTAGTTCTCATTGTTCAAGTGGTGTCAGTTATAGTAGTAGCACTGTAACAAATCATAAACATTATACGTTGTATATTTTTCATTGTCTGTACTCTTATTGATCATAGATAGATCATAGACCTATCATAGAGGATATTACATGGCCACGCAGAAATACAGATTTTATCTTTGAGTGCTAATGAAATATCTTATGAGTGAGCACAGTGAATTAGTAAGACATTTCATCAACACAAGAAAATAAAATCTCCAAGTGGCCATGTAATGTTCTGTTTTATTTAATAATACATACATCAGGCATCCCAGACCTCCTATATTTCCTATATATCCTATAATTTGTATAGGATCCTATAAAGAGCCTATATTTCAAGAAATCCTCCTATATTTCCTATAAATAGAATGTATGCTGAGTGATACATTTATATTTTGCACTTTTTAGCATTTTTGTTGTGAATTAACAAAAGCAAAATTCTTTCCTATCAATAAAAAAAAACAGGTTTGATCAAACATTAAAAGTTCACATGTTTTAAAAATTGTGTGTTTGTTTACTATTTATTGTTTGAAAGCTATTTTAGCTCCTATAAAGTGCCTATATTTTGGAAACAAATCCTATATTTTCCTATATTTAGAACTTGCACAGCCTATATTTCCTATCAAATTTGTCCAAAAAGTGGCTGGGATGTATGCATACATACATTGTACATATATAATTATTATTGATGAAATACCAAATACTAAAAAGGCTAGAAATCATATAGTTGTTTCACTGCAAAGATTTGGACATTTTCTATGGTGTAGTACTCTACATTAATTTTATGATCAATGACAATGGAAACAAAATAATGTATGCAACCTGCTCTTTGCAATAAATTTTAAATAACAAGGTCGGCAGGACTCTGAGGAGTTTGAGGGAAGTTCACATAGGTCAGTTCAATGGTGGTGCATGCTCCTCACATACATTTGTAAGGATCATAATGTCTGTTATCATATGACCCGTACAGCACCGTGCGCGCTTCCTTTCAAAACCATTTACAAAAGTCATGTGACGAGGGCCGGACGTGTATGGCATGAGCAGGCCAGAAAAAACCGTCCGGTCCTGCACAATTTTTTCTTGCTGTTTTATGGTTTGTTCTACAAAATAATAATTATGGTCATATGATAAAAAAACCTATTGACTGAGTTAGGTCGGGCCGGACGGGAAAGTATTTGGCTCTCGGTCATTTTGTACGGATCTCACTGCACTCGGTCCATATGTCATGACCTTGAGCCAAATATTTTCCTGTCCAGCCCTCCCACTCAGTCAATAAGTACCTATACTTTTATTGATGATGAACAATCACAAAGTGAATGCTGACTACCGGTATCTTACATGTGTGTTGTAGACTGCATTACACTGGGCAGCCAAACATGGACGGGAAGATATTGCTGCCATGCTAGCCAAGGCTGGAGTAGAGGTCAATGCCAAAACGGTTAGTGTGCAGTCCACAGCAGATACCAAACAGTACTAGTGTATTCTTGTTACATGTTAATTACACCCAGGCCTACCCATTTATCATATAGGGTCCAGAACCGAACCTGGTTTTCAGAGAAAAAACAAACCTCCCAGATTTTCTCTCCGTTTGATTAATATTCTGAGTTGTCCATAACCGGGAATTCAACATGTTTTTACGATAAACCAGGACCAGGAAATTGAATTAGATTCAAAACCTGACCTGGTATGACCAAACATATACAGTGTATGTAATAACTATATAATTATTGTCATAAACAAGAGTGCTCCCCAGCTCCCCTCCCCCCACCCCCTCCTCCCTGGGTTATACACATATTCCTCTATTTTGTAACAGTACTAAGATGCTTTCCTCTTCTTTTTGCCTTTAATCATTCACAACCTTCATGGTAATGCAGCATGTAAGTATAATACATTGTATGTAATTATGTCATTGATTTAACTGTCACTTGCTTTCTGATAATAAAGCATTGATTTTGTCCTAATTGTGTTTCTCTTTGCCATGCCGTGTGGATGGTGGATTCCCCTCTTATCAGGGTGTAAGTAACTCTTTACTTTGTTGTTAGATCTATTAAGTATGTTTACAATATCCATTCCGCCGCATTTGTGCTTGTGTGTTGATCTTAAGTTTAGGTATTGTGTTTTTCTGAAGTTTGATGAAAAGCATAAAATAAGAGCTGGAGCTATTGTTTGTGTCAGACATGTTCAGCATGCAGAGAAACAGGTCCCATAATGGTAGTCTGTATGCATTAAGACAGGAGTTATACATGTACCTTGATCAGTTTTACCCCAGGATATGGGAGGTCAGTGATTGGTTATGGTACATGTACCTACATTTTGTACATGTACCAGAAGCTCTGCTATTATCACCGCCATCATTACATAGGCAGCACAACCGTGGGGTAATAACCAGGCTCTGTCCCTGGTAAAAAGAGCCCCTCAGAAACAGACTAAAGCTTTTTAAATTACCTGCCCAAACTGATTGTATACTCTGTGTACCAATTTAACACCTTTTGCTTCCCAAAATGCATCAGATTAGATTGCATCTACGAACATTCAACGTTTTAAACATAATTGGGGTAACTGTCTTCTTACGTAATTTCCCAGGGGTACACAGCCCTCCATCTGGCAAGCATGCATGGACATGATAAAGTCATCAAGATCCTGGTGGATGAGTTTAGTAAGTATTAAACATATATTTATTCTTTATTAATTTTTAGTCCCTTTTTTTCAACTACAGAAATAAGAAATATGTAGTTACTAATTTAGATTTCATGCTTGGTGGCCGGATACTCTCTCTATAGTCATTAGTAAATTACAGGAGCATCCTAAGAACATGCAATTTCATTGCATGATTTTTGTATACATGTAGATGTACAATACATGTAGATGTACAATACATGTATACTCTCAAGCAAGGACAGCCACGTAGATCAAATGAGGGCATAACTGTATCCTGATCACATTCTAAATTCTCCTTAAATTTCTTTGTTTTCTAAGGGAGAATTTAGAACGTGATCAAGAGTCACTTACACCCTTTTTACACACAGCTCTTCAAATGTTATATTATGAAACAAATAACATATGGTTTCTGTGAGTCCTATTAAATTGCACTTTCAAGGTCCTTAAAAGATGCTGAATGCTCTTGCTTTTCCGCACACATGTTGCCACCTTTTCAAGACCTCAAACATGCATTATTTTTTCATCGAACATGGAGAACCATCTGTTTGTTAAAGTGGCTCTGTCATGGTGTGCACATGTATGGAATCAGTGTTCAATTAGTCTATCTATCTAATTGCTTACAAACAGTCTCGTCCCCAATGCTTGATTGATTTGCAATATTGCCCCTGAAATCTCGATATACATGTACACACAGTTTGTTACTCATTTTTGCATATATATTTGAGGTTCGTCAGTTCATATGAAAATCGCTGAAAACAACTTTGTCCTACCTGGACTGCACATGTTAGGTCTTGCACTGTGACACTGCTCCTTTAAATACCTGTTACATCATTACACGTACGTTGCAGATGCTGATATCAGTGTGCGTGACCACAGTGGAAGAAAACCAAGACAGGTTGCAAAGGATACGCTCACCATAGAGGCACAGAGTATGGAATGTTTGTTTTTAATTCTTCTTTGGGTGTTTATAGTAGTTTCATTGTATTTTATTGTTATATTATTAGCCATAATTAATATTGCCCACATATAATACACACCCTCATTGGTTCATTAGGATCACATGACAGGGAACAAACAAACTGTGACCCGCTAAACACCCGACTGTTGTGATCAACTAAAAGTTGATCAAGGTATGCTATACCATGGGGAGTGAGTAGCAGCTGACGTTTCGAGTGCTAGCCCTTCGTCAGAACAAAAGAGGGTATCAATTACCCGCTAAAGTACATGTAGGTGAACATTGAAAACTGTGACGTCACGGGGTAACAGTGCATTGTTCCCCACTAGTACACATGATCAGAACGTGACAGAAGGTGCTGCGATATTGTGCGTTTTGGTTACCCCAGTCATTCGAAACGTTTCGGTTTTAATTACTTTTTTTTCGATAATATGGAATACAGTAGGCCTTTTGCAGGAAATAGTCACGTGCATACATGTACAATGTACATGTACTGTATATCACATCTACATTTTGTACAGTGAATGAATTGCGCTCATGATCCCATCGGAAAAGCTTTACTGGATGGCAAACAAACTTCAGAAATTCAGGTTTAGAAAGATCAACAATCGACTGGAAGTGAAAAATAGCATTTATAAAGAGGTTTTGCTGATAACACGACTGATCTCGTACAAGTGCCTTTAAATATATGAATTACAAATCACTGAACTAGTGGACCCTTGGGAAACCAGTAAGTTTTGTTTTCCTCCGTTCTCTTTGTCTCGAGATCTCTTTGTCTCATGACTGTTTACCTCAGAATCTGTGATTAATTAGAAGTAGGGAAGCTACATGTACATGTATGGCAAAGTACCGTGTTGGGTGGCTGAGGTATTTTTTTCCAGTGACACCGATCAGCAAAGAACACACTAAAACTTACTGGTTATTCAACAACGAGGCTACTAACATTTGCTGGCTAGAGATTATATTTTTATTTGCTAGTCACCAAGACAGTGGCGACAATAAATAATTGTTTATACTAATTTTAGAGGCCTGTTATACATTGTATATGAGTTTGATTCCTAATATACCACTCTAACATCATGTTCTTACACGTGGATGACACAGTCTTGAAGAGTCCTTGAATGTCAGAGAAAGTCATTGAAAAGTCCTTAAATTGAAAATAATCCCTGTAACATAATTTAATTTCTTCACATGTTTTTGATGTCGAGTGTCCTAATATGAGGTTAATTGGCAATTTTTTCTTGAGCTTTGAAAATTCAATTATTGCCTTGAAAGGTCCTTGAAAAGTCCTTGAAGTAATAGATTATTATTCGGTATGAACCATGTTACAATTTGTAAATGTAATTACAAGCCCTGTACAGTTAGTTATTTTGAGCCGGAATTAAAGCACTGAGGCATATGCGATCTTACCCTGGATGGCACAGGTTTGTTCTCTCGCTTGTGTCTGGTTTCATAAGGGCCAATGGTGAAAAAACTTGTTGCTGCTTTGGGCCTGAACTTTGGCTTAGAGAGAAACTCAGGCATCCAGGGTAACACGTTCCTGTAAAAACGTAGCGTTGGTCTGCGTCGGTGGGGAAGATAAACACTATCGCAGTGGGAATCGAGTAGCAGCTGACTTTTCAAGCATTAGTCCTTTGTAATAGGGAAACTGAAGGACCTAATGCTTGAAACGTCAGCTGCTACACGCTCCCATGCAGTTAACATACCTTCTTCAATTGTTAGTTGATCATTCTGTACTCGGTCTTTGCATCTGATTAGTTGTGTGCCTTCTTCCTATTAGGACGACTTGAACATGTACTTATCACCATATCAGGTAAATGAGAGCTCATCTGCTACAATCTTGGTCAATTTTGTTGAAACATTAAGGCCTCCCCTCCCCCTATTTCAGTGATGTTAAATGTTGGATATACAATGTACTTGTGTACCCTGAGGAAAACCAAGATATCGGTTTGTATTATATATATTATTCCCAAACCATATGAATTAGCTTGTAGTAGTATTCGTATAATTGTGCTGATTACAGTGTACAGTGTAGACCCCATCCAAGGTGATCCGGTACATACACTTCGTCCCTTGGCCCTTGCATTTTATTAACTAGTCTATATGTTAAATATGGTCCATTTTAGTTCGGCAACGGTCTCATCACTGACATGGGGGAAGGGGTGTTTTTTTTTCTACTCGAATTGACGGAGATTGTAGCTTGTCTTTGTTGATGCCTTACATGTGTACATGTAATAGTAATGACTGTTTGACATTGTTAGTGTTGTTCATTTGACATGGGATTAAACATCGATATTTAAAGTGCACCTAACGTTTATTTTGTTAACATAAATATCGATGCTACATCAAGTTTAGAGTACGTCTGTTAAGAAAGTTTTGGTTTACAGAGAATACTCTATGTTCTGCGTTCGTTTGAAATCGTGGAAATGTGACCTTTCCTGACCCATGACCGCGTAAGCAAAAGCCTGGGTCGATCCCTGGGTTGACGTCATCTCATTAATGCATTATTCTCCATGTCGTCTTTCTATCACAACAACATCGATTTATAGAGAATATTACGGTGGCCCGTAAGGGACATGCTGCAAATAAACAATTCCCTCATGCGAAAATAAAAATAAACTGATGCAAATACAAAATGTTTGCGGAAATTATAAAAATGATGCACATACATGAAAATTGTCACTGCAAATTAAAACTGATTGCTGCAAATTAAAACTGGTTCAGTGCTGTAAACTAAACTCGTTACTGCAAACTAACTTGTTGCTGCAAACTAACTTGTTGCTGCAAACTAAAACTTGATGCTGCATATAAATGAAAATTGTCACTGCAAACCAAAACTGGTTGCTGCAAACCAAAACTGGTTGCTGCAAACCAAAACTGGTTGCTGCAAACTAAAACTGGTTGCTGCAAACTAAAACTGGTTGCTGCAAACTAAAACTGGTTGCTGCAAACTAAAACTGGTTGCTGCAAACTAAAACTGGTTGCTGCAAACTAAAACTGGTTGCTGCAAACTAAAACTGGTTGCTGCAAACTAAAACTCGTTGCTGCAAACTAAAACTCGTTGCTGCAAACTAAAACTCGTTGCTGCAAACTAAAACTCGTTGCTGCAAATTAACTTGTTGCTGCAAACTAAAACTCGTTACTGCAAACTCCGTCGCTGTAATTTTCCCGCCAATATTACGGGTTCCCTGTGGTAAACGCACGCGGCACATGCGTATAACTTCTAGCTGCTGTGACTGAGGGGGTGGGGTGAGTAGTATACTCCTTCCCGATTGAAAATCTGACTTGTTTACTGTACTAGAAACCACATATTACAAGTAGTTGTACTAAAACTACGATGTTCTGTCCATCGTGTTCCGCCGAGGTATTTTCCTCGGCGGCTAACTATTGTTGTAGTTGCGGCAATCCACTTCGTGCTGGGACCTCAAGGAATGATGAATATTATCAATGGAGGACTTCCGAAGGAGAAAAAGAAGCGGAGAGGAGGGAGCATTTCACTCAGTAGTGAAAACAAAGAAGCTAGACCCACCACAAGAGGTTGTTATCCAAACAGGGATAATGCTGACGAAAGATGGGACGATAGCCGCCAAACGTGGGCTGATCGGGCTGAACTTCCCATTAAAAGTGTTACCGACAGACACTGGGGAGGAGTTGCTGACGAAGGCGGCGGAGAAATACGCTCGGTTCAATCGGTCTTATGTGCAGGAGGGCTTGAGCGGATACAAGTTTCTCTTCCCGATAAAACGGAAGTGGATAGAGATGTACTGGGAGGAAATACTCCATTTCGTATTGGCAGTTACAAGGAGGAAATAGTAGGAAAACCATTCGCGCGAATAATTTGTACATCTGCAGAAGTATTATCTCGCGACAGAGAGCTGCGTGTAGATTGACGATGATGGAGATGATGGAACTTCAAACTCCACATCAAAAGGAGGGACAGAAAGAAAGCTTATATACAAAACATAAGCTTAATGTATCGGTCAATTCCTGCCTGTTGGAAATATTCCTAGCCCCGGGCTGTGGACAAGTGGGTCTTTTAAGCCCTCATCTTCCTCCCGAATATCTCCGATTTAACCGAGCGTGTTTCTCCACCGCCTTCGTCAGCAACTCCTCCCCAGTGTCTGTCGGTAAGACTTGTAATGGAAAGTTCAGCACGATCAGCCCACGTTTGGCGGCTGTCGTCCCATCATTCGACAGCATTATCCCTGTTTGGATAACAACCTAGCTTCTTAGTTTTCTTGGTTACTAGTGGCGGAAATGCCTCCTCCTCTCCGCTTCTTTTTCTCCTTCAGAAGTCCTCCATTGACAATATTCATCACTCCTTGAGGTTCCATCACGAAGTGAATTGCCGCAACTACAACAATAGCTAGCCGCCGAGGGAAATACCTCGGCGGAACATGATGGACAGAACATCGTAGTTTTGGTACAACTACATGTATTATGTGGTTTCTAGTACAGTAAACAAGTCAGATTTTCAATCGGGAAGGAGTATACTACTCACCCCCACCCCCTCAGTCACAACAGCTAGAAGTTATACGCATGTGCCGCGTGCGTTTACCACAGGGAACCCGTAATATTGGCGGGAAAATTACAGCGACGGAATTTGCAGCAACACATTTTAGTTTGCAGCAACATGTTTTAGTTTGCAGCAACCAGTTTCAGTTTGCAGCAACCAGTTTTAGTTTGCAGCAACCAATTTAGTTTGCAGCAACAAGTTAATTTGCAGCAACCAGTATTAGTTTGCAGCAACAAATTTTAGTTTGCAGCAACAAATTTTAGTTTGCAGCAACAAGTTAATTTGCAGCAACCAGTTTTAGTTTGCAGCAACAAATTTTAGTTTGCAGCAACAAATTTTAGTTTGCAGCAACAAGTTAATTTGCAGCAACCAGTTTTAGTTTGCAGCAACCAGTTTTAATTTGCAGCAATCAGTTTTAATTTGCAGTGACAATTTTCATTTATATGCAGCATCTTTTCTATAATTTCCGCAAACATTTTGTATTTGCATCAGTTTATTTTTATTTTCGCACGAGGCAATTGTTTATTTGCAGCATGTCCCTTACGGGCCACCGTAGAATATACACTGTTTGCGAGTTGTTAGTAAAGAAAAAAGTTTATTCAACATGTTAAGTATTTATTCAACTTATTGCAAAGTCGAATAATTATATGACGTCTACCCAGGGATCGACCATAATTATGATAATTATAATTATTGATAATTATGCACTTTAATTTAACGGATTTACAAACTCGAGCTGGAAGCGAGTCGTGTTTTTCAGTTATTTTGGCGATGCGACCTATTTCGGCCGAGAAAATCGAAGCAAAAGTTTAATAAATCACGACGAAATCTGTATCAGATTTACAGATCACTTATCGCACATTAATGTCCTTCGTTTAGCCGGAGGAGACGGCGGAAATTCAGACCATCCTTCTTGTTCCCATCATGAATTATTAATGAGTCTGATATGTACTAGATAAAGAAATCGCGGACGATCTTTATGGGATTTGCAAACTCGAGCTGAAAGCGAGAGTTTGTAAATCCCATAAAGATCGGACGCGAATTCTTTATCGCACTTATCAAACGTCATGTTTTCAGTTATTTTGGCCTAGAAAATCGAAGCCAAAGTTTATGTAAATCAGGACGAAATCTGTATCAGTATCGGTCGGTGATTTCCTTTGTTTTTGCTTCATGAATTATTAATAAGTTTGATAAGTGTAGTACAGGTAGGGATACATGTAGGTACTAATATGCAAACTGAAGTATTAAGCAATTATTGTCAGGACGGGGTTGAAGGCAGAGGCAGATAATTGATAGCGAGACACGTACAGATCATGCTATTTTACGATAGCTGAGTTTATCGTTCAACAAAATGCAACTTTACCTCTAGATTTTCGAAACTGGAGATGTGAGCATCCTGCTCAAGCTGCCGTGTTTGCAAAACGATCGGTCAATAGTGCGCATGGTCAGAAAAATATTTTTGGTGAATCAACCAATCAGAATTCGGGATGGAAGTGAGGCGAATGATAATAAGCAATTTATTGGATGAGGCTGAGCGAAATATGATGAATTGTCTGTGGCGAGCTGCCAGTTATTTGCCGATGCCGAAGGCAGAGGAAAATAACTGGTAGCGAGACACACACAATTCATCATATTTTGCGCTAGCCGCAGTTCCAATAATTATTTTATTATTCAGTAAACAATTTGTGTTTTTGTTACTTTGGGCATCCAAAATGCTCGCAATTTCCTCCTCTGAAGGCTCTGGAAACCGAGCAGCCATGTTGGGATTTGTTGTTGAACAGCACTGCGCGTGCTTACAACAATATCTGCGGCAAACGCTTATTTGCGCGCAATTACTATCTGCAGGTGAATTAACCAATCAAAATTCGGGATACTTGGGAACTGACTAATAGTAGCAAATATCATCATATTGCGCCGCGTCCGCGGGAATCGAACCTCGGCCACAGAGGTGAGAGGCGAAGTGCTTAACCACTGTGCCATCCCGGCTCCCCGGCCCGGACACTGTAGATATAAAACTTGCTGTTAGTATTATAGACATCATAGGCATACATAATTATCTCAGTATAAATACCACGTGTACATTTAAAAGGACTGGCTAGTCGCGTCTGTGTTTCTGTGTTATATAGACTATGCAGCTAACCTACTATCGGACAACACACTGTTATGTTTGAAGCACTTCTGTAGATTGTGTTATTCACTACATCAGATGGAAAACCACCCAGGCAACGAACCACCAGCAAGAGCAGTGGTCTTGGTGTTCTTAGACGAATCAGCTTTAAAAGCAAGAATCGGAACGAAAGCCAAAACAAGACGAGTGAAACTGGGTGACATGACCGCTGTTTTGTACACTTTGGTTTGTGCCCTGAAGTTGCTGCCAACTGGTATCTGTTTTTACCAATCATGGCAACCATTCGGTTGTTATCTTTACCGCAAGATGTGGCCTGACTGAATGCACGGCCAGTCATTAAAGCGAGTTCATTTTTCATTGGACATAATATATTTTATGTGACAATGAGCGAGAAGACGTTTTTTTGGGTAAAAGTTTCGCCTGTGTCTAAGTGGATCAACATGTAATTGACGTCTGCATATACAAGACGCGTTGTGTAAGATGTTAACTTTTCCTTGTCAAGACTGACTTTGAAGTACATGTATTTTACAGACTCTCCGGAGGTAGATGTAGAAAGGGATTATTTTGCTGCTTTTTGAGAGAACCGTAACGATAATTTGTTAGAAAAAGAGGATGAAACGGCTTAAATAATAAATACCTCCTCGTACCCGGTTAGGGCTAGATTCCATCCGCCAGAAGGACGCAAGCCCAAAGTGCACTGCACTAAAATACTTAATTGAGAGCAGGAACTGGTGTCTAATGAAGTAACGCCTGCTAATCAAACAGCAAGCAGTATAAAAGTTCTA
Organism: Actinernus sp. WN-2022; assembly: GCA_030867875.1. Lineage (NCBI taxonomy): Eukaryota > Metazoa > Cnidaria > Anthozoa > Actiniaria > Actinernidae > Actinernus > Actinernus sp. WN-2022. The sequence continues at coordinate 82,171,680 of JAOWCC010000019.1, forward strand.
AAAAAGCGGTTGTTGACAGCAAATCCCTCGTGGCGTAAGGGATAGTGACGGTTAGGGTTTCGGTTAATAGATGGGTTAGGGTTTCGGTTCGAGTCTTCTTGGAGCCAATATTTTTTTATATAGTTGAGGGAAGCGTACTTGTTAGCCTAAAGTGCCGCTTTAGTTTGTACTCTAGAAATATAACATCGAGAAAATTGCAATTCGACCTTCTGGCTGATGGAATATAGCCGCGACACTCGTACCCTGACGCTTTTGGTGGATTTCCCATGGTCCATTGCGCTCCCTTTGAACCCTTACCATGGTCCATTGCGCTCATTCTGAACCTTTCCCGTGGTCCATTGCACTCTCTGATCCCTTCCCGTGGTCCATTGTGCTCCCTATGATCCCTTCCCGTGGTCCATTGTGCTCCCTCTGATCGCTTCCCGTGGTCCATTGCGCTCCCTCTGATCCCTTCCCGTTGTCCATTGCGCTCCCTCGTATCTCTTTTCAAAACAGTGTGCGGGTACGAGTCAGAACTAAATTTTGTTTACGTGAATCATAGTTAATAGAGTGGAATGGTTATGAAACCCGGCAGACTTCAAAGGGGCTAACAAACGCGCTGCGATTTATGTTGGAAGGGGGCAAGACAAAAGATTGTGCAGGGTCATAGTTCATTAGCGTCCCCTGAACGACTGAACTCGCACGTTTCTATTGGCTGATTGATTAAGACATTGGAATTTCTATTGTGTTTTGTGCAGGGTAGTGGTTGAAAAAAGCTAACAAAGACATATAACAAAGAAGGTCGCTGGGTTTCATAACCATTCCACTCTATTAACTATGCGTGAATGCTGTACAATGTAGATAAAATCCTCATAACCTTTTATAAAAGTGAAGATGGGTTTCTGGTGCATCATAATATAGACTTAAATAATAGGGTAGAAGCCTGGGATAAGACGATGAAAAACACATGAAAAAAAGAGAAATGTTACTGTACAATTCTAAGGTCTGAACACAGAAACCGAATTTGATTGCTCGCTTTGTTGGTTTTGTAAGTACATTATATAAAAACCAATGTCCACTATATGAAGAACTTGGCGTGCAATTATACGGCACACAGGAAAATAGCATTCCTAAAAATAATAAAAATCACAAAGAAATCTAAACAGCAGTCTATTATTGTAGCACTTCTTTGTTACGAGTCGAGACCTTCCACATATGCTACAGGAAATATTGAAAGACATTTGTTAGACACAAGTGCAGTCACATTAACAGTACGCAGTTGCGCATAAAAAAAAAGGCTTGTTAGTTAGGGCATGAGCTCATTTTTCGTCTGGATGAACATACAGGGCCCGACCCCTCCCCGGGTATGTGACATTTTTTAATCAAACCGCAAATGTTCTACGGTGGGGCATTGTAATCAGTCCAAATCTCTTAAAAACATTGCAAAATTCACTATACATTGTATGTGACTCTCTGACAAATGACTTGAAAACGTAGCTCATGTGAAAGTGCCCTCAACCCCATTTATTTATACTCATAATCGTGAGAGTAATTCAGTGAAAAAATGTTTGGTTTTGCGTGAATTCTTGATTGTCTACGACCTGTTGGTGAAAAAAGGCGAAAAGCGACCCGGCTCTTTTCACGACCGAGCGGCAGTAACACACATTAGAAGCATGGGTATAGTACACCGTGCATTGTGTGTGACGTGGATGAGGATTGCGTAACAATAGAACTTACAACAAGTGCTGGTGAACAATGGCTTTTTGACTCCTCTTACGTCACTTGACCAAGACCCCAAATTGCGCGGTCGTGAAACAAAATTCCGGGGACCTTAAAGGCGCTGTGTCACAGTACTGCACATGTACAGTATCTAGACATTGAATTGACAGCCGTATTGTGTAACATCCAATGAGAATCAATCAAACTAAATTGCCGGAAACGCCACACTGCATCGGGTGATAGCCGTGATTCACAGATTGTAGTTTTGCACAGTGTATGGCGAGATTTACAAGGATTTTATTCTTCCTACATCCTAGATAAACAGCAGTAAAGAATGGTATCTATTACTTGCTTGTATCTTTTTGCTGTGTTTCGAGTCATAAACAGTCATACCAGCGTGTTTCTATAGATTACAACACTCAAAATGGTTGCCATGTGAACTCAACTCGGGACATCCAAACCCTCGGCCTCGATTCTGGTGGGAACGCCAAAAAGCTTCCAATTTATTGCGTTTTTCGGCCGCTGTATTCGGAGTACTCAGTGGCGGTCTTTTCCGCCGGGAAGCAGCACTTCTGCTTTTTGTTTTAGTTGTATTGCAGTCCGTAACGACTCATTTTGAGCAAACAAATAACAAACTTATTTAAGGACATCTTGCAAGGAGGCTAGGATGAGTTCAAAAAGAACACAGATGGAAGTCGATTTCAAAATGGATATCACACCGCTCTTAGAATTTCAGTCCGGGCGAGACCGTAATTCACAAATATCAGTTTGTCACGCATGCGCAGTACTGTGATATAGGGCCTTTAAACACGACATATCCGGTATTGCACCCGATTTTTTTCCCTTTTTCATTCGCCTCAGTTTTCATATAGCCTTTGAAAATAAATAAAACTAAAATGGGGTTATGGGCACTTCAAAAAATCATGAATAATTAATGAGCATTTTGTCCAATCAGATGAAGCAAATCAGTCACGTGCATGCTCCTTTATACCCAAAGATAGCAAAAAGTACACGGAACATAAGGTACCTAGATAATAAATTTTGCACTAAATTTACTAATATGAGCAGACTACCAAGATACACAGATAATTTTTTTTTAATGAAGTTATCCAACTACCATTACTTGTTTACCGAGCCACTGTTTAATTCCATTATTAAATCAAAGCCGTAAAATAATAAAAACGTGCATTAAACTTACATATTTTGTGCCGGAGTCAAAAATTTAGAGTCTGCCGTCATGTCAGTCACATCGCTTTCCTAGTCTTGAACTTTATCGAGGTAAACCACGACACCAAATCCTTCAAGTGCAGGTTATTCTTGCATTGCGAAACGCCGCTTCAAACAACATAGTATGGTAATTTGATCGCCTTTTGTTGAATTCCCATGGGATTTGAGATTGAAATTTGGTATTTTTGGCATTGTTTTTCACGTGTTGCAATATTGGCAGTGTAAATGTTAGCATCCCAAACGCAGTTAAAACTGGAGCCAAAACAGAATCCCAGTCTTTTAAAACATTGCATTCTTCTACGATAACTACTTACGTTAATTACTTACCTCGAGGCCTGCCTGGCGTCGCCTTTGTTATGCTGCTTTGAGTACTGCGAAGTGCATTTTATACTGAGAGTTGCTTAGTAATTATAATTTGTTTACATTGCTCGGTTTTCCTTGTTCTTTCGGAGGAATAGATATCATACTTTTACATCGCACCTCAGTTTCATTGTTATTTGCGGGTGTCTGAGGTCTTAAACACATTGTAGTAAATAATTTATAACTTAGTAAACTCACAGTGAATTACAAATTAAGATAACTTCACCTCAGTGTTGAAGTCTTAGGCTTAACTTTTAAGTAGTTTTCTTGTTATTCTATTATTATTAAATCGCTGGTGTAGTCCACACCGCGGCAAAACGTCACGCGCATGCGCTTTTGACGAGCCGGTCGCGCGCGCGTCTACCCAGTTTCCCGCCGAAACTAAAAAAAAACCAGGCAATCACCCCAGTTTCCAATTTTATGCACGTACGCGTATTTACGTGAAATGTTTCGCGTAAAACAAGAAAACTACTAAGCCTAAGACTTTAACAGGTTGAAGTTTTCTTCATTTCTAAATACGCTACATTTTGATGTAATAGTTATATATTAGTTATATATTAGTTAGATGCGTTATTCAAATTGTTAGATATTTACATTGTACTGATTAGATATTCCAACTATTCCTACTTTTTATAATGTAATCGAAGGCCTGATGTTTTAACCGTGTATAAATAAAGTTATTATTACTTACGTACTTACTTACATTTGTAATTCACTGTGAGTTTACTAACTCAAAATTATTTACTACAAAAGTTTAAGACCTCGGAAACTTGTATTTGAAACCAGAGCCTTCACTTTTTCGGCCAGCGGAGCATAACGTTTTGTCGTGGTGAGGGTGTAGCCACTTATTAAGAGTTGTGTGTGTTTGAGGGAGTGGGGAATGGACCAAGACAAGTCATCTTTATTAAACAAGTAAATACCAGCGCACGCACAACTAGTCTCCTCCGCAGTCGTTCTTAGGGTCGTCATGCAAACGCTAGCTCCTTGCGTGACAACCCTAAGAACGGCTGCGAAGGAGACAACCCCACCATATCAACCCCCCCCCCCCCCGCAATTAGCTGAATTTTTATCGTGGGGTTTGCCAGCAGAAAAGTTGGTGGGGTGGGGAATTGGTCCAAGAGAGTCAAAATAGGAGCGAATTGGAGCGATTATAGAATACCCCGCCACTACTGAAGTTTTGTTAGCTAGTGCGGTCCCTAAGTGAGTGAATAATAATATTTCTAAGGCATGAAACTTGACGAAATTATAACAATATTATTATTCACTCACTTCGGGACCGCGGACAGTAATAACTAACAAAGCTTCAGAAGTGGTGGAAAAAGTGGTGGGGTATTCTATACTCTAGCCTAGCGAATTTTGTAAGAGATTTGCACCTGTTTTAAAGCACCACGGTGGGGCATTTGCACAGCTTAGCTGGCTCCACGGTGGGGCATTTGCAACGTTCTGATTCCAAAATATCAAATGCCCGGGGGGTGGGGGGATGGGAAGATTTGTAATTGATAGAGCCATTAGTAACGCTGCCTTATTTCATTATAGACTCCTCGTCTGAGTCCGGTTACGGTAGTTACAGTCTCGGTACGGCACATCAAGTTCCCAAACAGTACGGCTCACTCAACTCCATCGTGAGCCCTAGTGCAGCTCTGCTGGGATACTATAGTAACGAGAGTAAAAAACAGCAGCCTCAGGAGACCCCTCCAGACAAACATAGAGACCGTTCGGTAGGTACATTGTTATTAAAGGGAACCTCGGCTGAAAAACAAATGTTCTCAAATGTTTGTTATGCATGCCTATGTCTGCTGTTGTTCAGGTGTTGTGTTTGTCTCCTGTAAATTGTACACTAGATGTCCTTTATGCACCGATATTCCAGTCGATCATTTGAATTTTCTGTGTGCCGCCATCTTGGATCTCATGACGTCACAGTGTTGCCCCTATTGTTACACAACAAAAGAACTATTGTTTTCCGACAATAGAGGCAACACTTTGACGTCATAAAATCCACAATGGCAGCGCGCAGGAAATTCAAATGAGTCTCATTATCGACAGGAAAATCGACCGGTGCATAAATGACATCTAGTAGTGTACAATTCACTGGAGACAAACACAGAAACAGACTTAGGCGTGCATAACAATCATTAGAGAGCAAACATTGTTTTTCAGCCGAGGTTCCCTTTAAAGCTCTGTTTACGTGACAAACATTTTGAGTACGGCACTCCAAACAGGCGGGCTGAGACGGAACCCCTAAATGTTCGGGCACATTACCGGACCATTACCATTTACACGACAAAAATAGAGGGGTCGTGCCGATCATCGTTGGCACGCGTATACCTAAAATTTAGGAGTGTCGTACCCAAAGTACTTGTCGTGTACATCGGGCTTACGTGTGAGCGTGTGCGGGTGAACTGAACTGGGATGGTTGAAAGGTGTGTATTCCTCATAGTGGAGCTACCATGATTGATGTAATCCCGTGACTATAGACCCATTCGAAAAATGGCGTCCAATTTAAAAAGCTATTGTCCTGGTAACGTGAACACGAGGCTAGTCAGTCCACACAGAAGCTTTTGAACGTGTAAGCGAGGCTAGTCAGTCCTAAACAATAGTTAATTAAATTGGACGCCATTTTTCGAATGGGTCTATGCCTTGATAAATAACTCTTATTGACCGAGTACGAGGTCCGTACTGTAAGTTATGGACCGGCCGAGTTTTTCCTCTGCTTTTATAATAATAATAATAATAATTTAATAATGGCCATATTTATATAGCGCCATATCATCATAGTCTCATCGTTTGAAGCATTGGTCGGTCATCAGTAAGCTGGTGTTACAAAAGCCCGATATAAAGAGGTTATTACACGGAAAGTTGTGTAATACGGTTGGGTATTTTTACGAGTCAGTTTTATTTTTTCGAGCCTGAAAGATGAAATTAACGAGTAAAAATTCCCAGCCGTATTACAAAACTTTTCGTGTAATAAATTGTTTATTATACGACAGCTAACACGAACAAAAAAAGTTTGTTTTGGCTTACCTGACTGCTCTGTTTGACAAGAAATCTCGAAAGAAAAAACCTCTCAGCGTCAGTTGAAGTCAAATGTCGGGCGGGCGCGCATTGTAAAAGTTTTTCCCGCGCTAAAAGCTGATTGGCTGTTACTCAAACAGCCCCATTTCGATTGGCTCGCGCGCTTACAAAACCTCTTAAGTGTTGAATAAACCTGTGCAAACCGGTTTGTGACCCGTGTAATATATACGGTCTCATATTTGCACTCTTTTTAGCCTGTATTTGCACTCGAAAACGCCAAGTCGTATAATAATGTACTATATTATAACTCCCTTGAGAAGCGATGTGCAGTTCACGATTGAAGCATTGGTCGTTCATCAGTAAGCTGGTGTTACAAAAGTCCGATATCCAGCCTGACTGTTCGGTTTCTAGAGTTCCGCTGAGCGCGACTTGATGGTGTGGCTGGGATACTATATTGTAACAAAAAACTGAAAAGAAAGTGTGAGTATGAGACGGCCTTTTAACTATTGATAATAAGAGAGTGAGGTAAGAGAACGAATCCCCCATACATGGGTCTGTTCCAATGATAATTATTTGAAATCTGTCTTTTAGATTAACAGGACAGCGTGGTTATTTTAAGAAAGACACCTGACTGGCGTAACGTGGCGCTCTTATGCTAAGAAATGGTTTATAACGATGCTATGAGGACCCAGGAGATATAATAATAATAATAACGGATTAATTTGATTGATTGGGAAATTTATAAAGCCGAGAAAAGTTTTTGGGAAACTGAGAAATTTCTGCAGCGCACTTCAGTAGTGCTCTGGCTATGAACAGGAGCACTGAACGGCAAGCAATGCAAAAAGGTGTTAATTTTCTATTCTTCTCTCTCGTAATTTCATTGGCTGATACATTCAATAGAAAACCATCGAGGCAATATATTTCATTAGATAATTTTTGATGTTTCAATTTAGTTTTGATCAAACCACTTGTGGTCTGATAAAACAAAATGTTATTGGGGAAAGCTTCCTTCATTTATAGTTTATAACTTTGACTGTGGGCATCTCAGACATAACTTTTTTTTATTTTATTTAAAACATATTTACTCTGCATTTGCTCCAAAAGCCTAAGGCTTCAGTTATCGAGGGAGCTCATACAGAAAACAATACAACAAGTATAAGCGCAGTTTGAGACACACGAAAGAGAACATTATAAAATTACAATTTAGTTAATTAAAATAAGTACATAACATTAAGTTTAGAAAACAAAAAGAGAAAAAATTATACAAGTCAGACTGTAGCGATGGAAAATCGATTGGTATTTAAGATATAATTTTGAACTAACTCAAAGAATTTACAATTTAAATTGTAGTTTTTGGCCTTCATACCATTCAAAAATTTTCTTTTTCTTTTTGTCGGTACTGTTTGACCAGATATTACCTAAGAGTTGTGCAGCAGAGATAAACAAGATATCGCGCTGAGCAGATAGTATCTTGACAGACAGCACTTAAGGCATATTCAAGCAAAATCGTAGTTGGCGATTGCTCATTGCTGCACCCTATTGTCATTTGCTCCTGTTCTTAGGCGAACCATTACTTAATTGTTGAAGAAAGCTTAAAAAAAAGTTAAATGGAGCTCTTACAAATTCTAGCTGAACTCTTTCACATGTATGCAATAGTCAATAGCCATTTCGCCAATAGTCCCTGTTTCAAACGTTCTTTCGTTTGTGTTTTCGTGTATTTATTTGACTAGCCGCTTTTGTATTTTAATACCCTGGGCCCGGTTGTTCAAAGCAAGGGTATCTTTATCCCTAGGATAGCGCTAAATCTGTAATTGTATTCTGTATAGTTTAACCTCGGGTTAGTAATTACCCTTGCTTCGTACAACCGGGTCCAGGATGCCAGACGTCCTTCTCGCTTAAGTTTACTGAGTAATTATGTCGGTAAACGTATCTAGAAGGACCGGATAATTTCTATGCATGAAAGTAGGCGAAAACACTATAACCGTTATCCTAAAATCCTGACTCGAAATCCTGACTCGCAGGATAGGTTCCCTCTCTTTAACATGAAGTATTCGCTACTCGCTACAAGATATAAATTCCTGGGTATGATGACTGTAAGCTTATACATAATTAATATAGAGTCGTATTTTAAGTTGTTTTCTTGGATATTCAGAATTTGCATGTCTGTAACGGTAAAATGCTGTTAGAATTCTCGAATGTTCCGACTTCAGTACTGGACGAATTAAATAAGGATCCATTCGATATAGACGTCCAACTCAACCCCTCCCGGCTAGTCAAGTCTTTGAAATCAAAGTTACGGGAAATAACTATTTAACGTAAGGTTCTGTATGTACCTACCGTTTCGCTTATTGGATTCTAAACCTGTTTTATGCCAACCAAACTGAGACTGAGTGTAGAAGAAGTGATTATAATCCAGCCAGATATCTGGCGCGGCAGCCCGTTCATTATGGTTGATGTTTCCTGCTTTGTTTCCATCGACACAGACTCGAAACACATTAATATTTGCATGCTAACAGCTCTTCTCTATCTCTATCGTAATCTTAATGTGATCTTTTCTGTACTGCAGTTCAGTTGACCTTTCGGGTTTAGAAGATAAATGACTTCAGTTTGAGCCACGCCAAACGAAAAGCCGCGTCATGTAAATAAACTTTATGTTTTGATTTTTTTTTATTGAGTTTATTTCGCTCAAATAGGAATCAGCCGGCGAGGGCTCGTATTGATATTATTTCCTGCACATGTCAATAGGGTTTGGATAAAGACAGCAACGAAACTCGTGCTGTGCTTTAGCCGAAAACTGAATCTTGTTAGTGTTTTAAAGAAAGATGTTCCAAAACTATTGTTTGGTAATGAAAAAGTTTAGAAATAGCCAGATGTTGTCGTTATCTTAATTATTAGGTTTCCTTTTAGTTTACAGAATAATCCCATAAGGGACGTAGAATATACAATTTGGCAGTATAGGCACTTTAAAATGAGTTGACTACACAGCCGTTAAATGATTTACTGTGTCTATAAATTTTAAACTGAAGCCTAGCTGGTTCGATTCCTATTGCTGTGTCATTCAAAACAAATCAGTGTTGTTTGTGGTTTTTAGTGCGAGACAAAGCTTAGCATGCGCTGTCCTTGCTTGCCCAGGAGTTCTACAATAAAAAATATCAGTTTTGTAACCTCATTTAAGAAAAAACCTACCTGCCTCGTTTGCAATTCGTAGAAAAATAGTTCACAGCATAGCCTAGGAATTTATAATTATGTACATATCGGAGATTGTAAACATCGGTCCCTAATGTTGGCAAGTTTTAAAAAGCAAACCTTGGACGTGATCCTAGTGGTTCATCTCATGTCTTGAGTTATAAAGAAAGCATGAAGACAACTATGGTTTGTAGGAGGAAAGAAATGCCAACTTGAACGCTGTGCCAGCCATGGTATAGTCGAGACTCGAGTGCCTGTCATAACTGTTCTTGGTAATTCATCATTTGTGAAATACAAATGAAGTTCATTCCTTGACTTTATGGTCCGCACCCTGGCGCCATTATGAATTACGAGCTATATATATATATATCACGGCTTTAACTGTGATATTCGTAGTTTGTTGTGGCCAGCTTTCTCATTAAACAAATGCCACATGTTTGGGTGATAAAGCTTTATCTGAGTTTTACCAAAATCCTGACGTCGTTTGTAACTTTTAAAAGCTGTCGAGCTGCCGGCTTTATATGGCGTGACTATGTGGAGTGTAATTCACGTCACTCAATAACGTCGTATCAGCAGTCGTTGTAGCTCTATGCTTATTTTAGTCTCACTGAGGATGCTTTGAGGAAATGCTTTGTGTGGCATGGCCTAACTTGCTTAAGCCCCTCTTTTCTACTGGTAGTTGTGAAACTGTTTATTTCGCTTCTGTGTATTGGCTGATACACTTACAATATAATTAGCATTATATAGTTTGCGGTATTTCACATCAACTCAACATCAACAATATTTGAATATTTTAGCGAGCCTCGAGACTGTGTCAGTGATGTATTGTTGTATATGTGTGGTATTGTTGTAGTATATGTGAATGTATACACGTATCTTAGTATACACGTAAATCATGTATACACGTAAATCAGTGATGGTAAAGTTAAATAGAGTTGTCTATTGAACATCGATAGCCCCTTCAGACTACTCTTCCAGGAGGCCGACGGTGCGCTAGCTTTACCCCCTTCCACGTCAGAGCTCCCGATTAAGGGAATTAAACACTATACAAGCTACTCGGATCAGAGAAGAGTCGATACAGATGTGGCGATCAGCGGTACAATCCAACTCACGCATGCTCAATGTGCAGTGAACTAAGTAAACCATAATTTGCACCACAAAACCACTACACACCTATTGTATATGAATGTACACTTACCTTTGTTCCTAGAGCAGATTTCGTATGAGTGGGACAAACTACGGCATGTCTGTAGCCTTGCCGTAACCGTGCTGTAACCATGCTGTGCCGTATTTCTGTAATTTGATTGGATCAGCAGGGCAAAAACTGGGAAACCATTTCAACGTCACGGCATGCCGTACAGTAACCGTGCTGTAGTCAGTGCTGTAGTTTGTCCCACTCGTACGAAATCTGCTCTACATGAAGTCAGTCATGGTATCGTATGTATATAGTGTTTACAACATAAGTATATACTATGGTTACGTGTCGTAAAAGACTCCTCGATACTTATCTTAGTTCATGTAGGAACTCTTATTTTCTCTCAAGAACTAAAAGAGTTATAATGATTTGGGTAAAGCTTGATGCCGGCGTTATACTGTTTATCTGATGTCATACTTGTCCAATACTCTGACAAATTTATGCATATAGCATTTTTTATATTTTATTGTATTGCATCGTTGTATACTATTGTATTGTTAAACTATTGTTATGTCGATTTATAATATAGATAAGATAGTACACACGCTCTGATTGGCTAAAAAGCCATGTTTTATCAGAGTATATACAACATGGTTTGCCGTGTTTTATTGTTTTCAACTGGCGGTTTCCTTTCATCGCGCGTGTAAATCTATATTATAAAACAGATAAAGAAGCCTTAAATCCATGTTTTGTACTATCATAAAACACTCTGGTCATTTGAGAACACTCGAGAAATGTTGAAAGCACGCGCCTTCGGCTTGTGCTTTAACATTTCTCTCATGTTCTCAAATGCCCATCGTGTTTTATGGTATTAAACATGGCTAAGGCTTCTTTATTTGTTAAATAATATTATCCTATAAATATTATATTTCAGCCAATCAGAGCTCAGCTTTACTATGCAATACAGGGTGGTATTTCATGGTTTTTCTATGAAATACAGAGCGGTATTTCATGGCTAGATCAGGCCAATCAAAATGCAGGAAATTTCGCGCCCTTTATTTATAAGCCAATAAGGATTCAACATTTTGAATACATAATTAATCTGCAGACGCGTCCCCCACTCAAAATTTTTGTTTTCCGGCGAGACAATTCGCAGTCTATCGTCCGGTAAGTTACTTTGTTTTCGTGATAAATCTTCCCGTAAATTTGTTATTTATAGGATAATATGGTTATTTCATGGTTTTCCATGGAATACGGGCCAAAATTTCACTCGAAATTTATATTATTTTGGTAACCAAATAATACACATTTTTCGTGAAATATTCGCCCGTATCCCATAGAAAACCATGAAATAACCAGTAAATACTATGCACAAATTTGTCAGAGTATTGGACAACCCTCTCTGATGTTGGCTGTTGTGTGTATTCTCTTCAGTTCGAGTGCTCGCATTCTGTGCTTTCGCTTTTGCTCTAACATTAACAGTACACAATTATAATATCGGGACTTTATTAAAGTTCTGAAACAATATTTTAAGAGCACTGAAACAATATCGTCAGATTATAGAACTACCCTAATTAGAAACTGTTCAGCCGCATTGTCTTTCTCTGGAATGGTCTGCCTCCCACTATCCCTAGCTGCACCTCTGTGTCTTCCCTTAAACGCGAACTGTACGGACACTACTTCACTAAACTGGATACCATGTTTGACGTAAACAGAACGAGAACATGGAAAACATGTGTTCTAAATACCGCTCACATTATATTGTTCCTAATTGCGCCTCTTATCTTTCATCGTTATAATTATTATTCTGTATAGTTTCATATGTAATCATATACTCAACAAAATGTCTCGATTCTGATTGGCTGAGAGCAGTGCAATTAATCCCAAATTGCACTGTTTGGTTGTATCAGGAACATGACAATCTATACATCGAAAACAACAGCTCCAGAATGAAATCGAAGTACACAAAGTTGTTCACAGTCATGTTTTGGTAAAGGTTCTTTCCGATGATATTCCGAAAATTTCCGAAGTGTTTCCGAACATTTCCGAATGCTTAAAACTGACTATGTTGCGCTGTGGTTAGGGCAAATACATGTCTAACCATGTAAATTCATTTGACAGTACTAAACATTAACATTTCAGATGCTGTAGCATTACTTCATAAACGGTGCTTTAATTGTTCCAATATTTCCGAAGATCGTCCGAAGATTCAAGTAAATTTGAAGAGTATATGATTAAAATGAAATCATATGGTATTCTCGTGCAATTCGGGATAAATTCGAACTTGCGGGCTCGTGCAATTTTGATACTCTTTGAAAACTCACAAGTTCGAATTTATCCCGAATTGCACTCGAAACCACATGATTTCCTATACTAATAGTACAGAATGGGTAGCTGTGCTTTATCGGATTTACAACTCTCGCCTCCGGCACGGACACGAATATAATTTGTTGTGTAAAAACTGTACGCAACTGATTATGGTGATGTGTGTAGGCCCAAGTCTCCATCTTACAAGTCAATCCTGATGTCTGTCTCGTTTTCAATCCACAGTCGTCGTTTGGGAAATTTTTATCCAAAAAGAAACACAAGAAGGAACGTCTGCCAACGCCGTCTGCGCCTTATGGAGGGGCGGCAGCCTCATCGGCCGGGTGAGTATTGATACTAAGACACGTGTGCATATGGCAACACATCCGATAACATAATCTGAGGACAACAAAACCAAACTACATTGCCAGCAACGGCGACATTGCTGCATGCGTCCATCTTTGAAATTGTTGCAACGTTTCAGTTGTCAACAATGTTTCAAAGCAATTGGCGGCAATGCTGCGCACAATGTTGCAACGTTTGTCAACGCTATTTCGAAGCAATTGTCCCTAACGAAAAAAGTTTACCGTCTCAGCTCGGAGTACCTAAAGCCATAACGCTAGTCCAGCTTATGGTGTCAAACCCCGCCAAAAATCGAAGTTGGCATTCAACATCCAACTTTAGCGATCAACATCGGACTTTGTAATTATCAACTTCGTAGTACTTTGGAACACAACATCGAACTTCAGCGATCAACATCGGACTTCAGCGATCAACATCGAACTTTGTAATCATCAACTTCGAACTGTGGAACACAACATCGGACTTCAGTGATCAACATAGGACTTTGTAAATCAACGTTGAACATCGGAGCACAATATCGGTCTTCAGCGATCAACATCAGACTTTGTAATTAATTTTAATACCGCACAAGTCAACATCGGACTTTGTAAATCAACGTCGTGATCTAAATGTTGAGTCCTGCAGGCGTTATAAAACCGCTGTCACAGTGTTTTGTGTTCCCAGCGATTTGTGTTCCTAGGGGAGGGGTGGGAGGGGAAAACGCTAGCGATTTGTGTACCCCGTTCCAAAATGAAAATTAAACCAGATGATAGTAAATTAACATCATATAATATGGTTTAAAATTCAAACTATAACTTTTCTTCAGAATTTATGTGTGAAAGATTTTTTTGGGAACGAGAAACTTTGCCGTGATGAGCGTTAATTGACCGTTAATTGACAGTCAAGCGCGGAAGACCTTCATTGGAGATCTCCAAGGAACATCTCCTCGATTTATTGGAACAAGGCCGTTCCAAAGTATAGGAAGTGAGTTGTATTCTTGGAGTGGCACAGAAGAAGGATGTCTGTGTTTGGTCTGACTGTTGCTGGTAAAGCAGGAGTCAACTTAAACCCCTCCCCCCCCCCCCCACCCCCACCCCGTGGGACTAGGTGGGGGTTTGGTAAAACCCCCAGTCAAATTCTGAAAAATGCCCCTACCCCTAGGGACGTTGTCCAACTACAAAAGCTTACAAATATATGAGCTGTGGCAAATGCAAAACATGTTGTAATGAACCAGGCCTAAAACGTGTAGGGCAACCAATAAACCTAAAAAGTACATCCTAGAATGTAGATAAATATTCATTCTGTATATATACTCCACTTTTAAAAAGCATATGGACTAAATTTTAATTTCAAATTCAAAGATTTAAATAACAAACTCACTAGTGATTTCCTGTACGAGTGGCCAGCGATCAATCAGCCTTGACAATTACCGCCGAAGTCAGTGACAGCAGGCACCATACAAATCCCCACCTAACGGCCCATACCAATAATTTCTAATGCCCCATAGTTTTGTAACAAATCCCCTCAAATGCCCCTATAATCCCCTGTCTGTCCCGGGGTGGGGTGGGGTGGGGGGGGGGGGGGGGGTCGTGGTTTAAGTTGACTGCTGCATAAGTTAATTTTAAAATTTATGCTGGAATGCTTTAATAAGCTCAAGGCTTAACTTAAGTATTTCGGCACTTTTATTGTTATTCCGGAATGTGTAAATAAATTAAATAGTACTTCAATCACACTCGCCAAGTCCGCCATCTTGGAAAGTTGTGCTACCACCCCTCCCTAGAAGAATCGATTTTGTCACGATGACGTTAATAACGCCTGCAGGACTCAACATTCAACATAGAGATCACGACGTTGATTTACAAAGTCCGATGGTGACTCGTGTGGTATTAAAATTAATTACAAACTCACTGATGTTGATCGCTGAAGTCCGATATTGTGCTCCGAAGTTCAACGTTGATTTACAAAGTCCTATGTTGATCGCTGAAGTCCGATGTTGTGTTCCAAAGTTCGAAGTTCATAATTACAAAGTTCGAAGTTGATCGCTGAAATCCGATGTTGTGTTTCAAAGTTAGAAGTTGATAATTACAAAGTTCGATGTTGATCGCTGAAGTCCGATGTTGTGTTCCAAAGTTCCAAGTTGATAATTACAAAGTCCGATTTTGATCGCTGAAGTCCGATGTTGTGTTCCAAAGTTCGAAGTTGATAATTACAAAGTTCGAAGTTGATCGCTGAAATCCGATGTTGTGTTTCAAAGTTCGAAGTTGATAATTACAAAGTTCGATGTTGATCGCTGAAGTCCGATGTTGATCGCTGAAGTTCGATGTTGTATTCCAAAGTTCGAAGTTGATAATTTCAAAGTCCGATGTTGATCCTGAAGTCCGATGTTGATCGCTGAAGTTCGATGTTGTATTCCAAAGTTCGAAGTTGATAATTACAATGTCCGATGTTGATCGCTAAAGTTGAATGTTGAATGCCAACTTCGATTTTTGGCGGGGATTTGACACCATACAGCCTGCATAATAGTGTTACAGCATGTGTAGTTTGATTGGGTTATAGAATAGAAAAAGCACCTCGTGTGGTCACAAGTGAGAACACTGAAGAGTCGTGCAGCTTCTCGGTGGAGAACATAATAATATATTTGTTTGTAATTGCACGTGCAACGTATGGAATACAAATGCAATCTTCTATTTGATGCGAACAGACCCACGGTTATCTGCTGCTATTAGTATATACTTATTTCAAAATAGGTTGTCCCAGACAGACGACAAGCGACATTGCCAGTCTCAAATGGATTGTTGTTATCACAATCCAGCTGGTTTGTCGTTTGCCGTTTGTCCGGGACAACCCTTTTTGAAATAGAGTGCTTTTTGCGCGCTCTGATGAACTATTCAAACTCAGAACATCCTGCGCTATTCACTCTTCGGTATTCTGGTTAATTAGTAAACAACCTCTGACACTCAGGGTATGTTTTCGTTCTCGTGCACGAAGAATTAGCTTGTTAACGGAGTTTTGAACTTTTTGAACTAATTTGAGGTTGGTTATTTCCCTTGTGTGGTATATACTAAAACGATTATTCCCCTAATTGTCGGCGACTAGCGGTGGAGATTTACCGAGCCGCGAACCTCCACTTCGGGGAATAATTGTTAATTACTCCGCTGTAAGTGCTATACGAAGGGTTACATACTATAAAGCAGTTGCATGTCCGGCTTCCATATGCATTATTAGGCATTATTAACGCACATTCGTTATTGTAAACTGTGTGCATAGCTATCTTGTATATATGACGAAGCCAGGGTAAAGTCGTACACGTAAACCAACAAGTCTGCTGTTGGGCGTTCTTCTTGAGGGGAGTTGGCCACAGTTATCTTGCCGTTGATGCTACAGCGGTTTTCGATTGGGTGTAGTAAAACCAAAACCAAAGTAATTACATAGCCAATCACAGGAGTAAGTGGAAACGCAATGAGCTGAAGTAATTCACGAGCTGAAGTAATTCATGATTGGTTTTACTTGAACCAATCACGAGGAAAAGTAAACGCAATCGTGGATCACTCTCGCTAAAACAAAACCTGATTGCGTGATTGCGTTTGGTTTTAGTTTAGAACTTGATTGGCTGATAATTAAAAAACGTTTTTCACAGCCAATAGAAAAGCTAAGCAATCGCAAAACCAAAGCAATCACTTATTGCTTTCGACACTCAATCGATAACCGTTGTATTTTGTACATCGCCATTGGTTTCACAACTTTGTTGATATGTAGAGGTGAGCCATGAATACATTCCAAGATTCATTCATTGCCATCCAAGGTTCATGCGAATGTTTTACCCACCCAGCTCATCTACTCGGTCTATACTCACCACGACACACCTCGCTTTTATCAGTAGTCGAGATAAATATTAAATGGGAACTGTAAGCACATAATGACATCCATTCCATTCAACTTCGCAATACAGTGCAATCTCATAACGTAATAAAAAAATCCTCCAAAATGTTCAAGATAGGGACATGTTGTCCGGTTTCTTAAGAACGTTTTACTACCTGATTTTTCACTCCCTGTTTACTCCTAGAACAAATAAACTTTTAGTTTTTATATAAAAATAAATTTAAATTGTTATTATTTTTACTATTTTTATTGTTATTATTGATACTTTTCAGGTAACATTTTTATAACCACTAACGTAAACACTAATATCTTCGTAACCAAAAGCCATCACTTATTAACCTAAACAACTAATCAGTACCAACCTTACTTCCATAATTCATAGTTCCACAATCGCAAAATTAGCCGATCCCCCTTAGTTACTGTTGCTATGTCCTCCCATCTTAGTTACTGTTGCTATGTCCTCTCTTAGTTACTGTTGCTATGTCCCCTCTTTGTTACTGTTACTATGTCCTGTTAATGTTGCTATGTCCCCTCTTAGTTATTGTTGCTATGTCCCCTCTTAGTTACTGTTGCTATGTCCTCCCATCTTAGTTACTGTTGCTATGTCCTCTCTTAGTTACTGTTGCTATGTCCCCTCAGTTACTGTTACTATGTCCTGTTAATGTTGCTATGTCCCCTCTTAATACTGTTGCTATGTCCCCTCTTAGTTACTGTTGCTATGTCCCCTCTTAGTTACTGTTGCTATGTCCCCTCATAGTTACTGTTGCTATGTCCCACAAGCCGTAAACCTGATTTTTTTAGAATGCATAATCGATTTGCCATCTTTCGTTGAATATCGCAAATATTTATGAAGAACTCAAGCTTGTGTTTTCATCTCATCTCACGAGGTTGTGGGACAAGATGACAGCAGTATTTTCCCAGGGAACATTGTTGCGTTCTGATTGGTTTAAATGTTCTTTTTAATTGGCAGGTGTGGAACTGTGAATGATAAATCATACGTCCATTAACGTATAACATTCCGCACTTTGTACTCATCCAGATAATCCAGTCAGTCCTATTTTCACTTAACCGCTAACACCTTATAATTGATAACCCCTTCTCCCCAGTCCCCCTCGGTTTCTTCAGACCCGCTCGGCCACGGACCCTGGGGTTGCTATAGAGACAACAGTTCTAAGGAACAGCTTTCGACGCCTTCTGGGAACAACCATGGAGAGTAGTCCAAGCCGCAAGGGTTACCTCTTCTCAGTTTAATGGAGCTCTCTGGCCCTCATGATCTCTTGTCTGGTTATTCCCATTGTAGTGCAATCCATCGTATGCAAAAAGATGGCGACCACCTCGTTCCCAGGGGTCTTTACGTGCCTAATCTTTTGACGCCATCTTGGATTAGGCTCGTAAAGACCCCTGGGAACGAGGTTTAGATGGCGACTTGTACTTTTACCACAATTCTTTGCGCGCGAAAACTTTAAATCCGTTGTAAAATCGCTGTAGAGAGGTTTAAAATCTTTTTTTAAAAAAGCCAGTACAAGTGCTGTTACCAATACATTGTCATTGAAGGGACTAAAGGATTTCTACGTGTTAATTGGACTGTGTTAGATTTGCAAGGGATTGTGGTCAAATGTATACAGCCGCCATTTTTTTCCGTATGCTGAATTGAATTTTGTGCTGGAATAATTGCATATACGAAGGTTCCTTAAAGAATGAATTAACTAGAAGCTTAATCTACACTGACCAATATGTTTAACCCCATGTTAATTATTTGGAAATATGATTCAAGAACTGTATCGTATCAAGGTGACCCTCGGTACACAAAGAGCTCTGTTCTGATCAAGTTGATGCTCTTGTTTATATTTCTTTGTACATTGCCACATGAGACGTTTTGCAGTAATACCGGAATAGTAATGACGTTAATGCAGTTGCATCACCGTTGCAGTTGTTTTTGTTTTGTTTTAGAATTCGTTTTTGTTTTTCAGCACGGATAGTATTCGGATTATTAATGTCATTGGTTAAGGACTGATTGTTAGACTGTGGCGTTTATATTTTAGTTGTTTTTTATCAACGTTTGTCATAACATTTTGTCATATTCTTCAAATTGCTTGTTGATGAAGGTTGGAACTTTTATAAAGTTTTTTAATGTCATTTTTCAATTTAGCAAAAAAATATTTTACTAAGTGCTCTAATTTGTCTTCGAAATATAAAAAAACCGGAGCAATGGTCGCAACCAACAGCGGCTTATTGGTGCCGCTTTCTTTTGGGACTAGCGTATTCTGGAATAAGAATAGCCGGAATAGACGGTAATTGTGTTTCTTGGGAGGATCTATTCCGCTTTCCTGGAATGAACATAATAGCATTATGTTCATACTGCTTCCGATATTAGCATGAACACAACAATGGTTTACTCGGAAGAGGCATAATGGCGCTCTTTTGGGAATTTTTGGCGGGAAACCTGTGGCGCATGCGCGTCCGGTCGGAGAAAACTTCACTTCCCAACCTCTTCCCAGTAGTCTTTACGCGCCTAATCCAAGATGGCGTCTTTTTGGGCGCGTAAAGACCCTAGGAACGAGGTTGTTCACTTCCTTTTAATTCAAATTGGCGGAGGTATTAGTTCTCAGGTCCCCTCCGTCAAAATCATTCCGTTTTCGGAATTTTTCTTTTGAGAATTAATATTCCGTTTATTGTGTTATTCCAATACCGGAATATGAATAGTTAGAATAGTCCCAAAGTATGGGCCTTAGATAGAGGACTGCGAAAAAGTGAAACCGAGTAAAACTAACACGTCATTGAAAAGGTCTTGTAACTTGGCTCTCGACGCACTTGTAGCCTCGAATGCATGCCAAGAATCTCCTCGGCTCAGAGACAGAAGTTGTCATTAACAGCTTTACCATATTTTAATAATGTTGATAAACTAACCAAGATCTAACTTAAATTAAGTTAATTATAAAACGTCAATAAACTGTTTTAAATTCTAAACTGATACGTTGCTTTGCTTTGCTTTATGTTTCAGTCTCTTCCACAGTTTTGTTATAAATTACCGGTAGGCTACATAAGACGTAACGTTAATAAATTAATAACTTGATAATGATCATTACTAAAGTCGATCTTAAGTGATTATTGTGTTGCTCAACAGCCCGGTTGACACGACAAGTATTTTGGGTAAGGCACTCTTAACGTTTTGGTACGCGCGTGCCAAAATTCTACGGCACGGCATCCCTTATTTTTGCCGTGTACATGAAAATGTTCCGCGTATGCGTGCGCCCGAAAATCTAGGGGTGTTGAGGCCATGTGAAGCCCACCTGTTTGGAGTGCCGTGCCGAAGTTAGGAGTGCCGTGCCGAAGTTAGGAGTACCGTGCCCAAGTTAGGAGTACCGTGCCGAAGTTAGGAGTGCCGTGACCAAGTTAGGAGTGCCGTGACCAAGTTAGGAGTGCCGTGACCAAGTTAGGAGTGCCGTGCCCAAGTTAGGATTGCCGTGCCCAAGTTAGGATTGCCGTGCCCAAGTTAGGAATGCCGTGCACAAGTTAGGAGTGCCGTGCCCAAGTTAGGAGTGCCGTGTCGAAGTTAAGAGTGCCGTGCACAAGTTAGGAGTGCCGTGACCAAAATGCTTCTCGTGTAAACCGCCATTTTTCAGTATACACCTATTTCAATATCGTTGTCACAGACAAACGAACAAACGGTATACAATGGATTGTGGGTATTACTGTCCAGCTGTGCGGAACGGATAATCTACAGTGTAATACGAAAATCGATTTGAAACAAACCAATAATATTCGTCTTAAAGTTTTTGACCCCCCAAACAAACGAATTCACCAGACTTTCAGCTGCACCCACAATCCATTTCGAGCTGGGAATGTAGTGTGTCTGTGACAACTTTTTTGAAATAGGTGTATGAAATCGACTAAATGTTACAAATGAGTTAAATCTCTATTGAATGATCAAGATATAACAATAACTTGAAATGAATAGAAATAAATTGCTAAATAAAGGCTATTGTTCAACTAAAGTGAGTTACATGTCCAAGATGACTAGTGACACGCGATTGTACAGTAATACGCGCATTAGATAAGGAGGACCCAAGGAGGAGAATGAACACCGCCTTATGGCTCTATCAATTCCAAACCTGCCCCACCCCCCACCCCGGGCATTTAACATTTTGGAATCAGAACGTTGCAAATGCCCCACCGTGGTGCAAATCTCTTATAAAATTCGCTATTTTGACTCTCTTTGACCAATTCCCCAGCCCGCCAACTTTTCTTTGCTAGCAAATGTCCCACCCCCGGAACAGAAACTCAGTCAGATACCCCAGTATGCCGGGGCCGGGGGGAGGAATGGGAAGGTTTGGATTTGATAGAGCCATTACCGAGGTAATTAGATCCAGAAGTTCATATGGTTATGGTGTTCTAGTTGAGTTAAGGGTGTGCGCTATAGTTCACATCGAGGTTTCTCTACTTTATTATTATGTTTTGGACTGAAAAACAAATAGGGCTAGTGGAATTAGTAAGGTCCGATTTAAACATCGAACTGTTTAATGCGCCGAATGAATGATTTCATTAGGTTCGGCGCATGAAAAGTTCGGCGTTTCAATCGGGCCTTAGAATGCCAACTGTGATGGTTGTAACCTTGGATACAGCTATTTCAAGAGGTTGTCCCGGACAAACGACATTTCCAGAGCGAAATGAATTGTGGTTGTAGCTGAAAGCCTTGTAAATTCGTTTGTTTTTGTGTAAAAAACTTTAAGACGAATATTAATGTTGTCCTGCGAATCTATTTTCGGATTACACTGTAGTTTATCCGTTTCGCACAGCTGGACAGTTATAACCACAGTGCATTTCGGTCTGGGAATGTCGTTTGCCGTTTGTCCAGGTCAACCTTTTTGAAATAGCTGTATATAGCAGCAGGGAATTCTGTCTACGCATGCGCTAGAACTTATCCGCGCGGGTTTCCTGTGTGGTTTTGCAGGGAAATAAAAAAAATATGGCGGCGTGCTTCGTACGATTTTGTTTCCTTTTTTCTCTACTTGCATTTTATTCAATTTGTTCAACACGATTTTTTCCTGAGAGTACTTGTAGAGTTTGTTGTCGGAGGTGTGAAAAAGAAGTTGAATATACTCGAAATTGAGGTTCAATTTAATTTTTTATCCGAGCTGCTTCGGTACCGGTTACCGAGGAGAGCCCTGCTAAATTTGAATCATATATTGCAAAACAATGTAACAAAACATCCTGGAAAGTCCTCAGGATACCGGCTTTTTGTTATCTCAATATTTTCTCATGTCCCTTTTAATAACAGCTTGTAAGTGCTGAACAGAAAAAAGGTTTAAAGACCCCTAAAAAGGAGTCATAGGTTTACCGTTTAGCCATGCACAGCCAGAACGAGTATACCTCAAAATAAACACTTTTTGGCTATATTGACTACAAAACCCTGTCTGAAAACTAAGAAAATGAATTGTATAGCTTAAGCGAGGGCTCTTTAATATTATAAAAAGAAATATATTCTGTAGACAGTCAGATGGACAAAAGAACAGACTATTAAACTTGACATGCAGTTTAATATGAGATCAGGCAATCTTTATTTATAATTTCTACATGTACATAGAGTAATAATTCTACAGGCTTCTTCCTAGCCTGTTTACAACCTACCCCACATACTTGAAGATTCAGTATATCCTTAACTAACAAAACTTCTACATTTGTATTTTGTCTAAGCTAGGTGTGAGGATTAAGGCATTAAGTGGGAAAGAATTCTCCAATTTATGACCCTGACTATAGTTCAAGGAATTTTGTAACTCTGCAGCCGAGGGTTGTCAAGATTTTTGACCACATTCTAATTGCTATATATGACTAGTGAATTACACTCCCGACCAGAACAGTGTCCATTATTTATAAAGTGTGTTATTCAGTGCCACAGTCAACTCTGCAAAATAAAGTAAAATATTAGGGGAGGTAGTAAGGAATGTGATTATCCATTGAAGTAATCATGCAAATATTGACAATGGACAAGATAATGGGGGGGATAACGGTACACCCACAGCTTGACTCATTAAACTCTGCACTTCTGAAGGGTCAAAATTAGTAATTTGTACTCAGATATCATTAGATTTTGTGACCAAAAATGACACAAAATTAGTTTGAAAGACTTGTAAATATGAATGGTACTTTATAATACTCGGTAGTTTAAATTGAGGCAAGTCATGTTATAACAAAGTTACAGTACATGTATGTGTAAAATCGACACCTTTATAAAGTTTCCTGTACAGTCACATATTTGCAAATTATGGCAGAATATTAACGCATTCACAAATTTAACAAGTTAACGATAAATAGATTAGATACTATTCTTCTAAGAAAAGGCAGTACTAATATATAAACTTCGGGTTCCTTGCCAACGCGACTTCAATCGAAGCGCTTATCAATTTATTTCATTTCGTTCGAATCTATTAGCCCAGATAAGTTACGAGCTCGCGCGCGGTGGCTGTCGCACGTTTTCAGTAAACTAAAAACACTATTTAAGCAATTTTTAAAGACAAAACCTTGTAACTAAAATATATTTTGAAGCATATAGAGTGCATTCAGATAGTTTTCATTCTGGAGGGTTCGGCTAGATTTCAAGATAAATGCTCTACCGTTTTCTTTCCCGTTTCTCGAACAAGCACGTAAAAAAAGGAAAACGTTCAATTAGAAATACACTCCAGGGAAATAATTCGATTTCAAAGATTTATACTGGACTTGAATGACTGATTCTCTGGAACTGAAATTATAAAACAACAAGCAGCCGTGTGGTGTTTTCAAGTTGTGTTTATCCTCGATGAAGTAAACCAGGTCGCAAGTTAAATTTTGTGTGGCAATGAAATACAATACGACTTTACCATACGTGCGGCAATTTTGAGAGAGTTGAATTTCTCTGAAATGTGAAGAATAAAGTTGAAATGATAAGAAAATGTCAATAATATTTTGGAGGGTCCGGCTAGATTTTTAGCTACATGAAGATGAACGTTTTTGGTTAGTGGAGACTACACATTCGGGCGTATAAAGTTAACCTTTACAAACTCTTCATATATTTCACGACAAACTTACGTTGGAAAAAATTAGTTGCCACATTTTATATCTCCTGCATATAAACTCCAAACTTTTACTTACCGTTTATCTTGACGTTGACCACACAGCTCAGAAACAGCAATCCTGCCAGGCAGACAACTACCAGTTCGCGCAAAATTCAATTACTCGTGATAGGACGTCGAATTGAGTGCAGTTTACTATTAAAATTCGCAAGAATTACTCCAAAATTGTTTTTTTAAGAAAGGGACAATATCAACAGAGGTAACAAGTTGATCAGGAAACGTCTGGTGCTTAATTGTTTGATTTCTGACTGATTTTTAGTTGTAAACAAAGGCATTTTCTTTTCAAGATCCCACGGCTGACACGAGGGAAAATCCTGATTTTCCCGACGCTTCGGTCAATTTTCCTCCAAAGAGAGTCCATGCTGACTTTCCAAGTATCTGAAACATACTAGAAAATAGGTACAAAATCTTTAAAAGGCATTTTTGAGCGGACAGAGTCTTGTAAAAGCTAAATTTTCATTCAGCTCTGTCCGAACACTCCTTTTTCGTTCACATGTGGAAACGCCCGCGATTATTTTGGTCAGCACCAGCAGAATTCCCTGCTGCTGCTGTATATTGGAGTGAAGATATTGCTATGCAAAGTCCGTAAATTTTACAGACGCTTCTATGGCGAAACAATTTTTTTGCATACCGGATATGCAAACTTGTGATCCTCGTTTGCGGTAAAATTTACGAACTTTGCATGGCAATATCATCGATCCAAACTTGGCATTCTTACTAATTTTAATATGCTCTTTCCACTAGTTCTGTCTGTCTTTCTGTCCAAAGCATAATAAAACAAGTAGAAAAATCTATTGCTAAGGGCTCGGGTCGTTCTGAGGAATAATACCCAATCAATACCAACTACACTGAGTTTAGCTAAACTCTGTTTTATAAAACATTCTTCGAAATCGTAGCCGCTATCTTGGATGTGTTTAATTACTACGTCGAACGGGTTGTTTAGTTGAGCAACGTTTGAAACTAGTTTAGTCGGTGCTGATAAGTGCGCGGTGTAAACGGGTATCATTATAATTTAAAACTTGTTTAAACTTTGGTGCGAATGGGTTATACATAAGTAACTGAGTGGTAAATCATAGCATTAGTGAACTGCCCTCATTTTCATTTAAAGCTTTAACCATTGCATAAATGGCGTCCAGTTGGAATAGCATTGTCTAGGAATATCTAGTCTCACATTCATGTGAAACTGGATGCTTTTGTGTGGCCACGTGACCACGAGGCTAGAGTCTCCAGGACAATACCTATTTAGATTGGACGCCATTTATGACATGAGTCTATTCGTTACGACAAGGAACCTTAAGCAACCAGGACGACAACGGCTGAAAGTGGTCTGTCCCGAAAGTTTGGTGTTTATTATCTCATTTAGATGCCTTTAATGACCAGATTTTTGAAAAATATGATCAGCATGGAGTTCCGTTCAGTCTGAATGATAATCGATATTACGTTCTCTTTCGAACGTAAAATTTGGAGTTCTCACGTTCTGTTTTTGCAACAGAGAACGGTCATAATGTCAGCGACTGCGTGCATTTTCACGTGCAGTTATTGTATTGTGTAATTAAAACTAGTTTTATGCCGTCGACCTAGACGTTGTCTTCGTTGTTGCTCAAGTTAAAGTGCCTATGAACCTTATTTTTTTATGTTAGATATCAATTCTACATCAAGTGAATATTAGAATGGTACAATATATCTTGCTTTGAATGCTGTGCCGCTGAGTTAAGGAGGTTTTAATATACATGACGTCAGGGGAGGCATCAATTATTATACATTCTTTTGTTACAATTAAACAAATTATCAGTGTTATACCCATGGTTGAAATAAAATGATGTTAGAAATTTGTTTTCCTATATCAGTAGGAACCTCCCCTGACGTCATGTAATTAGCATTTTGGATATTAAAACCTCCTTAACTCAGCGGCACAGCATTCAAAGCAAAATATATTTTACCATTGTACTTTTCACTTGATTTAGAATTGATATCTAAAATAAAAATATATTGTTCGTAGGCACTTTAAGGTCCATATATATTTGCCGCTAAAGTGAAGTCACCAAGTCGAACACCATATGAAATCCCTTGTGGAACTAGTATATGGAGATAGTCGCGTTTTTCTGCTGACTTTATCATTTTCTGTAGGTTGCTTATAGGATCGCCCATGGAATTACAAAAAATGAAGGATGAACGCCGAGAGAACGAACTGGACATGAAGCGAACTCAATCGGATCCTAGCATCCTTTCGTCTGAAATATAACGACTCCTAAATAAATATTAACTAGTATATATTCCATTCACGGGGACTGGAAAGGCTCTCTGAATTTGTAACAGGACTTGAAACAATCGTAGGGGCTGATCAAAGTCAGAACCCGGCTAATGCACAGATCGAATTGGAATTTAGCTCTTCCCATCTTTGTGCGCGTGGGCTCCATCCGGGACACTGAACATAAGAAGTCCATTATAAGAGGGGCTCTGCTGTGCTAGTACTGGACAATGCATGGTGCCATATCCGTAGCTCGGATATCCTCGATTTATAGCCGCCTCCGCGGGTAACTCTATTTCGGTGACGGTGTGTCAGCTCAAATCCGGGAGACTTTGAGTAACCGATGGAGACTCGCATCCTGCGTAGGAGGCTATCGATTTCCGTTGTTCGTGAAGGCAGCTCAGGCCGACGTAAGAATGGTGTTTATATGTCATGTGTTCTTCCTTGTTCGCGAAGGCTCATTCGATATGAACGTGTTCCAGTAAACAATAGAGATTTCAATATGTTTTGAGTAGGTGGCCATGAAAGAAAAGTAGGTGTTTGTATTAGCTTTATTTCAATAGCTTTATCAGCAGTAACAGACAGAGTAGGCGGCTGTACGAGGATTAGTGGCCGCCAGAACTCCGGCAGTAGCCGGCTTCTAATGAAACCCCTGCACGTGCAGGTTTGTTTCCGCGCATCTTCCGTTCATACAAAGCAAGTAGAATTTTATAAGTTACTTTTTTATTGGAGAATTTTACCCGCTTCATTATATTTTAATACCTATTTTACTATCAGGAAAGACTAGTATTATAATCGCGCCATCTAGAAACTTCCAGACAGTGACGTAGTACATACGACCACAGCTAGCAATGCCAAGCAGATTGTGCTCCTAAAACTGGCATATTATGCTCTAGCAGTGCTCCTAGTTTTGTCAAATTATGCTAAAAATTATGCTCAAGTTCACAAATTATGCCTCCAGTTTCCAAAATTGTGCTTACAAAATGACAACGTTTCTGTGCATATAACAGCAAAAAATAATTCAAAAGTAAATAATAACAATGTTTAGCACGTTTTTTTTATAATAACTTCAATCTTCTAATGGCTTCTTAAACCACGCTTTTATGATAACTAGTCTAATAACTAGGCAAGTCAAAATATTTCCGGTAGTTCCCAGTCCCAGATCCACTGAATGCAGTAAACCCTGTAAATCCAGTAAGCACGCACGCACCGTAGCTTGCAATTATTCTTATTCTGTGTAGCAAAAGCACTTAAAAATCAAGAATAAAAGTGTTATTGCTTCAAAAATGGGATTTTTTCGCCAACTATCGCGGCCATCGAAAGGTTTTGGGGTTTCGATGGCCGCGAATTCACCAAAACGGCTGCTACGCAGGCTACTTCAAAAAGTGCGACAAATTTCTAATTATGCCCGAGCAGTGCTTTTCTGAAAAATTATGCTCGTGAGTTTGCTCCAATTATGCCAAAAATTATGCTAGCACACTCTGCCAAGGCCTAGTTCCGATTCCTCCCACGAATTGTCGTCAAGGCAGTGTGTGGAGGACTTTTTATTATTAATCACGCTCACCGACAAATCATGCAAAATGGTTATAAAAAAACAAGAGGAAGAAAAGGAAATGGTGCTATTTTTTCCACTTGCATGCTTGTTGTCATGATATTCAAATGTTTACTTTCTCATTTGCGTACCAAAATACTAGACTGATAACGAACTAAATACGATTGAAATATTACTGACGATCATTTGACCCAAACTAAACGAGTTCTAATAATCCCGACTCGTGGAATACTCGGTTTCACATTAGTTTTAGTCAAGCACATGACCAAATACGTTGGCTCACTTGGACTCAGGGAAATAGAGTCTGAACAAGCCTATTTAACGTCGATAACTCGTGACAGTCTGGACGCGAGACAGAGAAACTTAAGGCCGACGTGATAACCTACGATTTAACGTCCTTATCCGAGAAAGCGAGTCATGTGCAGTGTCTCACCACCGTATTATTTTAGTGGCACCGAGACAAAAACCTCGTTTACAAACACGTCACGGGGAGTAGAAAATGTTTCACATTTACAGTCCTCTGGACATGCATGTGGTTGTATATATGATTCTTAAACCTAGTCTGCTTTTATACGATTTCTAATAAAATGCTGGTGTCCTCAGTTTTTAAGGACAAAAAGGCCATGTGCAAAAGCCATTAAGCGGTATATCACAAGCTAGAATGAAATTATTTTTGCATTGGTGTTTTAGAGTCACCAAGTGACTTATAGAAAGTGTAATGTTTTGCGATTGTTACAGTTGAGTATGGCGGTCAACAGTATTGGTTTATTTTGTATATTAGATAATGGTGTAGTCATCAATGGATTAAAGTTTATTTTGTTATATTAAAGCTGTGTGGCTAGTTAATTTTGTTAGTCTTCGGTATCAAGGTGCAATCATTTGGAATTCTTCCTAGCATATTTCAAAGCTAAATTAAGAACGTTTATTTAAAAAAATATATATATATATATAATATTACTTTTTCCCATATCCAGTTTTCTTAGTAATCATATGGTATAATATATATTCAACCAAGTGACTTTTATAGTTATCAATCGATTAAAATTTATTTTGTTATAAAAACGATGGCTATGAGATAATTTGTTGCTCTCCCCGCATCAGCGACAAACATAAAGTGCCTCCTTTTCCCGTGGGATGTATGCATGCGCACTTCCTACAGCTATACATATACCGCAGTGTTTGACACTGACATGTTATAGGCGTATCCTTGTTGAGGGGGGCGTAAGGGGGGTGGGTCCGAAAACCGCACAGAAAAACGTAAAAAACCGCAATACCATTTGTAGATGGTCGTATATTTGTCATTTTTAGTCCTAAAATTTATAATAACCGCGAACCGCTTAGTCTTATAAAACCGCAACACCGCAGGTAAAAAATAAAATTTCTGCAAAACCGCACCAAAAATAACGCAAAACCGCATCACCGCAAACCCTTACACCCCTCCTTGTTTACGTATTTTTCCTCATTAGCACACGTCGAACTTGAAGCGACGTACATACAAACAGACAGAGGCCATAAATCAAAAGAGATTGTCACACCTGAAAATCACCGAACATTTCAGAGTGATATGATAAATATATTTTGAGGAATGAGCGTTTAAAAATCTCAAAATTTACAAAGAATGTATGGTTGTCAGCAACTCTTGCCCCCCAGCCCATTTTACAGTTTTGAAAAGTCAATTTCTCCGTAATTATTTCGGTGAGTACTATTTCAACTTTGTTTAATATATGCTAATGAGACAAAAAATAAAAACAACGACGTCGGCAAGGATTCGCTGGCTACAGTTATAGCTACCAAACTAAATGGCATCTCGGTAATTTTCTCAAAGTCCTTCTTAGCCCCCCACACGAAGGACTTTTCCCACTTGTAGCGCGCCAAATTTACCGGTTGATTTTTCAACCGGAGGCGTGGCTTATGACGTAATAAGATTTGCCCAATCACAAAGCGTCAATTCTTCAGGCATTGTATGTTGACGTGTCAAGTCAGTCGACCGTGGATGTGGTATTTACAATTTGATTGTACTCGGAAAGAGTTTGTCAAAGGCGCGTGTTTCGCGCCATAACATAATCCCCCGATTCAATTTCCTTCTCGCGCTCGATTTTTGACCCAGTAATCGCTTACCCATTGAATCAGCGAGTTCGACTTGGAGAAAGTCTAACATCTCAGCTGCATTTAATGTAGAAAAAAAAAGACGGCTTCGATAACAAGTGTCGCATTTTTACAAAAAGTGCAGTCTTACTTGGCAGGGTCGTGACGACAAATTAATTTGACGCCGGACTTTTTCTAGTAAAAGCCCATACCTCCTTCGTGCATTGTTCAATCATAAAAATAAACCACAGGTTCACTTAGGTCAAAAATAGTTTCAATTATGAATTCAAGAATAAACCAACAGATCAATACTATTAAGCGACTACTTGATTTAGCGATGTCATGAAAAATCGCTAATTTAAGTACTCGCTAAATATCGCTAACTAGGCAATGTTCGGTAAACGTGTTTTCCAAAAAATTAAAACTTCAATCACGACAATGGGGAACTACATTTTTAATGTGCCTGACCGATTACCATCGATAGCAATCTCGACAGTAGCCTCCATGGTTTACAGATAAGTTTTGATAAACGGTCGCAAATGCCGAACTGTGGATATGAACTTTTCATATTTGTTTTGTTAGAAGTTGCGGTTCAAATCTCTAAGAATCGAAGAAATCGCTAAATTAAATAGTCGCTAAATCTTGGTAAAAAAAAATCGCTAAATTTAGTAGCCGCTAAAAATAGTAACCTTAACGTAAGATGCGCGCGTGGGAGACTGGTAATCGGCTTGGTCCCCGGTCACGACGAGTTTCTCCTGAGATAATGACGTCACAAATGTGGGCCAGAACCACCTTGTCACGTCAGCTTGTATTTTCCAAACCCCGAAAAAGCAAGAAAGACATGGAAACAAAATGAAAAGACCTAGAAATACACCAGCCACGTAACTATTTAAGACAATAATTTGTCATTCCTTGCTTTTCAGATAAAAGTGACCTATCTCTGAAACAAAAAAACGTTCACAATCAGGAAAGACAAAAATAAATACTCGAAAACACATGAAAAACGAGAAAAGACGTGTTTTGAAAACTAAATGAACGAGAAACGACACGGGAAAAACTAGAAAAGGTTATATGTAGGGCTTAAATATACTACGATGAATTGGATGAAAAACCAAAAGTTAAATCCTAACAAGCACTAGGCGTCTAAAGATTTAACGAGGCCCGGCCCCGTGAGTTAAAGGGGCACTGTCAATCAAATTTGTTTAAAACAAAACTACAAAAATTACCCTGAGATAGAAGAGAAACGCCATGTGAATGTCCTGATATGCTTTTCAAACGTTTTCGATAGAGGATGGCAAAGATTAAGTGGATTACAAAGGCTTATTCTAGAAGATTTATTTCGGTTACAGTGAACTGAGGCTAAATTTATCTTAAAAGCAGTATTATTTATATCGTTGCCGTCCTTTACATGGACGCATACTTTGCTAATCTCAGTAGTTATTTTTGACTTTCGTCATTAGAAAGGTTGACAGTGCCCCTTGAGCTTGAACTACTGTGAAAACGCAAACATTTTGTTGCGTTTTCATCTCCTGTCCACACGAAAACGATATCAAAATGGATGTGTGTACGTAGTACTTTATTCGGTTCTCAGTGAGATGGAAACGCAAAAAGCAGTATTATTTATATTGTTGCCGTCCTTTACATGGACGCATACTTTGCTAATCTCTGCGTTCGCAGTGACCGCATGCCGCAATAAGAATACACACGATGATCACTACAAATCGTTTATATCGGGATATTTTAGCCACTGGAATACTAAATGTATCCGAAATATCGTATGTCAGCAAGCATTTGTAGTTTACAGTGCTAAATGTGCCTGAACCAGTGATTTCCAGAGACTTCTATGCTATTCTTATCCCGGAATACGGTCAATCGAACGCGCACTAAGTGTTCGGAAATTGTGCAGTAATATCTCCAAGAAGGACTAACTACTAGCCCGGGGGAGGGAGGATTGGGGGGGGGGGGGGGGGGTACCAAAATGACTGGGGTGCTCGGCGATCATTTTGAAGAAAAATTAATAAAGTGATTCTTTCGTGTACGTTGTAAAAGAACTCTTAAAATTCAACTTGGGTACGTTGCGTAACTAACTCATGCGAACAGGACTCTCTAAAAGGTACGGTTACGAGAATTGTTAGCCCTAAAAGGAGCGCAGAGCACCCCCGTCAGTTCAATATAGGGAGTTCCCCCCCTCCTCCTCTCCCTCCCGGGCTACTCGGTACACTTGATTGTAATCAGCTATGCCGGTGATACTTCGATTATTAGCATATGCATGATGAGCTGCATGAAGAAAACTGAAATACGGGAGGCGAATTTCTATCGCGTATTTACGATTTTCACACCGGCACAACAACCGGAACGCAATGTTCGTCGTCTTAAGGTCAGAGAACCGTTGAGATTAAATGACTTGACAGAACCAGACGTCTATACTTCTGATATAGAACTTTGTTTCTGTCTCCGCTTTTCTATACAGATGAATCAGTGGATAGTTATTTCTGTATTGGCTAATTCTCTGTCTTAGACCGACAGGTATTCGAGTTATGAAGCATGTCTCGGCCAAAATAGCTGACATTCCATGTTATCTGCTGTTGCTTAATTTAGATTCACACTGCGGCGGATGTTGGGTAAGTGTCGAAGGCGGGAATGTCACGATAGAGTTGATTTCGTTCATAAATGCGCGGTATTTCTGTTTTATCCAGCAGCAGCATTACCATGTGAAAATGTCAGCAGTTAGTGATCTCGGTTTGTGAAACCTTAAAAAGCAATGAAGTTACTCGGTGCCCAGCCCACCTGCGCCGCGTAATCTAAATAAAGCTCAAGGTGAACAGGATCTAGCATCATCTTATGTCGTTGGCCCGAGTATCCGTCGTATTTCATACAAAAGCAGACGAACGTAAGCATTGTTGACGAGATTGTTCCGATTGCCTTCCGAAGGAAATCAACCAATGTTTCGGGTGTTCCTCGGATGTTACCTCCTCATAATTCCGATTCTCCCACGAATGTCTACGGCGCGCGTACGTACGTCATGTCCATGATCATTCTTTTGCCTGATGGTCATTTACATTTTGAATAATTTGCTCAGTTTGAGTATTTAATTGCATCCCGTACAGCCTCTATGGTATTTTCGACATCCTCATAAAAATTGCGATCAGCCAAGATGCTGAAAGCATTCGAGGTTATGTGCTTTATAATCGATCACGTCCCACTGTCATCTATAGAGAAGACTGTATGTAGATGTCAAAAGGTTCGACCGGTGCAATTAACTTTGCTACAGATACTAAACAATACATGTGTACGGGTGCTTTGCAAATCGTATCCACAAGTGAAAATATTATACTTCCTATATGACGAAATAAAAACCAATGTCGTGCCATTTCAGCTGCTGATAACTGATCACTCCAATAAGGAGCAACGCAAATTGTTTACATACCTGGCGCTATTAGACACCCACCTTAATTTTTTTGCCATATCAGTTACATGAGTGAGGTCATAAAAATATAAAACGAAACACGTTATGTTTAGTTCATTCAGTGATCGGAAGAGAGAGAATACAACGCGATCGAAGTAGGTTGTATTTATTTGTCTATTGAAAGAATATCGTTGGTAGACAATTCATTGGAGCAGAACCTCAAGACCGAGCAATATCAGTGAATGGCAAGCATCGCGTCGTTAGGGAAGGAAAGTATTGCTTGAGTGCTTTTGAACACAGAGCGACAAACGAGCTCTGAATTTCTAACTCTGAATTTCTAACGAGCTGCAAGTAATCAAACTTCCTGCAGAAATTAAGAGACTTTTGCCTCGACAAGATGAAGAAACAGCAGAAGGAATTGAAAAAGAAAGCGGCCCAGAAAAGGAGCTCGGCTTATTTGAAGATGTTAACAGTGGCAGTGTTCGGCGAGGCGAGAGTTGGCAAGTCGTCCCTCATCAGAGCCTTTTGTGGCGAGGAGTTCAGTGAGGATTATGAACCTACAATCGAGGAGTTCTTCTCTAAGCATCTATTATACAACGACAGAACTTATCAACTGGATATTATAGACACTTGTGGCTCAGAGAACTTTCCCGCCATGAGGAAAGTTGACATCGTAAAAGCTGACGCCATTGTATTGGTGTATTCTCTAGATAATCCACGATCGTTTGAGCAGCTTGCACAATACCGAGAGGAAATTTTAGAAGAGAAAGGCTGCACTATTCCCGTGATCGTAGTGGCAAACAAATCGGATCATGCGTTGGATGGAAGAGCGTTGGAAATCACTGACGCTCACGGGAGTACAATGAACACTCGAGACGTCGTACAGAATCGCTGGAAGTGTATGTGGACAATAACCTCTGCCAAGATGGCGTGGGGAGTTCAAGAACCATTTCACAGAATACTCGACGAGATTCAAAGAAGAAAACACGAGGCGAGCAATAGCAATGGCTCACCAAGCATGAAGAGGCAAACCTCTTGGCTCAATAAGAACTTGACGAACGCTTTGTCGCTAAGAAGAACCAGATCAGCCCATGGCAAGGTGGCTTAGTTTGACATTATCCACAGAATAATATCAGAATAAATAATAGGTTGCAGATATCTCGAACTCGGCAAAGTACGCCGATATTCTTGTTGTCACATTACATCATTATATGTAGTTCATATTGTATCCAGCTGTAGTCTTGTTCGTACCTACCACATGCAATACTGCGGCTGAGACACTTTATAAGCGCAATGCATATCACTAGAGTATAGCATTTCCTTATACTGATAAGATCACTGTTTGGAAATGTGGCTGTATTATTTCCGAGATTATATTTACCGCTGACTGGAGGTGATTGTGAAGTAGGGTTTTGTTCATAAACCAGGTTGGGGTGTATTTTCGTTGGTGTGCGGTTTAAGGTCGCGTATACTGCCTGTTAATGTTGTGAACCATTTCGATCTATTTTTGAATGTATCTTTAACTCTCAAATAAAGGTACTTTTCCTTCTTTTTCGTAAACGCACACTATGAAACGCTTGACGTCTTCCTCCATTACTTTAATTCCTGAGAAGACTTGCGCTCAAATCGTTCTACCCTAAAAGGAATAATTGGCGATGAATGTGTTCATTAGAAATCAAACTCTCATTCTCATCTCATTAGCTTGTACTCTCCTCAAGTGTTGACATTTTAACACTCGCTAAGTGTTTACAGACTGGAATCAGAAACATTTATTGCAATAATAGTATGTGCATATGACAATAATAAAGAATGGTAACTGAATACTGTATCTGGACACGTATTTTCCATTGATCGTATTCATATTAAATGACACTCGGAGAGGAAAGCTAGTGCTACCACGTGTTCTGTTTGAAAGCAATGTTGAGAATTGGTGTGGAGTTTTTGGCATTTTAAATGCAGGGTGAAAGCGAGGCTTGAAATAAAGGCCTCCATTAGTTTTCTCGTATAAATCTCTTGACTTACGAATCACTGGAACTTCACATCATTTTTAGTCTCAGCACTCAAATCCACAACTGAGTTCACTAATATTGATATGCTTCGGCTTTAGCATAGCAATGAATGCTTTCTGTATACATGTGGATAACCTATCGAAACAAGAATGTGCATTTGTGACTACTTAAGGTCTATCTTGTGAGTACGGTATATTGTATCGTCTAAGCTTGATGGTTTATTGTGACATATAATTGACCTCGAATAATGTTGACAGTTTGGTTAATAAAATCGCATAAACCTCAGTCTGTAGTGGATTTAGCAGCACACATTTGGTGTATTTGTCATTCCAGCAACGGTCTGCGGACATCCATGTGGTTGCAATGAAACTAACTAGAGTTCTTTACCCAGATGGCCACATAGGCGGATCAGTGACGTGTTCGACCGCAGCAGAAGAGACCAGAGAAAGATATAGCTTGTCAACTATATATACTATACAGTTTGACTTCTCGTAAAGTGTCCGTGTTCTAATAACTAGGGATGTATTTGTTTATCTGTGGGGTCCAGATACTGAACCTACCCTGCTAGCAGAGGTTTCTCATCTTTTCTCAGCCATTTCCCCGTGGCCTTTCTTGTTGGGCTTTCGCTACGCTGTTCTTGGGTCTGCCGAAAACCCAAGCTAGAACAGTACCGATGCGCAAAGCCATTGAACAGTAAAAGGCCGAGAAAATATGACAAACCTCTACTAGCAGAATATCCATAACTAGACCTTGTTTTACTGTAAGATCTATAAGCTCCAAAACCAGATTTCCAAAATATTGTCAATTACCCTAATCGCGCAATTCCACATATTTTCTCTTTGACAGTAAAAGTTACGAAACTGGACTGTTTCAGTATATCTTCATCACCCATTAGGAGGGAAAATAGGGACGGTTCGCAGTCCGCCCGCGTAATGAAATGCAGCGCTCGTCATTCAACTCCTCGAGTAGCGCATCCATGGGGATAGTAAAGCAGTTTAGTCCGTATATACACGTTTTAATCGCGTTCTTAGGGACTTACTAATCTCATAAGAACTCAATGTATGGCAATATACCAAGCCCTATCTGGGGGGTACTGATGTTGATGGCGTATTTCCTATGTGTGATAGTATACCGAGCTGTTCAGGTTTTACCTATTCTTGACACAGTAGTTGTGCCCGGTGAAGGAGTGAAAATACGTACTTGCATGGCTTCCAGTGTGGTAAGACTGAAATGGCCATGGCCAGTTCAGCGGTACGGCTAGCGGGCGCATATGTTTTCATTGGAACATACCTACATAAGTTAAATTTACGATATAAAGTGTCAGTCTTTACTTTACGAGATGAAGTTTCGTAAAGTCGGCTCGTCGAGTAGCGGATCCACAGTAAAGCAGTTTAGTGCGTATACATGTTAATCGCGTTCTTAAAGACTTACTAATCCCATAAGAATTCCGCAATGTATGGCAGTATACCAAGTTCTGTCTGGGGGGTTCTCATGTTGAAGACGTATTTCCTATGTGTGACAGTACAGCCGTCCAGGTTTGAACCTATTTTTGATATCAATAGCTGTGCCCGGTGAAGGAGTGAAAATACGTACTCTTCCAGTGTGATAAGACTGAAGATGGCGGACCGAGCACAGTGTAATTATTCAAATGATGGCTGATTCCAAGTATAATTCCAGTTTCGATAGTGTTGAAACAAAATTCAGCCATTGGAGACAATCTTGGATAATTTGAGTTTGAATCAAAATCCACCCCTTCAGTGATGAGAGCGTTGAGAGCGTAGGGAAACTGAAATGGACCATATATGGTATAACCTGACGAAATCAGACTCCTCTCTCCACTTCCAAATGGACCATATTTAAAATAAAATCTTTTTCCAAAATTGTGATTTCCTAATGGGATGTCGTACCTCGGTGTTCAATGCGTCCACGTTAAAGAGCATGCCAAGATTAGGGATAATGGTTGTTTACCATTTACACGGAAATTCCGGAAATTTCGGTTGGAATGTATTAAAATGGTAAACATTTTTTTCGGTTCGTCCCGTGGAAAATTTCCGAAATTAATGGAACGTCTGAAAAGGTAGTCCAAAATTCCCAAACGGAATTTCTGAATGGGAAATCGTGTACCATTTACAATTCCCAGTCGGTCGTACCAGTTCCAGGCCTTATACGGAGCGATTTTCATCTGGAACGGTTTATGTACAAATGGTAAACGTTCTTTTCCGATCGGGAAATTCAGTTTGGGAAATTTTGTGTACCATTTTCACCGGAATTTCCGACCGGAATTTCTGTGTAAATGGTAAACAACCAATATGAATTCGGTTATGATATGTTAAAATGATACGAAGTTAGTTATTACAGGAGCCCATAATGGGCTCCTGGTTATTAAGGTTTCTATTTATAGAGTTTTATATTGTGGACCTTGTTGCGTCGTTTTCATGGTTTTTCTAGTTTTAAAATGCCGATCTACCGTATCAAAATGTTCAATATATCTAAAAAATGGTGGTATACCTATTTCAATAAACGTCAGTCGAAAAAAGTACAAAAGTGACAAGCTGCGACTAATTTGAATAATAGGTGAGAGATTAAAACGAAATGAAAAATTCCCTATCCCTCAGATAGCAATGACTTCATTAGAAAGAAGTTTTTAATAATAATAATCTTTATTTATGGTGGGTAACAAATACAGCTTATATAAAGGATTGGTTTCCAATTTGGCCCACAAAATAATATAACTCATATAGTTACATATGAATAAAACAGAAAATAACAGACAGAAATAACTAAAACTATAATACAAAACTAATATGATAGACAAGTTCTAACTAATTAATAATGACTCAACTACATTAAACTACTAATTCACAACAATAATGTAACACAAGACTTCATAATTCAACTTGATCTCAGATTTCCCATAGCCTATTATGACTAATTAAGTAATTTGCATATTTGCTGCTACTTTGAAATCGTTTCCAGTCATAAATGAGAGGAATTCTTGTTTTTTTGTGTGATTGCCTGAAAGTAGTTATGAGATCTTTACCGAACTAATGTAAGCTCTCTCCCGCTGACATCGAGCCTGCTGTGAGCGCAACTCCGATTTCAAGTCCACATTCAATTATTTGTAATTACAGGTCCCGCGTGAGATCACAGCAGGATTTTTGTCCACGGTATTTGCTTATTAGTTTTCTATTATGGATTTTTGTACCGTAGGTCTTATATAGATCCGATCATTCCTGTTGTCATCATTTATAAAGCTGGTCTGGCCAGCATAACTATATCTTTCGCAAGGCACTGACACGTTTAGTTCAGATTTCCTTGGTTTTTGGCTTTTCGCCACACGTAATGACGTGTGAGCCGATAACCAAGCATTTCTGTTGCTCGAAACTAGATGCTTTTTAGCTCAGTCCGGGTCGATGGTGCAGTGGTACCGAAGCCTGCGTGCTGTTTGCTATGCCATACTGACGAGTTCTAATAAGAACGAAACAGCTGTCTATGGCTGCAATCTGGTCCGAGCGCTTTTCGTGTCAGGCCTAGCTAACCGTAGTGCTTTGTGTTAGATTTTTACGTTGTATATCAGCTTTGCTGTAGTCTTCGGACTTTTCAGTATTTTAACAGGATTTTTGTCCACGGTATTTGCTTATTAGTTTTCTATTATGGATTTTTGTACCGTAGGTCTTATATAGATCCGATCATTCCTGTTGTCATCATTTATAAAGCTGGTCTGGCCAGCATAACTATATCTTTCGCAAGGCACTGACACGTTTAGTTCAGATTTCCTTGGTTTTTGGCTTTTCGCCACACGTAATGACGTGTGAGCCGATAACCAAGCATTTCTGTTGCTCGAAACTAGATGCTTTTTAGCTCAGTCCGGGTCGATGGTGCAGTGGTACCGAAGCCTGCGTGCTGTTTGCTATGCCATACTGACGAGTTCTAATAAGAACGAAACAGCTGTCTATGGCTGCAATCTGGTCCGAGCGCTTTTCGTGTCAGGCCTAGCTAACCGTAGTGCTTTGTGTTAGATTTTTACGTTGTATATCAGCTTTGCTGTAGTCTTCGGACTTTTCATTCGTTATTGTTTATATTTTTGGCTGCATAGGTCCTCACTTCGGATCCAACGTATTTTAACAGGATTTTTGTCCACGGTATTTGCTTATTAGTTTTCTAGTATAAGAGGGTTTGCGGGGGACTGAACTTTCCCGATACGTCGTTTAGTAATCAGGGTAAGTACCTTAGTTCAGTTATCAGCTTACAAATAACAGTCATGATTTATTGCTATTCACGCTAGTTTACCATAGCGAAGAAATATAAATCAGTTCAAAGTTTTAGAGGGCGTGGGACATCACATTCTCTTTATTCCGTGTATTTGTTTGTTCTATTCAGGAGGAGGTGGAAGTACATATTCCAGACGCACTTTGTCGAGTTTGGTGTTTATTTTGCGAAAAAATATGTCGTCAGCTTGATCTTACAAGTGCGTCTAAGGTTTCTACCTACAGAGGAGAGCACTGTGATGTCTTCTTAAATTGTTTGTCTTCGTGCTACTGAGAAGTCCAAGGTGACGGCCTGACAGGTGGCCATCTTGGATTCAAAGCGAGGCAATCCTTTGTTTTTGCCAGGTCAGCCTTGTAGTGAGGGATAGTCAAAATGAGGCTCACCTGGCAAAAACAAAGGATTGCCTCGCTTTGAATCCAAGATGGCCACCAGGTGAAAAGAGTGAATTAATTCTATCGACAACGTTCGGCTCAGGTTTACTTTTAATAGCCTGTGTACGATCGTTATATCCAACTAAGGTCAAGGCCTGTGACAAGCGCGACGATGGCCATATTATAGACCCTTTTACTTTGCCTGTTTGTGCCCATCCCAAATACTTTAGGAAAGAGGTTCTTCGAGAGATTTCCGTATCAATGTATATTCTCATGCGTTAAAGAAGTCGGCCCATTTGCTTAACGGCCTTTTAAATTGTTTATTTTCGATTCGTGAAGCTATCAAACTAAACATGAAAACTACAAAAAAACTCTCAAAAAACAGATTCAAATTGAAACTATAACACAGAACAACAGGATTGTAACAACGAATTTCAAAAGATTTGAAGAAAACTCGTGCAAAACCGACTTCTCAACTGTGACAAAATAGCCTCCATAGCGCGCATCAGCATACGTATTTCGATTTGTGTTAATGCTATAAGTTAAATCATTCTGGAAGATGTTCCATAATAATGGCAGAGCCTTGGGGACAGCCACGCTGTCGTTGGAGTGCGTACTGAAAATAATTTAAATGACAATTTTTTTTACTTTTCCAAAAATATTTAGGTCGGTCGGCGATGGTAAACGAAACATTTTATTTGGATGGCCTATAGACCATTCGAAAAATGGTGTGACTAAACTTGGGTTGATAGGAAATGTTGGCAGTAAAATAAGCACTGCCACTTCAGAGAGCATGCAAAAAATGAGTAAAATTTATGGAGCATAGCACCAAGTTGGTGTTGCGAAGTAACCGTGGTTCAAAATAAGAGAGAGCTGTATGAGATTCAGGACATACTACAATCAGAGACATAATAGGATGAAACCTTAGCGTTCATTTGGAAAAGGTCACACACTAACAAAATCGCGCATTTTACCAACTTCACCCCCTCCCCCTCGGCAATGCGTTGTTTCAGCGGGAGTGAGTACAGTATCCACTGTTTCTATGGGCAACATTGAATGGGGAGAAGGGTTTTTTGACTCTGCTGCCTTTTGTTTAACATGGCTGCAGTCAAGGAACACGCTTATTTTTGGGGTCGGGGATCTCATTATATAAGTCTCCAATTGTAGCCTCGTTTTCATGTTTCT
Source organism: Actinernus sp. WN-2022 (assembly GCA_030867875.1). Lineage (NCBI taxonomy): Eukaryota > Metazoa > Cnidaria > Anthozoa > Actiniaria > Actinernidae > Actinernus > Actinernus sp. WN-2022. The sequence continues at coordinate 82,213,054 of JAOWCC010000019.1, forward strand.
TGAGAGTTTCAAACATTGATTGATTTGCAATTGTAAGGATATATTCTTCCGTTATAAAAGAGTTGCATGTTGCTAACACGAACTCGCTCTTAGGCTAGATTATTCTTCACAAAATATTGAATATCAAAATTATGGCAAATTTAAAAGTGGCAGCAATTTTTTCGAATGGGTCAATAAAAAGAGTCAAGGTTTGCGCATGCGTATTTCAAAGTCGAATGTAAACAGCAACTACCGCTAATGATAAATACGATGTCCCAGCGATTTGTGTTCTGCGTCTGCGTATGTTGTTTGTGCTTATACATCTGAGACACGCGTACATAAACTGAGGTCAAAAGCGGGCAGGTTTCTATATTTTCAAAAGTTTCGAACGTAGAATATTCAGTCCTTTCAACATGATTTACTCTAATTTCAAATATACGGAATGATTGCAAACTTAACCGTGTGTTTTAAGTTACAAATGAAGACTTTTTTGTGGGAAGGTAAGAATGGTAACGAAACGAAATCCGATGATTTTCATTTTAAAATGTAGATATCTTGATGACGTCACGAACACGTCATTTATCAACGTATAATAGGTTTCTCGATATATTCAAATACCTTTAAAATCCTTTAATTATATATTTTTGAAATTCCCATGTTGTTGAGAACGAAGTAATCAAACCCCCGGTTTCGATTGGTTAAAAGGGAGAACCGATTATTACATTTTGCAATTTTGTCATTCGATCATATCAAACTTCCGTTTAACAAAAGGTCACTAGACGTCAGTCACGCTCACGCCCCCTTCGGGAGTTCACTCAAGTGTTCGCCAAAAACGCAATTTTCTTGCAATTTGTTAATTTTATGCCTCATAAATAAAATAAAATAAAAAACCTACGAACGGAATACAAAATAATGTCTTTTGTCTGTAGTTTTAATAGTTTAACCTCCATAGTCGCTTTTATTCTGCGGTCAATTTGTAACTGTTTTCGACCGGTTGAGTCAAAATATACAAGGCGTTCCTCTATTTCTGGGCATATGCCAGGGAAGTTTGGGCTATAAAAGGCTGGGAAAAGAACCAATCAAAAACCTACAACCGAATTCAATTAGTCTATTGAATTTCCCACGTTTTGCCCACATTCGTAACGAATAATCGCGCTCAAAATGACAACGAAAATTTGCATCTGCTTGCAATACTTGTTCTTCCTGTCGTCGAAGTGCTCGGGGAGCAATATACTGGAAATGCTGGCTCACAACGCGCTGAATGTCCATCTTTTATGCACGGAATTAACAAGTAAGTACAGTTTTACTATACTGAAATATTGGAGTGATTCAGCACAAGTTTATTTTACGCACTGTGGCTAGATACCTGGCAGCCGGGAACGGTTTTCAAAATACTTGATACCCGGCAGTCTAATTCAAACTATTCTATCTTTGTTTAGAAGTAAACACCCGGGGGGGGGGGGGATGGGGGTACACCTGTTTGTGACGTATTATGTATGTGCCGCCCGGGCAGGTAGGGTCAGGGTTTTGAGCTGATTTGGGCAGATCAGGGTCAGGATTTGAGTATAATTTGGGTGTAGTCAGGGTCGGGGTTCAGTATTTTTTAGGCAGTTCATTTGTTTTAGCTACTATGTCAAAAAAAGACCTTCTGTTGCCGCATTTGTATCGCCTGCCCACATGCAAGCACTGAGGTTCCCATACATCATGACGCCGCTAATTTTATCTATGTACTTCATCTGCTGATTTGTTTACCCAATGCCACGTCCCGACTTGAAATGTTCCGTATTTTGCGGCATGAAATCCCGGTACGCGGTATACCGGCCAGGATATATATCCGACCGTGTTTTGAAAACAATTTAAAGAAGGGGCAATCAGGTTTTTTTTTCCCAAAAAGGGGGCAATCAGGGTTTTGGAGCTCGGATTGGGTCAAACAGGGTCAGGGTTTGAGCCTCTTGGCCTCACATACATACCCATTTTTCATGTAAGTACCCCCCCCCCCCCCCCTCCCGGGAGTAAACAGTCCCTAAGATGGATGTCTGAGATTTCGAATAGAGTAATTCCCTTGTCCTCGGCTGTAGCACGGACACATTTCGTGACACTAATAATATTAAGCAAACATTGATAAACAAACACTGGTGTTATGAGTCGAATTTACGTGTTTTTTTTAAACTGCTGATAGACAGTCTTAGTTTCTTTCTGTAAAATATTTTGCTGTCGACGTTGTGAGTCCTCCCTCGAACATATCCTGTTCAACACAAACCTCTATCCGGAACAGCTGGATCGTCCCGCTTTCGATCGTCTCAGAATATAATTTTCTCTTAACTTCTCGATATAATCCCGCAAAATAAGACTGACCGGTTTGTCAGGGAAACTCGGAACTGTCTGAAGCCGGAACACTAAGGTCTTTCAATGCGAATACTTATAATAAGAGCGGGCTATATATAGTTTCAACACCGTATCCACTTATCATTATTTTTACTCGCTCCCTCATCGTAAAGTGTATTATCCTTTTTGCCTTTTGCCTCATTATTGGTGACAAATTCGACGAAATCTCGTCGATAAATTTTATATTGCATAGGGGTTTGGGATTCACGTTTGACGTGACGACATGACCTCTGTGTTGACAGTCGTCTGCTTTATTTATTTCAACGACTACATTACTCATGCGGAATACGGAAATAAGCTGTCCGCACTGGCCTGGACACTAGCAAGAGCAAATGTACTCGCTTGTATGAGATAAGTTTCATATGTGAGTATTTTGAGTTACATTAAAGAAATGTACCGGTATACGTACTTCTGACACTGAGAAGCCACAATATGGTATTTTCTATATATTTTTAAAAGTAGGACAAGGCATACCAGTTAAAGCTTCATTTCTAATTCTCGGTCTACATCTACTGCCTACCAACGCCTCTCGTTCTTCCAAAGGACTATAACTCAATTGAACAGCTTTTTTGATAACTGCTCGTTAGAGACCTTTGAAAATAGGCTATAACTACTATACAGCATAAGGCTTGTTGCCTAACTGTGTACTTTGCATGTTATGTCCGCTTAATTTATCTAGTCATTTTTTTTAGTTACTTGTTATGTAACGTACCATTGCTGACCCCCAACCATTAATGCTCAAATTTGAGAGGTAGGTTACCCTGGATAAGAGGTTGGAAATCCACTTCTCCCGCTAGCTCGCAATATCGACAACGTAGCTCACAATATATTTACAACGCGGCTGCAACGCTCGTCGCTTCGCGACTCGGGCTACGTCTCGCTTCGAGCCTCTGGCATCCAGGGTAGGGGTAGGTTGTACCTGGTAAATGTAAATGATTGATGCCAGACCATAGAAAACTTAAATTCTTAATAACTCTTAATATTTATCCTAGACTTTGTGATCATACCGACATAGCTCGCCTTCTCGGTATGACAATTTGCGTCACAACAACGTCAATATACAAGGACAAGGATCACTGTTACAAACAAAAGTGTTGCCGGATCTGTGGAGATCAGGATCAGCAGAAGGATTAACTTATGAAGACTGCGCGTGCGAGGCTGATCGGACGGCTGTACGGTGTTATTTATTGTACCCTATATTTCGGTTCGGCAGAACGAACCTTCTTCAGGGATTATATGAGCTATATATACAAAACCGATTAATCTTAAAGACGTCACGGATTTCATTTTAACAAGTTAACCTGCGAAAATTTATAAAGGTAAAACAAATGTTAGTTTATTAATAAGTTAACCTGCGAAAATTTCTTTAAATTTGAAATAAAGGTAAAACAAATGGTAGTTTATTAATTTTTGTCACACCAAACTGCTCGTTTTGACCCCCGCTATGCCCATAGTGCGAGACGGATTTTCCGCTGTATATGTCGCTAGCGAAATGTTATCGCATAGACAACATCCTACGTCACTATAGCTACCCGTAATCATCACCAAAGGTTTTGACAAATTATGGATTCTAATGAGACGTTAATATTTCCGGTAGTAATGGTTACAGGATGTTAAATGTAATTTCATTTTATTGTTTTATCAGATTCTCGATAATAAATTATAAAAGTCAATGCGATGGTTCAGTCATGCGTTAGGCAAAATATGCTAAGCATGCACTTGGAACTAGCTATATAAACCAGGTTCAGTAATTACCCGATATATTTAGAGTGCTATAGACACTGTCGGTATAAACACTTGCTGAAATAATAAGAATGTATTTCATTAGATGAAGAAACTTGAGAAGATTTAATAGGAGTTGTCAAAAGGTCGCGTCAGCCCCGCCGCTACCAAAACAATTCAAGCACTAACAGCGCTTGCTTACTGACCAATACAGCATTTCTAGGGGTTGATGGATAGTAAAGGCTTTGCCAGCTGGTGAAACCAAGGAATTTGTGTTGCACTGGCGCTGTATTCTGACAAGTAATTTACCGTAAGGGAGCAACTCGGTGTACAGCTAGGCGCTGATAGACTAAACACTTGCTTAATGGCACTGAAACCGCTTCATCAACGAGACAGCAATAGTAATGAGGTGGATTACCTACGCAAGATAACCATCGTTGTCTTCGGCGATGCAGGCGTGGGCAAGACGTCCTTGATATCACGGTTCCTTGGAAATGGCTTCAACGATGTCTACCAACCAACTATCGAAGACTTTTTTATAAAACACGTCTTCTACAAAAACCAAACGTATGAGCTTCAAGTCATTGATACGTCAGGAACGTACGAATTCCCTGCAATGCGGCAAGTCGATATTGCTAAGGCCGATGCCTTCGTTCTGGTGTACTCGCCAGAAAGGTCCGACTCGTTCCGACGGCTTAGTCGATACAGAAGCGAGATACTCGAGGGAAGGAAAGAGAAATACCCATGTATAGTTGTATGCAACAAAGGAGATTTGCCACTAGGGACTCACAACCCCGTATTCAAGGACCAACGAGGGTTACAGATTAGTGTACAACATTTAGTGGAAAGCGAGTGGAGATGTTGCTGGATGGCGTGCTCAGCTAAAGAGAATCAGCAGGTAGAAGATATATTCTTGAAGTTAATGGATGAAATGAGTCGTGCAAAGCAAACAGGCACAACTTCAGGACGTATTAGCTCGCTGCTGCAACTGAAAAAGCGCACTTCCAGTAAGGGGTCAATTAATAGTATTGATTCAGCCGAGTTTAAACTAGCCTAGTCCGGCTGGCTTGTCGATCTACGGGCATAACGATCGCTCTGAATTCCTAGTATTATATAAAGAGAGCAATAATGTCCTTTATATGTATTGTGTTCAAGCCGGTGTTCAGGTGGAACTCTGATACATACAGATCTCGACAACAGGAAGCGTACAGTTTATTATGTAATATATATAACTCCTAGTAATTTAGAGATTACGGTCTCACAAGCAAATTAACATCATCGAATGACGCGGCTGCCATCTCTGTCAGTCATTAACTGGCTGAGACGACCGGTTCAGTTGAGCAAAACGTATAAACTGGTTATGCACGGGCGCTAGTATAATAGCGACCGCTGCTGTTGCAACATGTGATCTTCGAGTATTTCCCGGCAGTTTGTAAGATTAGCTTCGTACTAAGAACGGTATTTCCTTGGTTTATTTTAATGATCGCTGATCCAGAAGTTAATCTTCCAAACTGTTAACAACCGTGAGAGTTTTAAAATTGGAAAGAATCGTAGATCAAGTGTTACGGCAAGAATAACGGTATATATAAATCCGTGATTTATCCATATATATTGTGATATTAATGCAATTGGTTTGATCAAATCAGTATTAGGATAAATAAACATCAGACGCAAGTTATCAATTATGAATGTGTTGTTTGAATGTTTAACATAAATCGTAAACCGTAATCGTAAACCGTGATGGTAAACCGACGTTTTTGTCACGCATTTCAGCCCGCTGTTTAGTCATGCAGTCATTTCTATTTCTCGCTGGCGTGACCTGGCTTGTGTGGCAGGGGGAGGGGAGGGGACAGTTATAACCACAATCCATTTCGGTCATTATCTCTCGCTGGTGTAACCTGGCTTGCGTGACAGGGGGAGGGGAGGGGGCAGTTATAACCGCAATCCATTTCGGTCTGGAATGTCGCTTGTTGTTTGTCCTCGACAACCGTTTTGGAAATAGCTGTATGCGGAGTAATGCACTTTATTGATATATCGTGCCCGCGCGGTAAGAAGTCTGGTAACAATGGTATCAGAGCGAGGCCAGTTGTCCCAAAGATCACAGGAATGGAGTCGGTCAGAAATGTCTTAGTTTCTGTCGTACCGCACTGTTGTGTTCTTTTGTTTCTTAAGGAAATTAACGTTATTTTCCACCATCCACTGAATATGCTTCTCTTCCTGTGACAAGCTGGGATAACTAGCCTCGCTTTGATGCCTTATAAGGTCAACAAGAGATTCAGACCTCATGATATTTGATGGCCAAACAAATTAAACTGCTGTTGACCTTGTTATGTACAGTCAACAACAGCCATGTTAACATTACCCTTGGGGTCACAAACACCAATAACACGGATTATAAAATTGTACTCAAGTACTGATTAAAAGGAATAGATTCCATAGTCGTTTTATGTTGGAAATAATTACATTCTTCACTTTTTTGATAACCGAAGGCGTAATTGTAATAATAAAGATCAAAAGACCAGTTACCTTTCTTTGAGTCTTTTTGTTCGTTTCACTTTGAGGTCAATTTGATTGAATAACCTTTTGTTAAGTGTTCAGTGAATCAAATAAAATATATTGATTAAAGATATTGGATTTCTTTTAATTTACCGAGCTTTAGAAAATCTTATTCTCGATCGCCTGTTCAATAATCATGCAGTATATTGGGTTTCACTGAGTCGAAAGTTCGCATGACATATACGTCAACTTGTGTACTTAATGGACCTTAATTTCATTCAGATCTACGTTTTGTAATGTCAGACGACCAATATCAATGACAGAATGCTTACTCAAGAAAATATACAGCTTTTGAGTTCGAATGGACATGCAGAATCTATTAATACACGCAAAAATTATGTAGCGATCAAGACACCGAACATTCACGACCTCCGCGATACGCAAACTGCCTGTAAACGTTTTGACTTCAACACGATTGTACAAAAGCTGAGGAAAAGTCACACTCAGCCAAGGTATTTTTCTCGCTTGGATTCTAAAGTGTTGGAAGAAGTTAGTGGACGGGAGAACAAAAGCATTCTGGAATTATTTGATGACGATCTCCTTGTTCAAGAGGTAAAAGCGAGGTTAATACTTGTGAAAGAGCTAAGAGGTGCCTCGAGGGAGAAAATAAACTTCCTCCAAAGTATTCGAATTTTTGAACGCATTCGAAGCCCTACAGCAGCTATAAGAGGTGAAGAACGTAAGTCGGTTCGGTGTCTCTTGGAAAGGTTCTCGCAAGAGGAACTAGAAGATGAATTACGTAAACGGCTGCAAAATTGTCCTGAAACTTTTAAAAAGTTTGAAGAACTCTACAAGAATGCCAGCATGTCGTCTGCAAAACGGAAGGCTCTTTTGAAAAGATTCCGCATCCGCAAGAAGCTTCCGAGGATTGTTATATCAAGTACCGATGACATCGAGTCTGATGGCTATCCCAACTCTTATCTGGAAATGGAAGACGAAGAGTTGTACTCTGTTCTAGAAATGAATCATGGTGGTAATCGGCCTATTTCTCCTAAGAATTTGCTTCAAATACCCGATGCTGACTCGCCTGACGAAGATAATGAAAAACTAACAGGAAAACAAATTACTATTGAATTAGATGATCTACTAGAAGATGTTTTGGCACTTAAGCAATATGCCACTGAGCTTGAACGGGATTTGATCGATCTGTCTGCCAGAGCAAAGTCTATTAAAGACGAGCTTAGGGAAATACGTGAGCTTAGAAAAGATCACACAACAATCGATCATATTAACGATAAAGCACTCATGATTGGGATAGAGAGCTAGAGACGAATTTTCCGTACATTTTGTCCAGTGACGTCACTAGCTCACAACCAGATGGTAACGTATGATTGGTCAAATTTTCATGATTAGCACCATTCTGCTTAATTTTATCTTACAATTTGAAGAGGGTTAATGGTTTCAGACTCAATCTGAAGGGCTTCTTTGTTCAAATCGGTACCTATGAGGTCATATTTTATATCATTAATATCGATTCTAAATATAAAGTGAATAGTTGTTGAATTGAGGGTTTCATCTATGAGCTACTGAAATATTTATATTTCGAATATGGTATCGATGTGACTTACTGTCTTTTCTTTCTCCTTCAATGAAAACTATTTCTGATTTAGTCAGAAATATACGGTAACATCACTGATATAAGCTTCAAATTAAATATAACATGGACTGGGATATTTATAAAAAGGCGTATATCATTCTCTACCAGTATGTTTTGTTTTAGAAATCACGGATGCCTCCTTCAGTGTGGTCATTACTATATTCGAAATATAAACCTTTATAACTCATTTCCACAACACTAGAATGACTCAAATCAAGAAATATGTTACTATTCATCTAATTATTTTATGCAGAATCGATATTAATGATATAAAAATTGACCTTATATGCACTTTAAGCTTTATCGACAACAAGAGAAGGCATTACAGGAATTCTTATTAAGATGTCATCATTGCTGATTCCTGATTCATCATTCATCATTCGTGATTCCTGATTCATCATTCCTGATTCATAATTCATCATTCCTGATTCATCATTCATCATTCGTTTAATAAATCGCATACATTTTTCCATTGTCAATATCCCCACATACGAGTTTGCTTGAATATGCCTGAAGTGCTGTATAAGATGTCTACAATCCAAACCACACCCAGAAAATAAAGTATTTTTTATGCTATGGGGCTTATTACTGTGAAAACTCAAAGCTACCGTACCATCCAGCCAACCGGAAAGGGAGCCGAAAACAAAAGATCTTTCAATCTCAAATTTGATAACTTTCTCCACATACGATGTTCTTCGAAATTAAACCATAGTTTGATCAAAAATAAATTCAAAATTATCGAATGAAAATGCATTATTTCAATGCATAAATAAATCAATAAATAACATCGTACAGCTGTCCGATCAGCCTTGCAGTCTTCATTTATTTCAATGGGTTTCTATCGAATTTGAGTATCAACCAATGAAATTACGAGAAAGAATTAGCACCCTTTGACGTCCTGCTATCGTTCTTAGCCGGAGGTGCATGTGACGTCATCGCCGCCATCTTGGTTCCCTCAGTTTTCAATGTCGGCAACAGCAAGGCCAAACTAATTTATTCCCTGTACCTGACGTCACAAATTACAAGACTTCAGCCGTCTGTGCATAGCGGAGGTTGTAAGGGAGGTTTTCGAATATTCTCTTCATAGACGCGCGCAACACATCAAAATAAAATAGCAGAACCTCATTATTTCGAGTAGATGTTTATTTATTTTAGGGTTCAGTTCCCCTTTACCAAAATATTCCTCCTTGGCTTCTCTTGTTAGTTCATTCAACATGGCGGCCACGTCAGTTATTTGACTCTCTGGGGATTGGTTGCAAACCACCGATTGCACGCGAATCGAATATGTCAGCGTACACTGCTGGCCTCTGGAGAGCTCATTAAAGGCTCAGAACCTGATGAATGTTCCCTCGAAGTGACTGACGCATTACTATAGCTCAGGGCCCGGTTCCTGAAAGCCCGATTAGCGCTAATCCTGGATTAACTTTCAACAAAACATATTAGTTGTCATGGTAATTAACTCTGGATTAGCGCTAATCGGGCTTTCAGGAACCGGGCCCAGATAGCGCAAGTAGAAACACCTCTCTGATCCGGTTTCGATTCCCGTTCGCTGCGCCACACGAGATGACTTTGTCAACTGGAGTTTTATCTCGCCCTTGGTCCGAGGGTTTTTCTCCGGTTTTTCTCCGGTTTTCCTCCCTCCACAAACGGCCAAAATATTAAGTTCGATCTGTGGTTTAGCCGGGTCCTGATTTTGATCAGCCCCTATGGTTGTTTCAGGTCTCGTTAAAATTCAGCCGGAGTTCAGAGATAAAGCACAATTCGTCCGCTGCCGCTGCATGTGCTTTCCCATCAGTGCAAACAATTCGCTGATTGGCTACATTTTGAGTCCACAAGAAAATTGAGATTTCTGCAAGATTATGGGTGCTGCCTGGCGTAACGCTCCGGCAGCAATTACTACCGATAGAATAATCCTTTCCTTCTGACAATTAGTTATTGACGTAATATTTTACTTTAATACATCTAAGGTACCACGATAACCTAAGTGGTACCAAACTACACACTTTAACCCCTAGCTGTCAGTGCCATATATGCATGGAGTCCCCCTCCCACGGTTTCTGGGACATTTCCCACCCATGCACCCCTCCCTTGGCCATATGCATCGTTTTATTAATTATCAACCATTGAAGGTTAGGGTGATGTGTGGGGGAGGATTGGGGGTTTCCAGAAACTGATTGATCCGTCAGTGCCATATAGAGTCCCCCTCCCCTCCCCAGACATTTCGGCAGTTACTTATGACAGGGATACCACACGGTATGCCGTGACATTGAGATGATCCAATAAATTACAGTTACTGTGCGGTACTTGCTTTAATTTTGTTTACTCCAGTAATCAGTCGAATTTCCAGATAAAATTAAGATAATACCCAGAATCAGGAGCCCATGGGATGACATTTTGTTAGAAAAATCGCTTACATTGAATTATTTTTATATTTTTAATATGTGACGCACATGACATTCATAGTCACGTGGTGATCAGCGCTGAAGCCCTGCATATGCGCAGTTGAATTACACGTTTATGTATAAAAAGTACATTGAAATTAAATTATGGCAATTGAGAGAAAAAACAGTGAAATTGTACGACCATTATACTATAGTCGTGTGTATTTTCCATTCGTTTTTATAAAAAGTTTGTTCGATTTGCTCTTTCGATAATAAATGTTAGTTCTTCTTGGTATTCAAAGGAATTCTTCTTCATGATCTTGCTGCAACGAAGTGGTATGTTGTAGTGCTTTGTGTTAGAATTGTACGTTGTATATCAGCTTTGGTGTAGTCTTCGGACTTTTCATTCTTAATCGTTTATCGATCTTTTGGCTGTATAGGTCCTCACTTCGGATCCAACGTATTTTTGCAGGATTTTTGTTCACGGTATTTGCTTATATATTTTCTAAGTTAAAGTGCTTATAATCCCTGGCCAGGAATCGTTCATTTGGGTGCAGTAAAGTGTTTAAAATCTTGTTCAACCATTTTTGGGCGATTTATGATAGCAATATTCCTTTAAAAAATGCATTATAAAATCCTTGAAATGACGTCATTCAATGATAGCTAGCTAGGGCTGATATGCACTTTAAAGGAATTCACTGAGACGAAGAACCCTATCTAGGCCGATTGATACATGGCCGTGTTTGCAATTTGTTAGGAGAAGAGCGGTTGTTTTAAATTGTCTTCTGTTTTGCTGATGTGACGTGGCAAACACGCTCAAGACAGAGGTCTTGATTAATAGAGCTCAGACGAAGAACTCTGTACTTTCGGTACTGTTCAAATCTTCCACCTCATCGCCGGCTCGTGCTTTCATTATCCTTTTCCTGTCCTGCAAGAGGTCGCGCAGATCCTCCAGGACTACAGAGTATTTCTTTAAGGTTGAATTTATCTCCATCAGTCTGCAAAATAGAATACAGAATAATTTTCATTGATCAACAAATGATGACTTTTCAGAAGACGACATGAATGGTGTATCAAAATGTGTTGATCTCATCTCGATGTCGTATAATTGCAAGTCTGTCCATTAGATGTGGACGTCCAGTAGAGAGTGTGACGAAGAAGACACTTTCGATGTATGCTTGACTTGTCATACACAAAAGTTTCAATATGAAGTCGGGGGTAAATTAAATTTATTCTATTCTTCGAGAACAGATTAATTCTAATTTATTGAAACCCTTGTGGGCTAATGATTGTCCTACATTCTCGTAGTATTGTATTGGGCCGCCCCTGAGATCTAGGTTAGGGTAGTCCATAATACTCTCCCACACCTTTCCTTCCTTCATTGTCATGTAAATTTGTCATGATGAACTGCATGCAAACGAGGCGATCTTTGACTCGAGTGAAGCTACGAAAGTCAAAGTACTGCCTATAGATTGTACAGCGGATTTCTCGATTTGTTTTATTCCCTTGTTTGTCTATATTCGAGGACGAGTTCAAAATGGCGGAACGAGCTGGGAACTGATAATTCACTCTTTTCACCTGGTAGCCATCTTGGATTCAAAGCGAGGCATCCTTTGTTTTTATTAGGCTAAACTCGTTCTGATATTCCCTCAGTGCGAGGCTGACCTAGGCAAAAACAAAGGATCGCCTCGCTTTGAATGACCATGCACCAGGTGAAAAATTTAACCAGTTGACTTACTGCGCTTCGTGTCTGTTCACCCTCTCTTCCAAGTAAGTCTGGTCTTCTCTCTTTTCGTCTTCTTCTTGCTGCGGCGAGAGCAGCTTCACTAGTAGACTCACGATCTGACAAAAACAATAACCACAATATTACCATCACTAGTAGACTCACGATCTGACAAAAACAACAACCACAATATTACCATCACTAGTACACTCACGATCTGACAAAAACAATAACCACAATATTACCATCACTAGTAGACTCACGATCTGACAAAAACAACAACCACAATATTACCATCACTAGTAGACTCACGATCTGACAAAAACAATAACCACAATATTACCATCACTAGTACACTCACGATCTGACAAAAACAACAACCACAATATTACCATCACTAGTACACTCACGATCTGACAAAAACAATAACCACAATATTACCATCACTAGTAGACTCACGATCTGACAAAAACAATAACCACAATATTACCATCACTAGTAGACTCACGATCTGACAAAAACAACAACCACAATATTACCATCACTAGTACACTCACGATCTGACAAAAACAACAACCACAATATTACCATCACTAGTACACTCACGATCTGACAAAAACAATAACCACAATATTACCATCACTAGTACACTCACGATCTGACAAAAACAACAACCACAATATTACCATCACTAGTACACTCACGATCTGACAAAAACAATAACCACAATATTACCATCACTAGTAGACTCACGATCTGACAAAAACAATAACCACAATATTACCATCACTAGTACACTCACGATCTGACAAAAACAACAACCACAATATTATCATTACCATCACTCATATTAATATTTTCGTTCTTATGATAAAAATCATAGTTATTGTAATATCATGATCACCTCGGTTTTCTTTGTTTGTTCAGGGACATTTAATCTTTAATTTCCCTCATCAGTATGCATACTTGTTCTAATTTTTCCTAATTGGACAACATTGTGCTCTACCTTGACACGCCGGGTTATTGCAGGTCATTAGTCCCTAGCAGGGCGCGATGCCTGTTAACCCTGTTCCTAAAAAAAACCCGCTTCTTCCATGTGGTATACTTAAAACCATAAACGTGACGTATTTAACTTCACGCATGCTCCTTGGATATTTAGTAATTGTATGGCAGTTTGATTAAAGAGTCCTTCTGCGTGTCGAGAGGGCATTATCCCTACAAGCGTCTTGTGTATTTTTGCGCCTTCACCCCGAGTTTGTAAATCCCATAAAGCACGGCCACTCATTCTGTATCTATTGCTTAAATGACCAACTGGAATTGAAACTCGATTTGGTAGATCAATCTGAATAATCACCTTCGGAGGTGGATTGTTCGGATTGCAATCTAAGATCAGATTTTTGATAAATGGACTTAAATGTAAATTGTAAATTGGTTAAAAGGAATGCGATCATTGCCATTATTATAATAATTATCATAATTAGTCATGATATATAGTTATTAGGGACCTTCAGCAACCTCGACGGCAATGGCCAGGACAACGGCATAAAACAGTTTTAATTACAAACTTCAATAACTGCAATTGAAATGCTAAGTTTCGTTTGAAAGAGATCACAAACGTATGAGAAAGTAAATCACCCCGTCTTTCGTTCGGCGTGAACGGAACTCTATGTTTATCATATGAAAAGTAAGGCGAATAAAGGAAATAGTAAACACCAAATTTCGGGAGAAAACCGTTTCTACGTCCCGTCGGCACTGCTGTCGCTGTAATCCCTATTGACTCAGTACACCACGTCGTACTATATACCTTGTCCTTTAGATTCTTCTGTCTGTTGGGGTACTCAACATACTCTGCGACTTGTACTTTACTAAGAATGAACATAGGAAGAGCGCGTTCGAGCTGTGACAGATGTTCAACCTGATGAGGAGCATGATGAAGAGGAATTGGCTTTAAAGAGCGACATAAGCACAAACAACATACGCAGACGCAGTAATGCATTGATCATAGCGGTGTTTGTTCTTATCTCACACATCTGAGTGGAACATGTACCGCCAGTAGTAGGAGAGGCACCGAATTAGCCCCTTTTTTGAGGCGCTATGCTAATTTTTGAGGCGCTCTCATTAATTCAATGACGTCACGGTCCTATTGTCTTAGGTCATGCATAAATTAATTAGGGCGTACGGCACTTTTTTAAGGCGCTATGCTAATTTTTAGGGTGTTCTATTGTCTTTCCGCATGAATAAAGTGAGGCGCGCTCATGAATAAAGTGGTGAGCTCATGAATAAAATACGGCGCGCTCGTGAAAAACAATTGTTCCTTTGGATGAGGTCATCGATCTATTCGGGCATGTTTGGGCAAAGCCTATTGTTTAGGGTCCTCTATAAAACCAGGAGCCGTGTCTCCGAATCAGTACAACCCAAAGCCTTGAACAAGATATCGATCGACCTATTTGAAATTGAGAAGTGAACAAGATGGAAGCCAAATTGGACTGTGATATCACAGAGGCCATTGAGAGGCTACTCGAGCTAGCAGCAGTTGACTTTGAGGTAAATATTATTTTGACTTCTATTTACATCACAACCGTTTTGTTTGTGTGCAGGTTTTGAGAGTGTTTTTATCTTTGTAGACCATACCTGAAATTCCCGCCGAAATGTTGGAGCCCTGGAACGATTGGGAAATAGAGTTGGAGACTGCTACAAAAGTAAGCAATTTGATCATGTACTATTGTAAAGGTTTAAGCGTAAAATTTACTTTGATTTTCTTCCGTCTTTTCAGAATCACTTGGACGAAACTTCAGACATTCCTCCCGAGATATTCGAAGCCTGGAATGATTTTGACTCGGTAAGTAATTCGATGGGCTAGTTCTGTTCTTGCACGATACCATTCTAACAAAAGTTTGTTTTCCTTGTGGTCCAGTTCTGTTCCGTTACGTAATACTATTCTAACTACAGTTTGTATCTTTTTTCCTCCTAGGAGGTCACCCCAGAAGTACGACAGACGGGAGCGGGTATGAAGCGAGCTGCCGAGGACAACATTCCCCAAGCCAAAAAAGCGAAGCACGAGTGTGAGACGTGTGGGAAAGTGTTTTCTCGAGGACGTGACCTGACGCGGCATAGACAGACACACAACGGCGAAAAGCAGCACGTGTGTTCTCATTGCGAGAAGAAATTTGACCGCAAGTCTAATTTACAGAGACACGAGAAGAATGTGCACGAGAACCGAGCTGCCCAACGCAACTACAAATGCAACACCTGTGGCGATGAGTTCCAGAATATGGCCCCCTACCGAGCTCATCAGAAGACCGCTCATCCCAAAGCCTCGACCAGCACCAAGAAACGCCACAACGAAGACAAATCCGGTAAGAAATTTATTTTGATAAACTACTTTAATCCTATACGAATTCAAGGTACGCTATGTAGAACGATAGTCGACATGTTTGGGTCAGTCTTTTGTGTGAGGGATTAGTCGTATGCAAATTCGCGTTGAGATGGAAGTCTTTTGTTTGTTAGGATTAACCATACATTAACCAAATCCGTTTTCCGAGTATAGTACAATAGATAATAAATATTTTAACAAAACAACTTCAGAATGGAGAAAGTGTGCTGAAACATTACTTTTCTAATATTACGAAACCATTACGACTCGGCGAGGCCAAGATTTTTTCCTTAAAACTTATAGCTGGTGTGATAGAATTTAGTTTGTAAGTTGACAAAACTTTAATTCATA
Organism: Actinernus sp. WN-2022; assembly: GCA_030867875.1. Classification (NCBI taxonomy): domain Eukaryota; kingdom Metazoa; phylum Cnidaria; class Anthozoa; order Actiniaria; family Actinernidae; genus Actinernus; species Actinernus sp. WN-2022. The sequence continues at coordinate 82,229,121 of JAOWCC010000019.1, forward strand.
TTTTTTCCTTAATTGACATTGTTGTCCCGTGTCCGGTCTTAGCCGGAGTAATAACGAAATCAATTATTACGCAAATAGTTATTGTTCTAAGTTAGTAGTCTGATAAAACTTCAGTTCGTGTCCCAATAATTTTCTTACCATCGCTTTTGAAGTGTTTACCCTTTCTGGGGCTTTACAGTAATTGTATGGAACTATAATTTCAATATTTTCGCGACGTTAACATTCCTAGGCTACACTCTATGCGAATAGCAATGTTATCTTTGTTTTGAGGCCTATAAACTTCAATAAATCGTTAACTCCACAGTAATACGTGCTTGGGAAAATATTTTGTGTAGGATTTTTCTTAATTTACTTCAGCTTGATAGCCGTGACTTATTCATATTTCAATCCATACTTATGTAAGTCTTTTGTGTGGGGGATTAGTCCTCATTAACTTCATCTGTAGATTCGTGTTTGGACCGGTCTTTTATTTATAGGCAAATAGATTGTTGAATTATTTAATTTTCAGACCCAAAACCCAAGAAACTGAAACCCAATCCAGCTGAGAAACCTCCACCAAAACCAACTCCAAGTTCCAGCTGGCAAGAAGATTTTAAAGCCATCACCGACCTCCCAGAAGACCAACAAAGCCCTGTCCTCGAGTACCGTCGCCACTGGTTTCAGATCCGGACCCGATTCCAACGCCAGAACAGACTACTAGACTGGTACAACTTTCGTCTGACCTCCCTCCAACCTCAAGAAGTCCTTCCCCATCTTGACCGGATCTTCGCTGACCAGTCTACCGTCTTTAAACTGAACGTGTCGTTTGGGTACTTACTCCGGAATAATGAAACTGGTAATCTGCAGTACCATTATACCTCCAGAAACAACAACCAGGCTTTTGAAGAACCTTTCCTCATCGCCAATGCTGCAGATCTTGAACGGGTCCGGGAAGCTCTTCAAAACTTGGATATTCTGGAATGGGTACGCCAACAACGCCCCAACTCGAAATGGGTGGTGGATAAAGTCACCAACATCACGTTCTTCGTGACCAAGATCCGAGGTCATCCCATCGGTCGCGGTAAAGATCTACCCCATTACCTCGTGGAGAACCGAGGCATCATTCCCCTTGATATCATCAAGAAAACTGGTAAGCCCTATAACGACAACCTGTGCTTCTTCCGCGCTCTGGCGCTCCACAACGGCTGTCATTTGAGAAATCTGGAACGGGATGCTCAACATTATTACGAGAGGTAAGCGTGTATCTGTTTACAGTAGCATTGTCATGTACAACATATATATTTTTTATAACATGATGAATACTTCAGTACTTCAGTTTACAAAGTCTGTTATTCGCCAAAACGCGTTATACCTTTTTCAACTACTATTCATGTGTTCTAAAACGGGTTTTAGTCCAGTCTTGTGTGAACATCTGTTATTGTGCTAAAAGTCCGTTATAAACAAACTCAGTATAGCTTTTACAACTAAATTAAGTTCGTTAAGAGCGTATGCAAATACATGTTAAAAATGACGCATCGCTGGTTCGTATAAATTATGAGCCCTTTCTTTTGATTGATGGAAATGTGTTTAGTCTTTTGAAAACAAACGTTTATTGTACATATGCAGAAATAACACATCGCTGGTTCGTAAAACAATATTGTTCTGTTTGTTTTAGGTATCGAGCCACTCAACCCTCCAAAAATAAATTCAACGGGGTCACCCTAGAAGAAATGTCTGATCTGGAACAGCTCTTCGAGGTGAACGTCTTTGTGTACGCGCTGGAACCCACCCAACCTGATGGTGGGGAAGAAGAAAATGAAGAAGACGATGACTCCAAGCCTGAATTAGCGGCTCAACTCATCCACCGCTCACACCACCATTATTCCAGTACCCTCTACCTCAATCTTCACCAGAACCACTTCTCCTACATCAAGAACATGAAGAAATATTCCAAATCCTTCTGCTGTTCTCGGTGCGGGAAATACTGGAAGCATGTTGGTATGTTACACCGTCACGAGCGTACCTGTGAAGCGAAAGTCCGCTACACGTTTCCGGGTGGGGCTTACAAGACGCCTCCGACTATCTTTAATTTATTGGAAGACGAAGGCTTCTACCTCCACGAACATTTAAAATACTTCCCCTACCGAGCCACCTACGACTTCGAGTGTATGTTCGATCACCAGAATAACCCAAAAGATACGAACAAACTGACCTGGCAAGCCAAACATATCCCACTCAGTGTCAGTGTATGCTCCAACGTTCCATCCTACGAGCAGCCTAAATGTTTTGTGACGGATGGGGACTCTAAAAAGCTTGTGAAAGATATGGTCGACTATTTGGTACATATCAGCCAAGAAAGTTATCGCCTCGTGAAACAAGAGTTCGCCTATTTGTTTGACGCTATTGACGACAAGCTAGGAGTAATAACCGAGGAACGAGTAGCCAATGCCACTACCGTTGAAGAGGGTAGTCAAGACAGTGATGATGAGGGCGAAGATCTGATGAATACGGATGATGAAGTCGAAGAGATAGAGTCGGAGACTGAGGAAGACAGAGCTTTCTTAGATGATGAAGTGGAAGCTGAGCAAGATCCTTCATTCTACCGGGCATTTAATCGAGAGCGGGGAGAGCAGCGTGTTGAAAATCAACCGAAAGTGACCAATGTACAACCAAAGAAAAAGAAAAAAGAAAAGCCACTTAAAAAACTGAGAGACAGACTGGAAGAATATCTCAAAGAGCTTCCCGTCCTGGGCTTCAATTCTGGCAAGTATGACTTGAACGCCGTCAAGGAATTTCTCTTCCCCGTCCTGGTCCAACATGAGCAAGTAAAGTTTACCATAAAGCGTAACAACAACTTCATGTGTTTGAAAACTGAACATTTGCGCTTCTTGGATGTGACCAACTTCCTCGCTCCCGGGTTCAGTTACGCGAAATTCCTGAAAGCGTATGACTGCCCTCAAGCGAAAGGTTTCTTCCCGTACGAGTGGATGGATTCTTTGGACAAACTAGACCACTCTTCTCTTCCTCCTCACGAAAGTTTCCACTCCTCCTTGACCAACTCCAACATTTCTGACGAAGACTACCAGTACTGCCAGCAAATCTGGAACGAAAATAACATGCAAACGTTCCGCGACTTCCTCATCTGGTACAACGACCTCGATGTTCAGCCCTTCTGTGATGCCTTGGAGAAAATGTCTGCCTTCTGGAAAGCCCGAAACATCGATATGTTGAGGCAAGGTATTTCTATCCCTGGTATCACTTTAACGTACCTCTTTCAAACCCTGCAACCTGGCACACACTTCTCTCTCTTCGATGAGAAAAACAAAGATCTCTACTCGCTATTCAAGAAAAATATGGTGGGCGGACCCAGTATCATCTTCCACCGATACCACGAAGCGGGTAAGACCAAGATCAGAGAAAAAGAAATACAAGCCCAAGGAAAAGAACCCAAAGTCTGCCAGAAAATTGTGGGGTACGACGCCAACGCCCTCTATCTCTGGGCCATTATGCAGAACATGCCCACAGGATCCTTTACCAGAAGAAAAGAGGAAACTCAATTCAAGAAAGAAAGCTCCTCCAAGATGGCGACAGAGTGGTTGGAATGGGAAGCCGAGCAGAGAGGGATCCATATCCGACATCAGATGAATGATACGGAAAAGCGTATCGGTGACAGAAGACTCCCAGTCGACGGATTCCACGGACCAACTCAGACCGTCTTCCAGTTTCAAGGTAGGAAATAATATTTGACAGGGAAAAACATTTAATCATTCAGTTCACTCACTCATTTATTTATTCAGTTCACTCATTCATTTCACCATTAATTCGTTTAGTTCACTCGCTCGTTTATTTATTCATTCGGTTCACTGTTTATTCATTCATTTCACTCGCTCATTTCACTCACTCATTTAGTTCATTCATTCATTTATTCAATTCACCCACTCATTTATTTATTTATTCGTTTCACTCATTCATTTATTCATTTATTTCAGTTCACTCATTCATTCATTCAGTTCACTCAATATTAATGCTATTAGACGCAACGTTCACTCATTTATTCATTATTTTCTATTTTCCAGGATGTTGGTATCACGGCCACGATTGTCAACTTAACCGAGGGAAAGAAATTAACGTGAAGAGGAACAAACCCATGACTGAGTTATTGGAAGAAACGCGAGTGAATTCCCAATACATTCGGGATGAAGGCTATCACCTTGTGGAGATGTGGGAATGCGAGTGGCGAAGGTTGAAAAGAAGTAACCCTACACTTCAACACTTCCTGGAAACCAAGTTCAGCCGCCCTCTAGACAAAATCACTACGTTGGATAAAGACCAGATTCTGACAGCCATCCGCAGTGGGTCTCTGTTTGGTGTGGTCGAATGTGACATCCGGGTACCGGATCATCTCAAGCCCAAATTCAGCGAGATGTGTCCCATCTTCAAAAATACAGAGATTTCCAGAGAGGACATTGGCGACTTCATGAAAGGGTTTGCTGAGGAACATAACATCATGCCTCGCCCTCGCCGCAGTCTGATAGGGAGTTTCTTCGGTGAAAAAATCTTACTGGCCACTCCCCTCATCCAATGGTACTTGGAGCACGGTCTGGAAGTCACTCGTATTTATCAAGTGGTGGAGTACACACCTTCCCCCTGCTTCCAATCCTTTGGCGAGGCTGTAAGTGACGCCAGGCGTGCTGGTGATGCCGACCCTAACAAAGCCATCATCGCGGATACGATGAAACTGGTAAGTAAATCTCAAAAGTTAACATATTAATGCTATTAGACGCAACAGAAGGATACTAATTTTAGTTTCAACACGTTGGCTAATTGTAATCGCGTGATGACTCATTTTGTTATTGTTTTTTCTACAGGTAGGCAATTCCAGCTACGGAAAAACGATCACGGATCAAGAACGCCATCGTGAGGTCAAGTTCTGCGAGGAATCCAAAGCTTCCCGCCTGATCAATACTCCTTTCTTCCGTCAAATAGACACCATTGACGAAAATACTTATGAAGTCCAGTCCTGTAAGAAAAAAATAAAATTAAATCTTCCTATGCAGATAGGTTTTTTTGTGTACCAGTATGCCAAACTACGTATGTTACAATTTTATTTTGATTTTTTAGATAAGTATCTGGACCGTTCGAATTTTCAATACTGTGAAATGGACACCGACTCTGCCTATATTGCCATTTCTGGAGAGTCTGTCGAAAGTTTAGTGAATCCAGAACTCAGAGCTGAATTTAATGAGGATAAGGTTAACTGGTTCCCCCGTACTGATACGCCCGAGCACAAAGCCTACGATAAGAGAACGCCCGGTCTGTTTAAGGAGGAGTGGTCTGGTGACGGGATTATTGGTTTAAATAGTAAAACGTACTATTGTTTTGGCGCTTCTAACAAGTTCAGTTGTAAGGGTGTCAACAAGAGATGCAACGACATCGATAAAGAGAAATATCTCAATGTATTACTAACCAAAGAGAGTAGCTCGGGTATCAATAAGGGTTTTCGTGTTGTCAACAACACCATGTACACCTATCAGCAAGTCAGGGCTGGGTTTTCTTATTTTTACCCAAAACGAAAAGTACTAGAGGATGGCGTTACCACTTTACCTCTAGAGATATAAACTTAGAACCAAGTGCTGTAAAATAGTTATATTATCGTAAATAGTATTTTCAAGCTTTAATGTAAACAGTTATTTTATTCTTACTTAAAATGTACAAATGTACAAACTTCCAATAAATGAGTTATGGAAATGAACACGTCTCTATTCATTTGTCCTTTTCATCCTGTTTGTCCTGACAAATTACGATAAAACTTCAAGTTTTCTAGTTATAAAATCATTTGAGTTCATAACATGCAAACGTTAACATGTCCAAACGGAGTTGTAGGAATTGTCCAGTACCAAATTGTGGATCCAAATATTTAGTGAAACTTTCCAATCATTTAGCTGATGTCCATCATTTACCTAGCGAAAAACGCAAGAAATATTTACAAGAGGCAAAATTACAGAAATATAAAGTCGTTCGAGACTATAATCCATTGGATATCCATTGGTTGATTCCTAATGAGAAAGGTTAGGGGACGATATATACACGTGAACAACGTAAATGTTACCATTTGGCGATATGGACCCAAGACTGAAACACCCCTTTGGAGCGGTGATAGCCGGACCCACTTGCTGTGGAAAAACCCAGTTTGTGAAACGTCTTTTGCAAGCCGGTGAAAATTCAATTGATGGCGCCGCCGAGAATATTATTTGGTGTTATGGATTAGACCAACCCGCTTATGAAGAAATGCAACAAACCCTTCCCAACATAACATTTATCGAGGGAATACCAAGTGACCTGGAATCTAGGATTAATCCAAGCGTTCGCAATCTTGTGGTTATCGATGATTTGATGAGTGAAGTCAGCAGTGATAAAAGAATTTCGAATTTATTTACCAAAGGCTGTCACCACAGAAATATGTCATGCATATTTATATTGCAAAATATTTTTCATCAAGGCAAAGAAATGAGAGATGTCAGTCTGAACTGTCATTATTTGGTCCTTTTTAAATCTCCACGTGATAGTAGTCAAGTGAATCATTTAGGAAAACAAATGTTCCCGGGAAACGTAAAATATATGCAAGAAGCCTTCAATGATGCGACCGCAAAGCCGCATGGGTATCTATTCTGTGATCTCAAGCCTCAGACACCTGATAACTTCCGGTTACGGACCAATATATTTCCGGGAGAAACACAGTATGCCTATGTCAAAAAGGTATAAAAGGGCGTGTATAAACTTGAACCGTTCATTCTACCATGAGTCGTCGAGTGAGAAACAACTTTCATCACTTGAAAGTATTGGCTACCAGTAAACCCCATCAAACCAAGGCCCTACTTAAAGTCGCCGACGATCAACTTATTCACAGCCTTTGCGAGTGTGTGCTCAACGTTCTGAGAGCCACAGTCCCTATAACTCCACAACAAAAGAACAAGCTTGAAAAATTTAGAAATCCTTTACTAACCTTGGCACAGAAAGGAGTTCCCTTGTCGCGTAAGAAAAAACTTTTAGTACAACACGGTGGAAATTTCCTTGGAATTCTACTTCCTCCAGTATTAAAAGTACTTGAAAGTATTCTATAATGCTTCACACCAAGAAAATGGTTCTAGTACCAGAACAGACTTTGGAAAAATTCCAACAGCGGCAAAAAATAACAACGGCACCGCTGACTACCACGCTAACACTGTTGGACCAACAAATGGAACAGATACTCAACAACAAAGAATTGTCAGATGAAGAAAAAACTCGCCAGTACACCCAAACGCTTCAAAACTACCTCACGTATTACCATCAAAGAAAAGACGAACCTTTATCCGTGAACATAGTTCACCCAATACATGAAGAACAAACTGTCGAAGAGCCAACCGAGAAAAAATCTGAAGTGGACGAACAAATAGAGCAAGACATTATTCGTGGTTTACCGAAAACACTAAAAACCCGTGGAAAGTTATTGATCGATAAAATCAAGGCAAACCCTAAAATCATGGGGTGGAATTCTAGCGGTCAATTAATTTTCGATGATAAACCCGTGACGGGTTCCCATGTTAGTGATTTAGTGGGTGATTTTTTGCGCGAGCGAAAAGGGGTTGAACCGGTCGGAATGCATGTGTTTGCCCGTGGTTTGGCGCAAATGAATGCCCCCGAAGATTTAATTAGAAATGAAAAGAGGCGTAGTATCCTGAGAGAGTATAAGAAGAAAAAAGCAGAGGATCAAGATCACAGTCGAATATTACCAACTCCGCCATCTTCCTTAGCCAAGACCCCAGGACCGATGAGAAGGACTAAATATAGAGCTAATCATCCCGTACGCTGGTTAAATTTTCGATCTTGAAAGCTGTAACTAAGAATTAGTATCGATGAACTAGACTGTTGTATTACTTGTAACTTTATTAATAATAAACAAGTGTTAAACGAATTACAATCAGTTATTTTCTACGCTTTGACAGGGATTCTTGGTGGGTTACAAGCTTTTTACGATAGCGATGAATTACAAAACCAAAATGTTTGATTATGAAGTGATACACCAGTGCATCATTCCTTCTCGTGTTTTTACTAAAACGATTTACAATGGTTGACATGCTAATATTTCGGGAACGATTTAATAAGAAATACAAACAATAGTGTCCACACACATTAGAGCTTAGGCTTTGTAAACATCTATTGTTATAGGTCCATTGTTTGGCGTTGTGTTCTAAAAAATCTTGAAATGCTTGAGTGTAGTCTTGGGGTTTCAGTCCATAAGAGTCCAAAAACTCTGCTTTTCTGTCCTTGGTAAAGTAAAATGAAACCCAATGCGATCCGGGTTGTCCACTCGTATCCACGTTGGCTACAAAAGATGCTGGAAATGAATTCACATGTCTTGGGAGTCGGTCTGAGGGATAAACACCTTGAAAGCTTTTCCTTGTGTAGGAGTCCTTTTGTAATACAGCAGTGATTTGTTTGGTATTCATTTAGCTGGTCCAATTAAAATTTACGTTCCTGTTAGCATCGATTTCGATCACAGAATCAAATTCAGCGTAGATAATACAGTTGACTGTACTTGGTAGAGGTGCACCAAACTGAAGACCAAGTCGGAGATTGCCTTGTTTTATAGGTGAGATATGTGGTCCGGCCGAGAGATCTGGACTCAAGTCGAAGGCAAACAGTGTATAACCATTGACATAATCTTGTCGGCTAATCTGATTGCCTTGGTTGTGAAACAGGGTTCCCGTTCCCAGGAACAGACTCATATACCCCGTCAGATATTGCTGTTCGTCAAAGTTTAACTGTAGCGCTTTCATAGGAGTAGATTCTCCGTTGACGTAGACACCGACTTGTGTGGCTTTGAAATGTTGAAAGTGGAACGGATTCTTTTTATAGGATCCGTTAAAGGCGGTATTTTCTACTAGACCCAGGACGATTCGTTTAGGGGTTTGGCCAAGAAAAATATCATCTGGGGCGAAGGACATTTGACCACTGGGTATCGACATCACTTTGCATTCTACTCGGCGAATAGGATAGAGGGCTGGTGAGTGCCGTAGCGCTGCTGCGTGACCGAGAAAGGTGTCATTGTAAACTTTCACTTTACGAATATACAAAATGGATTGTAAAATGACCACCTTGTAGTCTGCACCGGTCTTAGGAGAGACCAGACAGAAGGCATTTTTACTTCGATTCAGTCTGAGGCGGATCGTCACTCCATTGAGCAGTAAACGGTCTTGAAAAAATAGATCAGAGTGCAAAGGCCCAATCATTTCAAGGGTAGAACTGCCTTTGATAAAGTCATAGCGACTATGCAAACCCTCATTCCTATTAGCTTCCACGGCTAAAGGGTCCACGATGTCCATTTTTCCTGGCGTGTCTTTGTAGAACAGTTCTGCAGTCAGCTGTGAGTCCTTGGCATCAGACCCGTAGGTCAAAAGCGAACTAAGGAATGCTCTGTAAGCATTCGTGTTGGTGGAGGCTGATATCAGCTTGTCATTTAAACTGACATCGATTTGACTAAACAGAGCTTGTAAAAATAGGTTTACGGGTCCAACTTTATCAGCATCTTCAAGATTATCTCCATTGGCTTTCGTTACTTTAACTTTGTGGTACTGCCAGGCTTGTCTCAAATCGGTGTATTCCTCTCCACTGCCTGACACATTGAATTCGATCGGGCCAGAATCGGTAATATTGGATACAGGAAAATACTCAATCCATTGTCCGCGCTCTATGGCTGTTTGAACACTAGGAGCTAAAAATAAATCCAACTCGGATTTGCTACATTCTCCAGATCTAGGGTGAACCATCTTTATGAGAATATAAAGGGTTTTGATATCTTTCTCTTCTTTGCTGGAGATGTGGTCTGTTTGGTGGTTGAACGTGAACTGGTTTGTTTTGTCTGTGCTTTCCGTTTTCTAGGTTTTCGGCCTCTACCAGATTGGGCTCCCGTTGCCTTCTGGGAAGTAGTTTTATCCACAACAGCTCTCCCTACTTCTTTAGCTCTTCTCGCTAGAGAGTCTTTCACGTGCTCTCCATTCATAACGTCTTGCGCTACCCCAAGACCTCCTTTCAATGCCTGGTGACCGATAGCTTTCGCCCCGGTGGTAATATGTGGCATAGCCCAACGAAAAAGGCCTTTGAGCATCGATCCAAGGCCATAGCCTTGCTGTACTCGACCTCCATGAAAAGCCGGTAAATTTCCGCCTTTCTGCTGTGCTTGACGCATATAATAATTTTTGTAGTACTCGGAGTTTGGCATTGTCAATGAAAATAGGGAGAGGCTCGCCTAAAATGCAGTGTCACCAACACTCTCCCGGACTCAAATGGCACTTTTTCACCTGTGTCGCGCTTTATATTCACTTCAATGCTCTCGAATTGCTTTCTGCTGACTGGTAAATACTGAGGGCTCAAGAATGTCTTACTGATCCGTTCTCCATCTTTTCCTTCGACAGGAATGATTCGCAGCAAAGGCACTTGAGAATCGCCGACCAACTGAGATTGTACGATATCACAGTATGCATAAAGGTTGTGAAAGCCATGTTCCAAATCTACATCTCTTTCAGCTTTTGTGGTTTTGAAGTACCTTGTGTCCTGTTTGAATCCCAGCATAATTCCTATTTCATTGAAAATAATGCCGATGTTGTTGGAAGTATGAAAGGTGACTTTGCGCAATAACTTGTCATAAGTCAATCTCACAGTCCTGAACTTAGGATCTGCCTTCTGAATTTCGTTGTTGATGGCTTGGATGACTTTTTCAACAGAAGGGTAATGTCCAGGAGGAACGATGCATATAGCCGGATTGTGAACCTGAACAGTGGTGTCATACAAATAGAAACGGTTCCAAAAGTTTTGTTGAATATTATTCCAGGAATGAGGGTATTGGATTTCTGTTAAAGCGACCTCCCACTCACCAGAAAGTTGAATGGATTGAGGGAGATGTATTCGGTATTCTGATAAAGTATTCGAGGGAAATACATCCATACTACTGTTAGACGGGAGCCACAAATAAAACTGTGTGTTCTCCATGGTGGTAAAACACAAATGACGAGCGGGGCGGGAAACGAGTCAATTTATAAGTCCTATACACAGACAATGGTTTTCTTTATTAATTTATTAAAACGATCGGCTATCTAATTACAAGTATTTGATATCCCTTTCATCTTCCCAAGAATTAAAACTCTCGGGATACCCTTTCCACTGGACAAGGTATTCAAGCCTGCCTTTCCGTTGACGTTTTTTTAAGACTTTTTCTACCCGGTAGAAATCATCTTGCTTTTCGACTCTCTGTAACTCGGCTTCGTAAAATGTTCCTTCTAAAAGTTCTCCGTGATAGTCCTTTAAACGATAGACAGGTGGATGTCTTGGTATTCTTTCAGATATGGTAAATATCTCTTCGGTCCAGTTTGGAAGATAGCCTTTTTCAAAGGTCTTTTTAGTTTTACTCATTCGGACTTGGTCTCCAACTTGAAACTTATAGCGTACAAGTTTTACAGGGGATCCATATAATCTATACCAGACAGTTTGTTCGTTTCCCTTATTGACCTCGCTAGGTTTCATCCCGATACTTCGATGAAAGGCGTGGTTATAAGATTTAAGAAGTTTTGGAAGCACATCTACATAGTTCAAAGTGTTTTTGTAGGTAAAATATTTCCACATATGAGTCTTGAATGTTCTGTTGAACCGCTCTACGACAGACGCTTTTGTTTTATCATCGTGCGTGGTGAAAAATCCAACATCGTTTTCTCTTAAAAACTTCTGGAATTCTCGGTTTAGGAACTCGGTTCCTTTGTCCGTCTGTAGCTTGAGAGGTTTTCTTCCTGATTTGAAAATTTTGCGAAATGCCTCGATGATTTCTTTCCCAGTCTTGGTTTTCAGGGGAACAGCCCACGCGACCTTGCTAAAGACATCAATGCACATAAGCAAATATTTGTATCCGTTGTTATATTTGCTGAGAGAACTCAAGTCCACAAGATCCGCTTGGAATTGGCTGTTGAGACCGCTTACAATGACTCTGTTCCGCCCATAATGTCGACGCGCGGGTTTGTGTAAAGTGTACACATCTTGCTTTCTCAACCAGGCCTGCACTTGTTTACGGGTGATTTTCTTGAGTCCTCTTTCTTTGGCAGCACGGTAAACAGCATCGATACCACCAAAACTGCCTTCGTTCTCGGGATTGTAATATATCTTCTCCAGTTCTTTGTCCATCACAAAATTCAGAATTTTGCACAATAATTTTACCTCCACAGCAGGCCAAAATACAACGCACTCGACTGAAAACACGTTCTAGTCCCACTTGTAAGGATGGTGGGAAACAACCCATTGTGTTGTTGGCTTAACGGTCAAGTGAGAAGTGATGTAGAATGTCAATGATTCTCTCTTTTATAGAATCTCTAAGAAATGTGGATGATGTTGGAGCATGTGTAGAAACAATTCACCCCATTCCTCCTCGGATAGCTCCATTTCTTTAGCAAAGCGTAGAAAGGTTAATAGACGACCGATATTCACCTCAATTTCAACTGCTGGAAGCACATTCATAGCAATCTCTAATCGGGATATTTGAGTATAATCTCCAATGAGATCAAACCAATTTACATTTCCAAAGTCTGTTTGTTCTGCTACACTTCTCAGCAGGGTAAAGCGAGCTACTGCTTTAGTCGAGGCCATGTCGAAATGATTCGTATAAAGTGTATTTGTTAGTACTTATTAAGAAATATTTACATAAATACAATACCTTAATTAATACAAAGACACAATTCAGTATCACATCATGGCTTTATTTTACATAGCATTTCTAAAAGAGACTTGACTGCCAAGCGCCGTTACAGGTATTACAAATAGTTCCATAGTAACACAGAGTTCTCTTGCATACTGAGCACTGTTTGAGCTGAGTCAAAGGTGGCTTTCCTCCAAACGTAACACTGGGTACTGACTGTTCTTCAACATCTCCCGGTTCAGTCGTCATTGAGGAGGTATCTTGCTCTTCTACGGCTGTGGTCTTCAGGATAGCATTTTGTCTCTGAAGTGTTGGCCGAAAAACTTCTTCTGGTTCATCGGATATTTCAGTCTGTCGTGGATTCCTGCAATCAAAGGCTTCATAGTCCGGATCCTCTGGGTTTTCGGATATGGTTTCAATAAGATCATCCATCTCCTTCACAATGTCTTTGAGGTTGATCCACTCGTCGACTGTCAAAGCAATTCCCTCTTTGGTGGGAAATTTCTTGTTTTGACCTTGGATGTACTTTCGAATGTGAACTCTCATCTTGCCGTGGAAAATGTTAGCGCTGGCATGATAACCTCGAGATCCTAGCTTGTAGATCACTTCCATCTTGTTCACTTCTCAATTTCAAATAGGTCGATCGATATCTTGTTCAAGGCTTTGGGTTGTACTGATTCGGAGACACGGCTCCTGGTTTTATAGAGGACCCTAAACAATAGGCTTTGCCCAAACATGCCCGAATAGATCGATGACCTCATCCAAAGGAACAATTGTTTTTCACGAGCGCGCCGTATTTTATTCATGAGCTCACCACTTTATTCATGAGCGCGCCTCACTTTATTCATGCGGAAAGACAATAGAACACCCTAAAAATTAGCATAGCGCCTTAAAAAAGTGCCGTACGCCCTAATTAATTTATGCATGACCTAAGACAATAGGACCGTGACGTCATTGAATTAATGAGAGCGCCTCAAAAATTAGCATAGCGCCTCAAAAAAGGGGCTAATTCGGTGCCTCTCCTACTACTACCGCCAATAATAAGTACATAACTGCGTATGTTACTTGGTTCACACTAGTGATATCAGTATAAGAACAAACAACATACGCAGACGCGTAATACATTGATCATTAGCGGTGCTTGTTCTTATCTCACACATCTAAATGGAACATGTACCGCTAATAATAAGTACATCACTGCGTACGTTACTCGGTTCACACTAGTGATATCAGTATAAGAGCAAACAACATACGCAGACGCGTAATACATTGATCATTAGCGGTGCTTGTTCTTATCTCACACATCTAAATGGAACATGTACCGCTAATACAAAGTACATCGCATGCGTATGTTACTTGGTTCACACTAGTGATATCAGTATAAGCACAAGCAACATACGCAGACGCAGTAATACATTGTTCATTAGCGGTGCATGTTCTTACGTTGTTATGTTTTCACCTGTGAATAGAACAAGTACTGCCAACTGGATAAATATGGCACTGCGTGTGGTGCTTGTGCTCAGTTATGTCGCCAGTAAAAACCAGGCTTAAACTCTTTTAATATTAATAATAAGTGGCTGGAATTGAATTATAGTGACGTCAATCGCGGAAAAACGAACACATCGCGAACGTTTAACTCATGATGGAAATAAAATTCAGACTTTTCAAGATGCAACAGAGGCGCCGGTAACTACTGAAGAAATACGCGGATGACGTCATTGATTATACTTACAGTCAGACTTATTTATAAGGGCTAACTACTGAAGGCTCTTACTGCAATGAAAATCCTGGGTCGATTCCTGGGTAGATGTCAGCCATTAATGCATTATCTGATTCTCAATGGATATACTGTTTTGCTTACTTCCTTCACTGCTCTGCAAAATTTGAATTTCAAATTACGAGTTCCATAGGCGTGTGAACTACGAAGGGCATGGCCCTTTTATGCCTGGTACATTAGTCGGCCTCGCAACCAAAAAAGTCGGTTTATTTATAGGCTAACATGTAGTTCAATAATCTAACACGTGGCCCTCTCTTTACTTAGTCCTACGGTTTTACGTTCTTATCCGAGAAGACGAGAAGGTCTAACCGTTTACTGTTGGATTATGTAAAGGCAGCGCCTTTTACTCAGTTATTTTGAGACCCTGAGTGTTGGTCCGGCCGAGGTTTGAACCCGCGACCTACCGCAAAACAGACCGGTGCTTAACCACTGAGCTAACCGAGAGGGACTGGAGCTTAACCACTGAGCTAACCGAGAGGGACTGGTGCTTAACCACTGAGCGGAGGCAACAAAAGGTCATTTCTTACTCCTTGTGAATGAAACTATTTCTGAGTTATACAAAATATTTTGGTAAATTCACTGATGTAAGGCCCACATATTACATGGATGTGTAGAAAAAGTTATTTTCGCTGCCATAATTAGCATATTGGAAATAGAAACATTTATAACTAATAGACGCAACACTCAAATCGAGAAACATTTTATTAATCACCTACTTACTTGATTTAGAATCGATATCAATGATTTAAAAAAAATGGGCTTGTAGGCATTTTAAAGCTATTCCACCTATCAAAACTGGTCAAACTGGCTGCCGTTTGCCATTAAACTGTGAGGACAACAAAATATTACAACAAATTATGTCGTTTGTATAACGCACACCTGACTTGTGTATCTCTCCATTGCTGCTGTTTTTCTAATGCTGTCGATATCACCCACCGCTAAACCAATCTAGAAGAAGAAACAATGTACCAGTGTCACGTGACCATAAGCAACAGTAATCGCTTTCGACGTCAAATCAAGGTTGAAATCTTTAGGATTAACACTCGCAAACTCGCAGAATGCTATATCAGATCAGTCTATATTTTGCGAGTGAAACAAATTTCCACTAGCAGATTTCTGCGAGTCAGTCTTAATTCCTTTACGGTAGAACGTATCAGTCTGAAAATCTCGAATAAACGTGACATATTTTAATAGTTTATAAAACGCCTAATTCTTAACCGAGCACGATTAAAGCCTGATTTGAACATAAGCACAAGCAACATACATAGACGCATTACCGTATTATTCACCTGTTTCAAAAAAGGTCCCGTACAAGCGGCAAACGACAAGCGACATACCCAGACCAAAATAGATTATGGTTATTGCTAAAAGTCTGGTGAATTTGTTTGTGTTTGGAGTCAAAGGCTTTAAGACTGAAGAATATTAATGGTTCCTTCGAATGGATTTTCGAATTGAATCGTATTCCATTTCGCACAGCTGCCGCAAGTTATAATAACAATCCTTTGTCGCGTGTCGCTCGTCCGTGACAACCTTTTTTGAAATAGGCGGTACTTGTTCTACTCAGAAGTGTGAGATAAAACTGACAAGCGTCGCCAATGATCAATGAATTACGAAGTCTGCGTATGTTGCTCAGTTGTGCTATTTTTTATGTCGCTAGTAGCATTGTAAATTTTATAAAATATATTCTTCTATATATGTATACTTCGAATGAATTAAAGTGATACAGTTAGCGTACAGAATATGAGTATGTACCAGTTCATTTTTCCAGTAGTCTCTAACTTTTTGCTAGTGAAAACAGATATTTGCTAGTGGATTTAGAAGTTACGTTTCAGCCCTGGAATACGTCATGATTGAATAACTCACCAATAGGTTGAGGAAAATGATTGGCATCATAAAGCAGTATGCGATAAACAAAGAGTACAACACGAACACAGAACCAGCTGAACCCTGGTATTTCAGCACGATCTCCTCGTATCTCAGATTATCGAGCATCATGAAGAATGTGGCCGCCAATGATGTAGAAACCTCATTAAATCGTGTGTATGCCTGGAGGTAATAGAGATATAAAAATAACAGAGATATTCTACCTGAGAAAAAACTGGGGAGTCGGGGTGGTACATATGGAAAGCGCTTCGCCTCTCACCTCTGGGGACTGGGTTCGATTCCCGATCACGGCGCCATATGTGAGTTAAGTTTGTTGGTATCTTGCCCTTGCTCCGGCGAGGGTTTTTCTACGGGTTCTCCGGTTTTCCTAACTCCACAAAAACCAACATGCTCCAATCTGTGGATTAGCTGGTCACTTTGATCAGCCCCTATGGTTGTTTCAGGTCCCGCAAAAATTTAGTGGTCAGTGGAACACAACAAATTCAAATTATTTTGTTTCTATACTTACAACTGGAACTTGAAGAGGTACAGTTATAACGTGGAAAGCGAATGCAAATGCAGCCAGTAGAACTACTAGGATGATGAGGACCTGGTAAAAAGAGCATGCGGTAAGATAATGAACGCACATGAACATGTTTTATTAATTTGTCAGGTTTAAAAACACTCGGGTTATACGCCCTCGTGTTTTAAACTTGATAAAACACTGCTGCTCGTTTATTAAACTACATTTTGTTAAATAACTAAGACGGTAGTAAACATTAAAAGTGAACGCTTCCTTAGAGCAGGTTTCAATTGAGTGTCGAAAGTTTTCAGTGATTGCTTTGGTTTTGCGTTTACTTTTTGTAATCAGTCAGCCAATCAAATTCCAGAGTAAAAATCCGTCACGCCATCAATCCACGATAATTCATTGCGTTTACTTTTCCTCCTAATTGGTTGCTTTCTCATGCCAGTGAAACCAATCGGTATTCACTTTAGTTCATGATTGGTTCATTGCAATTGCTTTGGTTTTGGTTTTACTACAGTCAATTGAAACCTGCTCTATACTAAGATATCCTAGTATTGTTACCAACCTGCCAGGTAATACAAGACATGGAAACAGAAATGTTTGAAAGCAATGAACAACTTTATTATGTTATGTCCCAGGATAAGGGAGACTCCCATATAAACATGATGGGAATGCTTGTCTGAAATTTTAAAAGAAACCCCTAAAAGCATAGTTAGGGGAATGGTTATATAGGAAATCCGGCAAAATTCAAAGGGCTAAGACAAACGATTGTGCACGGTTATAGCTCATTAGCGTCCCCTGAACGACTGAACCTACACGTTTCTACTGGCTGATTGATTAACATATTCCAGTATCTAATGTGTTTTGTGCACGATCACGGTTGAAAAAAGCGAACAAAGACATATAACAAAGAAGGTCGCTGGGTTTCATAATCATTTCCCTCTATTAACTCTGCCAAAAAGGTACCAGAATCTCGTTCTGTGCATGGGCGTGGCACAAATTTGTTTTACCCCCAAAAAGGTACCGATCCCAAAACAGAAAATTAACTGGCATTTGATCCACGCGGTGCAATTGGCTGTGAATATACCAAGACAAGAAGCCGAGAAACAAGAGGCCTCAATTTGTACCGACTCTCATGAGGAGTTCAACTCCACTTCAAAGTCCGAAGACATTCTGAACTACTGGGGACTTCGAAATGTCTACGTCCTGTCCATAATAACTGGGAAACTAACATGTCAACAGTAAAGAAGTGAAGTGATATTGAAAGAGAAACAACTGCCACCAACTACACTACTGGGTCGCTTGTTGAACTTTCCAGTCCCAAAAAGAAGAAGAATCCATCAGCGGAATAACTACACACAACATCTGCATGTAATAATTAACGAGTAGTTGCCTGCTCCTACAAACTCTGTGTCCTCAGCATATGCAATTTCACGCGGATTTTGAAACCCCCGTCGAATCCGGTGACTCGTACATGTATATGAAACATTACTTATAATATTCATTAATAATTCATAAGGGTACTAGCCAATCCAGACCGAGCATTCCTGTAAACCCCATACAAAGTTCTAGTTAGCCTATTAGTATTCTGTATCAATGAATGTACAGAATGTATATCATACAGAATACTAATAAGCCCTAAATTAGTATTATGTATCAAATGACACAGAGTACTAACTGTAAGCTAACTAGCATCCTCTATCGAATGATACAGGATACTGAGCGTTAGTATGGGGAGGTCTCATGACCGATCCGACTGACTACCCTATCCCGGGTGAAATAACAAAGTACCTCTGCTCTCTTATTGCATACACACTACTTTACAATAAGCGGCTCGCCATTGTACACCCGATACAACATCGCCACTCATATTGTAAATAGTACTTATTTTACTTTAAGACCTTAAAAGGTACCACGATAACTACAACTTGGACGTTTAAAATTTAACACCGTGCGTGGTACCCAACTACGCATTTTAACGACGAGCATCCCTGTACTATCAGAGCCATATATGGAGTCCACCCTGCCTCCCGGAGAGGGGGGGGGGGGCGAGTATGTGGTGTTAACGAACCTTAAACACCGTCTTGATAGTCTTTCGTATCATCACTATGTACAAACCTACGTAATTAAACCTGAAAGAAACAACAGGCTATGTCAGTTATAATGACAACAAAAAAGCGACAATAATGTAAGGGAATAAGATGACTTTTGTCGGGCATATTGTGTTTTCAGCCCGCGTAGTCTATGGTCGGGCCGCAAAATGGTACTACAAGGGTAGTAAAAACAATATGACCGGAACAAGTCATGTTATTAGTATTATTATCAAAATACAAGGCCAAATGAATTCTGGCTATTTCCCCCGATATCTTTCCTTTTTTGCGTATTGCTTTGGGTGAGGCTATAGCTCCGCGAGTGCTTCAAACTTTTCAAAATTACTTGTTGGCGGGATTTGCACCTGAATGGCTTCCCACGTCAGCACCAAAATCCGATTGGTCTACATGGATATATGATGAAGCAAGAGCCAATGGGATATTTGCAGCCCGCCAGAGGTCGTTTAACGTTTGCAGCCCGGTACACGCGCGTTTTCATGAGGGAGGTTTTATATCGGGTCGCGTATTTTGATGCTGCTGCTGCTACTACTACTAATAATAATAACTACTAATACTGAATAACAATAAAGGTTGATTTACAGCTCTTTCACGAAAAGCCGGGTTCTAACAGTTTATGAACATAATAATACAGTGAACTCGATTATGCTAACATTATTGATGCTACAAGTATTAATAGATGAATAATCTTTAATGGTAAAACTTTTAACTGACTCCTAACTAGAACTGAAACTGAAAGAAGTAATAACGTTGTTATGCTATTTATATATAACATATTATGTTGAGTTTAAAATTGCTATATATAGTAATGTGATATGTTCCTAAGTCACGGAATACTTACTTGTGAATGTTTGTTGATGCGGTAACTCACGCAATTCTTACTTGCTAATGTGAGTCACACAGTACTTCCTTGCTCATGTAACTCATGCAGTACTTTATACTGTCTTGCTAATGTAGTCACGCAGTACTTACTTGCTAATTGCTAATGTAGTCACACAAAACTTACTTGCTAATGTAAGTCACGCAACACTTACTTGCTAATGTAGTGTAACAGCACAAGCCAAGCGAGAAATACACAGACTGCCATCTCAGCCAAGTCTTTGGATCGAGGCTTGACTAGCGTGACAAATGTAATGACATACAACGTGACCTCGAGCCAGTTATTAAGACTAAAGAAGTATTTCCATCCCTGAGTGACAAGCAAAGAAGTTTAAATTATACTGGTAGAATCGTACTGTTCTCTTGAACAAAGGTTTTACAGCTAAAGATTCCGTTAAAGAAACAAAGGCGGACATAAATACTCCATGGAAAAATGTTACATGTTTCAGTGGTTTCGACACTTGGTCACATTCTATCAATATGGGAATTTATGAGGGCTATACAACTTAAATGGGTAACCGAGTACAAAACACTTTTGATTTAGGGACCATCATTATTTATGCCAGGGGGATTGAAAAAAATTGGCTTAGGAGAGGGGGGCCTGTTTATTTTTTTCTAATTAGTTGATTAGCTGATACACTTTTCAGTGAAAGAAAATAATTATGTGAACATATTTAGCATACAGTTAAACAAGTCGATTTACATAATTAAATATATTGAACTTGCAATATAATGACCGTTTCACGACAAAAACTTCTAAGAAACTCAGGGGGGTCCTGCATTTTTAAAAGTTATGTGCCTGGGGGGTCATGAGACTTTTGTTTTGCATTAAAGGGGGGTCAAAACGTTTTTGTAGTTGATTATGAATCATGATCAGCTACAGGAAGAGAGCACAGCTTGTATTGTGATGAGACTCCGTGGTAAAATAAAGGTAACTTAGTTACTTAATCTTGCCAGCCCCCACCCCCCCAGGCATAAATAAGACATAGACATAAATAATGAATGGCCCCTTAAACTGAAATCGTAATAAAAACGATTTCTTGTGCAAAGCAAACGTGTAGGATTTTTGTCGAAGTAAAACTGAGCTACTCATTCCGCTGGAAAATCTGGAAAAATACTCTATCAAAGCAATTTTAAGAATAATACTGTAAGAAACAAGAAATAGAGAATTATATAAGAAACGACAGAGCGGTGAAGATTATAACGAAATACCCGCGTTACAACGTATAGCTGGTATTTATATTCTGTGCATTGCATACCGTAGCAAGTGCCGCGGTAAGCGCGTTAATTGGGTTGTGAGTTCATTAGTAATGCTTTGTAGTTAGGGTATTTAAGGGTACACGTTGTTAGCGTGTTTCTCTTCAGCCGCGTACAACCTAGCAGGCAGACTTCTTTTAGTTTTTTCAGATTTTTTATTTCTGGTTCGGTTATCATTATTTACTCCTTAGTTTGTATTCATTATCATCGTATTGTTTCCGATGCAAGTCGTGTAATTCACACTTACATTTGTCTTATTTATTTTCATTTCTCCTTAGTATTGGGATTTCGGGCACTTATAGCTCATTGTCCGAGCATCATTCCTGGAATGCATGAACCCGTGGATCCAGACCAGGATTGGAGTTCAGAGAACAATTGGTTATGTCCTCCTCGGTGCATCTAATTGCATATTCCATAATAAGGCATCTCGGGTTTACACCGCCAAATATTTTTTATCGCGCCGCGTTGCCGGCTGTCAGCCCATTTTGGCCCTTGTTACACTGTATAGTGCCGCTAGTCGCTTTGCCCCTTTAATAAAAGCCTTGCCTAACAGATAATTTCCGGACTTGCTCGGCTACTTATTTTCCAGCAGAAATCTTCTGGTTTTACTGATTTTCCAAGAATCCAGATTTTGGCGCTTCATACTGACTTTTTGTATTACATTTGTAATCAAATATCTGTAAAATGTATTTTAATTGTGTATGTCTAACCGTTTCTCGAGGGCCACAAGTTTATCAGTATTTACTGTTTAGTATTACCCTCTATAAATAAAGTATTATTATTATTATTATTATTATTACTTTATCTCTGGAAGAGATACTGAGCCGTATCAACGGATTGCACGGCCATGTTGAGCTAGTGCGCTTTTATTTCTTCGTGTATTTCCCGCTATTAACCATATTCAGCGACTATGAGACCTTAAAGTTTACTTTCTTATTTCCCGCTGCAGGTTACTTTCAGGAAATCTTCACAGATCAACTGGTCCAAACATTGAGGTCGCTCCATGGCTTCCCAGAACGATATTCTTGGCCACAACAACGCTAAACTCTATCAGATTCATCCTGGAACTAATGGAATGGTGGAGGCTGCTCACCACGTAGTATTCATGTGTTG
The DNA here is from genome assembly GCA_030867875.1 of Actinernus sp. WN-2022. Classification (NCBI taxonomy): domain Eukaryota; kingdom Metazoa; phylum Cnidaria; class Anthozoa; order Actiniaria; family Actinernidae; genus Actinernus; species Actinernus sp. WN-2022. Next base: position 82,251,338 of record JAOWCC010000019.1, read on the forward strand.
GGAGTTCGGTCATTTGTAGCTCATTGTCCGAGAGTTATACCTGGAAGTCCTGAACCCTTGGATCCAGGCCGGATTGGAGTTCAGAGAACAATTGGTTATCTTCTCCTCTGTGCATCTAATTTGCAGATTCCACAGTAAGACCAGTAAGGCCTTTGATCGCGCCGCGTTGGCCGTCTGCCTATTTTGGCCCTTGTTACACTGTAGTGCCACACTAGTCGCTTTGCGCCATTTGTGAAAGCCTCGCCTAACTGATAATTTCCGGGCTCGTTCTTCCGGTTTTACTGGTTTCCAAGATTCCAGATTTTGGCTCTTTATATTGATTTAGGCTCTGAAGGAGCTCTGGCCGGAGCCGTATTATTGTAAACCTTGGCATTGTGGCCATGTTGAATTAGTGCGATTTTTCTTCATGTAGTTCTGATCAGCAGAACTTTTAAATTCCGTTTCGGCATGTAGTTCCCTGCAAACTTCTAAATTATAGCACCAGTGTGTTTCAGTGTATTTTTCCAGCGTATTTGACCGCTTTCACGGTCTTTGTGCAGTTTTTTGTGTGTTGTTCTGTCAGGAGAACTTGTAAATTCCATTTTGTTATGTAGTTCCCTCGGAACTTGTAAATTATATTATAAGTGTGTTTTCCAGCGTATTGCTATGTATGACCGCTTTCACGGTCTTGGTGCAGTTTTTTGTATGTTGTTCTGTCAGCAGAACTTGTAATTCCATTTCGTTCCCTTGGAACTTGTATATTATAGCACATATTGCTATGTATGACCGCTTTCACGGTCTTGGTGCAGTTTTTTGTATGTTGTTCTGTACGTCAGCAGAACTTGTAAATTCCATTTCGTTATGTAGTTCCCTTGGAACTTGTAAATTATAGCACAAGTGTGTTTTTCAGTGTATTTTCCAGCGTATTGCTATGTATGACCGCTTTCACGGTCTTGGTGCAGTTTTTTGTATGTTGTTCGGTACGTCAGCAGAACTTGTAAATTCCATTTCGTTATGTAGTTCCCTTGGAACTAGTGTGTTTTTCAGTGTATTTTCCAGCGTATTGCTATGTATGACCGCTTTCACGGTCTTGGTGCAGTTTTTTGTATGTTGTTCGGTACGTCAGCAGAACTTGTTAATTCCATTTCGTTATGTAGTTCCCTTGGAACTTGTAAATTATAGCACAAGTGTGTTTTCAGTGTATTTTCCAGCGTATTGCTATGTATGACCGCTTTCACGGTCTTGGTGCAGTTTTTTGTATGTTGTTCTGTCAGCACAAGTGTGTTTTTCAGTGTATTTTCCAGCGTATTGCTATATGTATGACCGCTTTCGCGGTCTTGGTGCAGTTTTTTGTATGTAGTTCTGATCAGCAGAACTTGTAAATACCATTTCGTCGTACTTGCACCAGTGTGTTTCGGTGCATTTTCAAGCGGTATTGCTCAGTCTGGCGGTGTGACGACGGCTGTAACAATATATTGTTGCACATTTTGTATGTAGTTCTGATCAGCAGAACTTGTAATTCCAATTCGTCGCGCTTGTAAATTATATATCACCAGTGTGTTTCAGTGTATTTTCCAGGGGTAAGGCTATACATGACCGCTTGACCGATGCAGTCGTTGTATGTAGTTCTCACTCAGATCAGCAGAACTTGTAATTCCATTTTTGTTGTTGTTGTAGTTCATTCTAACTTATAGTTATTACGCTACCTCATTTCATTGCAATTTTAGTAGTATTGTCTTTGTCGTTAGGTAACTTTGTTATATTGCACGGATGTGCAGAACTTTATTTATTTATATATATATATATATACTGATCATGTTTCATTTGTACTTTATTATGATATATATGGAGCCTCGGACCAGCAGGGGGTATCCAGTTTATGGGAGTCAATACGTTATCATTCGTCATTATTTACATCATATGTTCATCAATCTGTGTTTTTTATTGATTTCTTTCAGATGGTAACTTTTGTTTTGTTCTTTGAGATAGGACATTATTCAACAGTGATTTGAGAGGACTTCTACCAACTACAAAAGTACAGCTTTCGCTCTCAGATTCCCCCATGTATCATAGACCACTAAGAAGTACGGCTGGAAGCACTGCAGATAGTATATACATGGCTTGTGTTCAAGGTGCTGGGGTCACCGAGTCGGCTGTTTACGGCATCCGTAGCGGGGTCATCGCTTTGCTTTCACCTGCAGACCCGGAGGAGTCGCGCAGATAAAGCTCTAAAGACAAGTTTGCCCTACAGAACGTTTATCTTGGCAAATTCATAACTCACTGAACATTGTAATATTAATGAATATGCATCGTTTACCTCTAGTCGTTTTCTATTTATGGTACTCTTGTTTGGTATCCACGTCTTTTTCGTAGAGATTCTTAGTTAAAGATATTTCGGCGGTGTTGAAGACAGCATGTCTATCTTTATACCGTAAGAATGATCCGTATAGGAATATCATACATCTTATATCGTAAGGTCATAAGGTTGCTTGTTCAGTTTAATCAGCAGCGTGTTATAATTTCACTATACTTCCTTGTGATTTGAGAATCGTATACTATAGTCAGAAGAATTGTTAAGTCTAGCAAGAGATTTCATAGCTATGTATTTGCATTAGACATTTCAGTTGTATCAGATCAGTACTTCTAGTTCTGCCGGCACACATAGCGTTATAGACCGCACGGCGCTGCTATCAATTCTGGTTTATATCCCTAGATTAAGACCTCATGGTCACACATGTAGTCTTCCGACTATCACATCTGTAGTTATCGATGTATGCGCCTGTAAATTCCTACTTAATTTCCTTGTCCTGTGGAGGGACTGAATGACATCTGGCTCCACCCAGATTTCCTAACCTTTTTTCCCTAACAAGGGTTTTCGGTAGGTTTTTTCTGGCCACACTGATGTCTTTCACTTTTTGTATACATTTGTAATATATGATATATGTAACAGTTATCAATGTATGGGTCTGTAAATTACTACTTAATTGCCTTGTCCTGTGGAGGGACGGAATGACATCTGGCTCCACCCAGATTTCCTAACCTTTTTTCCCTAACAAGGGTTTTCGGTAGGTTTTTTCTGGCCACACTGATGTCTTTCACTTTTTGTATACATTATTTGTAATACATGATATGTAACGGTTATTCTCTGGTAATACGTATTAAACGGTACTGTGCCTGTAGGTTACCGAGCTGTATCCGGTATTCAACGTATATCTTTGTCTGATTGTTATTATTCCTGTTACTGCGTCTGTGCTTAGCACAGAATATGTAATCTCGACAACTAAATAACGTCATCAAATCTATTGCGCAATACACTTTCAAAAAATAGCCGGTACACGCTTGCATTCCTTTAGCCGGGTCCTGGCTTTGATCAACCCCTATGACTTACCTCATCAAATATCTGGAAACACTCTTTGGAGAGGTTGTAGACACAGGCGATGATAAGTATGACTGCTACTACTGCTATTAAATTGTTTTTCCTGAAGGATGTCACGATCAACGGCTGTAATGTTAAAATAGAGCAGAGCTCGTATGAGTGGGACAAACTACGACATTACCGTAACCGTACTCAATCTCGTACCCAGATCCCATTTGTTTCTTACTGCGCATGCTCGACGAATAAATAGGGCTCTGGAAGAATCCGATTTTTGTGTATTCTGATTGGCTGTTCTGAACAATGCAATTTCACCGGAAGTCAAACAGCTTTTTGGGAGTTGGACAAAGGCATTGGAAATTAGGGGAAATCTAAACGCTAAAAACCGTTGGATTTTACCTAAATGGATGCCGTTAAAAATCTTCAGGGATTCTTAGATATTTGCTTGCATCCTATCGGGAGTTCATATCACTTCACGGCCAACACACATCGCACACAGTACATGAATTCTCAGAATTCGAAAATCGAACCCAACTGGATTTACCGTAACAGCCGGATAGGTAATACTACACATTCCCATATTAACAACAATATTCGTAAGTACTCTATAGGCAGAAGTGGCATTTTCCGATCTCCTAAATTTGTGCCGACAGGCGCTGATCGCTTAAACACTGATAAGCGTTTATATGGGAATACAACGAACTCCAGCCTTCAAGGAGCTAAAATACGAGACTCGTAAGTCAAAATGCCTTGACTCGCTTCTACGGTGTATTCAGTTGCTGTTTGTGTGGTCATCGGGCTCAGGTAAGGCGATTTCAGCGAGTTTTCGATCCACATGAATCCTCGATCTTGTGTACTGGAATCTGTGATCGGTCTGATCATGAATCGACCGTACGATATTAAAGAAACAAGAGCCTGATGCATGAAAATAAAGCCTTAAAATCCAAACTAAAATCGGCAGAAGATGAAAGAGACTCCCTAAGGCTTGCCCTGACGCTAGTAAGCAAAAGATCACTATCAAAATACCGGGTGAACTTCCAAAAACGACTTCTCAGGGTGACGTAATGATAAGCATGCGCAGAGTTGCCGGAAGTCCGTGATTCGCGGACTTCCGGATCGGATTCTTCCAGAGCCCTATTTTTTCGTCGAGCATGCGCAGTAAGAAACAAATGGGATCTGGGTACGAGATTGAACCGTACTGTGACCCACACCGCGGCAAAACGTCACGCGCATGCGTATTTGCTATTTCTTGTCCGCGCGCGGCCGCCCCCAGGTTCCCGCGAAAACTGAAAAGAAACAACAGGCACATGCCGTGATTTTAACGTTTCTGCTTAAAAGTATTCATTTGTGAACTGTTTTGTCAAAAACTAAGAAAACTACTTAAAAGCTAAGCCTAAGACTTTAACAGTTTAAGTTTCTTAATTTGTAATTCATTGTGAGTTTACTAAGTTATAAAATTATTTACTAAAAAAGTTGAAACCCTCGGTAATTTGTATTTGATAGCAGAGCCTTCGTTCTTTTGGCCAGCGGAGCATACCGTTTTGCCGCGGTGTGACTGTGACCGTGATGTACTGTATCTCTGTAATTTGATTGGATTAGCAGGACGAAAACAATAGGGAAACCATTTCAATGTCACGGCATGTCGAACAGCAAGGGCTGGTTCACACTTGTGACATAAGCATAACAATGTTCACACTTGTCAGTGACATAAGCATAAGAAAAGCAACATATTACGTGCTAAATTAATCATCACAGCTGTCTGGGAATGTCACCCGGTTAACACACAATATCTTCCTTATGCTTATGTTGCTCGGTTCACACTTTACAAGTTTTACTTTATGTTTATTCTTATGTTTATATGTCGTCCGGTCAACACTTGTGACATAACAACATAAGCATAAGAAAAAGGAGGGAGTTCATTTTTCTTATGCTTATGTCACGCCGGTTCACACTTCTTTTTCTTATGCTTTAATATGACGCAAGTGTGAATCAGCCTTAATCGTGACGTAGACATTGCCATAGTTTGTCCCACTCATACGAAATCTGCTATAGGAATGACGGCTATTACACTGCTATTAAATTGTTTTTCCTGAAGGATGTCACTATCAACGACTGTAATGTTAAAATAAGAATGATGGCTACTCTACTATTAAATTGTTTCTCCTGAAGATGTCACTATGAACGGCTGTAATGTTCAAATTAAGAATGGCGGCTACTACTGTTATTAAATTGTTTTTCCTGAAGGATGTCACTATCAACGGCTGTAATGTTCAAATAAGTATGACGGCTACTACTGTTATTAAATCGTTTTCCTGAAGGATGTCACGATCAACGGCTGTAATGTTAAAATAACGTTGTTTGCAATAAGGGATTGATTTCAAATGGCGTATGGTACGATAAAATATATATCGTGAAACCATCACTGCAAAAATAAATTAATGTAAATCAACTGATTCTAGCTGCCAGTAAATAATTAACAAGGTGAATAGTGGTGGATTTTGTAAATATCCACCACTATTCACCAACACTGAGGTGAATAATTGTCGAAAGAAGGTCGAAAGAAGCACTTATATCTCCGAAAATATTATGTATCTTGGAATTCTGTTTTGTGTCTACTATTCTGCAATATCAGAAAATACATGGTCCAACTTGAATATCGCGATGATCGGCCAAAAACTTATGGTGCCGATTCGGCAGTCATATACCCGCGGGCGACCCGCGGGCACCTTAAAAAGGCGTAGTAAAGGCGTTTGTTAAACCATTCTATGCCATTAATTTTGGTTAGTAAACAGTTTCCCATACACAGTTAATTACTGAGCAACACATTAATGGATTTATCAAAAGGAAATGGTATTGACTTACATCGTCCATGATTTTCGTATAATTGAGCGTAGCGTCGGTTTTTAGTCCCTCTTTAGTTAAATCGACATGATACTTCACCATGACCATCACAAGTGAGATGTAGACGATGTATACAGCTTGATTTAAGAACGCACAGACCAGACCGAACTTCCTCCTACACAGAACACGACAAAAACAAAACTGATGTCACTTGCTTGGCATCAAACGCACGCACGTACACTCGATAAATATATATGTATACGATTACAACCTTAGCCTGAATTTCAGCCGTATCCTCTGGTTCGTTCGTGTACTGACGGCTAATGGAGAAACTCTTCTCCGTATTGTTATAGAAGTACATTCGCCGCAGGTCGTCTGAACCCTTGTCCTTGTCAACCTCGACGAGCCAGAGGAGACGGCTGAAATTCAGGCTATTACAACCCCAGGGGGGGGGGGGACTCCCCATAAAAATAGACGGGGGTGCTCGACCTATCTTTTAGGGGTTAAAATCGTTAGCAGTGCTATCTCTTAGGGGTCTTCCAAAGGTCTGCTATCTTTTAGGGGTCTCCGAGACCCAAAATTTTTGTGGCCGAGAAAAAATAGCGCTGGATCCTCGAGCATGAGATCCCACAAGTTGAATCGGTATAATGTCTTTATATAGTCTCTAATAAATCCAATTAATGCCATTTCTTGTCTTTTGGAGTGCTATCTTTTAGGGGTAATTTTTTTTGTGAGCCACGCCCATATTGCTATCTTTTAGGGGTGAATTTCATTTCTCACGTCGAGCACCCCCGTCTATTTTTATGGAGAGTCCCCCCCCCCCCCCGGGATTACAACCTACGGAACCACGAATTCTCAAATGTCTAAACATTAATGAAATGGAAACATTAGAACGACTTATTAAGTCAGCATATCAAATTCAGTGAAAAATCCACCGCGAGCCCCTAACAATTGGCCCCATTCCCAAACCTGGCCGATAAAAATTACAAGACTAACCCCCTTCCCCCGAGTCACATATGGTGAGTCAACCTTTCATACATTTCTTTGAAAATTATATACAGTGAACTGTTTGCATGAGAAACTGCAAACTTGGCTCAGGAAGTAAGGTGACCCTTGGGGCAAGGGTGATTTGGGGTATACAGTTTGGCTCGACAAACCGGCACACCCGGGGGGGATTCCCATATAAAAGGGGTAGGGACGCTCGTCGGACATTTTCGATTTGACCCCTAAGAGGTACTAAAATGGGCGTGGCTCAAGCTTATTTTGACCCCTAAAAGGTACCGATAAAAACATGCCAACATTTTAAACTTTCGATGCCTTTTATTGCTGTTATTTGATGTTGTATCATCAAGCACATTCTTGCTTGTTGTTTTCAAAAGCGCTGTCATTCTCTAGCATTCGGTGACACCCGACCCCTAAAAGGTACCGCTTTACATAGAAATGTCTGTGTTTGATCGTGGATACCCTAAGTGGTACTAAACTCCTGATTTTGACCCCTAAAAGGTACGACGAGCATCCATGTACCCCTCACATAAGGGAGTCCCCCCCCCCCCCCCCCCCCCTCCTGGCCGGCACAACTCGGGTCACACAGAGTGCATGCCGATATTATATGACTCGCTCAACAAGTTGACCATGGTCAACCGGAAATTCTAATCTCTATATAAACGCTCGGTGAAGTTGGCTCGGGAATGTTCCCTTGGTTCCTGGAGCATTTTTACTCCATATAAACAGGCCCTAACAAATCCCCTTATGACGCACTCGGTCCATTTCTGTGCACCAATGCAACTACATTTGTCTCAATCACGGTTTCTGTGACACTATCCACCCACCCCTCCCTTGGGTGAACATGTGTAATTAATGTTTAACCATTAAATTCGGATAGGTAATCGCATGGGGCCGAGTGAAATTAAGGTTTAATATCACGAGTGTTTTCAAAGTTTTAAAATTGCCCGAGTTCAATTTTAAAACTTTGAAAACACAAGTGAAATTAAACCTTAATTTCACGAGGACCCATGCGATTACTTGTTTATAATATTAGAGGACAAAATTTTCCGAGACAAAGACATTGTAAACAAAACCTACGCTACGGCTACGACTACGCGACTACGTGTGCTCCGCCGATGAAAAACCTAGTCAAACTGGTGACTTGTCATTACATTCGCTTCACGGCAGAAAAACACAGTGTTTTAAATTAAATTATATCTTCATTACTATACTATTTGCTCTTACAGAGATTAAAGTGGAAACGAGGAACTTCTGAACTTAGTTTGTCAGGCCACAGGCAACCCAAGCTCACCATTTGTGGCTCTTACAATTACGTGATTGCTCGCGCAAGATTGATTGCGTGATAGCGCGCGCTAGAGTCACCGTTTTCGCCGGCAATTTTCCTTGTCTTCTCAATAATAGAGTTTGTATTGATTTCTTACCGTGGTAAAAATAAAGGTTATGAAATAACATTTTGCAATAAATGTACCTTGAGTGTCCTTTTCTTATGTCCTTGCGTATTCTCTGCTATTTTGGGCTAGTTTAGATCGGGTTTAGAGAGGTTTTGATTTTTGCGGATCTCTCTCTCCCTAATGAAATGGCAAGGCTGCACAGTCCGTTGAGCACATCAAATCACTCGAAGGGCCAAAAAACACTCTAAAATCACTTAAATCGTCGCCACACTCCACAAAAGGACGTACCGAATATATCTGTCTACGTTGATTTCGGGGTGGAATTCCAAAATTTTACATTTTAGCCCTCGTAAACCACATATTTGTGGTATCAAAAACCGCTATTTGAAAATCCGCTGATACTGGTAACAAGGAAAATTGCCGGCGAAAACGGTGACTCTAGCGCGCGCTATCACGCAATCAATCTTGCGCGAGCAAGAACGTAATCTACCGCAGGATTTTTAAGAGCCACAAATCGTGAGCTTGGGTTGCCTGTGGTCAGGCAAACAAACTCAAACTCACTCAATCACAAAGTTCCGCGTGACAAAACTGACGGCAATTAAGCTAAATACCACAGTATTCACTTAAACAATCCTTCAGAAAGTTGTAGAATAACACTTAACAGATTAGTGGACTCACCTATAAACTTTTTGCTGTCATTAAATGCTTGAGAAATCATCCTTATTTGTTCGCTTTTTGGAACACATCAGTACACTCGAGCTGAAGGCAAACTAAAATTCTCGACCAACTTTGACAGCGCGAAGCCTGTTGCTAGGTAACAAATCAACCAATCGCGTACAAGTAATACTGCCCTCAATTAAGAAAAAAGCCCTCTGTCATTAGCCAATCAGAGTTGGGTAATTTTGCCCTCTATGTTATAAAGGGTGAAATTGGGCGAGGGGGTGGGTAGGGATTTACCAGAAACACTTTACTTACCACTTAATATCCATTAAAACTGAACAGAGCGGATGAGTCAAGCACTCCAATCGTTGATACTTCACCATCGTCTATTTCAAAGAAAAACTGAGCGTCATGCTAATCTAGCCTCCGATTCACACGTCTTGTGTGGTTCCGCTCTCTCCTTCTCACAGTACCACACAAGACGTCTGTATCGGTGGCTAATGCTAACCAGGGAGGGACACAGTTTAAATGTCTAACAGTCAGAATATGCCAAGAAGAAAACTTTGATCTTGAATACCTATTGTCATCAATATACACAGCCAAATATAAAACCGCCCTCTAGAAATTGCGCGCGAATGGCGGGCCGCAAAAGGTACGGACACTCGCTGCAACATTGCGGCAGCATAAGTAGGATCGAGTTATACTTCGGCAACATTGCGCGCAACAAATTGCACTGTGTAAACAACAATTGCTGGCATTATTCGACACGCAATGTTGCAGCGTGTGTACCTAAATACATTTGCAGACCTGCTTCTTATTAGCTAAGAGCTCATCATCCGATCATCATCATACCAATGCGATTTCTGAATCCTCGCGAAAAAGAAATCATGACAAATGTTTTGATTTCAATTAGAATTGCATAGTCACAGCTGGGATCGCACTACTGCGTTGGCGAAATCAGACGTTGATTGGCTGAGAGAAGTGGTGATCTGGGGAGGATCCAGGATAACCTGAGGGGGGTGGGGTGGGTGGGTTCGAAAGGGGGGTTCGATCATGGCAATTTCTTTGTTTTTCTTTATAAAAGGGAGGGAGAGAAAGAGGGGTCCAATTGAGAGAAAGAAATGGGGATTCAATCATGAAACTTCTTCGTTTTCTTTATAAAAGCGAGGGAGAACAAGGGGGTTCGATTTAGAAAAAGGGGGTTCGATCGAACCCCCCTGTAACCCCTGGATCCTCGCTATTTATAACTTAGCAAAATATCAACAAAAGTAATTATAGATCATCAAGTAATTCATCTAACTATGCGATTCAAGGAAAATCACATGTCTGACTCGGTAATTCCACGGAAAATTGCATTCGAAAACCGATATCGCCGTCGTTGCCATTCTCCTGCAATTTTCTGTGGAATTACCGAGTCAGGAATATAGAATTTACTTCGATGTGAGTCGATAGTTTTCGGTCTTTGCGTTCACGATCATTCTAAAAATATTGTCAAACAATAAGTTGACGCGAAAAAGCTGTAGCCATGCAGAGTTCAGATCATTTTGTATGAAGCGCCGAAATAAACGTTTTATCAGATATCCTGTTTCAGTTCCTGATCTTGGGTAATATTATATACCATGGGTGCCAGAGACTCGCAGAAAGAAAAGGCGAAGAGGCGAGAGAAGAAAAGCAAGAGCCTCTGGTGCTATCCGTTGAGAATCTTACTTACATGCGCTGAGTTTCAACTCAATAAAACACGTCAAACCGGCTGGGCCATTGGTAAGCCAATGGAAATTACCATTACATCCAGCACTCACGGTTGCGCCTGGTAATGAGTAGATTATCCAATCAGGGATGAGGTTCAAATTCTGATTCTAATGTTCGCATGGAAGTGCGATTCAACACGGATAACACTAGAGGCTCTTCTTTTCACTCTCTCCTCTTCTCTCTCTCACCTCTCACAGGTAATATGGCCTTGTATATTGATGATAATGATAATAAAATGACTTTTGTGGCCCTTCCTGTGCAAATAATCAATATATATCCTCCAGAAGTCAAGTTATCCCCTTATTCAAATAGCACTGTACACTGCGCTACTTACATGCAAAGCAATAAGAGATTCTCGAATATTTTTTGTTTTCTTCTTCTCGTCAGGCATTCCTTGTATGAACTTAAGATCATAGGAAACCTAATGATAAGATGAATGACAATAAGTTAGATTTGGACACAGAGCTTCAAATGAACATCATCAGCTGCGGTTACCTTGTTGGTTAAGCCAGGTTCGCACTAGCAACACAAGCATAAGCTCAAGCAACATACGCAGACACCGTGCCATATTTATCATTAGAGAACTTGGTCTATCATAGGTGTTATATAAGAACAATCCGGCGTCGCTAATGATCAATGTATTACTGTGTACGTATGTTGCTTGTGCCTATGCTTTGCGTCGCTAGTGTGAACCAGCCTTTATCTGGCACTTTTCATTTTTATTAAACACATACACCTGCGACATTGCTGTTATTTCTATTGTTTTATTATTTTTATATATCAACGTTCTCGAAATTAGATGTACGTTGCAATAAACTGTCTACGATATTTCTCGAATTTAAGTAATGGTCCAGATAAGAACTGTAGTAGAATCCATTGTTCTGCGGCAATGAGCCTCCCCCACATATGATTTAGCTTGAATATGCCTTAAGTGCTTTAGGAGGTATCTACAGTCCAAACTACATCTCGAAAATAACTTTTTTTTATGCTATTAGCTCTTTTTTCTGTGAAAACTCAGACAAGCCACCATCCAGCCAATCGGATATAGAGAACACAAAGGATTTTTCAATCGTAAATTTGAGAACTTTCCCCACACACGATATTCTTCGAAATTAAACCATAGTTAGTTTGATCAAAAATAAATTCAAACCACAAACAAATATCGAATGAAAATACATTATTTCGATGGGTTTCTATTGAATTTATAAGTATCAACCAATGAAATTACGAGAAAGAATAATAGAAAATTTAACATTCCTTGCCGTAGAGCACTACAGTTTATATCTGGACCATTACTTAAAGCATTATACGTATCGCGTCAGGAAAGTGTAGCTGCAGGGCCCGCAAGGGTTTGAGTGTGGATAGCGCACGTGCTAAATTGAGCAAAGGTTTGTGTACATGCCGCTCCCCCTCCACCACCCCCCCCCCCCCCCTGTCCCGAGAAAATTTGAAAGAGCTGGAAATAATCTATAACTGCCAATCGTGATGAAGATTATCAATTTATACCGACTACAAAGCCCCACATTTTAAATTTTAACTGGCTGTCCCTGAGCTGGAGGGAAAACATCAATTAATGACATTGTCTGTACTCGATCATCGAATCAAAGGTTCCGATAAAAGTATATGTAACTTTTGGTTAATGTAGGAACGATTATTACAGCACAGACGAACCTTACCTTGTAACTCTCATCCTCGGGATCTCCATTAGTTTGAACACAACGGTCTAGAAATTTCTAAATGGGTAATATATAAATTAAATATACATGAGGAATGTAAAATAGGTATTTCTAAATTCTTGCTAGTTAAATGATGGTTTCTATTGAACTGATACGTACCTTAGCGACCTCAGGCATATGTCTAACAAGTAGCTGAATCTGTGTATAGGTACCATGCACTGTACTGCGAACCACTTCCTTCCATCTAAGTTGGAAGACGAAGGCACGCACTTAATAATATATTCAACAACTCAGGAATAATTCATGAGTATTTAGTCCTATCAGATTAAGGAAATCAGTCACGTGCATGCATATTTATACCTCATAAAGTCATTCCTGATTGAAATTCTTTATATAAAGGGGTTTATCGTTAAAATTATTCATATAAAGAATGTTAGAGAATTATAACAATTTAGAAAGAATTAATCAGTTGGCTCATTACGTGTTTTTAAACCTGATAAAACGCTACTGCTCGTTTAGAGCAGATTTCGTATGAGTGGGGCAAACTACGGCACTGAATGCAGCACGGTTACCGTACGGCATGTCGTGACTTTGAAATGTTTCCCATTGTTTTTGTCTTTCTGATCCAATTAAATTACAGAGTTACGGTACAGTAAGTTACAGGACAGTTACGGTAAACCTACGGATATGTCTGTCCCACTCATACGAAATCTACTCTACTAAACAGTACATACACGTGCATGTAATAATAATAATATAATAAAAATAATGATGATGATGATAATGACAATAATTGCTGCCGCAGAGAGCGAGCCTGAAGCGAGCGAGCAAAGCAGCTGTACTAATTTGTGTAGTTGAACCGTTTTATTTGGCGCATTGCCAGAGCAGTGCATTGTGGTCGTGCGCAAGGACACAGAAACGATATGCGCGGTGTTCCGCACGTGCCTTTCTTTTCGTTTGTGCGTGAAGGCGTGTATATTTTTACTGCCTATATTTTGCACTTTCAAGTGAATGTGGCCCTTATTCGTACTTAGAATCTGTTGTTATTGCCATCCTACAGCGAGTGTATTAAAATAATTTGTGATCGCCTTCGTTTGTATTTTTACCACCATTCCTTCAGTACTCCTTACTGATTAGTCTTGTTTTTTTATTAGCTATATAGAATGAAATATAAAGGAAAATCATACACATAAGCAACAAAAATACATTCGGTTGGCAGGGGAACCGCAACAGTGAATGACGAATTACTGCGGGAATTTTAGTTGCTCGATTTATTTTCTTATGATTCTAGCCCTGCACGATATTTTTTTAAAGCACCATGACCTTGCATGATATTTTTTTTATGAACTTACCTAAAGATTTTTTCAGTTATATTAATGCAATATATTTTGTACCAACAATCCTATAAATTATTTTAGCGTGACTGTTTTTTTACATTGCACGCACTCCCGCTCGCTCAAGTAGCATTCCTGGTTGGGCCTTGGAAATTAAAGAAAGCCACATAATTAATGGGAAATGCCAAAACAAAGCATGGATATTCTGTGGCTGACAAACAGGCTAAGAGAAAAAGGAGAAAAGGACAGTCAAAGTAACAAATGCAAGAAATCACCACATAGAGATCAGCCCTCTATCAGCAGAAGTGATGAAACACAAACTGGTCCCACTATGGATAGTGATGTTGAGTGGGTTACAGAGGAGGAGGACTAATATTAGTACCAAAAACCTATCATTACCATTTATATTTCATATAAATATTTCAACTTGATCTATTTTTTGATCAAAAATACTACTGTTGCATTAAGATTACCAGCAGAAGTGAAACCAGAAGAGCCTTGTGTATAAACTTGCGAACATTTATAACCCGGATCATGTGTACTTTACGCAATGTCGGCTGACGTATCGGTCGAAATGTCGACCGACGTCAGCCGATAGGCGGCCGAGGGTCGGCCGAGAGTCGACCGCTACTCGGCCGAGACTTGGCTATTCTGTATGTCAGCCGACATGGTTGATGATGCACCGACAGTCGGCCGATTGATCACCGACACTCTATAGCTATCGATAGTTTACCGACAGTCGGCCGAGGTATCGGTGACTGTGATATTTTCAGCTACCGTATATGTGCTTCAAAGTTAGTAGAGGCCACAACTATTAATGCTTTCGTACAATTGCAAGGCTAACCTTTGTAAACTTAAGATAGCATAAACTAGCAGCTCTTTATTTATTTCCCAGCCATGTGCCTCTGCATAATACTCCGATTGGAGTGCGCGGAGTATATATTAGAATTAGAATTAGAACCGAGCCCTACAGTAATAATTTGATGCTTATTAATAAATCGTAGTGACCCCAATATTTTCAAATGTTATTTTATGTCGAATACTGGAAGCCGGCGCGGGGTTTAAGTATCGACGAATTCATTGGGATAGCTCGGCCTATACATGTGTCAGTATTAGTCGCGAACTTCAGTTTAAATTGACCCATTTATACGAATCGTTCGCTGCTTAGCTAAGCGGTGCGGCTAACTTCCTCTCGTATAAATGGCCCTATTGTTGCTACCCTATTCCAGATTTAAAGCGAAATCTCCCGTTCAGATTTAAAAAAATCGGTACCCTGTTCCAGACCAAAACGGTGCGATATATTCAATACAGTAAACCTTCCAGATAAAAAAATTCCAAATGAGTCAGTGTTCATTTGAGTGAAAACAGTATGCAGAATAGCTTAATTATAACTTAACATCTCACCGATACCCCACCGACATAAAACCGACACCTTACCGATATACCACCGATCCACTATCGGCCGACACATACACAGCAGGAGGGGGAAATCGACCTACATGTCGGCCGACACACGACCGACTGTCGACCCACATGTCGGCCACCCCTCGACCGACCTGCGACCAACAGTCGCCCGCGGGTCGGTCGACAGTCGGCCGATATGTCAGCCAACCATCGACCGATACGTCGGCCAACATTGCGTACAGTTCACATGATCCTATAACCCTATATCCACTAGGCCAGTGAAAACTCGTCGTTTACCAGATAACTTCTTTCCGAAATATATACAGTTAATACAGGGTAGGTTTTGTGGTTACGGTTTTGGTTTCGATTTATGAGTGCATGTGACTTTTTGCGATCGATCGTCCCATCAGTTTATCTGCTGTCTTGATTACGGCTATCTTGGATAATTTACATATGTTGACTGATTCCTGGTAACCAGTCTGTGTGATCTTCAGATCTGTATTGGGTTTCCTGTGGAAATTGTTCATAACAACTAACCAGTCTTCTTTCCTGGTTTATTTCTTTGCCTTTATTAATTTAATTTGTAAATGCGTATGAGACCAGCTAGTGCTTACTTGATTTTTTTTCTTGATTTTTGTGTTGCTCGATATATTTTTTCCGATAGAAGAGCTTGCTCGATATTTTTGGGGGGATTTGCGCAACCCCCCCCCCCCCCCCCCCCCCCCCCCCACCCCAATCAATAATCTAATGGTCCGTCCCTTATGTAACTTCGTCCAACTAGATGAAATATTTGCGTAATTACTCGCGCCAGTGAAGTTCAGGAGGGATTAAGGCGTTTTTTCTCGCATTTTGCTTGGCCAAGCGGGACCTGGGTAATCGTTTAACTTTAATTCTGTAATTCTGTATTGAACTTGAAAACTTAGAATCCGATCAGTTTTGTCATGGATGACATTCGGAAAACATTTTGCTAACACAGATGGGTAAACCATTCTCAGGGGGGTGGGGTAGGGAATATTTGTAATTCATAAATTCAGAGGGTTTTATGTTTGGTATATATGTAGCAAATAGTTAAAGGTCTCAAAACCAGCCTATCTTATGTAATTTCGACCAGCTAGATGAAATCTTTACGTTATTACTCGCGCAAATGTAGTAGTTCAGGGTTAAGCCGTTTTGATTTTTTGTTTTCGCTATCATTTCTCCCACTGAACATTAATGGCAACCAAATTAAGAGGAACCCCTTCAGTTTTCTATGGGTAACATTTGGGTGAAAACAGGTTGTCTGTACGGCGTTGCTTTCTATCCGTAGAAATCCATCGCCCTCAGTTTCGTTTTGGCCGCAAAGCATGCTGGGACAGTTTCGTTTTCTATTTCCCAGTCCAGAACTGGATTAAATAAAGTTGCGGCATTAAACTCATGGTTTTGGTACTAAGCACGACGAACACAACCTGTTGTTTGCAAATTTGGGATAAGATCTGCGAGCCTTGCAAAACTGAGGGGGGAGGGGTGTAAAATCATATGCATTTCCTAATAATAACGGTACCCTACCCCATTAGGAGTGGCTTGAATGAAGTTGCAGCTTAAAAATCATAGTTTTGGTACTTAACACGATGAACACAACAAATTGGTTGCAAACTTGGGGTAAGATGCGCCATCCTTGCAAAACGGAGGGGGAGGGGGGGAGCAACATGCAATTCCTATTAATAACCATACCCTCGCCCATTATTTCTGTACTCGACGCGACGAATGCAATGCGGCATGAACTGCGGAAGTCCGTCGGTTCGTGAGGTGTGATGAAATTCAGTGCACTTTGATGGAAAATAAGCATCATTTCAAGGAGAACATTTTTTCATCCCGAGTTTAGGGCACTTATTTGGACGAGAAATGGCCCAAAATTCCATTTTTTCCTTAGTAGGTGGAAAATAGCCATAGACCTATGATCAATACCATGTTTGATTATCGTTTGCGGTATCTACTAGTAATAATAATAATAATAATAATAATAATAATATTAATAATAATAATAACAACAATGATGATGATGATAAGGAACTGAATGTTACATAAATGTCTCCGTGATCGATAAAGTGTTATTAATGATGGGTTGACAATTTACCGCTTATTGTCCGCCATCACCATGGCAACCGCATCGTGCTTGGTCTCAATCGCTATATCCAGGATGTTCTGATTCCGTTCATTAACGGACACTATCTGGTCAGGCTTACTGAGTAGGAACTTGAGAATATCTGAGTGACCTCCCATGGCCGCCATATGCAATGCCGTATTCTGAAATAACATTCGTATTAGATGAAGATTATTTCACGTCCCCTTCAAATACTGATTAAAAGTAGAAGGAGAGAAGGCCCTGCCCAAGGACGCGGCTGGGATTCGAACCTCCGACCTCCCGCACTCTAGACGACGGTGCTCTACCAACTGAGCTAACCAGTGAGGCGGTATGACAGATGGACGCTCAGGGTAATGGGCTCGTGACACTCTAAAGAAGCAATCATCTGGTAAAAATTACCTGATCCTTGTCAGTGATGTTCAAGCAATCTGGTTTTTTATCCAGAATAAGTTCTAGGGATCTCCTAGAGCCTTGCAGTGCGGCGTAGTGGAGTGGCGTTTGTCCACGCACGTCCCTAATCGAAGAATGGAAAAAGAATGGTAAGAACTGCACTGGCTGATTACTGAAAAAAAAAAAAGTCAACGTAACAACACTACTTGACTTGTACTATTATAATGTTACAATAATAAATATATGACTATATAATTAACAAAATTGAAGTAGCAGGGCAATCGAAATAACTATAAAGAGCTAATCTAGTCGAGTGCCCATGAAATAATAAAGTTTAAATTTTTAAGTCAGGAAAATAAGCAAAAGGCATAACACCAAGCTTATATATGAATATCAAAAAAATATGGACGCACGTTAACAACAGAAACACAGATTATACTAAGACATGATGATCGTACAATAAATGTCAGGTGCTCAGTACCTGTTTAAAAAACTGCGCTTTAAGTTCACGCTTTAACTGATTCATCAATGTCATTCCAAACTTTTAGGCCAAAATATATTATATTAAACTTTCCATACTTTGTACGAAGTTTGGGAAAGGAGAAAGTGGATTTAGTTGCAAGGCCTGTACTATAAGTGTTAGATAAAGAAAGACCGGACGCGAATTCTTTATCTTGCTTATCAAACGTCTAGATGTAGAGAGTCATGTTTTCAGTTATTTTGGCGATACGACATATTTTGGCCGAGAAAATCGAAGCCAAAGTTTATGTAAATCAGGACGAAATCTGTATCAGATTTACAGATCCCTCCACACTCATTGATTTCCTTTGTTTTTGCTTCATGAATTATTAATGAGTTTGATAATTATTATTATAATACATTAAAAGCCTCATGACGACTATCATGTTGTTGTGGAAGTAAATGTTGATCAGGGTTTGACAAACCTTGCACATACAGCTATTGCTGCTTTGTTGGAATCTCTTTTTGAATATTGTCAGTTTGATGCAATGGCCCTTTTACAGTTAGTAAATCACTGTACTAGAAAATGTACTGGATGGCAAAAACATCTGACTTCATATAACGAGATCGGTAGAGTTACATTAGCAAAACCTGTTTGTAAATGCTATTTTCCAATCGATAGTCGATTTTTCTAAAACTGCGTTTTGAAGTTTGTTTGCCATCCAGCAGAGCTGATCACGAGCTGATTAGGCCTTGTGTGTGATGACGTCATGCTTTTGTCATCACCACCAGGCCTCGCTTTTGTGTTGAGAGGAAATGTTGTGCTTGAAAGCGAGGCTGGTGGTGATCTCGTGACATCATCACGCATAAGGCCTATTCATTGGTTATTGAAGTGATATATCAGCACGTGACTGTTAGCTATAAAAGGCCTATATACCATGGTTTAGAGCAGATTTCGTATGAGTGGGACAAACTACAGCACTGACTACAGCACGGTTACTGTACGACATGCCGTGACATTGAAATGGTTTCCCTATTGTTTTTGTCCTGCTGATCCAATCAAATTACATACATACGGTACATCACTGTCACAGTACGGATACGGTAAGGCTACGGACATGCCGTAGTATGTCCCACTGTTCTTACCTATCAATCCGTGCGCCTCTCTTGAGGAAGAATTCAACCAGTTCCTCACGACCTTCGCGTGCTGCTAAGTGTAGTGGAGTCCTCTCGCTAGCATCGTTGGCGTTCATTGTTCTCTTCCCACGGCCTTCTGTCAGTTTCTTTACAACTGCCAGCCAACCGTACCTAAAGTATGCGTAGGGATAAAATATTTGTCAAACTTTTGCAATTTTTATACATCTAAATCTTTGAAAGATTTTGAGTACTTCTGCGAATAAATTTTAGGCATACAGAGAATACTCTATGTGCTATGCGTGTTTGAAATGGTGAAAATTTGACCTTTCCTGACTCATGGCTGCGTAAGAAAAACACTGGGTCGATTCTTGATCTTACGTCACCTCATTAATGCATTATTCTCCATGGCGCCTTTCTATTACAGCAACATCAATATATAGAGAATATACACAGTCTGTGAGTTGCTAGTATAAAGAAAACAGTTATTTTAGACAAAATGCTAAATATTTATTCAAATGTTTGCAAAGTCGAATGAATTAGATGACGTAAGATCAAGAATCGACCCAGTCTTTTTCTTACGCGGTCATGGGTCAGGAAAGGTCAAATTTTCACCATTTCAAACACGCATAGCACATAGGGTATTCTCTGTAAGCCAAAAATGTATTCGCAGAAGTACTCTAAACCTTTCAAAGATTTATATGTCTAAAAATTGCAAAAGGGGTTAGTGGCACTTTAATATAGACTTTAAAGATTATATAAGCTCTACGAGGTTATTATTGATTTGAAATATCTGATTTGATTACAGATGGATGGCAAAACAAATTTTGATTCGGTCTCATATTAACAATCGCAAATCCACCACGCCTTTTGAAGTTTGCCGCGCACTAGGAGAATGGTGCTTCATGACGTAAAACCGGAAATCGAATCGGGGATTTGACAGTGTTTTGCGATTTGAGCTAGCCTGCGAAACAGGCCCTCAGTGTTATTTCAACGCAAAGGAAGTGATAAAATGATTTGGCCGCGTGAAAATGGAAAAAGGAGACAGGCACGAGAGAAAAGAAGGAGGGCCTGCAGCCATCCCTTATACATTTTCATTTCCCGTACAGATTCTGTACGGGAAATACTGATTGGTCAATTAGCTGTCATCGCTGTCATGTGTCACGAAATGTCGCACATTCCTCCTGCGAACTGACTGAAATGGTGGCGACAAGAGAGAAGTGATCGAGCGGTTGAGCATTAATCCAGGAAAGTATCTAGAAGAACAAAGCAGGCAGTGAATACTCTATATTTGTACTTTCTATTTTCCAACTGTTTGCCGTGGAAGTCGAGTCAAACAGGACGCAGCGCTTCGGCATTGTCCTATTTGCATAGCATTGTGAAGGATCAGTTAATCGAAACTAAATACACTGGGACTTAAAAGCCATCTCCCTCTACGATCTAGACGTAGAACTGAAGGAAATTACGGAGTTCCCTAAAGTAATGTTCCCTTCTGCTGTCAGAGGCTGTTCGAGTGAAAGAGTCAGTCAGGGACGAGTAAATGAACTGATGAAGGAAAATCTGAGCGGGGACTGAGCGACTTTATAGAGGCCGTGGTCGTGAATAAATCCCACCTTGTAGAGACTTGGACAGGAGAAATACAGGTAATAACAATGAACTGTGCAGTGTTTTGACTACATATCTTAGATACCGACAAAGTTACGAGCACACAAAGTTTGATTGACGTGTTTAATAGTCACGTTAATCCATGCGGAAAAGGGGAAGAATTCAAATTTCCGTAAGATGGCGGCAGGCGCTTATTTGTTTCGCTCGGATCGGTATCAGAACTCGCTTCGCTCGTATCTGCTATACCTCGCTCCGCTCGTATCGGAAAAGCGCCTGTTCTGCAGGCTAGATTTGAGCTAAATCTTCGGGTCATGGGTGGTTGCTCAAAAATTCAAAACCCGAAGATCTGGGTTAAAAAACAAACAAAACACTGTCAAATTTCCGATTTACTTCAGAAAGCACCATTCTCCCAATACGCGGCCAACTTGAAAGGGCGTGGTAGATTTGCGGAATTTAAGGCGTGATTAGGGGGTGAATATAAGACCAAATTGATTTTTTTAGCCATCCATATGTACATAATTCAGAAATTTCAAATCAATAATAACCTCGTAGGGCTTATACACCCTTTAAGTCTCGGTCAAACGCTTTCAACATCTCTTCGACATCAGTACAACATTTTTTGAAACCAATGTTGAAAATGATTGACATGGCCAGAAAACATTTCCGAGCGCAATAGAAGTTAATTAGAATGTCGTTGAACAGATGTTGAAACCTTTTGTTCTCGGAATGTTGAATCGATGTTGAAATCGTATGCCCGAGGCTTTTTTAAGGATGTAACCTAAATTGTACAAATTCAGAATTCTGACTACACTGACAAGATATACTAATACCTACATGTTAGTAATAATATACTAATAATATCCCTTCCCGTAAAAAAATAAATATTAATTATACTAAGTCAATACAAAGTAACCGTGCTATAATCAACATTAAAGATATATAAAATAAATTCGAAACAAACGTGGAGCTGACTGGCCTAGAATGACTACTTTTCCCGCTCGAAGCATTATATATGCTAGAAGCATTACCCACTGAATGCTATAGTCTCCTCCCAAAAACTCTTTACCGTGCGGGTATAATATCCATTTCTGACTACCTTATTACATTTAATTTTCGCGACATCAAATTTTCGCGATTTTTGGATGGCCATATTTCGCGACACTTAATTTTCTCGATTTTGTTAAATTTTCATGAATTGACTAACTTAATTTTCGCGATTTCGTCGATAGACCAATCATAACATTCGCCATTTTACTTATAAATTAAAGTGAACCCGCAAGAGACGTATAAATGTTCTATGTGATTCTTATTAAAGTTGCAATCATACAATGGAGTCATCGCCTGTTAACATCCAAGCGGTTGAAAAGTTCAAGTCGTTGGTTGAACTTAATTACAAGGAGCCAGTAAACGGACATTTTAACAACTGCACAAGTGATATACTTAAGGAAATTGGTGCAGAAGAGGAGATTGATGATGAGGAGGACAACGAAGACATCGAACAGTGAACTCAAAACGTTTATTAAAGCGCTTATATTTCACTTTAAGCTTATATGTGTGGTCACTTAATTTTTGCGCATGCTAATTTTCGCGACACTTAATTTTCGCGTCACTTTAATTTCGCGATTTTTTTAAAATCGCCATTAAAGTGACGCGAAAATTAAGTGTAATAAGGTATATCGCTCCTGCATCGCTCAGACGTCAGAAATTACATGTCTTGATTACGGCCATCTTGGATAATTTACATATTTAAACACGAGGTTCCGGTATAAGAGGGTAAGCCTCTCCTAGTTTCATACCTTTGAAACTCGAAATTTGAAATTCAAATTGAAGAGCTGTGAAGAAAGCAAGCGAGCATATCAGTCCTATTCTTTAAAAGGCTAAAGGTTCAAGCGGAGCATCACGGAGATGTTCGCTCGACAAAGGCTTATTGACAAGTGAAGACGACAAAGCCCTGGGCTTCCCTTTTTATACCGGAACTTCGTCTTTAAACGGTATAAAAAGAGGAGCCCAGCGGTTTGTCGCCTTCACTTGTCACTCAGCCTTGGTGGAGTGAACATCTGCGTGATGCTCCGCTTGAGTGCTCCCTACTGATTGCTTATCGCGCGAAATTCATATCAAACACATATTGAAATCTTGAACTTTAGAGTAAGGGCTACAGAGTTTGTAAACAGTCATAAAATACCATTGGAAAGCCATCCGTGAAAAACTATCTTCCCTCTGGTATTATTTTTTATGGCTTGTTTAATTTTAAACCTTAAAAATACTAGCATTTTAAAGGAGAGGATTTATGCTCGCTTTCTTTCTTCACTGCTCAGCAATTTGAATTTAAAATTTCGATTTTGAAGGGGTAGAAAGAGGAGGGGCTAATTAACCCTTTTATGTTTAAAGATTTCCACTGTATCCTTAAATAACAGTTAGAAGTCGTTTATAGTACGTCGTTTCATAGTTTTATAACAATTTGTTCCAAAGTTATTAGCATTTCATATTATTAGCATTACCCATTTGAAAAAAACATGAAAGTGACGCTGGTAGGGCCATGGGATTAACTTTATACAAAGTTCTCTTATTTTAGTAAAATTGAAATCCTAATTACTCAGTAGCAATGACAACGATGCCTTTTTTTCTCATGTGATCAGCATCAGTGCTGTCCAATGTAAATAAAAACAGCTGCATTATTGCATAAGGTCAGGGTCAACCAGGGGTTTTGGGTATACCACTTGGGTACAACCCTTCTTATTTCTAACTGCGCATGCTCATCCATCTTAGAAAAAGAAGAGAAGAGAAGTCGAGAATGGGTCTATCATGGTTGATAGTAATACGCATGCGTATTATATTTTGGCAGGTACCGCTTACCGTGCTGCTGTGTGCAGTGGTATCTCTCCTACTCCATTGACAATAGCTGCTGACGCCTTGTATTTCATCAATACAATAGAAACATCCTGAAAGTGAGCAGAAATAGATTGATATATGAAGGTTATTACACGGAAAGTTATCGGGTATCTGTACGAGTCAGTTCATTTTTTTCGAGCATGAAGGATGAGAAAAAACATTAACGAGTAAAAGTTCCCAGCCGAATAAGAACTTTTCGTGTGATAAATTGTATATTATACGAGAGCTAACACACACAAGATGTCTATTTTCGCTTACCTTACGCTATGCCATTTTTGAAGCCAAATGTCGGGGGGCGCGCTAAAAGCTGATTGGCTATTACTCAAACAACCCCATTTTGATTGGCTCGCGCGCTTACAAAACCTTTTTAAAAAGTGCTTAATAAATCTGCGCAAAACCTGTTCGTGATCTGTGAAACATGCTCGCATATTTGCACCCGTCATTTTATCCCGTACTTGTACTCGAAACGCTAAGTCGTATAATAGTCCAGTTTCGTATTCGAAAATTACCGCTGAATGCGATAACTACAGACGCATATATACCAGCGAGAAGGTGCAAAACGCGAAACTACAACAATACACAGAGTTGTGGATAGCCCACCTTCTCGCTGGTATTTATGAATATTTAACTTAAGAACGAGGCTAACCCTGTGTCCGTAACCGTGCTGTACCGTATTTCTGTAATTTTATTGGTTCGGCAGGGCGTAAACAACGGGAAACCATTTCAACGTCACGGCATGCTGTACGGTAACCGTGCTGTAGTCAGTGCTGTAGTTTGTCCCACTCATACGAAATCTGCTCTATATATGCGTCTGTAATGATCACCGCATTCATCGGTAATTTTCGAATACGAAAGTAGACTATTCGAGTAACCCAACATTTTATCTCACCTTAACACAGCCGTGTCTAGAAGCGTAGTGAAGAGGGGTGTTACCAAGGCGATCCTTGGCCCGGATCAAGGAATTCGCTTTAACGTCCTGTGAAAAAAGCAAACAATAGGCATTGCATTGATATGATGGTCCCTGCACAACATCATATAGTTCCGTTGAAAAGGATCAGTTATAACTCACTTGACATTTCCCTTAGTCGACATATTGTGGATTAAATAGATCGTTAGTTTCTGCAAGACGTACTACGCAGGATCACGGACGCAGACCGCGTGAGCGAAGTACCATAGATATAAGAGATCAAAAATTATCTGATTTATACATGGCACGCGGCGTGCCTGAAAAGCGCTGCACTTCTCTACATATTATCAACGGAATTTAAAACATTTTGTAACTCTACACAAAACAAAATCCAAATAATTTCGAAAGCAGCTTGGAGATTTCGTCTTCACCCGAAGACTTCGTCAGCAGTTCTACCATAGTCACGTGCTGAAGGTACACGTGGCCTGAGAACATTTCGTCAGATATAGGGAAGTTGGTAATGCCCCCCCCCCCCCCCTCCCCCAACCCCGTATTCTATATACGTATAGCTTATTTTCGAGTCACGTGATTAATGATAGGCTCCACGCCGAGGACAACAGCGTGCGGCTTCGGTTCCGACAGTGTCTACTAAATCCCGGGTTCGCTCCCCGGCTGAGCGAAATTTGCTCCTCCTTCTTTCGCAGTTTTCTTAACCTTTTCCTCTATTCTTTGAGCTGCCTTGCACACTAATTTACCTTAAATCTGCCATCTTATTCCCTAGATTTCTCTTCATTTTCCGGTATTGCAATTTTATCAGTTATCAAATCTATGACTCTGTAGATCCAGACACTGACTCTCTTATCCAATTCCGATTCGATCCCTCAGGCCAATCGGGAGCGATGTTTTAGGCATGTATACAGCTATTATTGGGACATAGGGCATTAGGGAATAAGGCATTTTTTAAATGTCGGACGGCTGTACACATGCTAAAAATGGAAAAATAAACCGTAAGCTGAGTAGACTAAGGGTGCGTTCGATTGACCGTATTCCGGAATAAGAATAAACAGAATGATCACTATAAATCGCTCATACTGAGATTTTTTAACCACTGAAATACTAATTGTATCCTGAATATCATATATCAGCAAGCATTTCTTAGCACAAGAGCGCCAGTTTACGCCAATCAGGTGTCTTTCTTAAAATAACCAGGTTGTGTCCTGTTAATCTAAAAATAGATTTCAAATAATTATCATTAGAATAGACCCAATTAAAAATTTCTCGATTCTGATTGGCTTAGAGCAGTGCAGTTCAAATGTAATTCAGTTCAACAAAGTGTAATTCAGTGCAAAAAAGTGTAATTCATGCACTGCAAAAAAAGTGTAATTCAGTGCAATTACAAACAAGATTAAAATTGTTAATAAAATGTATATGATTAATAAGTAATCATACGTTTTCTCAATTCTCACTCGTATGTTTTTCAAATATCTCAAATTTGAGATATTTGAAAAACATACTCGTGTGAATTGAACTCGAAACCGTATGATTACCTGTACATACTTATTCTTAGAGTGGGTTTCGATTGAGTGTCGTAATTATAATAACAGAGCCTATCACGAGCAAGTAAAAACCAAATGAGCCAAACACAGGAGCAAGTAAAAACCCAATGAGCCAATCACAGGAGCAAGTAAAAACCCAATGAGCCAATCACAGGAGCAAGTAAAAACGCAATGAGCCAATCACAGGAGCAAGTAAAAACCCAATGAGCCAATCACAGGAGCAAGTAAAAACCCAATGACCCAATCACAGGAGCAAGTAAAAATCCAATGAGCCAATCACAGGAGCAAGTAAAAACGCAATGAGCCAATCACAGGAGCAAGTAAAAACCCAATGAGCCAATCACGAACTGAAGAAATTCATGATGGGTTTTACTTCAACCAATCACGAGGAATAAAACAATGTTTGTGTTTAGTGTAGAACTTGGTTGGCTGATAATTACAAAACATGCACTTTTCACAGGCAATAAAAAAGCTAAGCAAACGCAAAAGCAAATTACTTTCCACACTCGATTGAAAATCGCTCTATCATTATATCGAAGCATAGTTAATGGAATGGAATGGTTAGGAAACTTAGGGATCTTCTTTGTTATAGGTCTTTGTTAGCTTTTTTCAACCACCACCGTGCACAAAACACAATAGAAATTCCAACATGTTAATCAATCAGCCAATAGAAACGTGTGAGTTCAGTCGTTCAGGGAACGCTAATTTACTATGATCGTGCACAATCTTTTGTCTTACCCCTTCCAACCTAAATCGCAGCGCCTTTGTTAGCCCTTTTGAAGTTTGCCGGGTTTCCTAACCATTCCACTCTATTAACTATGATCGAAGTAACTGCGAATAGGAATTGCTGGTTTTCACTCAATCCCCTGAGATTCAAATGACAAAGGGCATGGCGGCCATGTTGGTGCCCCAACAAAAGAAGCTAACGAGGAATCTATTGTTTTAGGGCACCAACATGGCGGCTATAACGTCAAGTGAAAGCCAGCAATAAGTAGAAGTCATACGTACCTTTAAGATCTCTTTCAATATCTCAATACCGCCGATCGCATAGTGTAACACGGTCTTGTTTTCGGAGTCCCGAATATCAACATTAGCACCGTGGTCGAGGAGTATTCGAACCGACTCGATGCAGCCGTTTTCTGCAGCTAACATGATTGGTGTACGACCTTCGTGATCAACGGAATCGATTTGATCCATATCCTGAGTCACAGAGAAAATGGCATCAGCTATTTTGATTCCTGGTGGATTTCAAGTATTAATCATATACTCAACAACATTTCTCGATTCTGATTGGCTGAGAGCAGCCCAATTTCCGATTAATTCAGTGCAAAGTTGTAATTCAGCGCAGGAAGGTGAAATTCAGTGCAATTTCAGGGTTACCATAAGCAACATTATTTTTTAAAGGAATCCCTGGCTGTTGGAACAAGTTGCCGTTAAATTGTTGCCAAAATGGTCTAAGTTGAAAATATGTTGACAAAATTGTAAAATATATTTTAGTTTTTGAAGAAATTGGACGTGAGTACGAGCCATGTTGGGCACGGGCGCCGCCATCTTGGATGTGATGACGTTTTATTGGCGGTCCCTATTGTTACAAGACAAAAGCTTATTGTTTTTTTGACAATAGGGACCGCCGTGAAACGTCATCAGATCCAAGATGGCGGCGCCCGTGCCCAACATGGCTCGTACTCATGTCCAATTTCTTCAAAAACTAAAATATATTTTACAATTTTGTTAACATATTTTCAACTTAGACCATATTGGCAACAATTTAACGGCAACTTGTTCCAACAGCCAGGGATTCCTTTAAGAAATTCGGTTTCCTAGCTGACTCAATGAAATAAAAAACGGTTGCCTTGCTTGCACTTGTATGGTGTCCTTGACTACATGCGCGCCTTTGCTGTCGTAAATTCATTAGTTTTTAGGTAAATTATTAACAAAGAACCGGCTGGGTTTTTTGGTGCAATTAGCGATAAATACGGCTCGTAATATTTCCAAATTGTGATTAAATATTTGAATATCATTCGTTAATTGCACCAAAAACCAGACGATTACATATACTAATTACATCCATTTTGAAATCACTGGGGCTTCCTGTAATTTGATTGGTTGAAAATAGTAGAATTTCAGACCAATCGCATCCTTGGTGTCTGTAAATCACATACTTTGCTGAACCAATGAAAACACAGGAACCTCACAAACCAGCCAATCAAATCAGAGGATTTGTGAAGCAATTTCAAAGGGAATATATTTTTTTGCTCTAAACGTTTTCTCTGAACATTGAGTACAAACTACAGCTGCAATGGATTAGATTTCAAAAGTGATATAATTAAGTGGAAATAGAACTGAATGGGGTACGTGCAATTTGTACAGGAAATCATATGGTATCAGTCTCGTGCAATTCGGGATAAATTTGAACGAGTGAGTTTTCAAAGAGTATCAAAATTGCACGAGCCCGCAGGGCCAGTGCAATTTGAGCTCTTTGAAAACTCACAAGTTCGAATTTATCCCGAATTGCACGAGAATACCATATGATTTCATTTTAATCATACACTCTACTGAATATGATTAGGTCTGAAATCACACCCTTTATTACAAACTGCATTCCTTCTACGCGATCATGCATGCAATTCTTTGTAATCCGGCAGTTGCCGTATGCCCGATTTAGGACCAAAATTGCATTCCACTCAGTTTTATTACATTTACTAAGCTAACATTTACTTGCAATGGTTGGAGCATGAACGTAATGCAAACCTGTTTCAGTAAGTAGGCAATAACTTCATGATGATTTGACTGAGCAGCCCTGTGGACAAAAAATAACTGACATCAAAACAGGGCGTTATACCTAGATACATTTGGGTGACGATAACTAGCTAGGGCGCTGTGCGGTCCTAAAAGTAATTATCTTTAACAGTTAGGCTTGTAATAGCTCGCGATCGAAGTTTCTATTATAACAATAGAGTGTGTCTGTCGAGGGACTATATTATAACAACAGAGTGTGTCCGTCGAGGAACTATCGGGTGATAGTTGTGCGTTCTCAGCCAATCAGAATTGAGATAGTGAGTAAACTGTATAATAATTAGAGTGAGTTGATCCAGTTTAGGATCGACAGAGTTCTTACTTGTGTACAGGTAACATCCCGTCTTGGTCGGGAGGAGGGTCAAGAATAAACGCAACAGCCTTCATCATAATGTCTAGAATGTCCATGTAGCCGTACGAACAGGCGAGATGTACTGGCGTACTGCCATCAGATGTCTGCAGGACATTATAAAATAACTGAGCTGTTAGAACAAATGCTCTGGTTGGTTGAAAACCGTTTCCTAAAACTCTATGGTAACATAGCCAGTTGCGCCCTTTGCGCTCGTATTCCCAAGTAGCCACTTTGAATTCTCCAAAGCATAGAATTATTTTTTATTTGAAGTGGGAACTATACTTAGGGGACGTTCGATTGACCGTATTCCGGAATACGAATTACATACATCGCTTGTATCGGGATTTTGTAGTCGCTGGAATACTAAATGTATGTATCCTGAATATCATATATCAGCAAGCATTTGCAGCTTACAGCGCAAAATGTTGAACCAGTGATTTCCAGAGTCCATGCCATATATTCTTATTCCGGAATACAGTCAATCGAACACGCCCTTAGCTATACGTGGGGGGTGGGGGACGGGGGTCTGCGAGGACGTACCAGCTAATTTTCAGGTATGTTATTAAAATAACAAAAAAATAGAAAACGAATAAACAGCAAAAAATACATAACAGCAAATAAAGGAATTAATAAATGAATTAAGTAATCATTATAGGCTATTACAATTTGTATATAAAATTGACTGCTTAGCAGTGATGTGAAGGTCTAAAACAATATTTTAAAATAGAAATTCTAAATATGTGAAGTACCTCTCCCCTTTAAACTCCAACCCCACTAGAAATGTGCAATTTAAATGTTCTAACATCCAACCCCATGAAGTTAAGCTACTAATATCAATTTGCTAAAATGTTGTTAAAAAGTTAAATATCGAAACATATTAAGTTAAAAACCGGCTGGATCTAATTTTCATTATCCTGTTATAAAAGAAGCGTAGCTGATACATTTCTTAGTGTTTCTATAATTATATGGAAACACGATAAATGTTTTCTATTTCTTAAATGGGACACAGATAAACAGTAAAACACCTCAAGTAATTTCGTTTTCTCCTGAACGAGTAAGTTGAACTAATTTAGGGGAGCCGGGGTGGCGCAGTGGTTAAGTGCTTCGCCTCTCGCCTCTGTGGCCCAGGTTCGCTCCCCGGACGCCGCGCCATATTTGAGTTGAGTTTGTTGGTATCTCGCCCTTGCTCCGAGGGTTTTTCACCGGGTCCTCCGGTTTTCCTCCCTCCACAAAAACCAACACGCTAAATTACAATTCCATCTTTGGTTTAGCCAGGTCCTGGTTTTGATCAGCCCCTATGGTTTTTTCAGGTCCCGTTAGAAATTCACATTAAATTCAATATCACAATCTACCTTGACTGAGTGAGGTGCGGCTCCTTCTTCAAGGCACAGTTCTACTACCTGAAAAGATAAGCACAACGTGTAAGAATTATAGAACAAATAGTGTATACCTCACAAGTAAATAGTGCTTTTCGCGCGCTCTGATTGGCTACTGAAACTCGGAATATCCTGCATAGTGCTTTTCGCGCGCTCTCATTGGCTACTCCGGAGGTGAATATCATTTGCTATTCACCTCCACTTCGGTCTCGGTTTTCGGTCTCGCGCGTGAAGAATTCACTTGTTACTGGCTTTTTTGAACTTTCTGAACTAATTATTCCCCAGTCAGTGTCGGTGACTAGCGTGGATATTTACCTCCACTTCGGAAAATAATTGTTAACTATCCCATGAGTACGAACCACTTAGATTGCTCGATCTACCAAGGTTGCTAAGGTGGTATACAGCTGTTTCAAAAAGGTTGTCCCGGACAAAGGGAAAACGACAAGCGACAATCCCTTTCCGAAATGGATTGTGGTTGCAGCTGAAAGTCTGGTGAATTTCGTTTGTTTTTGGGTCAAAACTTTTAAGACGAATATTAATGGTCTCCTGTGAATCGATTTTCCAGTTACACTGTAGTTTATCTGTTTCGCACAACTGGACAGTTATACCCACAATCCATTTCGGTCTAGGAATGTCGTTTGCCGTTTCTCCGGGACAACCTTTTTGAAATAGCTGTATACATACATGGAAAGGTATTGCTAATACAGATACAAGACGTCTAACTCACCTTCGCCGAGCCACTCTCGACAGCTAAATATAGCAGTGTACTCCCTAACCCATCAGCTTCAAACAGTAAGTCATCTTTAGGTATCCCTTGACCTTTGGCTGAAATACAATGACATGCCATCTTAAGTATTTCGTAGATTGAAAGCATTCTTCTCGAGTTACTTATATTAATTTGTATGCATGTTCGTTCTTTTCCAGTCGTGTTCAGATTATTAGGTACTTATTGACTGAGGGAGGGTCGGACGGGAATTATTTGGCTCGAGGTCATGACGTACGGACCGAGCGCCAAAAACGACGAAGGGTCAAATAATTTCCCATCTTTCCCCTAACTCAATCAATAAGTTTCTTATCATATGACCACTTAATTTCAATCATTATTAATAACGGCAAAACAACAAGCATAAAATCGAGCATGGCAGGACGGCTTTTTCCGGGCCGCTCACATCAATCACGTACGGCCCCCATCACGTGCCCTTTTTATTTATTTTTAATGGCAAGTGCGCGCGGGGTCGTATGGGTAATATGATAATATTGTGTACGTAGAGTATGTTAGAGCAGATTTCGCATGAGTGGGACAAACTACAGCACTGACTACAGCACGGTTACCGTATGGCATGCCGTGACGTTGAAATGGTTTCCCATTGTTTTTGTCCTGCTGATCCAATCAAATCACATAATTACAGTACAGCACGGTGACGGACATGCCGTAGTTTGTCCCACTCATACGAAATCTACTCTAGGGCTAGCGAAAGGTCTGTCAAGATTTCGGTGTGCTCGTCTTTTCTAGACTTTGGTCAAGCGATCGAAAACTAGACTGTGAGCAAGTCCCTTTATTGTTCTTGGTCACAAGCTGTACCTGTTCATGGCCGAGCGAGATTGAGCACGCGTCAAATTCCCTTGACGTAGGGGATGGGGGAAAATAAAACTGTGTGCTCGAACGCTCGTAAAATATTGGATTTTAGTAGAAACCAGCTAGTTACCCCCCTCTGCCCAGTCCCAGAAGTCATCAATGAAAATGTTCCAGAATTTGTCACTTTGCACCCCCGTTCCCCAATATTCATGACCTCCCTACGTCCCTGCACCCTTAATAATAGACGATTACAGGATATAGCAATTTTAATGTATAAAGTGAAAAACAATTTATGCCCTAAGTACATCCAGGATCTGATATAACTATTAATAACAGTATAACGATAACCTAAGGAATTCTGATCATACAATTTCTCGATTCAATACAGTTACTTATGGCAAACATAGTATAAGTTACGAAACTGAGTGCCTGTTAAGTCACTACCTACCGACTGGAGAATGTCCTAATTGTGTTTCTTATGTTTCAACTAGACTTTAATTGTAGATAAAGAGGATATTACATGGCCGCGCGGAGATACGGATTTTATCTTCGAGTGTTGATGAAATATCTTACGAGTGAGCGCAGCGAACGAGTAAGATACTCATCAACACGAGAAGATAAAATCCGTATCTCCAAGCGGCCATGTAATGTTCTGTTTAATATATAATTATTGATGAAATACTAGTTTCAATCTCTTACTAAAAAGGCTAGAAATCTTTGAAATCGAGTCATATTTTCAAGTGATATCTTCACGTGTGAAGATATCATTTATATCTTCACGTGTGAAGATATCACTTATTAGAAAGAAATATACACTGGTATTTCATCGAAAATTATATATTAAAAATATATTTGTAACAATTTTAGATACTTTTATAGATTTTAATAGATAAACATACTCAAAATATTTTTTTCGGTAGAATAGTGTCCCCAGTTGGTCGACTGTACATTCCGCTATATTTGCCATATAGACACTTAAGGTGGCTCGCCTGGATTTTCCAGGGACGCACCATACCCACTTTGAACGGCTCATACTCCACTGTAAGAGCACGATCGGGCTAGCCACTTCATCCATTTACTAGAAATAGAATACACTTTCCAAAAATGTAGGTTTGTTTGACATCGGTGTTACCGTAGCAACACAGCGTCGACGTCATGTATTTTACATATTATCAATTTTCTCGAAATCTAGACCTAAACCTTTAAAACGGCCTAGTGTGCCTTGTAGTCTAAATGTAGGCCTTCAAGACTGCAAAGTTTGAAAAAATTGTATGAGAGCGTTTTCGGAAAAAAATGGGTTGAATATTTTCATTCAAAAAAATTAACAATTCGCCTTACTTCCTGTTTAGTCGTCGAGAACTATGTTTTCCGGACCGATTCAAGCGATGTTTTTAGCATATTACATACCTGGCATAGGACTACTTCCCATGAAAATTTGATTCCATTTGCTTTATTCGATTTCGGTTTATGGAATCAAAAGTAATGTCATAAATATGCTCATTTTATTCAAAATAGTAACGTATTTGCTTAGGAAACTGTAATTCGAAAACTAGTCGATAAATATCTTTTTAAATCTTTTCACCTGAAATTCAGCATGTACTCTCCGGACCCTGTAAATTTTAAGTGCATTGAATCATTTTAAGGGCGCAAAATAAAAAGAAAAACATAGGGAACTTTTACATTCATCCACGCAAGCTTCATTGCTGTATCATTTTGTTTATAGCTTGTGCCTTTCCGAAATTTCTCTTTTGTCTAGATTCTACATACTTGTGTGCTTTTGAACTAACAAGTTTACCATGCACGCTTGCTACGCTTCGCTACTGCCAGAACGCTCGTGCAAATTCTGTTCTTAGTACAATGACATGTAAATTAGCTAAACCGTGAAGCTTGGTAGTGCGGGAGGATGATGTGTGCTTTTAGTAACCAGATCGGGAAAATGTGCCCGTGACGTCTAGACCACATTTTCTAAATATCAATTAAAAACGAGATTTTGTACTAGTGATATTATAAAACCTTTTGTAAATAAATATTATAAGTTATATATTATAGGAACCAATGGATCTCTGGTTGGCACATTAATGACAATGGATGACGACACACGAAACATCGCCATAACAGCGTTACAACTGGCAGCGTGACTATTGTACTAAGAACAGAATTTGCACGAGCGTTCTGGCAGTAGCAAAGCGTGCATGGTAAACTTGTTAGTTCAAAAGCACACAAGTATGTAGAATCTAGACAAAAGAGAAATTTCAGAAAGACGCAAGCTATAAACAAAATGATACAGCAATGAAGCTTGCGTAGATGAATGTAAAAGTTCCTTTTATTTTTGTTTTTATTTCGGGCCCTTAAAATGATTCAATGCTCTTGAAATTTACAGGGACGAGGTAGTACATGTTGAATTTCAGGTAAAAAGATTAAAAAAAAAAATTATCGACTAGTTTTCGAATTACAGCTTCCTTAGCAAATACGTTACTATTTTGAGTAAAATGAGCATATTTATGACATTACTTATGATTCCATAAACCGAAATCGAATAAAGCAAATGGAATAACATTTTCATGGGAAGTAGTCCTATGCCACAGGTATGAAATATGCTAAAAACATCGCTTGAATCGGTCCGGAAAACACAGTTCTCGACTACTAAACAGGAAGTAAGGAGAATTGTTTATTTTTTGAATGAAAATATTCAACCCAATTTTTTTCGAAAACGCTCTCATACAATTTTTTTAATCTTTGCAGTCTTGAAGGCCTACATTTAAACTACAAGACACACTAGGTCGTTTTAAAAGTTTAGGTCTAGATTTCGAGAAAATTGATGATATGTAAAATACATGACGTCACGCTGTGTTACTATGGTAACACCGATGTCAAACAAACCTACATTTTTGTAAAGTTTATTCTATCTCTAGTAAATGGGTGTAGTGTCTATCCCGACCGAGCTCTGACAGTGGAGTATCAGCCGTTCAAAGTGGATATGGTGCGTCCCTGGAAAATCCAGGCGAGCCACCTTAAATAAAGTTTATATATTATCATATAAATATAATTCAAAAACTCATGAATAATTAATGAGCATTTTGTCCAATCCGATGAAGGAAATCAGTCACGTGTATGCTCCTTTATACCTGATAAAATCTCATTCTAAAAGGCCCGCGGAGGGATTTGAATTCTGTCCCGGAGGGAAACGGGGTTAATGATTGAGACAATGGAATTTATATTGATGTTTCAGCTTTCTCACTGAATTGCTAATTAGGATGAACGTTTTATATAAAGAATATTAATGAACATGAAATTTTATATAAAGTTTCATCCTAATTAAGAATTCACTGATAAAGACCCAAAGATAGCAAAAAGTACACGGAACATAATGTACCTAGATAATAAATTTTGCACTAAATTTACTAATATCAGCAGACTACCGAGATACACAGATAATATTTTTAAAATGAAATTATCCAACTACCATTACTTGTTTACCGAGCACTGTTTAGTTCCAATTATTAAACCAAACTCAAAGCCGTAAAATTATAAAAACGTGCATTAAACTTACATATTTTGTGCCGGAGTCAAAAATTTAGTGTCTGCCGTCATGTCAGTCACGTCGCTTTCCAAGTCTTGAACTTTATCGAGATAAACCACGACACCAAATCCTTCAAGTGCAGATTCTTCTTGCATTGCGAAATGCCGCTTCAAACAACATAGTATGGTAATTTTTTCATATCATCCCCTTGAGATGTTCGTAATTGCAGGCGGTGATTACTCGAATATTTTGCATGGCGTTGTGAATACAAAGGTTCAATGGTTCATTAAGTTACCAATCCCTTGAGATGTGCGTCTTTCTTTCATTGCATTCTTAAAGCGTTTTTGAAGCCGTTTAAAACACTCACAGCACGTGTTTTATCAAGTCTAAAAATTCTCGGGCTCCGCCCTCGAATTTTTAAACTTGATAAAACACTGCTGTTCGTGTTTTAAACAGTACTTAGCCAATCGCTTAAAGGCTCGTTGTATACGAAATAATACGAATTTCTCGTGAATATTCGCCCGTATTCCATAGAAAACCATGAAATAACCAGTAATTAATATTATTATTGCTCGTTCTCGCCGTAAAACAAGATGCTCGCCTGCTCGCAAATGTTCGACTTGGCCATACCCTAGTCCTTACGTTTTAAAACACGAGCTGTAACTCACCGTGAAGAAATAGACAAACCATGACGTCATAGGAGGCATGCAATGCCGCATGCGCAAGAGGTGTCATCCACTTGTGGTCACGTGCAAGTAACTTTGCGTTGTTCTTCAACTGACACGATAGCAAATGTTAATTTAGCATCAGGCGGGAACAAAACCATTTTTACCATCGCGTGGTTGTTTAAACGCACTTGTACGAGATCGCTAGTACAGTGTAAAGTAATTCATGATTAGATTTACTTGACCCAAACACGAGGAAAAGTAAACTCAGTCATGGATAACTCTAGGCTCGGTTTCCAGCCGTGGGGGTTTCGGTGAGCCCGCGATCCTCTCCCCACTCACGGCTGGGCGCGCGAGCTAAGACATTGTTGGTTTTAGCCAATCACAAACTTGCCACTCAAATCCTGTCGCTGAATTGATTTGCATAATTTACATTGTAAACTTTTGAAAGCCGGACCAAAGACTTTTGATTGCTGTTCCAAAATGCGTTTAAATTTGCTCTGGAAAAGTTTGGTTTCGAAGAATTCAAGGATTCACACAAAGAAGCAGTAAGAAAGTTAGTTTTCGGGTGAAGACACTTTGTCAGTAAACGCACTGGCTCTGGAAGTCACTTGGGAAACCGTCAGCTCAAAGGTCGCAGCTCGTAATGTTGAGTCATTTCTCATTTAACTTTACCGATGCAAGACCAAGGTAGCCCGGCTATTCTTACTTCAAAGAAAATTAGTGCTGCCTTTATCGGTGAAGAAAAGACTGACGACTCCATATTAAAAGCTTTTAAGAGTTATATAGAAGAGAGGAAATCACGTCTGACGCAGGCTATGTTTACGCGTTTAACTCTGCAATCACCGATTCACTTGAAAATCGCTGCATCAAATGAGTTTTACAATTCTTCAAGTCCTATGTACTAAGTTTGTACAATTTATGTCTCCAAGACATACTCTACACAAGTACTAAGCGGGAATACTCGACTCTAGCTCAGAGTTCTGAGATAACATCTGAACTTAATTTTTATCCCCGTACAAATTTCGGCTTTTAATTTCTGTCAGCGAGTGTCTCAACAGCCGGGGTTTCCTTTAAAACTTGTACTGTGAACATGAGGGCTAATAATAACAGGTATTAAATTAAACCTTTACCTACGTCGAATTAATTTCACACTTGGAGTTATGTGTTTTGAAAGTTTACGCGGAATCGAACCATAAATGAATAATATTGAAGTTAATCAGATGACGTCACGGACACGGCGTGTTGACCGCGCGCCCAGCCGTTAGTGGGGGGAGGCTTTGGAGAAACGACACCCCAACGGCTGAAACCGAGCCTAGGATAACTCTCGCTAAAAACGAATATTGATTGCGCGACAGACCAAAACGATGTTTGGTTTTAATTTAGGAATTCATTGGCTGGTAATTACAAAACATTGTTTTACAGTCAATAGAATAAAACTAAGTAAAACCAAATTAATTATTAGCAATCACTTGTAACTTTCGACATTTAATTACAAGTCGCTATATTAGTACCCTGCGAGAAGAGCCTTCCTTAAACTCCCCACGAAAAGTGAGACAAAAAGAAGGGTCTGCTGCATTCGTGTTGTTTCATCCTGAGCTACTGAGCTTGACAAAGCCTGTTAAAACCGGTTTATCAGCGCGCGGCAATTTTTTTATTTAAACTGATGGCCAAACCTGGGCCCAGCTAACTGGAATCTCTAATTAACATGGAAATAGCCACTTTCATCTCAAAGAGCACCTATGAATCAAAAAGTTTTGACAGTTGTAATACTATATAGGATGAAATTCCGAAAACATATCAAGGATGGGATTTAAAGACTTGTATGGGATTTTGCAGTCTTGCGTAAACGTAATTTGCATAATGTCAAAGTTAAAAGTTATAAGGAGAAATAACTCTTCATTCCTATACTACGCAACACGCTTAACGCGTACAAAATCATAATAACACTACAACTAGTGGAGTGTGACAGTGCCGGATGGACAGCAGCAAACGGTTTCTATTCATGAGATGTTTAGCCAATCAGAATTCTCGATTTGTACCACATGCACAACCTTGAAACCCCAGTAAAGGCCCGCCCACAGGACTTTGAAATAGATTTCAAAGTCCTGTGAGCGGTCTTGCCCCTGAAAATTCACGTCTGTCCTATTCTGCTCTTCCAGACCTCTTTTCAGAGCTGCGACGACCTGATACGGAGTGGTGCCAGGATACCTCTTCCTTCTTTTCCAGTCACTTCTTGGACAAACTTCCCAATCCAGTAGTTAAGCGATCCAGGAGTCATATCTACGATGTCTTCGTTCAGGCTTTGTACGCTCTTCAATTCAGGCGCTTTTTTACTTCTCTGCTCATTCCAATCGTTGAACAATTTCATTGCCCATCGATTCTTATATTTAGTAGACAAAGGAACCGCTTCATCTAAGAGTTTCTTTTCTTCGGCTTCGTTACGCTCAAGACGAAATGTTTTCGCCGGTTGAAAGTCGTCCTCACTCGCCATAATAAAATACAAACTGAAGCCAATAATTTTAAACCCAGGCACATCAAATGAAAAAAATTACAATTCAAATATTATTCTAAGATGATGCCAGAGACAAATAAAGATAAGAAAACATACCCAAACCAAAAAACAATGTAATTATTTTGCTTTTGTACTTGTAGTTATTTAACATATGGCGAACAAAGAGATCACTCACAATGCAATGTAGTTTATTTTTCATAGGAAGTAAAGAATGTATATTTGACGTCGTTTAAAAACCTCGAAATCTGAATTTAACTGGGTTTACTCGGCTCCGCCTCGAACTGGAACTTATTGCTTGGGCTTTTTAAAAATATTACATCAAAATCCCATATCTTTTCGGGATTTCATGCTACACTATTAAAACTTTCCAAAAACGATCATTTATATATAGGTGCTCTTTGAGATGACTGTGGTTATTTTCATGTTAGAGATCAGTCTGCTGATTACATGTGAATAATACGTACGGCGGACGAAGGTGACACGTCTAAGTGACCGAGTGAGTCTGGGCACGAGAATAAAAAGCGTTGGCGCATGCTCAATACGAAAACAACACGAATGCTGCAGAGCCTAAGTCTACGCTCGCAGGTTACTCTATTAGATATTATTAGAGTAACAACCGAGAAGATAACCGTTTCCTTACCAGTAATTGGCACAGTGTTACGTTGTTAGCGTGTTCTAGTTGGGCGGCTGTGTGTAACGGTGAGCACCCAGCATTCCCGACCGAGTTGGGATCCGCGTGACCTTCCTTGAGAATAACCTGGAGTTGACACAGTTATGAAGATATGAGTACTTAAGGTAGACACTGCAACATTGCCAGCAATAGCAAAGTACAATTGCTTCGTGTGTCCACCTCTGCAATTGCTGCCTGCAATGTCGTAACGTGGTGCTCCGCTGGTCGATAAAAACGAAGGCTCTGGCGGCTTACACGGTTTAAGTAAATAATTTTCTAATAATAAACTCACAGTGAATTACAAATCAAGAAAACGTAGACCTGTTAAAGTCTTAGGCTTAGCGCTATGTAGGGTACTTTTGTTGTTTTTGGCGAAACATGACGCATACGTATCTAAAATTAGTAACAGGGTGCTTGCCTTTGTTTTCTTTCAATTTGGGGCGGGAAAATGGCGGGACTCGCGCGCGGTGGGCGCATCAAAAGCGCATGCGCGTGACGTTTTCCCGCGGTGTGTGTCAGTCCTATTTCAAAACAATTGCCAGCAATATTGCGTACAATGTTGCAGAGTGTGTTTGTGCCTTTCATTACGCAGCATCATTGGTCAATTTACTCGTGTCAATATTCATCACGTAATATTGTCAGTACCCCTCTGTCCTATATGTCACGGTGTAGCTAATTGATTGACGTGTAACGTTCAGCGATATGAGATCCACACTTGCGTTATGTTACCGTTACTATATCGATGTTTCCTGTCCGCACGGCGGTGTGTAGTGGCGTGTCCTCTCGGTCGTCATGCGCGTCGATGTCTGGTCTATGACTCAACAAGCACAGCACGATGTTCAGTTTTTGAGCTCCAACTGCACAGTGGAGAGGTGTTTTGCCATATTCATCGTGTGCGTTGATATCTGCAGGAAAACCACAGAAATATCTTAGTGCACCTCGGTTAATAGGGAGCTTAAGCAACCAGGACGATGACGGCTGTGACGACGGAACGTAGAAAAGTGTTTTCTCCCGAAATTTGGAGTTTACTATTTCCTTTAGTTGCCTTATATAACCGTATTTTCGAAAAATGTGATCGAACGATAAACGGCGTGATTTATTTTCTTACGTTCGCGTTCTCCTTTGCACGTAAAATGTGTTGTTTTT
Organism: Actinernus sp. WN-2022; assembly: GCA_030867875.1. Taxonomy (NCBI): domain Eukaryota; kingdom Metazoa; phylum Cnidaria; class Anthozoa; order Actiniaria; family Actinernidae; genus Actinernus; species Actinernus sp. WN-2022. The sequence continues at coordinate 82,292,428 of JAOWCC010000019.1, forward strand.
GCGTTGTGTTTTTTCAGAGAACGGTCAAAATGTTGGTGACTGCGTGCATTTACACGTACAGTTATTGTATTTTGTAATTAAGACTATTGTTTTATGCCGTCGTCCCAGGCATCGTCATTGTGGCTGCTTAAAGTGCATATTAGCCATGGCTAATTATATTTCTCACGAAGAGACTAGAGGCCATAGACAAAGGATTCCGGAATAAAAAGTTGATTTGATTGATTTGTTATGGTGTATTGGCCGTTCAAAGTTGCCCAAAAACCTGTCTTGGGTTGCCTGTGGACGAAAATCAAGCGCACGAGAGCGCTTACTGGGTCTAGTTTTGACGTCATCAACAGAACACGCTCGATGCGCCATTGCATTAAACGCTTGCCGAATAAAGCTCTCCGAAACGTTTAGCGCGATATTATCATCTTTCTCGGTTATCTATTCAATTATTTTGCAAATAAGCCAACGCTTTAAGCCAATTTATAACCTTTATAAATTTAAGTTAAAGTGCACCTAACCCCTTTTGCAATTTTTATACATATGAATCTTTGAAAGGTTTTGAGTACTTCTGTGAATAAATATTTGGCTTACATAGAATACTCTATGTTCTATGCTTGTTTGAAATGGTGAAAATTTCATCTTTCCTGACCCATGACCGCGTAAGAAAAAGACTGGGTCGATTCTTGATCTTACGTCATCTAATTCATTCCACTTTGCAATAATTTGAATAAATATTTAGCAGCTTGTCTAAAATAACTGTTTTCTTTACTAACAACTCACAGACTGTGTATATTCTCTATATATCGATGTTGTTGTGATAGAAAGGCGGCATGGACAATAATGCATTAATGAGGTGACGTAAGATCAAGAATCGACCCAGTCTTTTTCTTACGTGGTCATGGGTCAGGAAAGGTCAAATTTTCACCATTTCAAACAAGCATAGAACATAGAGTATCCTATGTAAGCCAAAAATTTCTTCGCAGAAATACCCAAAACCTTTCAAAGATTCATATGTATAAAAAGGGGTTAGTTGCACTTTAATATGACAACCATATACTGACCTAATCTGCAATATGATATGCCCAACAAAGCCAAACCTGCCTTTGTTTACGTCCAAAGTTCATCCTGATCGCATGCCACTGTAAGCATGCCATTTTCAGCTGGCCAATCATATTGAAGCTCTCGCGGCAGAGCGTCTTTGTCACTCAAACCCGCGACCTATTCAGTTCACTGTGTCAGTCAAAAGCAATCTCTTGGTCAAGCCGGTTGATACAAATTTCCCACCCACCCATCCCCTTTGCTGTTTAGCATATTGCAGTTTGGGTTCAATTTGGTATGTATATATAAAATTACCCATTTTGTCACTAGCTTACAAGGGTATGCATATGTTGACACCATACTATAGTTTATATTGTAAAAAAATACTATTTACAAAGTTACTGCTAATAAGCAATCGATTCGCTGTTATGAACTATATCAAGAAACTGATTAATGAGCTTGCCCATTAGTAGATGACTCTTACAGTAATAGTCAGGAGTTGACAATATTACAAGATTCGATGAAATGTAATGTGTAAACTTGGATATTGTTGTGAATTCGAACTGATTGTAGGATAAATATATTTAAATTACAATAAAAGGATGGGTTTGGGATGAAGTGCTCCCGTACAGGTCACCCTTTGCTCCATAGACTCACACGATTGGTTATTTGGGGCGTCGTGCCCCCTTCAAAAAATATAAGGACCTTACCCATGGGGTATTATGAATCCGCCCTGGTAAGGATCGGGGGATTATGACCCCCGCGAGAGGATTGGGGCCTCTCACCAGCATAAGGACCTTACCCATGAGGGATTATGAATCCCTGGGAAGGATTGGGGGAATGACCCTCAGGGGAGGATTTGAGCTCCCGTTGCCATGGTAACTTAGACCTGAAAGCAATATGTGCCTCAACCTGAGTACTTCATTCCACAACCCCTTTACCCCACAAGCTGTTATATGTCTCACTTATTTCAATGGGTTAGGAGCATTAATACCCGCCAAGAGACGAGTTCTGTTGATGACGTCACGTTTTATTCTCGTCCCATGGCCCACTCCCCGAACGTGCGCGGAAATTATTCTACATTTGGAGATTCAGACGCTAAAAAATAATGAAAACATTTTTATTTTGAAATTGTGAAGTTTTTTCCCTACCTTTTAAGGTCTAAGCTGTCAAAAAAACATAACTGGCCAGGGCTTATATGCACTTTAAGCCCGGTTTCCATATGATCGCAGCGATCGCAGGATTCTTTTGTTCTGCGTATAAATTTACGCTTCGATTCACACCGAACAAAAGAATCTTGCGATCGCTGCGATCGTGGGCTTTAAGGTTCCTAATACTTTGTGTGCGTTAGAGACAACAGTAGGTTTTGCAGGAAACAGTCACGTGCTGATATATTACTTCAATAACCAATGAAAAAAAAGAATCGCGCTTCTGATTCCATGGCAAAGGCTTTATTGGATGGCAAACAATTTTCAAAAATGCAGTTTTAGAAGATTAGAGGTGGAAAATATAGCATTTACAAACACGTTTTGCTTATAATACTACCGATCCCGTACAAGTGCCTTTAAATAAATGAGGTCAGATTTGTTCAGTGTCAACCAGTACAACAAAGTGACTGTATAATATTCCTGCAGAAGTCCCATTTAAACATTTCATCTGAAGGGTGTTTTATAGCAAGATCATATCCACCTGCCGGTGAACTCTTGTCATGAATAACGAACGGAATAATCTTATTTATAACTCCTAACTGATGGTATGATTAGGACACTGATAATTTCTATAATTCGGTATGTCAATCGAATTGAACCTGCAAGTTAATTTAAAACAAAACTACAAAAATAACACCCCGAGATAGAAGAGACATACCAACTGAATGTCCTGATATGCTTTTCAAACTTTTTGGATAGAGGATGGCAAAGATTTAAAGTGCACCTAACCCCTTTTGCATTTTTTATACATATGAATCATTGAAAAGTTTTGAGTACTACTGTGAATAATCTTATTTTGCTTACATAGAATACTCTATGTTCTATGCTTGTTCGAAATGGTGAAAATTTGACCTTTCCTGACCCATGACCGCGTAAGAAAACGACTGGGTCGATTCTTGATCTTACGTCATATAATTCATTCCACTTTGCAACAATTTGAATAAATATTTAGCATTTTGTCTAAAATAACTGTTTTCTTTTATTACTAACAACTCACAGACTGTGTTTATTCTCTATATATCGATATTGTTGTAGTAGAAAGACACCATGGAGAATAATGCATTAATGAGGTGACGTAAGATGCTCTAAATTTATCTTAAAAGCAGTAGTTTTTATCTACTCGAGTCTTTGTCATCCTTCATCAAATTAAATTATCTCAAATTTTCGGGCCCTTTAAATATCGGTCACATATGACCGATAGCATAAATAATTCTTATTCACTTGCGTTACGTCCGAATAATATGAAACTTGATGTGTGACTTGATTAGATTATTAGCCAATCACTGGCTGGATTTCAGTGAATTCAAGCTATGATTGGTGGAGATTTCTACTGTGAAGCAAGCTGAGTTGAGCGAAGTCACAGGGCGAAGCAGGCGAGGCCTCCGAAAAAATGTTCTACTGACCAGGTTTTGAGGTTTGTTTTGGATGACGAAGAGTTTGATACATCTGACAGTGATCGTGAAGGAATTTCAAGCGGTGAACTGCCGAATTTCGACGATGAAATCGAGGTATGTTCCACGACTTCAACTACTACAAGTGATATGTGAGCACGTGCTAGCACGACTGAGTGCTTTAGTATGCCGTAAAATTAGTATTTACATCAATTTTGCACGCTTGGAACCTCTCATCCTTTATGATGAACAAATGTGGAGAACAAAATTGGCAAGCTTTCACTAAAAAGCACAAAATTAGGCCGAGAAATGAGCATTATGAAATGTTTCAATTTAGCGAGCGTCGTGAAATGTGACACTTTGGCACCTTCCAAATTTACTGTGTCATTTGCGTTAGCTCTCGTAATACCAGTTCTTCCGCTCAATCTATTTCAGTCAAGATTGCTGAGCATGTTGCCAACATAACAAGGTAACTTTTTGCTTTGAAAGTTTTATTATCCAACACACAATGCTGTGTCAATTTCACAATTTACCAATATTTGATGGTAAACGCGTGCTAATCATATGTTAATTAATGCTAATTTTTGCTATTATGTTACATCTAGTTGTATTCTAAAAGTGTTTTTTATAGATCTTTAAAATTATGTATAGCTTTCCATAATATATATATATTTAGTATAAACCAACTAGTGGACTATTACGAATCCTGCATTCTGATTGGCTACCCTATTATAGGTATATTTGTGATAGCCCATGGTAGACAAAAACCGCACGCATTTTCACGAAATAAAAAAAAAATTCAACTTCAATTTGTTTGTTCCTATTATTTTCTACTGTCCAACTAGTTAGTTTATACTAAAACAATTAGACCTCTCGTCCTCATGGGCTACGAGTTAAATAGCCCATTCGGCTGCGCCTCATGGGCTACTGACTCGTAGTCCATTCGGGTTGCGGGTCTAATTGTTAAATATATAGGCAAGCCTATGAGCGCAGCTCCCAGTAATGAAATATGCAGACGGCATGCACGCGCATATATGTAATGCCAATTAATTTCCGAAAATTAAGGAATGGTCAATGCTTAGCGTAAATCGAGTTCTGGATGCACGCGGATAGTTCGGAGAGCACGATGGTAGCGAAAGAGTTGCTCGAGGCGTAGCCTCCTTGCAGGCTCTGGTTAATTTGGGGTTCCTGTGGTGGGAGAGAGGAGGGGGAAAGAGGATATAGAGAAAGGAATTTAAAGTAGGACTTTGAATCAGTATTTTACGCATTAAGACAAAAACATTACACTGATCATCGAGATAATTTAGAAAATCACAAATTCCCATAAATGGAGGATTGAATTTAAAGGACAGGGCGACGTTAAAAGCCATAGATTCGGGACTCTTAAACTTCGCTAGAGTCACCGTATTACCCGTACATTTTTCTTGTCTTCTCACTAATACAATACAATACAATACTTTATTTATCCACGTTACACCTAAGAGCTTTTCACAAGCTCGTTCTAATGTGAATGTGAAATTAAAAAGTCTAAATTGAACAGAATATATATCTTAATTATAAACCCTATATATATATATATATAATAATAATAATAATATATCTAAAAACTATAAGTTCAAACATTAAATATCGTCAGGCGGTGACTAAGCTAAGGATTTCTGCGCACAAATTGCCTGTTGAGTCTGGCCGATATAAAAAAAATCCACATGATGAACGTGCTCGTACAATGTGCGATTTGGGTGAAGTAGGAGACGAATTTCACTATTTAATGACTTGTAATAACAGGAATTTTATAACTCTTAGGGAAGATTTCATTAATAACCTGTTGGATGTAAACAGTTCATTTCGATATTTTAGTAAGCGGGCTTTGTTTTTATATATAATGTCAATGAAGGACGATTCGATTATGAAGTTTTCAGCCAAATATTGCTATGATATCATTGTCTTGTTCAATGCTTGTAATACTTCTTAGTTTTGTATTTAGGTGTTTATACAGTTGTACTGTTATTACCGTAATTCCAATGTACCGTTGTTGGTATAAGGATTAAAGTTATTATTATTATTATTAAACATATGACGTGATAATAGAGTTTGTATTGATTTTTTATCGTGGTAAAAATAAAGGTAATAACATATTGCAATAAATGTACCTTGAGTGTCCTTTTCTTATGTCCTTGGGTATTTTCTGCTATTTTGGGCTAGTTTGGATCGGTTTTAGAGAGTTTTTGATTTTTGTGATCTCTCTCTATTTAGCAAATTTCCTCTGGTTTTCCGTGGTGTGGACTCTTATTTACCACGATTTACGTCATCACATGGTCAAAATTTGTTGTGGACTCACGAGGCGGAGCCAAGTGAGTCCACAACAAATTTTGACCATGTGATGACGTAAATCGTGGTAAATAAGAGTCCACACCACGGAAAACCAGAGGAATTTTTTTTTTTTACAACAATATTAGAAAACTCGTACAAGGAAGTTTCGTTACAAAGCGTGACAGCTTTGAAAGAGCCAGCGTTGTCTATAACTTTCTCGCGTCAGCACCGTTGTCTGGACTCTCATTTACCACCGTACTTCAACCAATCAGATCGCGAGATTACCGGCAGTTGTGGTAAAAAATGAAATGACTAATTATAGAGAGAGATATCAAAAATTAAAAGCTCTCTAAAACCGATCCAAAATAGCCCAAAATAGCAGAGAATACCCAAGAAAAGGACACTCGAGGTACATTTATTGCAAAATGTTATTTCATTACCTTTAGTTTTACCACGATAAGAAATCAATAAAAACTCTATTATTGAGAAGACAAGGAAAATTTCCGGGGGAAAACGGTGACTCTAGCGCGCTACTTGCGCGAGCAATTACCGTAGGATTTGTAAGAGCCACAAATCGTGAGCTTGGGCTGCCTGTGGTCGGGCGGGCAAGAACATGTCACTAAAATTTCACTCTCATGCTATGTGTATGGTGCTCGGCTCCGCTATAATTCTCAACATTTTAGGAATTATGAATTTTAGTTTACAATGGACCATTTTTACCACTTTTGGTCTTGTCTGGAAAGAACTAAGCGTGCTCAGGGATTCTGAGATTTGAAAAACAGCAGTCATGTGAACGATGACGTCACAAACCCGCGCATAATACCTTTCTAAATGCGCCGATGAGGGTGAAATGAAAATGGCAAACAAGTAAACAATTATGATGTGAAAACCAAAATAGTCTTCTAAGACCTGTTACCGGTGAACGACTGTAGGCAAAATGAATCGAAGCATGCCTAATATAACATGTCTTAATAATTATGCTTGAGTGAGCAAATCTTCAACAAACTAAAATAAACGCTACACCTGCCACTGTACTAATGTTCCGAACCTAATTAGATAAACCGCCCAATTATTATACTTTGTTTCAATTGCGTTCGGCATGAGTGGACTTGGAACGGCGTCTGATGATAGATCAATGCAGGGGCGTCACTCTACGCAGGCTATGATTAGTACACTTACCTTTCCCGGCAGACAGAAAAGCCTCCACATCCTCTTCCTTACCGCTAAGAACGGCTCGGTGAAGGCAGCCATGATGCTCACGATTAAACCGTAAATTAATACGACTCTGTAAAGATCAATTTAGATTCCTGTTAGTGACTCGGCCATGGCGTGCGCATGGACCTTATTCATAACTGCGTATTTCCGTTTCAATAGTTTATTCACATGTGGGCACGGCACTCCTAACTTGGGCACGGCACTCCTAACTTGGTCACGGCACTCCTAACTTTGGCACGGCACTCCTAGCTTGGGCACGGCACTCCAAACAGGCGTCTCAGGGTCTCGTCACCCCTACCATTTACACGACAAAAATAAGGAGCCGTGCCGAAAATAATTGGCACGCGTACCAAAATTTAGGATTACCGTGCCCAAAATGCTTGTCGTGTATAACGGTCTTAGACACTCGACGTCAAGAGGATCAGAGATAACGTCACCAAGAGAACATCACCTAAGAGAACCGATCTCCCATATTGGGGTCCCTCCCCATGATAGTCTGCGCCGATTTATTTTAGTTGGGCTATTTTTACCACTCTATCCGATTGGTTATTGGTGTCACGTGTCCGAAGGACCCGGCGGGCGGCGAGATCAGAAGAATGCATTCAGTGTTTTACTATAACCAAAGCATTCACAATTTTCTACTTTCACGACAGTAACTCTACAGATTCATATTGATTACGGTGTTGCAAAAGCATGCCGATTATATAGTCTATTGCAACCACGCCTACGAAGACCAAAGTGTAAGTGGGATAATATACTGTTATCTATTTCCAATTTCTTTAGCGAATTGTAAGCGTCTATTTACAATAATTTCAAACTCAGTGAGTCGGCAGTGTTTCAGATTACGAGTGGTACTGATCAATAATTTATTTTAATTTTGAGAGAATTTTATATTCTCTCGCTACAAACTGAACGTTTAAAGAAACATAAGCATGAAAAAGAGCAAATTATCCGGTTAGTATAGGTAATCGCATGGGGCCGAGTAAAATTAAGGATTAATTTCACGCGTGTTTTCAAAGTTTCCCATATTGCCCGAGTCGCGAAGCGACAAGGGCAATTTGGAAACTTTGAAAACACAAGTGAAATTAATCGTTAATTTTACGAGGAACCATGCGATTACTTGTTTATAACATTGAGGGCAAAATTTTCATTGAAACAGATTCAAGCGCGCGTATATCTTGGAAGCCACCAGACTGCTAACAAATGTCATTCAACTTTTAATGTGCGAATGAGAAGAAGATGTTTACAAGGCGAAATAATTTGTTGACAAATCGACAGTTCAAAGTTCAACAGTCTTGACAAGATTATTGCGTTCGACGAAGGAGAACGCATACTAAGCTTGCATGGTGCTCCCTGTGGTGCTGTGTGGGCTACCTGTGCGTTTCCAGGCGGAAGGCAATCGAAATTTCTGTTCAGTTCAAAATATATCAATCGGTATACGATCTGCAACTTTATCGGTCCACAAATCAGCGATAGACATCGCAGGCGGTGCTTTCAAGATGCGTGGGCATGGCAACTGAAACTTTTTGAAAATACCCCTCCCCACTAAGAAGAATTGTCATGTACTTCAAGCAGAACGGAGGTGCATAACAATTCTTCTTAGTGGGGTGGAGTAGTTTCAAAAAGCATCGCCTGCGATGTCTACCGCTGATTTGTGGCCCTATCAAGTTGCAGATCGTATACCGATGGATATATTTTGAATTCGGGATTTATTTTCCAGGCCGTTTTCACGTCGTTTGGCCTGAAACGTGGATGAGAAGTGCTTACACATCTCTGGATTTGTGTGCCGAAAGCAGAGGTGAAATCGATTTGAATTTCTTGTCGAATTTCGGCGGCGAGTGAGGTCACATCGATGAAAAGCGCCTCAAAGCTGCATACCTTGTGTATATTTGTGCGGCGGGTGTAAAGTACAGATCAGGTCACAGGTCAGGTCACAGGTCAGGTTACAGGTCAGGTCACAGTGCATTCAAAGGATTACGAGTTCGAGCCCGAGTTCGAGCGCTCGAAAAAAGTTTTTCTCTCGTTTATCTTCTCTTCTTGTTTACCTGTGAACCCTAGCTCTAGGTGAGTGAGAACCCGTCGTTTACCGGTGAACTCGTCCGATGGTTAGGGTTAGGTTTGTGGTTCGGATTGTGGTTTAGGTCAGGATTTGTCTTAGAATTAACAATAACAATAATTCTAAGACAAATCCTAACCCGAACTACAAACCTAACCCTAACCATCGGACGAGTTCACCGGTAAACGACGGGTTCTCACTCACCTAGAGCTAGGGTTCACAGGTAAACAAGAAGAGAAGGTAAACGAGAGAGAACATTTTTTGAGCGCTCCAACTCGGACTCGAACTCGTAATCCTTTATGTGCACTGTGACCTGACCTCTGACGTGACCTGTGACCTGACATGTGACCTGACCTGTGACCTGTACTTGCTGAAGTTGAAAACATTTCCCAGAGCTGATGGACCAGATGGACCTGGATGTATACGAGTCCGGAGTCAGCTTGTTCCGTTTCAGCCTCTCTGAGGACATGATTTGCTGCCATCTGTGTTATTGGAGATCATTCGCTGTTCGTTTTCATCATCCGAGTCGTCGTCGTCCAGGACTTTCTCTGTGGTATGGCCGGTGATATTCTTTATTTCGCTCTTAGGTACCCCAGAACCTTTCAACTTATTTACCACTGTCTTCCTAGCGCTGTGGTTTGTGAGCTTCTTATCAGCACCTGAGACGTCTTTCAGAGGTGAGTTTTGTTTCATTTTCTTCATAATATAATAGTATCGATAGTGTTTTTGCCCATTGGAGTTTTCTTTAACCAGACTTCCGTCGTGGGTTTGTCAATAACTGAGAGGTAGAAAGGGCCGCTTGTTTTCATTTCTTCTGGTCGTCTATAAAGATAGGTCTTAAAAAATGCGACTGCCAGAACACTTTGTTTCTCCAGTAGCGAACATTTTCGGGGTGACGAGCCGCGGTTTTAGTCGCAAGCCGCCTTGCCTTATTTTGGTGAGACCTTCTGCAAACGAAATAAATTCAACTCCGTTGTCATCTTTCTGGATGGTAAAATCTTCAACAGTCATACTATGATGTTCTTGTCTGCCTCTTAGGCCAAAATGTAGTGTAAGTAGCCACCACATGGTATTAATAAGGGAACGGGGATTTTCTCCACCCACTCCAGTTGGCCGCTTTCCCACATAATTTCTTCTTCTTGTTTTGTTAGACTTTTGGACTTGTTTGGGCGCTTTCCCATTCCTCAGGTTGTCTCAGTTTTCGTGCTTTTCCCTCAAGGACGTTTCTCGAATTTTGGAATTCGGCATCTTTCAAGATGGACTTTGCATAATCCTTTCCATTTAAATGCCGCTTTAATGCTGCCTGCATCACTTTTAGGGAGTCAGGCTCGTACTCTGCCATTGTCACGGCGTATTTCGGCGTAAAATTGCGACAGTGTCTTGTCGAGAGCTTCGCGCTCGTACTCTTCCAAGTTTTGCTTTACTTCTCTGGTCAATGCCCACTTGCGAAAAACGCTCAACCAGTAATTTTGCTCTTTCTGGTGTTTTTATTTTCGCTAGAAACTAAAAAAAACAAAAAAACTTGCCACTTGCGAAAACTTTTCGTTGCTAAGCAATAACGCGACCAATCAGTATCAAGTAACCATGCCCTCAATTAAGGAAAAAAGCCCTCCTTCATGAGCCAATCAGCACTGACTAATTTTGCCCTCTATGTTATAAGTTCTGAAACTATAATGTCTAGCTTTAATATACGTGAACACAAACGACAGGAACATGAAGCGTGTGTATATTTGGACGACAGCGAGCGAAGTAACTGGATTTATAACTTTCGCGAAGTTGTGGTCGGCAAAAGTCGATATGTGCTTGCTATGAACTGAACGTTTCTAACATTAGCATGATATAGAGCAAATAATCCTGTCAGTTCCCTAGGTATGTTATCTAGCTATAATATACAAGAGTATGAACTACAGGGAACAAGTATTTATAAGATAAGCGAAGTTTCAATATAACAACAATACGGGATTATTAATTTATCCTAATTTTTGGAAGGCTTTCCATGCTCGCTCGCTAGAATTAACTGAGCGGAATACGACTTCATTTCCTTCAATAGTTTCACGAAATTCAGGTCATTTCCATTTTCTTTTCACGGCTTCCAGGTCACTGCCGAAGTTGTTACCGGTCTAGCTTAATACAGCCTACACTCCATACGGCAATATTTTTAACGGGTTTTCAAGTTACACTTCGTATAGCTTATAATATTAAATTCAAGTTCATTTTCACGAGTCTTCAATTCAGATCAGGACAGATTCGTCCCATATCCGTTCGGGTAGTAAGTTTAGGGAGCAATATTGTTAGTTTCGCCACAGGAAGCCCAGGCTTAATTTGTATGTTAAAAATTATAAGGCTTTACGATTTGTGAAATATCTCAGTGAATATTTCAATAAAGTATAAAAATAAAAATAAAATAGAACTCTGGTGTCGAGTTCAAACAATTTCGACGAATTTTAACCCTCTCTTTAGTCCTCACCTAGAAAATAGGGCCTTAGAGTAATAGAGGGAGAAAGAGAGGGTTTAAATTCGTCGAAATCGCTTGAAATCGTCACAAGAGGACAATAAGAACATCAACTACTCTTCAGGCAAGTTATACTTACTTTATTGAAATATTTACTGAGATATTTCCATTTCCAAATCGCAAATTCCCATACAAAGCCTTATATTTTTCAACACACAAATTAAGCCTGGGCTTCCTGTGGTTTCGCACCATCGCCCGTTTCAACAAAGGAAATCAGCGAGGAGCTGGAACCGAATCTTAAAAAAGCATCGTGACGTCCACTGAGCCAACACTGAATAGATTGGCGTGGACGTATCCCCACCCCCCCCCCCCCCCCCCCACCCCTCCGTACTTACATGAAAAATGGGTATGTTTATGATGCCAAGAGGCTCAAACCCTGACCCTGTTTGACCCAAAATCCGAGCTCCAAAACCCTGAAATACTGAACACCGACACTGACTGCACTCAAATTAAACTCAAATCCTGACCCTGATCTGCCCAAATCAGGTCAAAACCCTGACCCACCCCCGCGACACATACATAATACGTCACAAACAGGAGTGCCCCCCCCCCCCCCACCCCACCCTCCCCCCGGGAGACTTACAGCATGGTTACCGCACGGTATGCCGTGACAATACGTTTTCTTTCTGATCCAATCAAATTATCAAGTTACGGTACGGCACGGTAACAGTACGGTTACGGTAAGGCTACGGACATGCTCTATTACAACTATTACAGTCATACCACAGGCAACCCAAGCTTTGTATTGTAACAAAGCATGATAAGATGTCACAAATGTTTATTAAAATACGAAATTAATTGTTATTCAAATAAATATTAAGTACTTCATCGTAATAGCAAAGCAATCAGTAGCGAAAATCGGCGAACAGGTGTCATTAAACTCAACGCTTAAATCTTGCTCAAAACGTTCACCGGTGTTTTTAAACTAATAGACTATAGAATACACATTCAGCGAGTTCGTTTTACAACCAGATAAATTTACTGGACATTTTAGGATTCGAAAGTACAATTTGGGGATTTAAAAAAATACTTTCTACGATAAATTCGCAACCATGCTTCCCACGCGGCAAAGGAACCACAGATAACACACATGCGTCAAAAATAATCAAAAAATAATCCATCGACGGTTCCTCCAATACTATTCTAACATCGGTTAGGAACTCCCTGTGGTTTTTCATTGATCACGTACACATCCATCAATTTGTTTTAGGATTGTGTACCATTGCTCCGAAAAAAATCGCTTTATACTATTAACAAGTTATCGCACGGATCCTCGATTAATCACTTGTATTTTCAAACTTTTCACCAAATTGCATGCCCTCGTCGCTAATGGCAAAGTTTGAAAGCACAAGTCATTAATTCTTAAGTTTCTTGGCCTCATGTGATTACATACACAAATCACATACATGAAAAAAGTGACAAAGGAAAAGCTTTTTCCTCGCAAAGTTTGCTCGTACATAGCGACAGATCTGCCAGAGCAGCGCGCGCGAACTAAAATTAAAACTTGTCACTCAAATCACAGGCAATTTTCTGCAGTTTCTTCCCAATTCCTCTCATTATAAAATATGTGTCAAAAATACAGGTTATATACATAAGAATTTCTGCAAAAAATATTTTTGATATACTTTGTGAAAACGTTAATTTGCACTGAATTACATGGAGTTACGCTTGAACTGCCGACTGCTCTTAGCCAATCAACATCCAGCATAGCCTCCTACGCAGGCATCTCTAACCTCTCCTCTCCCGGAGTCACAGGTAACCCAATTCACGATTTTTTTTAATCTGATTTCTTCTAAAATTAGAGATGCCTGCGGAGGAGGCTACATCCAGCATATTTTCCTATAATTTTATGTGATCAGTAGAGATAATCATACGGGTTCAGGATTAATTTGAACGAGTGAGTTTTTCAAAGAGTATCAAAATTGCATAAGCCTTTGAAAAATGTCGCGAGTTCAACTTAAACCAGAATTGCACGAGAAAGTCATACGATTCCTTGTTAATAATATTCATCCGCGTATTTGTGCTTTTTGTCGCGTGTTATATTCAAAGTATTTTGCTTCAGTTTTTCAACTTTCCCGGCTGTAAATGTGGAAATCTCTATAATAGTATAATAATAGGCCATATTTATATAGTGCCACATATCACCACAGTCTCATTGTTTTCTACTGGCAGGCTTTAGACCCAATGAAAGACCCTTTCCGTCTGACTTCAGTGCCGCTCTAACGGTCGTTTGGAGGCAAACATAAGGCTGTTTCACTGTCTTCTCAAACACCCAAGGAGGTTTCAACAAAATTCATGAGCTTTGTTAAAAATTCAAGGACTTTTCAAGGATAAAACCTAATCTGCCGAAATGCAAGGAATTTTCAAGGATCTGGTAGTAGTTCAAGGACTTTTCAAGGTCCGTGCGATATTGACTCTCTTCTCTAAAGGCCACACACAGAATTTCAAGACTGATTGCCTTTTATAAAGCACGTTCACATTTGGATTGGAGAGGTTTTCGAGTGTCGAAAGTAACAAATAATTGTTTTGGTTTTGCGTTTGCTTAATAGCTTTTCTATTGGCTGTAAAACATGTTTTCTTTTAATTATCAGTCAATCAATGCAAGTTCTAAACTAAAACCAAATAGTGTTTTGGTCCACCACGCAATCAATTTTGGTTTTAGCGAGAGTTATCCACGATTGTGTTTACTTTCCTCGTGATTGGTTCAAGTAAAACCAATCACGACTTACTTCAGTTCGTGATTGGGTCATCGTATTTTCACTTGCTCCTGTGATTGGCTATGTAATTACTTTGGTTTTGGTTTTACTACACTCAGCTGGAAACCGCTCTAAAACCAATCGTGAATTAGTTCAGCTCGTGATTGGCTCATTGTGTTTTTACTTGCTCGTGATTGGCTCATCGTATTTTCACTTGCTCCTGTGATTGGCTCTGTAATTACTTTGGTTTTGGTTCAGTACGACACTCAGTCGGAAACCGCTCTCTCGTCGAAATGGAATTGGAATGTAGTTACACCTCCTAATAATCATATTACCGTTATCAGCAATACAATGTAATTTGGAATGACGGCAAATATCGCAAGGCCTCAATATTTAATGGCAGGTGTACCTACATGTATGTCCTACACTCTAGTAGACTTTGAGGTGTAGCCGAAAACTGTGCAGTGAAGTCATTGTCTAGCCTCCTCCGCAGGCATCTCTAATAGGAACCGACCGACCGGGCCCGGGTTTCCTGTGTGAAGCGCCGATTCTTCGGTATAAATAGAGATGCCTGCGGAGGAGGCTAGTCATTGTCTGCTTATTTCTCTGTTCACAGCTAGTAAGACTTTAGCATTAAATCTAAGGGAGCCAGGGTGGCGCAATCGTTAAGCGCTTCGCCTCTGACCTCTTTGGCTCAGGTTCGATCCCCGGTATCTGGTCCTTGCTCTGAATGATTTTCTCCGGTTTCTCCAGTTTTCCTCCCTCCACAAAAACCAACACGCTAAATTCCAATTCGGATATGTGGATAACCTGGATCTGACTTTCTTAAGCCTGTTTAAGGTCCCGTTAGAAATTTAGAGCATGTACGGTGTTCGGATGAAACAATTAAACAAATAATTAAATTGCAAGCTTACACTGTGCGTATTTGAATATATATGTTAAATTTATGGTTAACATCATATGTCAGTTGAAACATTTTCTGTGTAAAGACTCGTTATCCAGTTCTCTATTCGTTTAGTTCATGTAGTTAAGAATAATGCTAAGGCGCAAGGTGATAACTCTTCTAAAGTCGCCTTCTTATCATGATAATTATGGTATACATTCATAGCCATTCAATATTAATTTCTATCCATGCATGCACATTGATCGTATTTGAAATCTCTAATATTTCAATAATGTCAAAGGATGTATAACGACAGAACGAAGGTAATGTTTGAATGCAGTTGTTTGTAAGATTCTGTGGCAGTACCATACAACGTAACAACACATTTATATACTTTACATATTCAATAAAGATAATCGAAGAACCTCCCTTGTATTCAAAACACTAATAACAACGCTGATATGTTCCTTTCCTTGAGCGTGCGAAAGTAATCTATTTGTACAAGTGACGGCTAAAAGCTATTGGTGATATGCCACCAACCAAGCGGAACAATTACATCTCCGTATGCTAATTTAACTAGTAAACGTGAGTATTTAGCGATTTAGTTGTGACAGAAAATTGATCACATTTTATGTATTCATCGAAATATATTCAATAGATCCTTCTGATTATCTTATTTAAAATAATATTCTTGTGAACAACACGTAGGCTAGGCAGATAATTATAAAAGGGCAGGTGCCATTGACCAATGATGAGAAATACTTTATCAGTTACAGCTACTGTGTATGTCTGTCACGGGCTCATTGTGTTTTCTGTCGTATTGAGTAGTTTGCTATATGGTGCTTTGTAAGACAAATGTCTAAACCTATGTGGTACGGTACTCATTAGAAGGTGATACAGACATATTATTTTAGTGACAAAGCTCGATGATTATATTTTTTATAAAATACTAAGCAATACTGGTAGCTACAATATAGTTTCTACATCGTTTCATTGTTATAAAGACAACTTATCCATTAGGTCTTCAAAGTGAATTGGAGAGGTAAGAGAAGAAAAAGAAAATGAATGAAAACAGAAAATAAAATAAAAATAGGCAGAAGAAATGAGGAGTTCGCTGGTTCATGTTACAAGAGTAGACCATCTGTATATTCACACCTGTGAGAAAGCCGCTGCATGATAGAAAACTTGAGGACTATTATTAAAAAATATCATCCCTCTAACCACAACGAAACTACTTTAGAGGATTATTAAATACAGCATCAAGATAAAGACTCTGTGCCACGATATCGTGAAGGTTTAAGATTCATGTAATCCGCGAGGTATTCTCCGGCAAAGGTCACGTTATAAAACGAATGCACTATAAAAAGAGTCTGCCATGGGATCTAATTGAAAGAGCTTACTGGAGATAAAAAAAGGCATTTAACTCCCGCACTAAAGAAACTGCTAGGGAAGCACTAACCGTCAGGCTATAGCCAATAAATGTTGGAAAATACCCACTCACTACACTGTGACCCTATAATGTACCTCTTACTGGAATGGATATCACATAACGTATGGGAGATAGAGCACAACAAACAATTAATTTAACAAGGTCGTGGACTAGTTCTCGTGCATTTCTATGGAATCCAATTAAAATCGGGTTTCACTTGTTATATGGTAGAACCGGTTAAATGGTAGAACACGGCCGTTTATTTATAGTTTCCCTGGGCGTCCCGGCAATCGGTTGACAGGATTTTAGCTTTACATACCTTGATATTTACAACACTAATGGCGTGCCGAAATAGTTCGGGAGTAGATGCTCTTGATGCGGTATCGTTGTCAAATGCCAGCCTTCCTCTGGACGTTGTAAAGGCTCCCGAGTCGCTGTCGCTTTCCGCGAGTTCGTTATTCTCGCCGCTCAACTCGGTACTTCTTGTAGATTTGCCATTTCGTAGCTGTGCATCAGCCCGAATCGATGTCAGAGAAAACACGCCACTAGCAAGAGCCTTGAACGATGTCATGTAGGAAGCAGAGATGAGGAATAGTCTCTTTATGTCAGTTTTCCGTGGAAAATGATCTGCATCAGTAGACTGAAGTTTGTGCCTCTAAATTCCATGGCAAACTTTGTGACTTCGGCAAATACTCCCAAACCACCCGTTACGGAGAAGAAAAGATTTTTCGTATTTAAATGTTATTGTATATTCATGGCTTTATCCGAGTGCTATAAATTATGCATGTACGTTAAGCCCTCGCATTTTACCTTATACCTATTCGGAAACTCTCAAATAAACTTAAGGTGTTTTGCATAAATCAAATGACGGCATTTGATCCGAATTGGTTGAGGAAATCATTGCCAACCCTGGGTGAGAAATCCCACTAGATTATCTTTGATTGTATGTCAGAGGTACTTTCAAACGTACTGATCCAATGAAGAGCAAAGAATAACATGGCGGAAACTCTCGCAAAGACACTGGCTTCAGTTTTAGCGGCTCGCTATATATAGTAATGTAGCTAGCAGAGTATTTACTCGTGGGGTTTCGCTTTACAGAAAGGATGCATCGTCAATCGGTATGTAATACATGACAAGTGAATCTCCAAGAGCGCCTTTGTACAGATATCGCTAAGAATTTTCCCAAATGAATGAATAACAGCTACTGCATGTAAATGCATACAAACAGCATGTCACGATCTGCGCTGAAAATATTTATTGTAACTGTGACTTGAGAGTTAGGGCGGGCAGGTGGTCGAACAGAGAAAAAGAACGAAATCAATCTACATAAAACGGAAAGAGTTGAACTCAGCGAGGACCTAGCAATTATCTTAGTTTGAAAGTTGAATGTACATACATTGGCAGCCCTGGGGCAATGATCCATATATGGCTATTTTAAATTAAAAGAAGACATTGCTAGCTCTGATATCAGTTACTGCATGTGATCTTAGAAACTCGTAATTTGTTCGCGCTGGTTCCCGATTAAAAAAGAAGGAAAAAACAAATAACCCATCGCCTGATGATTGGCGTCAGTTGTATAGCCAACACAAGCATACTGACAAGCAACATATGCAGACTCGGTAATGTATTGATTATTAGCGGCCCTTGTTCTTATATATCTCGCAATAGGGCGTTATATTTGATTTATTCTGTTCTACCACTCGAAGGTGGACGGAGAATCTCAACAGGCTTAAATCTCCTCTGTGGAGATCTCCCAGGGCCTACAATTTATCGCCTTATCTGAGAAGACGTGAATGTCTAATAATTTGCAGTTCGTTCACAAAGGCAGCACCTTCTACTCAGTTATTTTAAGACCATTAGTGCTCGTTTGAACCCACGACCTCCTACACGACGGACGACCGGAGCTTAACCACTAAGCTAACCAGGAGTTAGAATTATTTTCGGAATTCTGTTTCCCATTCAAATTTGTCAACTCCTTTGAGAATTCCAAGACAATGATCCCAATTAGAGGAACACGAGGATCCGCGCAAAGAGTACTGGTAGTTATAGTTCAAGTTCTTTTTCAAGTTTTTTTATTTTCACACTGTTTACATGATATATAATAATTAATTACAAATATAAAAAAAGACATATAACATAATAAAGGAATACACAAAATAGGTGTGCAGAGACCAAAGTAGCAGAAATGCTTTCGAGTTGGTCACCGCCTATGTTAATAGTAAGGACGATTGAGACATGTATTACGTGAAAGAAGGAAAGAAAGAGAGAATGATAAAAGGAAAGAACCGGAGCTATTGAAATTATAATTTAATTACAGTGACTATATGACTACTAGTTAATGATAATAATCAATAAGATGAGTAACTAGTATAAACATATATTGTAAGTAAACAAGTATATAATGGTATAGCAGTATACATTCATTAAATGCTTATGAAAAGATGTAAGATGTTTTTATTTGTTTACAATTATATTTGGTCATCCAAAAGAAACTTTTTACATGGTATGGAAGGTCTTTAAATTCTGTTGGTATAGATTCCCAGAGTTTGGGTGCGGAGGACCGAAATGTATGAATCTCACTTTGGGTTTGTAGAAGAAAAAAAATTGGCAACATATATGGTGTCGTAGGAATGAATTTCGGATATTGGTGTAAGGATATCAGAGAATACGGCTGGAATACTATTTTTTATTTTATTTTGTATTTTATGTGTAAAAAGTGACATTTTATATTTATGGATATTTTCAAATTTTAGAATTTCAAGAAGGCTACTATGAGCAAAAAATAAATTTCGTATACATTTATTTTGTTTGGTATAGTCTTTGGTTAATCTTGTTTTATAGGAAAAAACCGGCCAACTCAATATACCATAGTTCAAATATGGATAAATAAGGGTATAACATAATTGTTTTAGCATATGGAGATCAAGGTAGTATCTTAGTTTATTGATGATTCCAATATACTTGGCAAGTTTATTATTGATATGTTGAATCTGAATTTTAAATGTTCATCAATGTATATACCTAAATATTTTATATGGCTTTTACGTTCAATATTGTTAATGTTGACATTTACTTTTTTCCTAGATGAAGTTATAACCATATAATTAGTCTTCTTAAAATTAATAGACAACTTATTAGTAACACAATAATTTAAAACTAATTCCAGTTCATCATTCATTACGGATTCAAGTTCTTTAACATTATCACTAGCAAAAATGATATTAGTGTCGTCAGCAAATATCCTGAAAGAAAGCTTAGCAGAATAATTTGGTAGATGATTGATACACAATAGGAATAACAGGGGTCCTAATGTTCGGTGGAAAATCCTTTCCTAAACCCAAATTGATATTTGTATAAAATATCGTGTTTCTCTAAAAAAGATTGAAGCTGGTTGTATATTAGTCGTTCTAAGACTTTGCTAAATGCTGACAATGTTGAGATTGGTCTATAATTGCCAGTGTCAGTAACCTCACCACTCTTGTATATGGGGGTGACTCTGGATATTTTAAAGACATCTGGCACTATACCAGTTGCAATAGATGGATTGTAGATAAGTGTAAACGGTTTCGAGAGTGGTCCACAAGCAATTTTAATTAGTATATTTGGGATATCAAGTGAAGCTTTATTTTCATTTAAGTTTGCAAATAACTAACATACTTCGATCTCTGTAACGGGAGACATAAAGAACTAGAAGCTGGTGATGAGTTTATGTATTTAATGGGATCTTCATTATTGTGTCCAATAGCACTTGCTATGTTAGGGCCTACGTTAATAAAGTGTTGGTTAAATTGTTCAGCAATATCTGCTTTACTAGTATATATTATATTATTTCTTACGATTCTTGATGGGTAGGTCTGTTTTTCGTTTTATTAATGTACCAATCAATTTCCATGTAGCTTTTAGATTGTTTTTGCAAGATTCAAAATGTTTACAATAGTATGCCTTCTTATTGTGGGTTTTAAGCTGGTTGAGTTTATTGGCATACTCAGTTCTTAAATTGATCTATTTTATTTGGATTATTAGAGAGAAAATGTGTTTTATACATAATTTGTTCAGTTTTGATTGATTTTAAGATGCCATTAGTTATCCAGGGTTTTGTTAGTTGTTTTCTTTTGCTTAGGGGTACCAATTTCTTAGGTGCATGTTTATCTATTATTTTATTAATTGCTTTAATTGTATTAGTTGTTATTTCATTTAAATTTCTGCATTCATTGTTGATAGCATTCCAGTCAATTGTACTGATGTCATATAGGTATGAATATTGGTTAAAATTACTATAGTTCCTAGCTACGAAATATTTTCTTTTTTTCTTTTTATTGCTATATCAGCAATGCAGAACGTAGGTAAGTGATCCGAAATATCAATGGTAGCAATGCCATACATATATAGTATGTGACGTCATTATGCAAATGTGCTATTACTGCGTATATTGCTTGTGCACATGCTCAAGCATTTCAAGGCATGATTGAACATGAAATCGAGGCTAAAGCTATTTGATTGAATAGAGTGACTTATATTTGCCCGAATTCTACAAAAATAGTGGATATCACTAATCTCAGCGTTCTCCGTCGTTTGAGCAGAATGTATATCACGTGACCAAACACTGGAAATTTTATCTCAAAATGAGCCGGTCACATTGCATTTTTAAAGTAACGATTTCTTGCTTATCTGATTACACTTCTGGGCCTGGTTGTTCAAAGCCCGATTAGTGCTAATCCAGGGTTAATTTCCATGACAACTAATAGGTTCTGTGCAGAGTTAATCCAGGATTAACACTACTGAATCGGGCTTTGAACAACCCGGCCCTGGTTGTTTCTAAATCTCCGCTTGAAATGGTTGACCCCAGTGATAGATTGTTAAGGTCACGTGACCTCATCTTGAAACCAATGGCAAAATATCAACCATACATTTAACATGCTGTTCGTGTGGACGGAGTCTTATTTCGATATAAAAACCTACTAGTTACAAAATAGCCATAAGCATACCGCACCTTGATAGAGAAGGAATATCTTATGGAATGTGGAATGTTACATATACGCTGGCTGCTCTCATCGTTTCTCGGCCTTTTCCCCGGGGCTATTCGCGCGCGTATAAGCCCTATCCAGAAATCGTTGATTTAGGGGCAGTAACGTGTTTTAAATCTTTTCAACCATTTGTGGCCGATTTATGGTCGTAATATTGCTTTAAATGCATTACACAAAATGAAATGAAATGAAATGACGTCATTTAAGGTACATCATGCTAATGAGTTGAAAATGAATTGAGTCATAACTTTGAATTTGTTATTTTTTCTAGTTGTTTTTAGGCGTAAGATTTAGAGCAATGTTAGAGTATATTTTGAAAAATAATATATTCTAATAAGTGCAGCTGATATAAAAACAGAGCAGAACAAACTATAATTAGCTTTTTACTTGTATGACGTCATTGAAATTTGATTCCTGAAACCTGATTTTCACTTGCGACACAAACATAAGCACACACAACATACGCAGACGCAGTGCCGTATTTATCATTAGGGGTACTTGTTATACTGTTTCTACTCACATGTGTGAGAGATAAGAATGATCAATGCATTACTCATGGTTGCCACAGAGATCAGATTTCAAAATTCCCTGACTTTTCCGTAACTCAACTTCAATTTTCCCTGCCCAAATACACGAAGAAATCACATATAACAACGGCCTCCAAGCACCCCTTACAACCTTCCTTTGCACCAAGTTGACCTTCTCTTCGTCCTTTCCCTCTGACGATAATGCTCTCAAAATTTCAATTTTCCCTCGCTGACTTTTCACTGACTTCTAGTCAAATACCAGTTTTCCCTGACCGAGATCAAAATTCCCTGACTTTTCCCTGACTATGAAAAATGTCTGTAAAAAGTTTGTAAAATGTGATCATTAACAACAGACTTTGCTAAATGTTTGCAAAATGTCTGTGAATGGAAAACATTACATATATACATTTTTTTTACAGAGTAAAACGTTTCTCTAAATTTACTTTAAAATTTCTGTAAAATGTCCGTAAATTTGTACATTCCAAGTCATTTTGCACACATTTTAAAGACTTTTTACACAGTTCTTCAAAGCTTGTAAATGATTAGATTTTTTCAGTGAAAGTAAGTATACTTTATTTTCACAGGGTGGCCAATACAGCTCGTAGGCTGGTATCCAGCACGTGCACACAGCGGCAAAACGTTGTGCACCGCTGGCCGAAAGAACGAAGACTCTGGAGTTCAAATACAAGTTTAAACTTAAACGTCTTAATAAATAATTGAATAACTTAGTAAACTCAGTGTATTACAAATTAAGAAACCTTCAACCTGTGAAAGTCTTAGGCTTAGTTTTTATATAGTTTTCTTGTTTTTCGCGAAACATCAAGTTCACGTAAATACGCGTACGTACTTCAAATTAGAAACACGGGTGATTGCCTCTGTTTTCTTTTAGTTTCGGCGGGAAACGGGGGAGACGAGCACGTGACCGGCTCATCAAATCGCATGCGCGTGACGTTTTACCGAGGTGTGGGTATCAAGAGGGGCCCTGCATATCCAGAGGGACCCTGGTCGCAAGCGATGTCGGTCATTTTGTATTCCAGTTCGACCTCTAAATCGATGATAACTGGCCAGGGCTTATATGCACTTTAAGAAGACAACTGACAAGGCGGCAACCTAACAATGATAGAAAGTGTTAACGTGTTGCTGTCAGTATTTCACGGTATCAAATGTTAACAGTCTGGACTGAGAACGACCACGCTAATGTAAGTGAGGATGAAAACGTTGACTCATGTCTTGTTGTCGGCAGGATCGTGTAGTGATACTAGAATGGCATGTTAACTAGTGTTCCTTGATTACTCTATAATATGTTAACACATGTTTACCTCTAATAGTACGTTAAACGGCATCGTCAATCATTACGTGAGAGTGATTGGTGAATATAATTTTTGAAGTTACGGCAAATCATTGTAAGCAGTGAAATTCCACAGGAAGTTGTTCAGATGCTGGAATGCTCAAACAAAATGATTTAGTTTGTAGTAGCCATGGTAACCTATCTAACAATATCAAGGTTTATTGAATATGCAGTTATGATCTCATGCCTCAAATCAATCAGCGTCAAGTCTGTCTGTTATCCTTCTTGAATTTAGTGTTTTTTTTGAAGGGACACTGAGTTTAACATACTGAACACTGAATTGAATGAAAGGGACGACAAAAAGAATGTTTCCCATCCTTGATCATCCTAATTCCTATTCTTATTCTACTACAGTCAACTCTCCGCTAACGGACACTCTCGTAAGCGGACAGCTCTACTTACGGACGCCTTTTCAAATCCCCGTTTTACCTCCCAGTCAAACTCTGTATTTACACATTCCCGTAAGCGGACACTCTCTCGTAAGCGGACGCGGACACTTTTGAAAATGAAAATTGGATTTTTCTTTTGTTTACGCTCTCTCGTAAGCGGACGCCCCATGTATAATAATTGACTCTTGACAATGAAATTTGTCTTAGCAAGGAAACGAGCCGCTAGCCCAGGCAATTACCAAGGTCAATGATGTCTTAGTAGACATGAGACTGAAGTCTCTAGTGGTAAGGAGGCAGTCAACCATAAGGGACTATTTCTCCTAACTGTCATAGGACCAAGCAAACCTTCTCTGGTCACGATATGTATGTTTGTTAATGGGATGTTTTTAAGAAGCACCAAAGTTACATGTATGGACGGCAGCAATAAGTCCCGTTTAACGTTTTGTTAAATATAGAAGAGTTATACTACAGTATTTTTTTTTCGAGTTTTAACATTTGACATCAATAAAGAGTTTCGCTTTATATCTTCAGTTGCTATTTTTGTCTACCCAATAAAACATAATTAATACCCGCTAATTAACTCTCCCGTAAGCGGACATCCACCCTATTTTTCTTTGGTGTCCGCTTATGGGAATAATTCTCGTAAGCGGACAGCTCTACTAACGGACACTTTTTCAATTCCCGAGGGTGTCCGCTTACGAGAGAGTTGACTGCATCTCCAAAATGGTTTTTTTTTATTTTTTATTTTTTTATTTAATAGCTTAACTCAGGCTGAGAAACAGACTCTAGGTCCAAACAAGCTCAGCCTGAGACAAATACAAATACACTGACAATACATTACAGATAGAACTATGAATAATGTATTAAGCATGAAATGTAAAATATATGATGCAAAAAAAAATATATATATAATAATAGTGTACATTTGTACATTTGGTCGGCCGGCCAAGTACAAGTAAATAAGCGCAGAAAAAAGTTAGCGGCAACAAATAGTAGATATGTTAGTAGATCGGCATTTAGAACAGATAGTTTTATAGGTTCTAATGCGATCAGGGTCAAAAGTGGAAAGCAAAAGCGCAAGATAGTGAGCTCGTAGCAATGTTTTGAAAGACGAAATTGAACTACAGGACTTAATATTTAAAGGCAGCGAGAATAACTATGCGATTAAAGAAAGAATCCCTATAAGTAGATGTTTTGCATGGGTTAAGCTTGTAGTCTGAACCAGTAGTGCTTCTTGTAGATCTTGATGAAAGCGAGCATGGAGTTACATAACTAGATAGATCAGTATTGTTAAGCTTAAGGCGACACTTAAACAAATATATGAGGTCTAGATATTCTAGCCAGTATGAAAGTGGCAGTAGATTAAGTTTAAGTAGCCTATCTTTATAGGGTAAGTCTACTTTTAACATGAATTTGGTTGCGCGGCGCTGAATACGTTCGAGAAGTTGGATATCTCTAGAGCTTGACTGCGGGGCCCAAACCTGACTACCGTAACACAGAATGGAAATGGTTGCCTCTATCTCCAAAATGGTTGCCTCTATCTCCAAAATGGTTGTCTCTGAAAAGCGCGATGGACAAAGTATAATGGTTGCATCTGATTACAACAGTATCGAGATGCAGCTCAAATGTTAACCGTTTGATATAGGATCGCTGGTGATAATATAGGACGGCTGATGATTATCGTACATTGTAAAAAGCTATTATCGTATTTGTAAAAAGCAATTCCTGATGAAATTGCCGATAAATATTGTTATGCCTTCGTGTATCTTGATTTAATAGCCGATAAATATTATATCTATATCTGTGTCTTGAAGACTGTCAGAAACTGCTTTGTCTTAACCAAACCTCACGCTGTGATGTGCTAGTTTCTTCTCACGCTTTACTTTCAAAGCTCAAAAGTATGTCACCTGAAGGACTGAATTAACAGTTAACAATAACGTTTGCCACTCATCTCCCTCTCTATTTCTCTGCAAGACAAATATAGCAAATGAGTTTGCTCATACTTGACATCACATCCAATCAAACTCTTTATAAACTTTCATACGTTTGTTTGGGCTTATATTGTTTGGTATTTGGTTTATTTCACCTCAATATACTTTTTCACAATATATTATCATTTGCTTGTAATGGTAGGAAGACTAAATAAACCTTTAAGGGCTTTTTCTAATAGTTAAAATGTATATAGTTTACATTGTGGTAGTATTAGGTGGCATTCATACAAATAAGTACACGTTTGAAATAGGTGTCGAAAAAAATATTGGTTCTCATAATAATGTGTCATAAATTTGAATTATCAGAAAATAATAACTGTAACTGTGAGTACATTTGTAATATGGAATATTAGATCTCTATTGGTTTTTTGATGATAATATTAGATTACTATTGGTTCGTTGATGATAATATTAGATCGCTATTGGTTTGTTGATGATAATATTAGATCGCTATTGGTTTGTTGATGATAACAAGTGCGTTTTTAGTTTCCTTTTAAATATGGGTATGAATAACATTCCTTTATGTTTGGTGGTATCTTATTCCATACATTAATACATATGTTTCTTGTTGAAAAATAACCATAATTGGTCTTATTATATTGTTTGTGCAAATTATTTGATTGCCTAGTATTGTGTTTGTTATTGATAATCACTAGAAAATTGGACCTCTTCCATAGTAAAATGGAAATATTCTAGAAAAAAGTTGGAAACTTAAATTTCCATAGTTTTGTTCAATTATATACTATGGAAATGGTCAAAACTGCGGAACATATCTGCGCCTTAATCATGTCTTCGTTGGATATTAATGGTTAAAAATGTGGGCTTTTAGGCACTTTAATGGCAAACGAGGGAATAATGTTGCAGAAATATTGGCCCCGCACGGCCCTTATTATCTAGCCAACACTGTTGCGCACGGCCCTTATTATCTAGCCAACACTGTTGCGCACGGCCCTTATTATCTAGCCAACACTGTTGCGCACGGCCCTTATTATCAACCAAACACTGTAGCGCACGGCCCTTATTATCTAGCCAACACTGTTGCGCACGGCCCTTATTATCTAGCCAACACTGTTGCGCACGGCCCTTATTATCAACCAAACACTGTAGCGCACGGCCCTTATTATCAACCAAACACTGTAGCGCACGGCCCTTATTATCTACCCAACACTGTTGCGCACGGCCCTTATTATCTAGCCAACACTGTTGCGCACGGCCCTTATTATCTACCCAACACTGTTGCGCACGGCCCTTATTATCTAGCCAACACTGTAGCGCACGGCCCTTATTATCTAGCCAACACTGTTGCGCACGGCCCTTATTATCTAGCCAACACTGTTGCGCACGGCCCTTATTATCAACCAAACACTGTAGCGCACGGCCCTTATTATCTAGCCAACACTGTTGCGCACGGCCCTTATTATCTAGCCAACACTGTTGCGCACGGCCCTTATTATCTAGCCAACACTGTTGCGCACGGCCCTTATTATCTAGCCAACACTGTTGCGCACGGCCCTTATTATCTAGCCAACACTGTTGCGCACGGCCCTTATTATCTAGCCAACACTGTTGCGCACGGCCCTTATTATCTAGCCAACACTGTTGCGCACGGCCCATATTATCTAGCCAACACTGTTGCGCACGGCCCTTATTATCTACCCAACACTGTTGCGCACGGCCCTTATTATCTACCCAATACTGTTGCGCACGGCCCTTATTATCTAGCCAACACTGTTGCGCACGGCCCTTATTATCTAGCCAACACTGTTGCGCACGGCCCTTATTATCTAGCCAACACTGTTGCGCACGGCCCTTATTATCTAGCCAACACTGTTGCGCACGGCCCTTATTATCTAGCCAACACTGTTGCGCACGGCCCTTATTATCTAGCCAACACTGTTGCGCACGGCCCATATTATCTAGCCAACACTGTTGCGCACGGCCCTTATTATCTACCCAATACTGTTGCGCACGGCCCTTATTATCTAGCCAACACTGTTGCGCACGGCCCTTATTATCTAGCCAACACTGTTGCGCACGGCCCTTATTATCTAGCCAACACTGTTGCGCACGGCCCTTATTATCTAGCCAACACTGTTGCGCACGGCCCTTATTATCTAGCCAACACTGTTGCGCACGGCCCTTATTATCTAGCCAACACTGTTGCGCACGGCCCTTATTATCTAGCCAACACTGTTGCGCACGGCCCTTAT
The DNA here is from genome assembly GCA_030867875.1 of Actinernus sp. WN-2022. Taxonomy (NCBI): domain Eukaryota; kingdom Metazoa; phylum Cnidaria; class Anthozoa; order Actiniaria; family Actinernidae; genus Actinernus; species Actinernus sp. WN-2022. Next base: position 82,320,643 of record JAOWCC010000019.1, read on the forward strand.
TATCTAGCCAACACTGTTGCGCACGGCCCTTATTATCTAGCCAACACTGTTGCGCACGGCCCTTATTATCTAGCCAACACTGTTGCGCACGGCCCTTATTATCTAGCCAACACTGTTGCGCACGGCCCTTATTATCTAGCCAACACTGTTGCGCACGGCCCTTATTATCTACCCAACACTGTTGCGCACGGCCCTTATTATCTAGCCAACACTGTTGCGCACGGCCCTTATTATCTAGCCAACACTGTTGCGCACGGCCCTTATTATCTAGCCAACACTGTTGCGCACGGCCCTTATTATCTAGCCAACACTGTTGCGCACGGCCCTTATTATCTACCCAACACTGTTGCGCACGGCCCTTATTATCTAGCCAACACTGTTGCGCACGGCCCTTATTATCTAGCCAACACTGTTGCGCACGGCCCTTATTATCTAGCCAACACTGTTGCGCACGGCCCTTATTATCTAGCCAACACTGTTGCGCACGGCCCTTATTATCTAGCCAACACTGTTGCGCACGGCCCTTATTATCTAGCCAACACTGTTGCGCACGGCCCTTATTATCTACCCAACACTGTTGCGCACGGCCCTTATTATCTAGCCAACACTGTTGCGCACGGCCCTTATTATCTACCCAACACTGTTGCGCACGGCCCTTATTATCTAGCCAACACTGTTGCGCACGGCCCTTATTATCTAGCCAACACTGTTGCGCACGGCCCTTATTATCTAGCCAACACTGTTGCGCACGGCCCTTATTATCTACCCAACACTGTTGCGCACGGCCCTTATTATCTAGCCAACACTGTTGCGCACGGCCCTTATTATCTAGCCAACACTGTTGCGCACGGCCCTTATTATCTAGCCAACACTGTTGCGCACGGCCCTTATTATCTACCCAACACTGTTGCGCACGGCCCTTATTATCTAGCCAACACTGTTGCGCACGGCCCTTATTATCTAGCCAACACTGTTGCGCACGGCCCTTATTATCTAGCCAACACTGTTGCGCACGGCCCTTATTATCTAGCCAACACTGTTGCGCACGGCCCTTATTATCTAGCCAACACTGTTGCGCACGGCCCTTATTATCTACCCAACACTGTTGCGCACGGCCCTTATTATCTACCCAACACTGTTGCGCACGGCCCTTATTATCTAGCCAACACTGTTGCGCACGGCCCTTATTATCTACCCAACACTGTTGCGCACGGCCCTTATTATCTACCCAACACTGTTGCGCACGGCCCTTATTATCTACCCAACACTGTTGCGCACGGCCCTTATTATCTAGCCAACACTGTTGCGCACGGCCCTTATTATCTACCCAACACTGTTGCGCACGGCCCTTATTATCTACCCAACACTGTTGCGCACGGCCCTTATTATCTACCCAACACTGTTGCGCACGGCCCTTATTATCTACCCAATACTGTTGCGCACGGCCCTTATTATCTAGCCAACACTGTTGCGCACGGCCCTTATTATCTAGCCAACACTGTTGCGCACGGCCCTTATTATCTAGCCAACACTGTTGCGCACGGCCCTTATTATCTAGCCAACACTGTTGCGCACGGCCCTTATTATCTAGCCAACACTGTTGCGCACGGCCCTTATTATCTAGCCAACACTGTTGCGCACGGCCCTTATTATCTAGCCAACACTGTTGCGCACGGCCCTTATTATCTAGCCAACACTGTTGCGCACGGCCCTTATTATCTAGCCAACACTGTTGCGCACGGCCCTTATTATCTAGCCAACACTGTTGCGCACGGCCCATATTATCTAGCCAACACTGTTGCGCACGGCCCTTATTATCTAGCCAACACTGTTGCGCACGGCCCTTATTATCTAGCCAACACTGTTGCGCACGGCCCTTATTATCTACCCAACACTGTTGCGCACGGCCCTTATTATCTAGCCAACACTGTTGCGCACGGCCCTTATTATCTAGCCAACACTGTTGCGCACGGCCCTTATTATCTAGCCAACACTGTTGCGCACGGCCCTTATTATCTACCCAACACTGTTGCGCACGGCCCTTATTATCTAGCCAACACTGTTGCGCACGGCCCTTATTATCTACCCAACACTGTTGCGCACGGCCCTTATTATCTAGCCAACACTGTTGCGCACGGCCCTTATTATCTAGCCAACACTGTTGCGCACGGCCCTTATTATCTAGCCAACACTGTTGCGCACGGCCCTTATTATCTAGCCAACACTGTTGCGCACGGCCCTTATTATCTAGCCAACACTGTAGCGCACGGCCCTTATTATCTAGCCAACACTGTTGCGCACGGCCCTTATTATCTAGCCAACACTGTTGCGCACGGCCCTTATTATCTAGCCAACACTGTTGCGCACGGCCCTTATTATCTACCCAACACTGTTGCGCACGGCCCTTATTATCTACCCAACACTGTTGCTTTGGCGAGTAAACGGTAAAATGTTAAAATATTTGATGCGGAAACAAATTTTACTGCCATGCCAGGACTGCAAGAAATGTTTTTTGAAATATTTCAGGAACATTTCCTGCTTCTCGGAAGCAAATTTAATTCACTTCCGCAACAAATGTTGCGCGGCAAACGAGGTAACATTTTGGGAAACACTGAAATTCGTAAATGTTTCCGTAACACTGTTTGCTCGTTTTCCCATGCCTTTACAACAGGTTAAATAGGTAGTTTCGCTTTAAGTCGCAAAGGGCGAGTAAATACTTTATCGACATGCAAAGATTGGTAAAATGTTGTTAACGAAAATAGCTGTCATAGCGTAATTATGTAGACGGAACACTTTTGTTCTTTTTTCCGGCAATATTCTACGCGCGATGTGTTTACTCAGACTCGTTTCCAGTCGCAACTAAGGCGGCGCGGTCTAATCTAGCAAGCGCGCGGAGTGTCAAGGGAATGACGGGTTTTTTCCCCTCGCTCTTCCCCTGATCCTTTGCGCGACTTCCCAACCGCGCCGCCAATTTTAACTTAGTAACGACTGGGTACGAGTCTGGTGTTTACTATTCACAAAAATCCCGCATGTACACATAAACTTAGAAAACAAACATTCTGATTTAATGCGTTTTTATTCTCTGAGATCTAGATTTCAGTCCAAATTATTTATTTTTAGAATATTATAAATATATTTTCAATTACTTTTATTATATTTGATCTCCATTATATCGCTCGATGCCTTTTTTAGATGTTCGAAACATCTCGGCTTCATTATTATTATTTCATACTCGGCTTAAATTTGTACTAAACTTTATTTCAGAAAAAGAGCAGTCAGATAAGGATGATAAACGCCATTGCTTAAATTATATTGACAAAAACCTCTAATAAGAAATGAAGGAAAATGTCCGCCATAAAATAATTACGACAGAATGATAGTTATAAGATATTCGTTGATTTTCCTGAATTTCATATAGCATGTCAATAATATGCATACAGCTGGGCATTTACGATAATACAATTTAGGTCGTCGCCACTCTTGACGCAAACATCTTGGCTATAAGAAAAGCACTATAATTGCAATGGCAAAAAAAAACAGGACTACTCATGTGAATACTACTTATATCGTATTAAGGTGGATTTCAGTTTAAAAAATGCGGGACCAAAATATTTGTTTTCATGATTTTGTAGAAAGTCTGCGAGAAAAGTTATTGGCATAGACCGACTATTTCAAAAACATCTAAGTATTCATCCTTCCGGGAATACTCTTAATTACATGTCTGACTTCACCGTTACTTGTAAACAGGTCACAACAATGGTTTCGTATTAATCTTGAAAATGTTCCTAATTGTAAAGTTCGCTTTTTCCTAGTTTTCCTTTGTTATAGCGATGCCGGAAGCCTAAGACAAGTCGACAAGTTAAAGAGACAAGTTCCGTTTGCATAATTCCATCTTATTTCATGATCACTTTAATTTACAAATGAACACATTCAACCATAAAAACGAAGTTGATTGATATATGTGCTGTAGCAATATTACAACGCACGCCGCAATTAAAACGTTGTTTACACTTGCTTTGTAACTTTGACAGCAGTAAATGAACTCAACAATATTTTGGATGTAGAATCGAACAGTACAATGGAGCGACCAACCTCTGTTATAGCAAACTAAGCAAATCAATTAGGCTAAATTCGAGTGAGATAATCCCAACATACCTATATTCCCATGTAATTCTACAGGAATACAGATAAGAGCTAAATGTTTGATACTTCAATTGTGAACTATCGTAAATTCTGATAAAGAAATTCTGATAAAGAAATTCTGATAAAGAAATTCTGATAGACATTTTAAATAAGAGTTTAAATGACGATATTATGGTGAGAGACAGTGACTTCCTGCTAGATAACGACATGATGTAAGCTTATAGTTAGTTCCTTGCTATTATGGCGTAATGTCATTCATTAAATTAAACCCTTGTGTGAATCGCTTGTATTATATCCATCGGCTAGCTTTTAGCCGATTTCTTTGCTCAAATATACACCACACAGCACTGACAAAAGAATAGCACAGAAACGACAAAGGGAATTCGAATTCGTTCAGTTTTGTTATCCTAATGATTCGCGGAGGATCTTATAATTATCCATACTCGCAACACCGAACTCTTCTGACAAAGTATACTCACCAGCGTTGCCAAACTAGGAAGGCGTCCGTGCGACAAGCGTGCTCGCAACGAATACTCCGACGACGGCATATCTCCGTTAGTAGCATTCTGTTCCACGTCCAAGGACGATCCATGGCCTGCAAGAGGAATCGTTTCAATTTGCTTAGCCATGATAGAAGGCCTATCTTGTCTGAGCGACAGGTGAACTTATTAATATAGTACCTTGAGGTTTGAGCTTGAAAGATATTTCCATATATTTATCGTCGTGAGGTGGTCAGCCTTTCTATCACGGAATTCTAAATAAATAATCTACAGAGGGTGAACCCATTACTCAGCCAGCAAAGTTCAATGAAGCTCTTGAATAATGTACCTTATTGTCGCTTGCTATCAGGACTGCAGTTTATGCCGTTGTTAGAGGAAAATCTTTCATATGCAAATTTGTGAAACTACTGTTGTCAGTCGACTGGCGCGGGGCATTGCGATTATCGTTATGCACTAGTCAATTGAAACTCCGGCCCCCCGACCCCCGGGACATAGCGGGGAATGTAACATTTATACAGTGTTACATTTTAACCTTTTCCCCGCCCATCGGGGGACAGTTGGCTGTTACAATACCCGCCCCTAGGGCACCGGCATATGCTTCAGAATTTTCAATTGGGAGGAGGCATTGAGAAAATGAATATACATATTAAGCTCTGTTGTTCCATTATTTGAAAAAAATACATTTTCTGAAGCACACTTTCTTATTGCTATCGTCGACATCGACCCGTTCGCCCCAGTCTTCGTCAAATCTTTGCAAAAACACCGCATGTGATACGCCAAATGCTTGGCGTGCTTGGAACAAAAACTCACTTATAGTGGAATTTCTATCCACAACAACAACTTTTGTACGATCATTGTAATGAAGAAGCACCTGATATGAGAAGTAAATACATGCATTACAACCGAAGTTCGTGAATAATGGCGACAGATACCTTTGAATATGTATGATGATTGAATATTTATAAACTGATCACTACATGAATAATTCATGTTGAAAACGAATTGCTACGGAAATAGAGAGCAATAAATCGGGAAAATACAGTCTCTAAGCATTAATAAACCAAGCGTTTAGGACTAAAAATAGCGATGGGTAAAAAAGGGATGATTTCTAAGGATGCAACTTGCCTTTTCCAGCGTTGATGATGCACGGGCCCAGTCCTGCTCTGTCGTGGCTGGCGTTACAACCACCGCTAAAATCCCAGCAAATTTTGCAAATCGTTACTTTCCCCGCTCCACCGTAGAAATGCAGCGTTAAATGTGCGTTATTCCACGGCCATGTCCCCGTTAATGCCCCGCTATGTCCCGGGGGTCGGGGGGCCGGGGTTTCAATTGACTAGTGCATTACAAAAGATGCCTCTCGGCAGATTGAATTATGACTCGTGTTTTTCTGAATACTGCACAACCATTCGCTGACACAGAAACATGGATGGATTGAACAAAAAAATTGTGCTGGCGCCTCTTAGAATGAGAAGGCAACGTTACAGCCACTACACAGACGAGGTAAATATTCACCAATCTACACTGAGACTGAAGTAGTATCAGTAATTTCTGAGTTGAATATCTGGGCCTTTTTAAAGACATTCGGACCAGAGCCTGATCACAGGAGTACAAACAATAGGACTCAAGGGCCCTTCTAGGCCGGCCTGCCTCCGTCAGAGGTTAACGATGAAGAGAGACTTAAATAAAATTACATTTACAGAGGAAACTAATGATTCGACACAATAAAAAGCTATAGTAGTAAATACAGTGTCAAAGGAAAAAAGAATGATCGTTTCTATCTATATAGCAAGCAAAACGGGCCTACATGCTGAATTATAATATAAATACTGGGAACATCCTAAGAACGCGCGATTTCATTGGATGCTAGGCGTGCACCATTTTTATGGTGCACGCCTAGCTACCAATCAATTTGCTTTTTTTTTTTATGGTGCACGGCTGGAAAAATCAAAACAAACCCACAGCCTTTTCCTTTTCCCGTTTTTCGTGCCGCTGTAACACGCACAAAAGTCATGGAAACCTGTAAAGAAACTGAAGTTTTCGAAGATCCGAAGAAAAATCCGACTGTCCTGTTGTCGAAGCCGCAGCAAGCCGTTTTGCGAAATTAGACGAACAAGAATTAAACAAACTTGTATCAAATTCGTACGCGAAGTCGACGAAATCAAACACTAAATGGGTTGTAAAGACTTTTGACGGTAAGAAAACCAACGCTTTAACCGGGAAAAACGTATTTTCTTTCATGAATTATTAGAAAAATTTATAAAACCAAAGTATGTTTTCTTATGTCAAAAATGGCTTCCCTGAAACTCGGATGACGTCATTTGTTTACTTTTTTACCCCATGAATTTCCCTCGTATTCAAGGCCCTGCCCGCTTGACCATATAAAGTTTCTTTACTTTTTATATTATAAAATAAATAGAAGATGGCTTTCTACGTTCTATACAAAAATGATGCACTTCTGAGCTCTTGAAATGCAGCTGAATGCACTCGCTATCGCTCGTGCATCCACTTGCTAGCATTTCAAAAGTTTGTTAAAGGTCACAATTTATAACAACAGTAAAATAATATAATAATAAATACGTCTAACAAGGAAAAAAGGATCGTATTTAAACTATATAGAACGCAGAAACGCGCCAAACTGCTGCTAGCGACAGATTGGAACCGGCGGCACAGTGGACAGATGATACGCCGTGTGCGAATGTCGTCAGCATCGAAAGTTGAGTTAAGTCTGTTAAAGAGTAGAGTTTTAAACGAGTCTTGAAAGATGCCGCAGATTCAGAAGCACTGATGGCATGTGGAAGAGAATTCCATAGTGAGCAGATACAGACGAAGTCTCGGTTAGTAGAGGTACGAGCTGGGTGGCGGCAAAGATCCAATTCGGACGAGCCACGCCTAGTCCTAGATAGAGCTAGAGAGAGATGTGCCGGTGCATCAATCATAAACCCTAACCAGTTATCTATGAATTAAAAGTCAAACTGGAAAACAAAATGACTGACACAGGAAAAATTATAAATAACGTCTGCCAATTTTGTTGATTAAGAGTCAAATTTCACTGAATGACGTCATTTAAGTAGCTCCTTTTGCTCTGTTGTTATGCACACCGCGGCAAAACGTCACGCGCATGCGTATTTGCTATTTCTTGTCCGCGCGCGGCCGCCCCCAGTTTCCCGCGAAAATAAAAGGCTGAAAAGAAACAACAGGCACATGCCGTGATTTTAACGTTTCTGCTTAAAAGTATTCATTTGTGAACTGTTTTGTCAAAAACTAAGAAAACTACTTAAAAGCAAAGCCTAAGACTTTAACAGGTTGAAGTTTTCTTAATTTGTAATTCATTGTGAGTTTACTAAGTTATAAAATTATTTACTAAAAAAGTTGAAACCCTCGGTAATTTGTATTTGATAGCAGAGCCTTCGTTCTTTTGGCCAGCGGAGCATACCGTTTTGCCGCGATGTGGTTGTTATGTAAGCTCCGTCTTTACAATATCATTCTCTAAGATTGTAAGTATCAAAATTAACGTCTGGCACCTAAAAAAAAACTGTATAAATGAAGAATTCAATGTTTTTACTCAACCATGTTCAACTAATTAGCATAATGTCTCTTAATTGACGTCACTTCAAGGATTTGTAATGCTTTTTAAAACAATGTTACGACCATAATTTGCCCAAAAATGGTTGAACACTTTACTAAGCCCAAATCGAATATTTCTGGCTAGAGCTTATAGGTAATGAACACAAGATTAATCTACTAATGTTTTTTTTATTTCTGGATATGCGGTGATCATAGCAATGAATTTTAACTAAAAGCGGGCTTCGCAATGTATTTCATCGATTTCTTCCTCCAAAATCTGACCAAATCTGCAGCAGTCCTCATATTCGCAGCGCTACGCACTCGAAAATATGCCCTGATATTTCGTCCGCGGATATTATCTGTCCCGAGAAGAGAATAGTTCCCGAGAGCGAAACTCGAGGGAAGCTATGAGCTTTGAGAATCATGATCAGATAATGTCCAAGAACAAATATCAGGGCATATTTCGACGCCACAATGAAGGTTACTGTTGCTAATATCCTTCAAATATTTTCTTTCATTGATGCGCGGATATACGCTCACAAGGGGTGTATTATATATTCTCTGATATTTCTGGCTCGCGGAGAGAAAATATCGGGTCACGTGACTCATTCAACCAATCACACGCGAGAAAATATTTGATGGGTTATAATCGCTGATATTTGTCATCTGACGGAGTGAAAATCTCGGGTCACGTGAGACACTCCACCAATCACGCGCGAGAAGAAATGTTTTATGGATTATAAAGCGACATAAGTTAGAACTTCTCGACCAATCAGAACCCTGGAATTTATATGACTCTGTGCTCGAGGTTTCTATCGGAAGATAGTTGGCGCATGCGCAGTAGATATAAACCAACAGCGAGAAGTCTATTTGTCTTAGCATAACCAACTGAGAAAGAGTTTCTCATATAGGGGGCCATTCTTTGGAACACTATGTTGCGTGACACAGCTCATTCACACCATCAACGTTTTACTTAGTTATTACCATAATTAGTATTTACATTTTATTTTTTTAAGAATTGACATATTGTAAGTAGACCTTAGTTTTAGGATACACGGCTCTCTGGAAGAACATTTGTAATTAATGAAGGGACTCCGTGGATAAATAAAGATATATGTATGTATGTAGTTACCGTTCTATCAACTTAGCGATTGAGAAAACTTTGAAAACAAATCGTAAAAAGCATTTTTGTCGGTGATTTTTGTCTGCTGCGCGCGCACGGTCGACTGTCGATCAATGGACGGCACCTGGCTAGCCAATCAGATGGCGAGTTTTCCAATAGACGGCGGCTGGGTTATGCTATAAATTTGTATTATAAAGAGGTGGAAAACTTGATATTACACAGGCTTGGGAAGTTCCGGGGGAGGTGCTTAGATCATATTCTCTTTGGTTTTGCTAATTCGAAAATTTCCGAAAATTTCTGTAAACATGATTTTAATCCTCACAAACTTTTATCACAAACGAAATCATCAACGACTGGAAACATTGCGAAAGGGAAGTTCGTTTACGATTGAAAAGAAAGTCAACAGTAGCCTGAATTTCAGCCGTCTACTCTGGTTCGTTCCTCCTGAGAGAGACGTCCAGTGACGTCAAGGCGGATTAACAATTTAATTTATGCAAATAAAACTGTCACGGCGGTAGTAAGAGTTCGTGGCCACAAAAACAAAGCCATCGCTCGCCTTGAGAAATTATTTGAGATTATGCCGGCCAAAATAAAAGTCTTACCTATATATATATATCCATCCCATTTGCTTCTCAAGTGCCTCTTATGTTGTGAAAACCTTTTCGAAGCAACAAATCGTTATATCAGTATATTTGGAGGCAAAGTCAGTTGATCTTTGTCTTTCCGTTGATCTTTGTCTCGCGATCTGCCGTTCGAATTGACACAGCTACAAGATATTACCTATGTAAATGATGCAACACAAAAGTAGAAAAACATGAAAGGATAATGGCAAATTTTCGAAGAAATACGAATACTCTTTTACGGGAAAGAACAGTTCCTTGAAGAGAGTAGCGACATTCTTTACCATTGCGAGTGTGAACAAATAATCGATTATCAACAACCCCGCGGACGCGACGCGATGAAATGTATATGTTTACAGGAGAGTCGGCCGGTTATTGTGCAGGACACTTTCAATCCATTTCCAGATGAATTCAAGGTCTTTGCCAAAGACAATCACTCCACTGAAACTCAATGATCAACAATCGCGATGAGTTACGTATGATAATTATGCGAAATTATAGAATATGAATTTGAACCAATCAAAGATCACTACCAGGTTTTCTGGTAGTGACGTCACTGGACGGCATTATCGGATATTGGATTCAGACGTCTCTCTCGGGAGGAGAGGAGACGGCTGAAATTCAGTCTAATTAAGTCGAGGATATGGAACATTTCACTTACATTACTATATGTTAGAACTACAAAGGGCCGTTTTTTTTAACGGAAGCCTAAACCTTAAAGTGCCTATAAATAAGCATTAAAATATATTCTACATCAAGTAAACAGGTGAAAATAAACTATTTCTTGATTTGAGTGTTGTGTCTATGAGTTATAGAGATTTCTATTTCCAATATGCTAATCATGTGATGTAATAGGAGGCCTCATTTATTATACTAAAACGTGCTGGAAGAGATACATAACTTTTTCTACACATCCATGTTATATTTAGCCTTATATCAGTGATTTTACCAAATATTTCGTATAAATCAGTAGTTTCATTCGAATTGCAAAAAAAAAGAAATTATGTTTTGTTGGCATCACATCAGCAGTATACTGGAAATAGAAAACTCTATAACTCGTATATAGACGCAGCACTCAAATAGTTACTATTCACCTATTTACTTGATGTAAAATCGATTTTAATGATAATAGAATTGGAATTATAGGCACTTTTAAAGCCTCCTTGTTCCCATATCACGAACACGTGACACAATTGGAGGAAGTTAGTCGGCGATCTTTATTCTATATTACAAATATATATGTATATCATGTATCGTATATATTATATTCATGGTTTCAAAAACTGGAATGTGCACGAAAATAACATGGTGAAATGCCAGTAACGAAAAACCAGTATAAAATCTCCGGAGACAGGGAATCAACTGGAAACGCCGTATTCTCTAAACTAGTGCAAATTCACATCTACTTCTGGGCCCATTTCCTCAAGGCCCCATTACGCTAATGGACACGATTAAGGGTAATCTTTAGTTTGATTTGATAAGCTATACGGATACGTGGCGCCCCATAGAGTACGAGTTTCGAGCTGTTTCAGTTTGAAGTAGAGTTATTAATTTTGCCTTTTAATTTTAGTCTAATTTTGAAAATCTAAGGTCTCCTAAATGGCATTTTCTACATTATGAGAGTAAGAAACACACTCGTTCTTTCTTTTTCTCTTCTTTTCTTTATTCTTTTTTTTTCTGGCTTGGAAACGGGAGGGATAGAGGTTTTTCCTAAGGGAGGTGTTTTTTTTTGGGGGGGGGGGGGATTGGGGGGTTACGGAACCCCAGGAACCTCCCCCTGGTTACGCCGCCGTGATTTTGACAAGGAAGTATGATACCACTCATTGATTTGTCTTTGTTTCCCTCATTATTTTGACATTGATCTTCAACATAAATCGAGAATGAGAACACTGAAACCAAGGCGAAAAAAATCACTGGATCAGATAACGCGATTAAAGGCAGGTTTAATATTTTCTGGGTCAGTTCTAAAAAAGGGTATGGAAAATAATATATTTTAAATAGGGTCAGGGCTTTGAGACCAGGGCGGCACATACCCACCCAAAATTCCGAGTCGCTCGACCCGCGTGGGGTCTAAGCCGGAATTTAGGGGTAGTTAGTAGTATACCTAAATACCTTTTAAAATTACTCAAAAGAGCGCAATTAAGAGCTCTGAGACAGCTCCAGAAGACTTCACGACATTCAAATCGTGTGTCAAAATCTTGCCGCATACTTTATACCAGAAAATCACAAAATGTAAATATACCAAACACCGTACCCATCAGGGTTTCTATGTAAAACACCGTATACTCAACTGAAAAACCCTTGGATGCCTAACCCAAAACCCCTGGCCGACCCTGAAATAATAGTAACAACAAAAAGAATGTGGACTGTCTCGTTTTGTGTTAAGGGGGGATTAGAGTTGAATTTGTACGAAAAGGGGTGAGAATGGAGGATGAAATAAAAAGAGCAGAAAAGAAATTAGTACACACCTAATAGCTTTACTATCCACTCGAGAGCACATCGGGTTGATAGCAGACAAATTTGGTGCCCATCTATATTAATTATTAACCCAAACCCTCAATTTTAATTCTTCATAAAACCTTTTTTCCTATTTATTCAAAACAAATCAAATCCCCCTCCCCCAATTTTTCCTTATGAAAGCCATGAAAAATTCCAGAAAAATTCTAATAAACTAAGGGAACATTCAACTGCAACTTAAATGAAGCGAATTTAAAATAACATAGAATCCCAATGAGAAATAGTGTAAAAACTACGCAAACGAGGCAAAAAAGCGCAGCCAACTGTAATCCCCCTTAAGCATTTTACTTTATTTTTAAAGGAGAAAAAATGTCCCCAATTGCAAACTCTACTCTTTCAATATGCTAATTTCATCATTGTAATTATTTTAGTACTCGTCATGAATGGGTAACTGAAACACGTGAGGAATTTGAAAGCACCCATTCTCGACCCAGACCCTTCTCTTATTTCTTACTGCGCATGCTCGACAAAATTGTAAGTCGAGCATGCGCAGTAAGAAATAAGAGAAGGGTCTGGGGTTGAGAATGGAAAGCACCCTGATGAAATGTACGATTTCGCGCATACTTGGAAAGCTCTGAGGAGAAAAGGCTTGGAGTGATTTTGAAGGTTTTACCACAATTAATAGAGTCAGGAATATATTACACAGGAGTGTTCCTGGCCCTTGTGTTGGCCCCAAACACAGTAGATGGTGTGTCTATTTATAGTCGCGAAGTTCTTGTATGCGATTACGTTGTCTTTTGTTCTCTTGCGCTTTAGTATTTTTAGCAGTTTGAACCGTGTTAATTACAATTTTTCAGTGTATCCTGATTGGTTAAAAGTGACGGCCTTTGTTTCTTCTTGTGGGAAACTATGCTAAAAATAACTCTAGTGTGACAATAAAATGTGGGAAGAGGAACACTCCTCTGTAATATACTCCTGATAGAGTGGAATGGTTATGAAACCCAGCGACCTTCTTTGTTATAGGTCTTTCTTCGCTTTTTTTCAACCGTGACCGCACACAAAACAATAGATATTGGAATATGTTAATCAATCAACCAATATAAACGTGTGGGTTCAGTCGTTCAGGAGACGCTAATGAACTATGACCGTGCACAATCTTTTGTCTTACCCCCTTCTAACCTAAATCACAGCGCCTTTGTTAGCCCCTTTGAAGTTTGCCGGTTTCCTAACCATTCCACTTATTAACTATGGTTGCAACCAGCTACATTCCCGACCTCAGCGCGCAAAACCGTATTCATGAAACGAAATGAAATTTTCACAAAATATGTTGTCCTACAACATACTAGCGAACGAGGCCAAAGTTTCCGTTTAAATCATCAATTCAAAATTGGCGCTTTTCACCAACTATTCACTATTAACCTTACTTACTTCATCTAGTAGTATACAACATCCAGCTTTCTCGATTTTCTTGTAGTTTTCCATGGTGTTAACTATAGATTACCGGGTAGAATTGGAAGCGGAGTTCATAGTTGCCTGCGTTTTTGCACGAAACTGTCGCACATAACATTTTTCGGTAAATTTATCTCTTTTGCTGTAAATGTTTCCATTCCATCGATGTTATTAAAACTCATTACTAACAAAGCTAATGAGTTAGTTAATCTATAACAACATTTTTTTAAATCTATTGTGTCGTAATTTTGAAGATTTTCGCATTTTACTTAACAATAAGGGGTCGAAAGAAGCACTATATCTCCGAATATATTAAGTATCTTAGAATTCTGTTTTGTGCTTACTATTCTTCAATATCGGGAAATACATGGTTCACAAAATCTCAACGATCGCCAAAAACTTCCCGTTGAAAAGTGCGAATCTTGATGCCAATTCGGCTTTCACAATACCGTAAAATCCCGGGCTTACACTCATTCGTAAGGGGTTTTTGGTGGGTTTATAAACTGGGGGCTTATAACCGGAAGGACATTTACGTAAGCAGACAGGTGGGCTTATAACCGGGATTTTACGGTACCCGCGAGCCACAGCTGTTGTAACTAAGTTGACTTTGGATACTGCTTATATTTGAAGACGGTGAAGGTCTGAAACATATTAGTGAGGAGAAAGTAAACAATAAGGTTTACTTTCTGGAAAGAAAAAAGGAAGCGCAACGGATTGGTCGATAACTGAGTCCGAGTCCAAATGCTGCAAGGTTTGAAAAGTTAATGATATAAGGGAATATATATTTGTGAAAGTGAAGCAAATATAAACTTGTATCTGTTATTATCCACCGTATTTAGCTTTGGGCGGTAATATAGAACTCTACAGTGAATATCTAGTATTAACAGATGTATTCTAAATACACAGCTTGAATGATTAAAATGCGAAAGTATAATTAATGACCTGTCAATGAAAAATGGGCAAACGAAAAACGGAGACAATATTACTCCGCATACTGAGAGGTGACAAGGTGCCGTCCAGATAGATATAGTCAATCAAAAAAATACATATATAATTAAATAAAGTCTGGTGAAAACAGTCAAAGTTTTAGCGTTAATCACGCAAGATAATAAGGCACTTGTTAGAGGAGATCTAGTCTTCAGTTTTGGCAAGGAAAATGATCACATAGACACAATTGTCAACTAACTCTGACATGTGAATTAATAATCTTTATGACTTAACACTTACCATCTCCTCTCACCAGCGAAGTAGCCAGTCTTCGCAGTGCATCATTCTCTGTGTGTACCGCGGAGTTCATCTCTAAAAGAACCTCCTTCTCATTCTGTAACACTTCCAATCGACATTTGTACAACGACAGCATCGACTGCAGACCGATGCCATCCACTCGCCTCGTAGCAGAGTTTGTTGTACAGAGAAGGGAGGGACAGTATTTCTCTTGTACACTGCCTTCGTTTGCCTCGTCAGGATCACTCAACGTGTCGTAAGCCATCTTTAAGTGTTGACCGTGCCATTGAGGAAAAAACAAAAGTTGGTTTAAGAAGCCCTGCGAGTATCATAAAGATTCGCACTTTAATTGAAGCGTGAACTTTTTGGCCGATCATTGAGATTTTTGGGCAATGTATTTCCTTAGAAAACAGTTTCTGTGTTTCCACAGAGTTATAGAAACACGAGTGAGAGTTTGGGAGAACGAGAAATGGCAATGGAAACACGAACCCGAAGGGCGAGTATTTCCACTACTGTTTCGACAGGCTCGTGTTTCCATTGCTATTTCGAGTTTTTCCAATCTTCTACAAGTGTTTCATTACTCTACGGATGGGAACACTGGAAAATGTTTTCTATTTCCTTTATAAAATAAACGAGTAAAAATACGGAAAACGCTCGCTTTATTCGATAATCAAAACGCAAATTCCCCCAACTAGCTCAATAGCGCGCGCAACTTTATATAATTATGTTTCTATAGCATAACCCAGACGCCATCTATTGGCAAACTCGCCATCTAAGCCGTCTACTGAGTGACTGTGTCCGTCGAGGAACTATCGACTGATAGTTGCCCGCGGAAATTTGATGTTCTTAAAACAAATATAAGCCCGAGAATGCTGTTTGAGGGCTTATATGCTAGTTTTAAGAACATCAAATTTCCAAGGGAAACTATCAGCCGATAGTTCCGAGACAAACACACTCTATATTTGTTGTTATTGTTCACCACAAAATTGTCTTCCGTTCTCAGCGGGCAGTATCGCTGACGACAACTACACGTCACGTGATCGCCTTTGGCAAAATTTTGTGGTGAACTATACAACGCGTGATGCAGACAAATTTCACTTAGAAAATGCTTTTTTGCGAGGCTTTCACAATTTTCTCAATCGCTAAGTTGGTAGCACGGTGGCTTGGTTATGCTAAAACAACTAGACTTCTCGCTCTTGGTTTCTATCGACTTTGATAGTTGACTCGGGGCTGCCTGAGTGCGCACCTCGCAACTATCTGCCGTTATAGTTCACCACAAATTGGCTAAAAGCGATCACGTGGCGTGATAGTTGTTTTTCCTTAGTTTCTGAAGGAATTGGTCTGAGTATTTGAAACTTGTCCTTGCCATAAAACTATCATTCTTCGCAGAAAACATGAATGCACTCGCAAAACTTTAAATTGTCCGCCATTTTTGTATACGCTGCAGTCGTACTTAGTCCCCGCTCGTCACATTATTTCAGCATTAAAACTTCGCACACGCGTGGAGCCTGGGCCTCTTGTATAATAACAATAATTTGAGTTAACAGAAAATAGATTCAATAGATTGGCTTTTAACCATGCATGTTTACACGAGGCTATGTAAACACGTGCATGATTTCAAATGGGCAATTAAAATTGAGATTTTTGTCAACTTTTCTAATTTTTATTTCATCAAAGAAATCGAAAACAATTTCCCTGTTTTATACGATTATTAGCGAACTTTCCCAAAATAGAGCGCGTGCGTGACGTCATGTATGCATATGTACTCTAATAGATCATGAGCATCGACCAATCAGAGAACGCGTTTCGTCCTGATTATTGCATTAAGAAACAACCGTGTAAAAAATAGGCACAATCAGGAGCCAAACGAAAAACGGAGGTATTTACTCTTACGTTTTGCGTTCTCTTGTAGACATAGACTTACGTTTCTTTTTTTTTGCAGAGAACGATCGAAATGTGCGTGCATTTTCACCCGCAGCTTTTGAATTTTGTAATTAAGGCTATGGTTTTATGGTGTCGTCCTAGAAGTTGCCGTCGTTGTTGCTTAAGCCTGGTTTCCATATCAACGCGATCACCACCAATCGTTCAAAACATTATCTAAGCGATCAAGGCTATTATATGGAAACACTGCCGGGACGGTCGCGGACGATCGAAAACGATCCGAACGATCGGGATCGCTGGAGAAAAAAAAAATCTGTACGATCGGGCAGATCGCGAGCGATCGTTATTTTTTTTATGGAAACCACTCTCCGACGATCGGGACGATTCGGAAGTTTGGACGATCCAAAGCTATCCCATAATGCACCGTATTTTCGCCACTGTGCTCCAAAATGGCGGCTTCAAAGACAAAATTGTTTAACACAGCACTTTTATGGAAGAAGTACAAAAGTACGACTGCCTCTACAATAATTCAGTCGTGACTACAAAAACAAGTTCGCTCGACGAAAATTTACCATTTCGATTTGCCACTTTTTCAGTGTCAATAGGTCAATCAGTATTAGAAATATCCGAAATAGTAAAAAAAATTCCAAATGGGCATGTTAAGCCACAACATTTTAGGAGAGTTTACCGGTAAAATCCTGTCCGCCATTACTGGAAGCCGTTCTCAGTATTCAGCGGAAGTGATGTCATACACTTAACACGACAACCTCATGGCGCGAAATAGTGTGCATTAAAAAGTAGGCAACCTCGCAAAGATAAATATAACTTTCTTCTTATGTACGTGGCGTTGTGTTCTGCAGGCGAGCGTTAAGTGTATGACATCACTTCCGCTGAATAAACCTTTGTCTAAAGCTGAAAAAAGGGAACGGCCTCGAGTAATGGCGGACGTTTAGATTCAACATTCGGAGCTCAAAAAATAAGACTTCCTGTCTTTGTTTCGAAAAACAATTTGAACTGGTAATAATATATCAACTCTACTTTATGAATATGCAAAAACATTGATATGTCTATCTATCTATTTAATACGAAACAAGTAATATATATTATAGACATGAACTTTGGAGTGACTTCGCTTAACCCATGAAATTGATGGTTAAATAGTGGATGGTTTAGATTTTATCCAACCGTTCCTTATTTCAACAAATGTAGATCAGTGCTGGTTGTTGGATGTCTTTCAAGGGTTAAGTGAAACTACTTCATTGTGCTACGTTTACTCTAAGTTATAATAATAATTTATCTGTTGTTATTTGAAGTACTATAATATTTATTTATTATTTATGCATTTATTTTGCCATCGACCGCTTTTAATATCCTGCATAGTGTTATACTAAAAGGATTAATAAATATGAGATGAGATGAGATGTCAAAATTTGATCGTAGTGGCACTTTAAATTCGCTTCTGGAATATCTTCCGAACCCAAAATCTCTTCTTTCACCGTTCTCTTCTCCTCCGTAAAATAGTAACAACAAGCAAGTAACACGCAGCGAGGTTCGCTCTTCGATTTACCGCCGCCATTTTGAAAGCGGTTTCAGCGCCAAAAGAATGTTGTCGGATCCAGGACTTCCACCAGACGACCGCGCGGTGAGCGATCGGGACCACAAAGCGCCCGGATCGTCTTAATCGTTTCGATCATTTCAAAAATAGACGATCGGGGCGATCGGAACGATCCGGACGATTATATGGAAACCAGGCTTACAGTCCCAAATATAAAATCAAGCACGCTTAGCTCAAGACTTTAGCCAATGAAATTACGCGTACTTAGGACGTTCCAGTAACATATACTACAATCATCTATCAGTTGCTCTTACCAGTCCATCTGTGCTGTCTGTTTGTGCCCAGTCTTTCCTCTTCATCGATTCATCTGCACAAGGTTCATGCTCTCTTCTCGCCCCAGACCAAGGCGATTGAGTGAATAAATCGGGATTTTTCCGTGATTTTCGGCCGCGTGGCTGTTGGTTGGCTCTCTGTTTACCTTGTCAGTCATAGCACTAGTCAGTAACTAAATAGTGTAGGCTCTACAAAATAGTCTAAGGATTTGTACTTCGGCGTATAAAATTATAGTTATGGCTTGACCGTATATATGAATTCAGGTAAATCCTTAGTGCAAAGACCACAAGTAAGGATAATCAAAACGGAACGCGCTTGTTTAATGAATATGTAGGAATATTGGTAAAGCAGTACTACGATATTATTCACAATTTATCACGGCAGTCTGCGATGTGCTGCAACGTAAGTACGTACCAAGAGGAAAAATAGGATTACTGATTTAGAATCAAAACACAACGTTAACTTGTGCTATATTTGTGAATAACAAGTGAAACTGCCATCACTCAAACATATACAAAACGTTCGTTTCGTAAGTAAATTAGTTTAGTAACAGAAGCGTAAATGTGTGCGAAAAGTACATAGTTGATACTTACAGCGTTTAACGTAAATACCTAAAGCTAGAACACCGGCAAAGAACATCATCCACACTCGAGGAACACAAGACCACAACGTACTTTGGATTCTAACAACGCCATGACTTGTCTTCCGTGTCAATAGGATATTATCTTGTTCAGTTTCACTCTAGAATTTCCAGTATATTTATCGCTTGCCGGACGAGTGCGAGGAACTTTTCATTTACCAATTACCGGCTAATATTATGTACAATTTAACCTTGTTTTAACAAAAAAAAGTCTGCCTTAATTCTACAGCATCCTGACCTGAATACGTAGCATACAATTTGCTAAGGAAAACACAGAGGTTAAAGTCATAAATTGTTAAACGAAAACAATTATCCGGCAAAGGTTTTAATAGCACGCTTGTTATACATAAATTCACCTCAACGAATCTCCAGCTAGAGACAATGAAATCAATAAATTAGAATACAGAATTTACGGCAAATTAAAATGATCGGTGAGGGATAACGTTTTCCTATGCACATGTCACTATTTACTCTAAATGATCTCGAAGTGAAAGCAGTCAATCGGCAGAGCCAACTGTTTCGAAACACCACACATCAATAGCTTCATCATCCTAATTCCGAGTATTGGTCCGAGTATTTGGTTTCAAGTGATCGAAACTGGTCGCGCGTCAAATTCAGCATACATCACGTTACGTGAATTTATGGTAACTACGTCAAGGAAATGAATCCAAATATTATGTGAAAAATAAACATAAATAATAGATACTTCCCCTCCCAAAAAAATAAAAAAAATAAAACAAACTCGATTAATCACCTTCTGAGCGCTGAACGACCATAGAATACCGTGTCAACTGACAGGTGTCAAACAATGGTAATATAAATATATTCAGATTTCGATAAAAATAAGCGAATTCATCGATGAACAGGTGAAGTACAACGAAGCTTAACTACGTGCAGAGAAGGGAGTATTGAACAACGTTAATTAAACCCTCACAAGAAACTTAGCAGGGCTCATCGAAATGAACTGTTATTTCCATACCGCATCCATGCACCGGTGGCGGAGTGAACTGTGTGTATCAGTAATATTCAGACACACCAATTAATATGTACATAACCGTTTGCATACCCAATATATATACATATTTACCATATTGCAGAAGGTACTTACCTTGTCTACACTTCTCACCCAATTGCTCTATACCCATATTCGGTCCCAGGCTCTCGGCCGTGTGCTCTTGGTTGACGGATGGTAGAGCCTGTAGTACAATACCCGTGGTTTCAGCGATACTATTAGAGTCAACATACAACTGCGTGGTTTCTTGGTTTTCTTCAGTGTCAGCCATTTTCTCCTTTTCCGTTGCCGTCTGTTGTGGTCCATGGCTAATTTGTTGTTGGACGATTTTTGACTTGTACACGGAAATATCTTCAAAATGACTTTTCTGTACCAGGATTATTTTTTCTTTCTCTTGTGGCAAGCTGACAAGAAGGAAAAGTGGTTGATAATCCTCTTTATTTTTTTCGTTATCATCGCTGTGTCCTGGTTTGACCCAGGTCCTAAACCGAGAGTCACGACTGGCATCCGACTTACGTTTTCCCCTGTGTTCCAGCCCTGGCAACCTTACACTCAGCTGCTGGCTTCTTTTCTGGCCGACATTATCATTTGCACCAGTACCGCGCCTCCTTATATCACCCTGGCTTGTCGTGATGTCAGTGCCATCACAGGTTTTCTCGTGAGCATGGGCAGTATCCTCGTTATCACTCACACCACAGGGATCCCAGTTTACCGGTTCGGGACGTTTCGACGATGCACAAACTGGAAGCACGACATGCTTCTTAGCTGAAGTACTTCCTGAGAGTGAGCTAATCGATGAAGTATTATCAATGCTTGCTAATGAATCCCTCTGACATCTATCGGTAACCTTTCTTCGGAGCCCTGCGATCACTGGTCGTGATAACTTGAAGAACCAGTTTTTCGAAAGGCTGAGGTCTTTGTGTGACTCATCGTGGCTATCCTCGTAACGCACGTAAGACACCAACCCACTTTGTCCAGCACCCAACTTCTTCTTTATTGTTACCGCACACACGGTTTCCCCCGCATTTTTTGAACCAGTGACCTTTTCCACCACTGGGGCTTCCTTAAAACCTTGTCGTGGACCCCTTGCCACGCGTTGCACATCACTGTTTGTGCTGGGGCTATCTTTATGTTGACTGCAGTTCTCTCTTCTGCTCCAGGTGCGGTTTGATCGCTGTGGGCATTCGCCTCGTGGTCGTACACTGGTGATGTATCTAGGTCGTGGGCTGCTACTGTGATTGCGTGTTGACATTAGACCGCTGACCAGTGAGGTACAGGAAATCGCGCCACGAGCCCTGACGACAGAAACAAAGAAATAACATTGAAAATATATTTGCAAAGTAAAACATCGGCTTCCAATAGAGAACTCGTGGATATGTTTACAAGGTTAATGTATTTTCAGCAGTACAATATTTTATTTAACCTCTATGTATGGGGTTTATTAGGCTCATAGCGTTACAGTTAATGTATCGAGAAGAGATAAAGAATAAATAAAAATAGATCTCGTGTTACAAAGATCTGGATCAAATAGAAGTATATATAACTAAATTTTAATATTACTATTCGACAAGTGCTATATAAACTGTACTACCTTAGAAACATGCACACACATATACATAATTTAAATAAATATAAACCTACTAAATATAAACCTACTAAATATAAACCTACTAAATATAAACCTACTAAATATAAACCTACTAAATATAAACCTACTAAATATAAACCTACTAAATAAATTAAAATTTACGCTTTTCCAGCAATTAAGCATTAGTGAGAGAGACGCTGCACTTGATCTGTAACATTTTATATTATCTTACATCCTAGATTACGTCCAAAATTTCTGACTTGGTTATAGTGTATGATGCCTCACGGACAAGAGCAGCGACTCTGTCTCTATTGGCGAAATTTATATTATATACATCCTTTCTAAAACGTTTCTTAATTCTGAAATTTGTACATATGTGTACAAATACCATGTGTGAACTGCATGTGTGTGTTTATACCCTGTTGTATATGTATATATATCATTTTTAATTGTATTCTTTCATACACGACCACATCAGCAATTGTGCTGCGTTTAAACAAATCGTGTTTAAATAAAGGTTAAATAAAGGTTTTTGTATTGCATTGTATTGTATTGTATTGTATTGTATTGTAAACAATGAACTAGAAATACAGACAGAAGCAAGAAGTTGAAGGGAGCTATCATCCGTCTCCTGATGTGCCCAAATTTCATGTCTGTACCAGCCATAAAACCGAGACATACTGACAGAGAACTCGACTATCTTTAAACAGGTTGAAAATGCGTAAACAAATGTCACGAGCGCTTACCTAAATGCATTTTCACACTGTAAATAAACAGAATATTAAAATTACAAGGAAACAGATTGCGATAAATCTTTAATAATAATATGCTAACACGCTCATACCACAGGCAGCCCGAGCTGCCGATCTGCGCGCGTAAAATGGGTCCCTGAAATATGTTGTCAACGCGACTCGATAGCCGGATATTTCGCTCCCAGGCTCCTGGCCATGTTAAACATGTTAGAGATCCGATGATTGACAAACTACTACATTAGAATATTTTAATATAGTTTAAAAAGTCGTTCCTAACGCATACAGTCGGCGTAGCTAGGCACAGAAAAAAGGGCAGTTGTCCCACAGGATACATTATGCAATTGATAAATAGAATAATATTTCAGCTAAAGTATCAGGGCCGATTTTTTAACGAAGCCTTAACTTTTAATACAATATCTAGACAGTGACTAAGATTGATACTTCGTTTAAAAAAATCGGTTTCTCGTTAATAAAGCAGTTCGCGGTTAATTCCGACATTTTGAAAGGAGTGCAAACATGGCGCGAAATACAGTGTTTCTGTTCTATGGGAATCGAATCCGATGCCAAATAATTTCCGTAAAATCGAATTTCTGAAATATTTACTGTCTGCAAACTTAAGATACCAGGTAAAAGATTAAGTAATCAAAAGTTGAGGGGTGTTGCTTAATGTATGGAAAACTGAAAACACGATTGCACGCTTCCCAGCAACAGCTACCGATCCCTCAAATTTTGACCAGTTAATATTTTACCTGGTATCTAAGTTTGCAGACAGTTAATTGAATACCGTATTTCCGGGTGGGCGCTTATTCAAGGGGGGCGCTTATTGACTTGGAAGAAAATGGTGTACTACTTTGATAATCGCATAGTTTAGGTTAAACGTTGCTTGTAAAAAAAAAAAAGTAAAAAGAGCGAGACAAACACTGATGTTGGTCGGCTTGATTTGTCGTGTAATCTCTTTACTGTATTAACCCTGGCTTTAATCCCCTTAATAGCCCGACTGGAAAAGTGACGGGGAGGGGAGGGGGGGCGCTTGTTCGAGGGGGGCGCTTATTTAAAATTTTGACTAAAAGGGTGGGCCTTATTCGAGGGGGGCGCTTATAAGAGGGTGGGCGCTTATTCGAGGATATACGGTATTTCAGAAATTCAATTTTACGGAAACTACTTGGCATCGGATTCCCATATAAACACTCTATTTTGTGCCATGTTTGCACCCCTTTCAAAATGTCGGAATTAGCCGCGAACAGGAGCGCGAGCGGCGCAATATGATCGCTCCGACACAAGAATTGCGCCGAAATAAGCGTTTCATGTGTTTCATGTTATGGTTTTCGTGCCGACACAAATTCTATCCGGTATATGTCGCTACGGTGTTTCACTAGACTTACTGAAGCCCTAGGGCATAGTCACATAGGTTAACGTTGTGTGAGGGTCTGAATGGGGTTAACTGCCTACTGACAAACAGCCTTAAAAATAACTGACAACTGACAAATGACGATTTTTTTACTGACAACTGACAACCGAAAAATAACTGACAACTGACAAATTTGGTTTTTGTGGGTCAAACATTGTAAATTTGCTCTAGTAATCATTAACTAGGGCTAACTGACAACTGACAAATGGCCAAAATTTTAACTGACAACTGACATGTAGACCCCCCATTGAGACCCTCTTGTGTGTGCGTCCCGCATCGCGAGCGATGATGACCACTGACACCCCTTAAGGTTGATTTCATCTGTTGTGCGTCACCGTAGATAGCTAATGAGGCCTATCCGAGCACTGAACAGTCTCCCACAAGTTGGGCAGGTGTGATGAGAAGTTGCAGAAGTAAGGACTTTTGGGTTGGGTGGGTTGTGACTTGCGGTTGAATTGGATTATAGTGAGGGAGAGTTGCGCATCGTCAGCCCCACTCTCTCGTCCGGATTCATCTCGATCCAGCGGCATAGGTTAAAGACACAAAGGTTAAAGACATGATATAATCAGTCACGTGTTAATGTCACATCACCAGCCTGGATGTTGTCACTCTATTTTCAGACCCAACGAACTGATGATTGACATGAAGTTGAGTTTTCACTTCATTCAATTCGGGCGGTACATGTATTCACCGGAATATAGGATGCGTGTATTAGACTAGACACTTCATTGATCTGGGAACACTTTCATATCAATCCGTTACAAGGACTGCAAAGGATTTACGAGATAATACACAAGTCGTTGATTGAATTCGAAACCTACAAATGATCTCAGTAAGACAGATTGTCAAGTCCCAAACACATTCGATTCCTAGACATCAGTGATTATCTGCTCATAGCCATAACCGATTAAGAAGTCAATAGCTCACCTGCTGTCTGTTTTCCCTTACAATCTCTACTCTACTAAGTTTCATAGCCTTTCAATCTCTTGAGCTCACAGCTAGCACTCTGAAGCACCAGCGCATGTTGAGGGCGCGAATCTCTTGTAGTGCGGTGCGATGCTGTCAACAAACTACTAGCTACTGGCCGTCACATTCTACAATGTTGCCAGTGTAGTATTTCACTGAGGGTCACGACTTGTCATGCGTCATTTAATAGATACGTATAGTTAAGTATCACAGATCATTCCGTCTGTCCAACGTAGACGTCACTTGCATGAAGTACCCATCGATCATATACTATAAAGAGCAATAAAAGGAAGAGGCTGAAGTTGCTGATTTATTTGTGAGAAATGAACACGTATTATTAGACCCTAATTCCAAGGTCAGGCCCTTGGTTTATCTTAATCTCACTTAAGTTATTTTTAGATACCGGATATGCGGACGTAAAAGGAACTAGTTCCGGTCATGTCATTTCCAGTTATATCCGGCTGATTGCTTCACCACAGGAAATCCAAGCTCTGATCAGTATATGATTTGCATGGGAACCACTATAAAACGGGGAAATTACAAACTTTACCTTTAAAATCAAATGAAATAAACATACCTTTGCTCTATCGTTTGCCCTTTGTCGTTTATTAGCGATTTGGGATTTTCTTTTTCTTTTTCGGATCTCCTGTCCTTCAACATGTCGAAATATTATTAGAGCTGGAGTTGCCTGTGGTTTCACAGTAGTCCCTCCAGGGGTAAGGGGAGAGGGGAGGGGTACACCATTTTTTAGTAACCCTTATCAGACCTAAAAAATTCTCAAAAAAAAAGAGAAAAAATGCCAAAACTCAAGGCATTGCATTTGAAAATTGAACAGGAAACATATATCCCATCTCAGACTTAGAAGGCAAAACTGGGACCCGATCTGAGACCGTTTTATTTGAGTGTGGGAAATATGCTAGTCATGAAGTTGCTAGTTGCAGTTGCGAATCCAAAATCCTAACCCTACATTAAAAAAATACCCTAACCGTCAACAACGGGTGCTCACTCATTTAGCTAACTGAATTTGTTGTTGAGAGCTAGTCACTAATACGAGTTTTTAGGGGGTTGATCACTAAACAACACATGCTTCTTCGTTCTCCCTATATATATGAACTAATGCAAATTCTAACCCTACATTTAAAAATACCCCAACCGTCAACAACGGGTGGCTAACTAATTTAGGGTGTTTACTACTGAGCTAGTCACTAATTTTGGGTTTTATAAATACATCACCGCTAATCCAAATCCTAACAATACAACTCGCAACTTCATGACTATGAATATACCTGTAACCGTTTTATTTGTACCAGCAGAGATCGATCAGATGATTACTGTAAAGAATACTACTAAAATTATGGTACAGATGGTATCAGTAAGCCGGGTCAAAAACCCCACCCCATCCAGTGGAACGGCCCGTATAGCTTTTGCTTACGTCTCGGTTTCTTGATTTTCACGGGAACATAACATTCTTAATATATTTCCGCTTCTGCATCCGTCGCTAGTGAAATCACCCCAGAGTCAGTACTTGTCCGGTTTAGCTGACCTATACTACCACCATGTGCTAAAGTCAGGGTTGCAAGATTTGAAGTAGATGGGTAATTCTGAATAGTAGGTGAGTAATAATATTATAGAGAAGGTTGTAAGCCCTTCCGGCGTACTGGGTTAGGACTTGTTACTTGGACTAGACCCATCATGTTTGGGTACAGTGGTGCCGCTGAAGGTTTGAAACTCTGACCCTGTTTAGGACAGAAACACTCTAAATACCTACCCTGTACAGGACAACACCCTCTAGTTTAATTTAGGACCCTGTTTAGGACAAATAACAAAATACAGACTATCTCGTTTTACACAATTTTCAAGTGTTTTATTGGCAATTTCAACTGCACGAAACGTGGCAGAGTAGCAAAGTTTGCTATTAATATTCGTTTTAAACTATTAACAATTACATTTGGGTGTTCGATTTCTTCCTGGAAAAAAACAGACTTCACCGAAACCTAGTCGAAACATTTGGTTTTTTACTCTTTCAGGGAAAACAAAATTTTGGCCTAGTTACCTCTCAGTCAGTTTTAAAGACAATAGTTTGGTCATACCGGTTCAATGACCATTTTTTAGCCCCCCCCCCCCCCCTTGAAATTTCGCTCCGCCGTCCGTATCTTTGGCTTACCTATCTGTCTTGATCTTGTGCTAATTCAGCGATATTTTGATATTGTTTTTTAGCCAGTATTTAGGCTACTTATTGGTGATTTACCTAATTCGGCCCGACGAGCATTTTCTTATCTGAGTCTGGATTTTGTTGTCAGTTAAAAGTTAAAGTCAGTTAACCACCAAGAACACCATTTTTACGGTAATCTTCAAGAATTAGCATTATTTTGTTGAATTTCAAAGCTGGATCTCCAATTTATCAGCTAACAGTAAATTTTCAATTATCAGTTACAAATATTATTTGCAGCTGACAGTTAAAATAATGTTAGGTAGTTTGTCAGTTAACCCCAGTTAAGACCCTCCTATATCTACAACTCTGCAGGCGCTTAGCAACATAGAAGACACTGCTTCATCCCAAGCATCTCAGCGTCAGTGAGTGTTAATAGCAATGGTAAGGGAGCTGTGATCACTTCCTCTCTTCTCCCTCCCCATAATAAAAAATTGGGATGAACTGAAAATAAATCTGAACTTTTGAGAAAACATGTCACTGCTGAAACAGACTTTGTTAGAGTTGCCAACCCTGTGAATGTAAGGTGTCTATGTATAAAACCAACAGAGAGGGACTGACATCTTGTCAACTTTAATGGCAATATTACAGTAAGGTCTGCATTGTGTATCAAAAACTGGTCAGTCCATAAGATGTAATCTTCATTCAGTCAATTCAAATGCCACATTGTCATTCAGGGGATATCCACATCAGTCAGGTCAGAAGATGGCCATAAATAAACACCAAACACATTCAGTTAATGATGAGCTTCATCTGAGAAAGAAAAAGGAACTTCAGGTGTGTGACTGGTTGACAGTGTACAGTGGATGGTGTATTTTATTTCCAAGATAAATCCTTTCTTATCATAACTACATACATGTAACAACTACTGTAATAATACACTCAATACTTACTGCCAGGTTATTTCATGGTTTTCCATGGAATACTGGCAAATATTTCACGAGAAATTTGTATTATTTGGTATACAAGCCTTTAGGCAAGTTGTATAAAATATATGAAAATAGAAAACCATGAAATAGCCATATTATCCAATAAATAAAAAAAATTATGTGGACTAATTATGTATTCAAAATCTTGAATTCTTATTGGCTGATAAAGAAAGGGCACAAAATTTCCTGCACTTTGATTGGCCTTGATGTAGCCATGAAATACTGCTCTGTATTTCCTAGAAAAACTGAAATACTGCCCTGTATTGCATAGTAAAGCTGAGCTCTGATTGGCTGCAATATAATATTTCTAGGAAAATGAATCTTATAAACAGACTGGCAACATGAACAGCATGTGTCCTTCGATTCCAAACTTTTATTTTGTTCAGACATACAAAATGTAATTACAAATGTGGTCACTGAGACATAGGCAAAGTTTGGATGGCAGTCTTTAATTCCACGTAAAATCAACATGTTTGGTGGTTGTGGTATATTTTTGTAGGAGCATCAATTTGAGAAGTACAATGTTACATGTAACAATACTAAACATAAATGTTAATTAACCATAGAAGACACAGTCTTAACATCTACATGTAGTAGGCAATGGCCCATTTTGCGGTTGATACTGTTGTGATGGTTACCCTGTGGATAAATGCGAAAGTAAGGCGATTTTGGGAATCATGCAGGTTTCTTTACAAAACAGAAAACCCGGGCATTGCCCAAAATTGCCCTGTTTTCATCTTTTAAATCCACAGGGTGACTGTCACAATGGTATCAACTGCAAAATGGGCAAATGACATGTTTTCCAAGATGGATGGCTCACTTCTTGCAAGATAAAATTTAAACAGTTCTTTTCAGCCATGTTAGTGCACAGACCTCATAGCTGAGCACATTTCAAAATTACATGTAGTCTGACATTTGTGAAATTTGGTCATTTCCAGCACTGTCCATTTCATATTCAAAAACAGCTGTATACTGTTTGCTCAGGGTAAGTTTTATAATTATTGAATGGTTCCATGGCATTCTTCCACTTTGTTCATGAAGGTATAAAAATGTAAAAGCCCTGAGCCTTTTACACCTTGAAATTCACTGCCTTGTCTGGGCTTTGGGTGAAATTAAGTGGAAATGCTAACCACTGCACCACCATGGCTCTCACATTTGAAAACTTTACTACTTTCCTTGAACACAAATGTAATAAATGAAGGGTTTCAGGGTCCAAAATTAACTTTTTCATGTAGGTGCCAAAATTTTCAGTTGCCTAAAGATCAATAATTGTGGTTCGCATGTTTCAAGCAACACACGACAAAGAACATTTGCTGGCATGTTTTATTGGCTAAATTTACTTAGAACATTGTGTGACTTCGGGACATTTGTGAAAACATTGTGAATACTTTAGATAAGTTGCCAGCTGGTAACTAACTCTGAAATTTTGGTTGCCAACACTCAAAATTTTGTTGCATTGGCACCAAATAAGGCGCAATTTCGGATCCTGGGTTGTGTGTAACAAAGGCGTAAGTGACTCCTGATTCTCCTTCAAATTCTTTGTTTTCTAATGGAATATTTAGAATGTGATCAGGAGTTACTAACACCCTTATTGCACACAGCCCTTTAAATGTGAACAACACTTACCTGCTAATGCCTTCTTTTTTTCACCTGAAAATGAAACCATTGTCAAGTGTGAGGTTATACATTTGTACTGAAGTCACAAACATAACCTAGAAATTACCACTTACAAGGGACAGTTACTTAAGTGAAGACCTACATGCATGTATCCAGCTGAATGGAGACCAGGGTGTGCAAAGCATGACTGGACAAAATGATTGGCCAATCACACATGTACAGTTGAGTGTTGGCAAACAAATTGATTAATCAATTTGCCAACAGTAACTGTGGGATTGGCCAATCATTTTGTCCATCAACATATTCTTAGTGCCCCACTTGACATCCACTGGATGTTGAGGTCGGACCCCCTCCCCCATTAATGTCCACCCTTTTTTGTCATTAGCTTAATTACCATACTATAAAAAGTACTGTCAGAGAACTCAGTTGAAAATGAACATACTGAGTGTAGTTGATAAGAGGCTTTAGGACATGTATCGATGGATTGTATTCTCGTGGTTGGTTTGGTAATTTATGGCAAAAGTCCAAACAGTTTGCTTCAACTTCAGAAGCCATGGCCACCATGTTGGCTAATGTTTTTGCTCCAAACAAAGTGGAGCGGGCACTAAGCATATGTCGATGGTCCCTTCTCTGTACGTCAAAACGTGAAAAAAAGAATTTAACTTCCGGTTGCCGTCCGTGACTCACAAACACATTAGAGAGTTTAAGCAGCAGACGTTTGTGAGTCACGGACGGCAACCGGAAGTCAATTTTTCCTTTTTTGCCGCGTTTTGTCATCGGCACGTTCGTAACATCAACTCACAAATGTCAAAACACGGGTATTCCCGTCCTTATTGATCAACCAGAAATGTGTCCGAGGTAGATTAGATTTTAACAAAAAAATCACTCCAGTCTTCTCACGGTCTTGTGGCGTCCGTGTTGTCAAAAACGCCTGCTGCTTAAGCTCTCTGTTAACGTCTGTATGTGATTACCCATACAGCATCCTCGGCTAAGAAAACGAGGTATTCTGCAATTTGTATACGCAATTTTCAAAACTGCGTACTTGCGAAAATAACGGGATCCATTGATTGGATTGGTCCTTGAGCTCTAAACCAGCCACGGGATCCCAACCACATAACACTACCTGATTTTTGTATCTTATAGACTCCATAATACACTATGCCAAATCCAGCTAGCAGAAACCGTAGCTCGTAGAGATAAGGTACAGTGGCTCTGAAGTGGTTAACGACTCGTGCTACCAAGGTCTTCATTTCTACCAAGAGAATAATCATACAGCATTCAACAAATAATAGCGAATCTTTAAGAGCACTAAATCGGAAACTACTAAGTTTTTTATCTGTTCTGTTCTTCTTTACCTTGTATTTTAAAAGATACGTACAGCCCAAACTATAAAGTTCCAGCGAGCAAATCCAAGATGGCGGTGCAAAGTGTAATAGCGCATGCTCCAATAAATTAACCGCATACCTCTCAAATCAAATATGGCGGCCGTGAGTGAAGCACGTTCTTCTTGGGATTTTGTCAAACAAGGTGCAGAAGCAAGGATCTACTTCTCAGAGTTCTACCATAAACCTGTCGTCATCAAACAGAGGTTTTCCAAGCGCTACAGACACCCATCTCTGGACGAGAAGCTGACTCGGCGTCGTACTTCACAAGAAGTTCGCTCTATGCTTCGCTGCAGAAAGGTTGGGATTTTGACACCAATTGTATATTTTGTTGACTATGAAAAGTTCTGCATTTACATGGAAAGGATAGAGGACTGTGTGACCGTCAGGGATCGGGTTAATACCCTTCTGCGAGAGAATTCAGAGAGTGCAGTGTCCAAGCTACGTGAATTGGCAAACAAGATAGGAACAGTATTAGCCAAGATGCACAGAGTGGATTGCATTCATGGCGACTTAACAACATCCAACATGCTTCTCCGGAATACCGCTAGTGATATTGTTCTTATCGATTTCGGCCTTAGCTCGGTGTCATCGCTTGCAGAAGACAAAGGTGTTGATCTATACGTTCTGGAGAGAGCCTTTCTTAGTACACATCCAAACACAGACAAGATTTTCCAGATTGTCTTGAATACTTACAAGGATAATGCCAGCAAGGCAGAGGAAGTGATCAGAAAATTGGACGAGGTGCGAATGAGGGGAAGAAAACGAACAATGGTGGGATGAACAGCAAGCATTACTTTCTCTACTGCAAAATGTGTCACTTACAGTGCAACTACTGTAACCATAGCCACGTGGACAATGAGAACCAATCACATTGCAGAACGACAACAAAGCATTCCAACTTAGTTATTTCAGCCAATCAGTGATGAATACAAGACAATAGCATTTCAACTTGCTGGAGCTTCGATCCAGTAAAAGACAAATTTTGTGGGTCTTTTGAATAAATAAAATCATGTGGATATATGCTAGGATTTATATTTTGGAATGCTTTATTTTCGTTTTGCAATGTGTTTAGTTCTCATTGTCTAAGTGGCCCCAGTCACAATAATCGCACTGTAATCACAGATGTACTCGTAATCATCCATTTATTTCGTTTTTATTATTTATTGGGTGGTCCAAAGGTACATCATTGGTGTGCATTTCTGTGTATCAGAAACAATGAAAAACATATCTTAAATTGGATTATACCTGTGACAGCCTATTTTTTTCAATGCCATTTCATATTTAGAGATGCCTTTGGAGGAGGCTAAGGTTGCTGTATTGAATTGGATGAGAAGCCCTTGCTAATATTTGAAGAGTACAGTTTTAACTAATAGATAGAGAATGAGTCTACTGGCTGTGCTTTATTGGATTTACATGTACAAACTCGAGCTGCAAGCAAGAGTTTCAGGACTCGAAATTGCGCCCGATACGGGCGTAAATACGCCTAGATTTTTTCGTTTTACGCCTAATGTTTCCCACTTAGGCGTAAAATTACGCCTAGATCTTCTTATCGGTCTTATTTCTAAATCTCTAAAACTATTTGATTTTTTTGAAAAAATTACTACCATTTGCAAGCAAGCGTTTAGTGTAAACTTTTTTGTCTGTTGTTTCAAGTTTGAAACAATCAATCAATCAATAACTTTATTTAGGCACGCTAGCCTCTACAACTTGTAGCTGATTTCCATGAAGGGCGTGAACAATACAATTAATTAAAACTATAATACAAAAGTCGATGACTACTTAAATGTGAAAAACATATTGAACGGATAGTTTACTAATTACGCGGCGACGTTTGGCGTGTGAAGTCTGAACTTTAAACTGCAAAATGTCAAAGTTTGACAGCTCCTATCTATAGGTTTTGGCATGCAAAACATAGCCTTTTGTCATGCAAAACAACTTGTTTCGCGCGGGAAAGTAGTTTACATTACATTACGCCTAAATTTTGGAGAATTACGTATGGGCGGCCGTTACCACCAAAAATACAGAACAGGAATCATTTAACAAAGAATTGTGGAATGATCAATACAAAACACGAACGGAATAGACAGAAATGAAATCATCTAACTACCTCTTGTCAAATGGAACAGACAAAACACAAATGGTAAAGACAAAACACGAACGATCTAGCTACCGACATAGAAATGATTCAACCAAGTATCAAATGATCAATACAAAACACGAACGGAATAGACAGAAATGAAGTCATCTAACTATCTCTTGTCAAATGGAACAGACAAAACACAAATGGTAAAGACAAAACACGAACGATCTAACTACCGACGTAGAAATGATTCAACCAAGTATCAAATGATCGATACAAAACACGAATGATCCAACTCGCTTATGTCAAATGGAAAGATAACAATGAAATGATCCAACCTAAATACAAACGATCCAACGCAAAGTAATTCAATTCAACGTAAACACGAATGGTTTGGCGTGATGTCAAATGATCAGGTCAACAGTCGAATGGTTCAGTCGACGGGGGGTCTCCATGACGTTCACGCACTGCAAAATTGGCGGCAAAACAAAGCTGCCATGTTTGGACATGTTTGTCTCCTGAGTTGGTTCTACTAATCGATTCTGGTACTAAGTGTTTATTGCTATTTTACATCATCCTGAGAAGTTGTGAATAATATTTTATCAGCTTGTTTTGCTAGTCACCCAAATTAGTCTAGTCTAGCTAGGAAAATCGAAGGTCTTCCCGGTTGCAAAGTGGGCTTGAACGGATCTATTACAGGCGCGGATCCAGAAAAAAATCTGACCGGTTTCCGACTTCCCAACTCAAACTCCAAAATTGGAAATTTTACTGAACCCCCCTCCCCTTTAAATCTGGAAATTTTGACCGGTTTCCGTAAACCGTTTAAACCGGTCTGGATCCGCGCCTGTATTATGATTCCTCTTAGACTTTAATAGTTCTTAATTACATCATTGATTATAACACAAAAATATCCGAACATTTAACTTTGTCATGGTTCAGTTCAAAGAGAAATCAGACGCCTCTATACTTACAGATTTCCGGTCTCGGACTTTAAACGCATGCATACCTGGAGCCATTAGCTCCTGCATGTGCATACCTCGTTCAATTTGCTACAAGTTCGCATTGAAATTTTCACCGGAATACAACACTTCACATATGTAATTGTTGTGAGCCTCTGTAAATCCGCCTAAGCAGATGTTCTCAAGTGGAAAAGTACATGTATGTGATTTTTTTTGAAATCCAGTTACATACTCTCTTTGTCAGTAGAAATGATCCACGAAATACTCACTCAACATCTTTATCAATCGCCACTGACATTTGACTCAGAAATCCATCAAAACCTCGCGAAATACTGTTACCTTATTGTGATGCTACAAAAAGCAAATTTAAGGGCATTTCCGCTCAAAATAAGTGCCGATACTATTGTTCGAAAAAATCACTATGATAGACAGAGGATTCTTTTCCCATTTACTACATCAAAGTCCATCAAAACCTCACGAAATGACAATATAATTTGAATTTTGTTACACAAGATCATACGTTTTAACACAAAAGGAGGCTTACTTGCTAAGCCCTACCTCGGATACCCAGGGGCGAAGAGAAAGGGGTGAAGAGCGGGCGAAGAAAAGGAGAGGGAGCGGGAGGGAAAAGAAGAAAAGGAGAAGGAAGAAGAAGAGCCCTGGGAACACTATAAAGTCTAGTTCCAAAGCGGCTCTAGTTGCTCTCGTCTGATTTGGGCTGATTTGTTGTGCCCAATCAGCGACGTTGTTACTGTATTGGCTACGGACAATAGCCCGTCTGAAAATCAAGCTGCTTTAGCTGCGTTCGCTGCAGCAGTTTCCTTTATACAACGTCGATCTGAAGTGTCATCGAACCCGCCTTATAAGCTTTCACGATGCGGTATCAGTTGCACGTATTGCAAACGCAAGAACTATATGATGTTATTCGCTCAGCCTAGTGGCATTCAAAACTTTTTCAAAATGTAAATACATTATCCTGCGATATTACTTTTCCTTTTTGTCTTGTCGATGAATTAAAATAATTTCTGCCACACACTCGGCAGAAATATAGAACTATCTTTTTCGGAGAACTGCCGGCTCTTTTTCTCCTTCCCTTTATTTTTCTCCCCTCCCCCCTCTTAGCCCCAGCTGGGTAACCGAGGATGACTAAGCCCATTTTTGAGTAAAAACCCCTGATAGAATATCATGCGGTTATATCATAGTGAAAGGTATTGTAGTTTGGGTACTGGCGTGAAATTTTTGTTTTTTTATAATTAGTAAACAAACTATCTCTAAATCTATATCAGCCTGATAGCGATAAAATCAGCCATCCGAAGAGCAGAAGTGATCAATAATATCTGGTGCGATATAATACAAGTAAGAAACGATACGAGAATACAGTATATACATTAATTTGTTTTTACCAATTGATATTTTGCAGGCGCTTTTATTTAAAGCCGGCCTGTTAAATTTCCGGTATCCTAGTGGTTTGGTTCCCGTGAATCCGATCTGCAGTAGTAGATGTGATCACAGTTTAAGCAAAATCTGTTGAATAATATTTAAATGTGTTTGGTTTCTCTGTATTCTCCAAAGTTTGATTTATGGACTTTTTGGAATGCCACTTAGCCGGAAGTATAATATCTGTATGTCTGGAAACATTCGCGTGCATGCGTAACAATCTTTTGCTCCAACAGCATCTCATGCACGGTGAACAATACCCTCTATTTCTTGTTACTCGCGATGTTAGTTTTCTAATTTGGCCATTTACATGGTCAAGGAGCTGGTTAATAAACAAAACGTGCGCAAACATCGGTTGTGTCTTCATCATAAGTTATCATATAAAACCGGAATTTCTATCTTCCTCGTACAAGTATGAAAATGCAATAAAACTAAGGGTTCTCAATGGTATTTTTAAAGTAATGAAACTAGAAGTAAATCCGGCGGAACTTACCAGATCTAGGAAAGTTGGCGACTATGCGCTTAATAAAGGTTTCCAGCATTTCGTCACTTATATTGCTATAACGAGAACTATTCGTCATTTCATATTCTGCCATTCTATTCTCCACAGTCCGCTGACTAACTCCAAGCATCAATGCCATATCTTGATAGATAAAGTTGTTTTCTGTTTTGAAATATGAACCGGCAAGAAAAAAGGACATTAAATCGTTTTCAGTGCTTTCTATTTTATTTATTTGCGTATTAGTAGAGTACAGGCCTTTAAAGTGCAAGTATCCCCATAAAACAACATGAACTCTTTTTGCCCCAAATTCTATTTCTGATATTTTCCATGATAGATAAATTATGCTTTGTACATGTAAGTTACAGTACCAGGAAAATGATAGTGTATATATTTTTATTTTTTTATTAGTGGTACAGGTTTATTGTTGAAAATTAGATATCACCCCCTTTCTTTGCATAGAGTAATTTACATGTTGCCCCCTCTCTTGGGATATGATTTCACATTGTGCCCCCCCCCCCCCCCCCCCCCCCTCCCGTTTCTCGACCCCCTCCCCCACCTGCTTTTGCACAGTCCCTTATCTCATGTTAACACAGTACAGTGTAGTACGTGGCACTATTACAGAGGTTATTACCTTTAGGCGAGCGTTCTTCATATTTTGCGGTGCGTTATTGGCAGAATTATATAATACATAAATGCATAAAAAAATACAAATACATATATATACAAATACACAAATAAATAAATATTTTATTCATGGCATGGCTCTCTGGAAGAGCATGATTATATGAAGATACTCTGTGGGTAAATAAAGAGATACAACATTCCCAAGGCCAGCCATATGAATTCTGCTCCATAATATATAGAGCTTATGTATCGGCTAAGTATCTAATACGGCTAGGTTTATTATATAAATCTGCAAAGAACGCACCTAATATGAGAACGTATTCGCCGGCAGTAAAAATAAAATGGCTTCTCGATTGCCATTTTCTGCAGTTTTTGTATATTTATATATAATAAACAACTTATAAAGGCTCGCCAAAATACAAATGACTCGTAAAACTACAATGAGCCGAGTTAGCTGCTTAGCCGACTGATGACTTCTGTGTATTTCCAAGAGTCATTGATATGGAGCCTTTAGGCGATCCAAAATACGAACTGAATAAAAATACACAACCGTATTAGGCCATCCCAATAAAATGTTTCGTTTCCCATCGCCATCTGGCTCGTGATGGTGGGTCGGTCGGCCGGTAAAAACGTTAGGGGATCTGGAACCAAGTCGGCTTGAAGACACTTTTTCCTCTATTAGTTGTGGATTGACAACTTGCACGAGAAAAGTAAGAAACTTTTCCACAAAATTGGGTCGGTCTTTATAAACTTTGAATTTCTTTTGGATTTCCCCCAAAAAAGAGTCGGTCGGATGATGGTAAACAAAACATTTATTGGGATGGCCTTAGCATGGTCGAGGCAAATTGCCGTATCAGATGTTTCAACAGAGAAGTTTGTATTACATTTGTATATAAATTGTGCAAATAAATATTATTTTCTTTCCATAATAAGCAAAAATCTTATATCCTCGCTCGAGAAATGGGATTTACTATATATGGTGATGGAAAGCCATTTCACTGTAACTACCTGAAATAGTCTCATATTCGGTGCCCTCTTATGCATATTTCGTGCATTCTTGGTAGAACTGGTATTCTGATTCTGAGTCAAATGTCAGTGGCGATTGATAAAGATGTTGAGTGAGTATTTCGTGGATCATTTCTACTGACAAAAAGAGTATGTAACTGGATTTTAAAAAAAATCACATACATGTACTTTTCCACTTGAGAACATCTGCTTAGGCGGATTTACAGAGGCTCACAACAATTACATATGTGAAGTGTTGTATTCCGGTGAAAATTTCGATGCGAACTTGTAGCAGGTTGAACGAGGTATGCACATGCCAAGGGCACCCAACGAGTACTTTTTGAAATTCGTTTGAAACCAGTTGTCTGCAGCTTATCTAGCCATTTTAAGGCGCCTACTATGTCTTTTGACGTATTCTAGAAAGCTATTAGCTGTTCGGATTTTCCAGGTGGAAATCGCGTCAACCGAAAATACTATGGCAAAATATTCCCGGCCTACGAATTTGTTAGTAGTCTAGAACATAACAAGAATTTTCTAGCTCAAGTAACTTCATGCCACTTCATGCTGCAACGTTTTGTGGAGGTACGAATTTTTTAGGGATTCTTTTTTCCTGTTCTGACTCTATTGATCAGACGAATTAGGACGTACGAATATTTTAGGGGAAACCTTTTAGTCTCCCTTTTCTTCTATAATTTTCTTGGGATTGAAAACAAATTTTCTAGCCAGTATTTCAGAAAACAATTTTCTAGGGACATTTTTTTCAAATCCGAAAGTTTTAGGCTAACTTACTCTCCCGAACAGCTTTTTAACCGAAAACTTCGTTGGGTGCCCGTGACATGCAGGAGCTAATGCGGGTATCAGCGGCCATCCCGAGGGCAGCCATGACAAATACATGCTAAAATCCCTCGGGTGGGGCAGAAAATTGTGACAAAAAACCCCACCCCTGGGGCAACCTGGGCAACATATTATAAGTATTAGAAGCTAAACGTTTTAGAAGTGTCAAAAAACTTAATAGTTTTATACAAATATTATCCTTTATTTCTTTGTTCTGTCTTCCGACAGTGGATGGCTTAATTTAATCTCTTAATCTGAATGATAATGATATGACTTACCTCAAGGACAAAGAAATCGAAGAACGTCGATCGATCGAGCGAGTCCTGTGGCGAAAACCGCTGAACGTTGAGACAGCAGATTACGTGCAAACCCCGTGGGTATGTCCCCGGGGTATTTTGACGAAAACGCAAAAGCGCTCTAATGCTCCGCGTGTGGGGCATGTTTTTGCTACAAATCCCCTGCTAAGCCCCTGGGTTGCCCGTGGGTTGCCCGGGGGCCGCCCCCTCGGGATGGCCGCTGATACCCGCATAATGGCTCCAGGTATGCATGCATTTAAAGTCCGAGGCCGGAAATCTGTAAGTATAGAAGCGTCTGATTTCTCTTTGACTTTGAACTGAACCATGACAGAACATTCCAAATGAAAGTTAAATGTTCGGATATTTTTGTGTTATACTGAATCAATTATGTAATTAAGAACTATTAAAGTCTAAGAGGAATCGATCATAATAGATCAGTTCAAGCCCACTTTGCAACCGGGAAGACCTTCGATTTTCCTAGCTAGACTAGACTAATTTGGGTGACTAGCAAAACAAGCTGATAAAATATTATTCACAACTTCTCAGGATGATGTAAAATAGCAATAAACACTTAGTACCAGAATCGATTAGTAGAACCAACTCAGGAGACAAACATGTCCAAACATGGCAGCTTTATTTTGCCGCCAATTTTGCAGTGCGTGACGTCATGGAGACCCCCCGTCGACTGAACCATTCGACTGTTGACTTGATCATTTGACATCACGCCAAACCATTCGTGTTTACGTTGAATTGAATTACTTTGCGTTGGATCGTTTGTATTTAGGTTGGATCATTTCATTATTATCTTTCCATTTGACATAAGCGAGTTGGATCATTCGTGTTTTGTATTGATCATTTGATACTTGGTTGAATCATTTCTACGTCGGTAGTTAGATCGTTCGTGTTTTGTCTTTACCATTTGTGTTTTGTCTGTTCCATTTGACAAGAGACAGTTAGATGACTTCATTTCTGTCTATTCCGTTCGTGTTTTGTAGTGATCATTTGATACTTGGTTGAATCATTTCTACGTCGGTAGTTAGATCGTT
The DNA here is from genome assembly GCA_030867875.1 of Actinernus sp. WN-2022. Taxonomy (NCBI): domain Eukaryota; kingdom Metazoa; phylum Cnidaria; class Anthozoa; order Actiniaria; family Actinernidae; genus Actinernus; species Actinernus sp. WN-2022. Next base: position 82,360,781 of record JAOWCC010000019.1, read on the forward strand.
CGTGTTTTGTCTTTACCATTTGTGTTTTGTCTGTTCCATTTGACAAGAGATAGTTAGATGATTTCATTTCTGTCTATTCCGTTCGTGTTTTGTATTGATCATTTGATAGTTGGTTGAATCATTTCTACGTCGGTAGTTAGATCGTTCGTGTTTTGTCTTTATCATTTGTGTTTTGTCTATTCCATTTGGCAAGCGATAGTTAGATGGTTTCATTTCTGTCTATTCCGTTTGTGTTTTGTATTGATCATTCCACAATTCTTTGTTAAATGATTCCTGTTCTGTATTTTTGGTGGTAACGACCGCCCATAATTACGCCTAAAATTTTTAAGCTGGGCGTAAAACTACGCCTCCTTTTTTTTCTTAATTTCGAACCCTGAGTTTGTAAATCCAATAAAGCATGGACGAATTCTGTATAATAGGACTTATCAAATGCCTAGATGCAGTCATGTTTTGCAGTTATTTTTGGCAATACAACCTATTTCGCCCAAGACAATCAAAGCAAAAGTTTATGCAAATTTATCAGGACAAAATCTGTATCAGATTTACAGATCACCTATTGCACATTGATTTCCTTTGTTTTTCCTTCACAAATTATTAATGAGTTTGATAAGGTTCCTTACAGTCCCAAGATATGACAGAGGAAGAGATGGAAACAAAGCCACATTGCATCCTGAGTAGGCCATCCTTCCATTTCTCATAGTCCAACTGACTGAAAACTTTGCCTTTTGAGTAAAATAGAAAACCATAAAGCGAAAGAGATCCACAGAAATCAGTCGAAAGATCAGTGAATATGGCAAGTTGCATAAAATCTCAGCTCCATTCTTTCAAATAGATTAATTTCTTCTGCACTCAAACCACAATAAACGTAATCAGTAGGCTTTGCATCCCCAATATGGATATTTCTTTTGTCCCTTTTTTGGCCAACCAACCAACCCATCTTCAGTGAAGCTTAGCAACGAGAAACAGAAAAATGTACTGAAGGGATGGGCTAAGACACATTCCTTGACCTCTCAGAGACAAGACTAGTGATCCAGCCCCCAAGTCACTTAATCACCCAGTACTGTTAATACCAATAATGGGCTAAGACCCCGGGGGTACTTCCTATAATGGTCTGTACGGGGAGGCTCCACCCGAAAGGGGTACATTTTCAGGCTGGAGGTATATAAAAGGGTAGGGATTTCACAAGTTAAGTGATCCAGCCTCGGAGTTACTTAATCACACAGTTAATACCAATAACACCCTTGACCTCTCAGATACTAGACTAGTGATCCACTTGATAACCCAGTTAATACCAATAATGGGTAAAGACACCCCTTGACCTCTCAGATACTAGACTAGTGATCCACTTGATAACCCAGTTAATACCAATAATGGGAAAAGACACCCCTTGACCTCTCAAAAACTAGAGTAGTGATCCACTTAATAACCCAGTTAATACCAATGGGTTAAGACATCCCTTGACCTCTCAGATACTAGACTGGTGATCCACTTAATAACCCAGTTAATACCAATAATGGGTTAAGACACCCCTTGACCTCTCAGATACTAGACTAGCTAGTACGTGATCCAGTCCCTGAGTTACTTAATCACACACTCGGTTAATACTCAGTTAATTCTCAGTTAATTCCTAAGCTTCAATGCCAATTGCTTTATTGTATTCTATCAAGTATGAACTATGTTACTAAGAAAAATATTCATTAATTAGAAAAGAAATATATTATTATTTTTGATCTGATGTTTTAGTATTTCTACTTCAACTACAGTAATTTATTAGACTGATATGTACTGTATATGACACATTCATTTCATACTCTCTTGTAAAGTTAATGAATAAAAAAAATGACTTATCATATTACTTAGGCCATCCCAATAAGATGTTTCATTTACCATTGCCTGACTAACCCTTTTTGGAAAAGTAAAAGTAAAAACAAAACGTTTTGAAGGATATTTTTTAAGCTACATGTACATATATGTACACCTCTTTTCCAAGCTCTATACCTATTAGTGTCTTGCCCTTCTTGTGCAAATTGTCAATCCACAACTATAGTAGAGGAAAAACTAGTTGAGGAATTACATGAACATTTTTACAGGAGTCTTCAAGCCTACTTTGTTCTGGTCTCCTACGGTTAAAAAAAAAAAAAAACGACTCACAAGCCAGAGGGCAATGGTAAACAAGACATTTTATTGGGATGGCTTTACATGATACATGTATATTCATTTCAATATTATGGGTAGATGTAATTCTGACATTTATTCTGTACTGCCTTCAGTGATTTTGTTATATGTACCTCTGCATTTGTGGCATTTATTCATCGCAAAGGACACAAAACCCTAAAAAATTGTTACATCATGCGTCACAGTCAACATTGCAGGAACAATATTATTGCAAAGTGATAGGCTTGCCAAACTAACTGTGTAGCTAATGATACTACTAATATTCTAATAAACTCTGATTTCATTCTTTTTCAGAATTTGGTTTTAGGACTCTGACATTTGTTTTGGTCTGGGACTCATACTTTTTACCTGCAATTATTTGTAACAAAATAACTGTGCCTTTGATTCTTTCTCTGGATTAATTGATTAAATGATAGAAGGAAGAAATTTGAAACATCCTTGCTTTGTAGATGCTCTTCTGCTATAAAAATTGAGCAAGAAACTATGATTGACAGTGCAAAATAAGTCCATGCACAACTTTTCCAAAACCAGTCGGAATTAGCCCTTTCCTAGACTGCAAAAGGACTGGGACCTAGTGTGTAAATTTAATCAAATTTAATAAAATTCATTATTTTATTTTTAAATGAACCCCACCACAAGAAATATTACATCAAAATTAGTATGTTTAATACATTTGAAGATGTTTGAGTAAATAAAAATCACAAAAAACAAGAGAGTTCAGTATTGGGGGGACGGCATCCCCCCAAATTTTCAAACACTTCCCATTCAGTTCTTGTTTACTCTAATATCTTCAAACTTAGTACACATAATAATTTCCAAGTGGTCTTTCTTGTCGTGGGGTTCATTTAAAAAAAATAAGCTAAAATAAGTTTTGAATTTGTTTAAATTTGCACACACTGCACTTGGGTATACAATGTCATGTGCAGTAGTTCTACAGTCTTGCATGCATCCCTCCACCAATAACAACTGTTTCTCCTGTCACATACGATGCTTGGTCAGAACACAGGAATGAAACAACTCCGCCAACCTCGTCTGGCTTTCCCAACCTACATGTGCAAAATGTATAGCATTATTGAACAACAAAGCATTATTGAACAACAAAAGCATTTAAAACACTAACATGTTTTTACAATACATGCATAATATGCCAATTGCTTACCTCTTTAGAGGTATGTTAGCTTTAACTTTTTCATGAATAGCCTCATTCTTCCAAAGCTGAAGGAATATAATAGGAACAAAACAAAGAACTCATAATTAAAATATGTAATTAAAGTATAAGAATTACAATCGTCATGTATCATTCATTGTCGATAATTTTAACTGTTTTTTTTATAGCTGTTTTTTCGTGCTTAATCTTTAAATATATAAAGCTACATGTAACTTCAACTGAGTTTTGGAGGCAGAATATATGTAATATATGTACATTATTTTCTACTTGAAAAGACTGCAATATCAATTATGCCCTGTATAATTAATTAAAAGCCAATCAAATATCAAACCCAGGTGCAATATTTTTTTTATTTTGTTTCAACATATTTCAAATGATCCATAGATTGGATAACCGTCACATACTGTAAGTGCACATGCAATATGACTTACAGCTTCACTAAATCTGGTCTTGATGATGCCTGGTGCCACACAGTTCACTCTAATACCTGAATCGGCACACTCTGTTGCTAAAACTTTAGTGAAGCCAATTAATGCAGTCTTACTAACACAGTAAGCACCAAGATTCTGCTGGGATAAACAAAATAGTTAATCAATAACTCATGAACAAGTCAGTATTTCTGTAACTGAAGTTATATTAGTTACCAAAGGTCAATTAATATTAGTAAATTAAACATGATTGGCCAGCTCTCTTAAAGTCACTATCTATCCTGTGATAGACAGTGAGTAGCGGTCAACTTTGTCCAATGATAATCTTTGTTATACATGTATGTGCAGTTCCCCAATTTCGACCAATCAGGAGCCACGATAGATTCGTCCTGCATGAAAGCGAGACTACACAGGAACAAGGTTACTAAAAATTCAACATAGTAGTTGTCAGAAATGTTTTAGGCGAGTGACATACATGTAAGCATTGGTCTGAAAGTATACAGGAAATTGGTTTAGATTGACTTTTTCAAGACAGAAAATATATTCGCTTATGCCTATGCAGCACAAAAATGCAAAATTAACAGCAAAACCTTTTCAATCTCGTTTTTTTGTGAGCAATTGTTTACCATGTGGTGGAGCTGAAGATGGGAAGTTTTACTTCAAAAGCTGTGGTAAAAACAACAATTACTATCTGAAACATCAAAATAATCTTTGATTTAATTGACCTCTTAAGCAGAAAAGTTCTTTGTTTGTGCAAATAGAATACTAGTATGTTTATACTAAAACAATAATTAGACTACTCACTCTCAGTTTCTATGGCTGATAGTTGACTAATGGAGCTTTGCTCCTTTTTAATTGCCAACTATTATACAAAATAATAGACTGTGTCCATCGAGGAACTATCGGCTGATAGTTGCCACAGAAATGTGATGTTCTTAAAACAAATATAAGCCCGAGAACGTAGTTTATGCTGCCTAGTTTTAAGAAAAATCAAATTTTCCAAGGGAAACTATCCGCCGATAGTTCCAAGACAAATACAGTCTATTTGTCGTTATTGTTCATCACACAATTGTCTTCTGCTCTTAATGGGCACTATAATCACCTGATCATTTGCATCCACAGACGACGACCTTCATGTCACATGATCGCTTTCAGCTAATGAGCGCACGCCAAACTTTTGTGGTGAACTATAACAGCCGATAGAAACTTCGAGCTTGTAGTCTAATTGTTAAATAGAGAGAGGAGCATGTATCTATACTAGTTCAATAATAATCATAAAGATTTTCCAGACTGATTCAGTTGAATGATCAGTATAAGGTCCACTTCAGATTTCAAAAATTAGATTCACATGCACTCAAAAAATGCGACAAGTAGATCCCATATACTGCAGGACATCCCAGATTGTTACTCGGGCTGCCTGTGGCAGCACCGAGTCTTAAAATGCAAGCCGTTATTTTTTGTATTTATTTTGTTGGGTGTCGCAAAATTTCTGTGCATGCGTTAAAGGTCAAGTGGTCACGCAACAATCACCAGGTTAATTTATTTGCATAATTTAATACAGTAAATCAAGATGGCGGAGGACCCGCGAGGAACTTTCTCTCTAATTTGGAGTCCCATCTCTCAAATGTAAGCAGTTTAATGTTTTCTTTAACTTCATTCGTGCGAAAGCCTTCCAACAGGCTCAGGATATTTCAACTGGCGCTATTGTCGGAGCCGAAGGACCGCGTTTTTTACCCAGATGGCCAGTGATTTTATATACGACACATACGACGACCTGAAGCCAGTGAAGGGGCCAGGATCCGGAAAGCTAAAATTCGAAGAAATAGATATGGAATCTATAAGACATCGGCTCGCTGTGCTGCATTTAAAACATCCGAGGAGAACATCTTATTTTGGGTGAAGGCCCTTCAAGACCAATATTATGAGTCTCTGAAAAACTGTCAGAGATTTAAATTTACCGTAAGTTGGATCAGAGAGTATTGAGATCAAATTATAAATTTTCGTTCCAGCGAGGATATTGACCTAGCGGAAACGGTACAAGCTGTTGAAGGATTTTACTTATAATCATCCACGTCTACTTAAATAATAATACCTACCGAGTAGATGTATATTTTTTGTTTCTGTCCCGCATTTCCTTTATTGTCATGTTTTGGGTACATTTTCTCAAAGTCCTTTCCAATTATTTTTAAACAGCTTGCAACACTCACCTCGCTTCACTCGAAATAAAGAAAACATAAAGAGGTCCACTTGTGGCAAGTCTACTTTTTCGGTTGAGTGATTAAAACATGTTCTTCAACTTCAATATCACGTTCCACATTTGAATTCTGAAATGGTGGCAGCTAGGTACCATATATTTTTACTGTCAATGGTGGTACATGTATATACGTATTCCATTATCTTACCTGAAAAGGATGAAATCCTCCAATAGATGAAACGAAGACTACTGAGCCACCTCTGTGAGCAATTTGTAAAATAAGATGCATATATAACAATCAGTTAATTTAGATAATGGCAAAAAGGGGCCATTGCATTGTAATTTTCCTAAACCCTGGGTGAGGACCTGAAATGATGTTAATTATTACCCCTGCATGCATGGCTATTTACAAGGAAATACAAATTTCATTGGATTTATGTGGTACCCCTCAGGAAATCCAACATAAATGGGTACATACATACATGTACAGTCAATCCATGTAAGTCCCCCAGTAAAACATGAATAACCCCACCCCCCCCCCAAAAAAAAACAACACTAATTTCACAGTACTCATGAATAACATTATTGATACACCCCTAAGGATTTTCAGCTTCGAAAGAATTAAGACACCCAAAGAATTATCCAGGTTTTCTTAATTACATTTAATTAATTTAGTCCAGATTTGTATTGACTATAATTTTCAATTTGCTGCTAATTGCGATGACTTTAGACTCATCTGTGCAGCCTCATCTTGGTGTTAAATATTCATAATTATAATATTACCAGCTTTCGGATTGTTGTAGTTGTGACTTCTAAGCCTTCTCGCTGGTATATTTTCGAATATTTAACTTCAGAATGAGACTTAAGGCAGATGAATCTGTTGTCATTGCAATCAGTGGCAAATTGTGAAGGTCTATTGTGACACTGGCCAGGATATCTAGAGCTTTTCAACCTGGCCAGGTGCAGGTGGTGCTATAATTATGTACCTAGGGGTGCTTAATATATACATGTGAGCACAAATATATAAATAAAAAAATCATGGAAAGAAAACTGTGGGGTGTACATACATGTACTGTATTAAATGCAATAGCCATGCATCATGCATTAATTATATTTAGTAGAAACAAACTACATGTAGTGTTCTATTATGTGAATATTTTGAACTGATTGGCTACACTACAATGACAGTACAGTACAGCTCAAAAAGAATGCACCCGCAAGAAGTCCCGCAAGAACTTCTTGCGCCGCAAGAACCCGCAAGAAGTTTATAACCCGCTTTTTGCGGCTCACCCGCAAGAACACGCAAGAAGTTTAAGAAGTTGATAGCCCGCTTTTTGCGGTTCAGCCGCAAGAACGCGCAAGAAGTAAAGAGTGGATAATCCGCTTTTTGCGGCTCAACTGCAAGACCACGCACAAAGTTAAACAATACAAAAAGTTTCAAGTCCAAACTTCGAAACGCGAGTACAATGCACGCTCGATCGTGGTTTGTTTACAAGTGTATACGGCAAATTTATTTAGAAAGACTTTCGGTAATATTTTTGAAAAACTTATTTTCAAAGACATAGATGTATTTAACAATTTGCTTTGATTCGTTTATGGTTGTGTTTATTAACTGTTTCTTTCGCTTTGCCAGGTTTGCCAGGTTTTGCAGTTCGATCCAACTGCTTTGATTTGCGCGTTTAGCGATTATTGTTGAGTCGATCGCAATATGCAAATTACCACTTCTTTTTGACCTGTAAAATTTTGGGAAGACAGTCACTCACTATTCTACGAATTAAGGCGCATTTAGTTCAAAAGGATTCCACTTTCCCAGTAGAAGTTTTCTGGTAAGACTAAGAGTATAGTTTTACACGGTTTCATTGCCAACTTGGCTTCAGAAAGTGCAGCGATCAACTCAGACTGACACGTTCACGCCTGACTGATTTGCACGTGGGGAAATTCAGACGGCAAGAACTTGAGATTTTAATTTCGAAAATATGCCTTATATTAGGACTGCGAACATTTGCAATGATTTGAGCCGAAACCTTGAGCAACACAGGGATGTGCTATAAATGTGAAACTACAGACGCTAAAGTTTATTTGATGTTATGCTTTGCACGGCAAACTATAAAGTTGGCCTCGCAACACCGGTATTTATAACGGGAACTGAAGCGATCGAGCGGCCGTTGTTTGTTATTATTTTGTGCCGAAAGCTCAGGCTTCCATATTACATTTTAAGTAACGATTTTCAGTAAGGTTATCAGAATATATGGGAGGATGCGTTATAAGCGAGCTGCGAAGCAGCAAGGAGGTAAGTGCTTTCGCCGATATACACAAACGGCGGTGATAAATATTATAATATAAAGAAGTGTGAAAGGCGAAAATATTTTGGGCTGCTGTCTCGGAGTTTTTACGTTTAATATTTCTGAAGTGTTTGTCTTATTTAATAGTCAGCTGATCACATGAGCGGCGGTGGGATTCAATAAAGAACACAACTCTTATTAGAGCCATTTGTCATATAATCAACCAAGCTATTATTCAACAGCAGTATTAGCGAAACGTTGCACTTGGATTTAAGAGTCTGATGTGAAATTTCACTTCCAAATGCGATAAATTTGCTGCATAGTTTGTGTTTGTTGTTCTAATATATTTCTTTAGTACTTTAATTTGATGTTTCCCGCAGAACGTGAACCTCAGTCTGCAAAATGTAACTTAATTGTTTCTTTCCAGTCGAAGGGACGACTTTGCGTTAATAAGTAAGAGAGTTTCAACCCGTTTGAATTAAGTTGAACTTCTTGCGGTTGAAGTTCTTGCGGTTCTAACTTCTTGCGTTTAAGAAGTTCTTGCGGGTCTAACTTCTTGCGGTTGATAATTAATTATAAGCGCAAAAAGAAGCGCAATAATCAACTTCTTGCGTCCGCAAAAAAGAAGTTCTTGCGCGTGCATTCTTTTTGAGCTGTACTGTACATGCATGTATTCACTATCTATTGAACAGATCAGCTATAGAATTTAACATGTACATGGTGTACAGAACTGATGTAGATATATATCGATAGTACTGGTGGAAATGTAGTTCAACAGCTACATGTACATGCAGAGCTCTATAAAATTTACTAACTGACCCTCTTTTCTCTATATGTGGTATGACATCTTTTGCGAGTAGAAAACTTGACTTCACGTTGACCTCAAATATCTAAAACATTTGAAGTACAGGCAATTTAGTTATATACCTGCCCAATTAATAGTATATACTGTACATGTGTTATAGGTCGATCAAGAAAAACTTTTTTTCTCGAAAGTATGAAATCAATCCATGTACATGTACATTGTAAATAAGCAGGCTCTTACTGTCCTACCTTGTCCCATGCTTCTTCAGATGTCTAAAAATTTGAACAAATAGTACAACTTTGTGTTACATACACTGTACATATATTGTAGTATATCATAACTATCAATAATAATATAAAGTTAGGATGATATGGCTAGAACTTTAACGTTAACTTTGTGAGGTAATTGCATGATCAGTCATTAAATGTGGTCCATAAACTTCCATTTTAAATCTTCATTATAATAGTTATTGTAAACTTCCATTTAAATCTTCATTATAATAGTTATAAATTATAAACTAATGCTAAGTACTCAGTCCATACCATATACATGTAATTTAGTATTGGATCCTCATTTTTCCAGGTTTTCTTATATATACATGAATGGCCTGAATGCTTTGAGCTGGTGGGGCCATAATTTAAAGCAGAGAAAAACTGTATGTTCTTCATTTCAAAACACCTTTTTTCTTCTTTTTTTTCAGACTTAAGACTTCAGTTTATTCGCACATTTTCTAGTTAACATGGTAGTAGATAATTACAGGATAAATAAAAACATAACAATAGTAACATTTACATAACTGAGAAAAAATTATTAACATGTTAATCAATCAGCCAATAGAAACGTGTGAGTTCAGTCGTTCAGGGAACGCTAATGAACTATGATCGTGCCACAATCTTTTGTCTTGCCCCTTCCAACCTAAATCGTAATAATCAATTATTTGTGCGCATGCAGTGATCAAAGTAGCAAGAAGCTTTCATGTTGATCACTGCCTACATCTACCATAGCTAGGAAAAAATAAAAGAAGGATAAAAAGTTCAGCCTCAATAAATGAAAAGAGTTTATGTCAAACATTGAGTGTCTGTGAGATAAGGAAGAGATTGAGTATATTTTTTTCCTAAATGCAGAGTTTAATGTTGCAGTTAATTTTTGTTTTCAGTTAATTTTTTTCTAACTAGTTAATTTTTTCAGCTACATGTACATATTTTTGGGGGTACTAAAAATAAATTTCCCCCTTCCCTCTCTTTCCTACATTGTACCTCTCCTCCCTTTTAATTATCACTTCCTTCCCCCTTACCCCTCTCCTCAAACTCCACACACGCAGTGCTACATTGCTTTAATCAACTAATACTAATTACCATATTGAAGTTACATTGTACCATACTGGATCTGTTGGTCCAAGCCTTAACCACTGAACCACCAAGTGATCAATGTGAAACACTGTACTTATAAATTTACTATATATGATAGTGCTACTGGTACCAACAATCTAGTCCAAATGCAGCAAAAGGTAAAAAATACTAAGTGGCCAAAACATTACCTAGTTAATGTTTTAACCTTGTTTTTAACCTTCTTTTTTTTCTTCTATTTTCTTCCTTTTTATTTTTCTTCTTTTTTCTTCCTTTTCCTTTTTCCCCTTTAAATATTAGCCTGAGTATTAAGATAATACAGGAGCCCATAACTAGGATCAGCATCCATCCCACATACTAGGTCTATGTCACAACATTTTCACAAGTTAGGTTATTTTTTAGAACAGTTTCCTGCTATCGTTGAGTAGCAATTATTCCTAAGGGAATAAAATCAGAAACGCCCGTGTATAGCAGCCATGTTGTTTGGTATCCCGTACGGAAAAAACAGACCTGACAAAGCCATAATCTGACCTGAATCTGACCTGATTTACTCACTTATAGCATGAATGAGACCTAACACAAACCTAACACCATTTTTGTCCTTAAATTTAAGGCTTGTGAAGGAAGCCTTAAAAAGTTTACGCCTGAAACAGGCCTGAAATATGGCCTGAATTAAGCCTAACAAGACGTTGTCATCCAAGAGGGAATACAGGAGAGAAAGGAGGCCTAAAAAGTAACCAAACTCAAGCCTGATGTACGCCGTCAGTGTTTATAAGATAAAAAAAGTATATTTATTTCCCGAATGTAAAATCCCCTGTCCACTAGTAGTCAGTCGCCCTTCCATCAGATCTTCTACATATTATGTTATCTTTTGCTTTCTTTTTCCTTTGAAATCTGTGCTGTACATCGTCAGGCATATCCGTGCAAATTTCTTCCTCCGCGCTAATATACTGAGATTCTAAACGGTCTGTCGATATGTTCTTGCCTAGGTCCCCAGTCATAATTTATCAAGAGATCGGGCCGCTTTGTCCATTTCTTGTAACTCACTGCCAAAGCTTTCTATTTAATTACAGGTATAAATTATCTAGCCTCTTCCCTGGAGCCATCAAGTTGTGAGGTCAAGTTTATGTTTGAACGCCATCACCTTTTTCTCTCTGCCATTTTACTTTTGTACAGTTTTTCGCTACTGCGTGGCGAGGTTGAATTGCGTGCAGTTATGTACGTACATGATGTTTAGATACCGTAAAACAATAAAGAGTTATATTACTGAATGACATGCATGACATTAAAAGGTATCATAATTCCCCTGTTTTTGCGTGACTATAATGCGATCGCGTGAGATATGCAAATCTCTCGTTGGCTCACGATCTATTCATCATCTATCTGATTCCGATGGAGCACCGCCAGTGCAACAGGTACGTGGATTTATAGAAGTGGAGTTATCTGAATTCTTCTATGATGCAGGCATATATATTATATATAATTATTATACATATTTCGATTCCGTTTGGAGAATGAGTGCCGAAATCCCGATGCATCAGTTTTACGACGTACGTGGACCATTTGAAAACGGAGCAGAAGTGGATCAAAGTAAACTGGAAATAATTTGGAGTTGTCCTTGTTTTGGGAGGCAAAGGTACAATGTAGGTGATTAATTTTATTGGGGGTTCTTTGATATATGGGCTCTTATTTGTGTACGTTTAAAATTACTGAAGAAATAATTTAACATGCTCGTAGAACACTTAATGTCTTTAATTTATAATTTTCCAAAAATTGTCGTTTGACTCCCGAATTTGCCGCCTTTATTCGAAGTATTCAAACAAACTGTCACATTATACCTTTACACCTATGACGTTTCGCCCCCCTAATGTGCATGTTTGTGTTGCATTGGCATGTAACAAGGTCGAAGATCACCGATTTCTGAGGTCTACCACATTTCAAAAATAGAACAAAACAAAACGCACAGAGTATAATATATGAAAGCAGGACTTGAGTGAAGCATAATTTTAAGTATTATAACATTATAAAGAGGAGATAATTATTTTACAAAACTGCGTATTGGACGCCAAAAACTAACAGGCTAAAGACTGAGTTTTGTGCCGAGCTGAAATGGTTTTAGCAAAGATTTCACGATATTCAGTCTACCTTTTTAAATGGTGAAAGTTAAATTGGAGTGTACTGTGTTAATCCAAAGCAAAAATTTCACATTTTTATATAGGCTGCAGAATAATCTAGAGCTAGTTTTTGGCATTTTTTTTAAATATTACGTGAGAATTAGAAAAATCCCCTCTAAAAATAAAATCAAAGTTGTAGGGTACTACGTATGCTAACCTTCATGACTGCTCTGTTTACCATGTACATGTATTCATTTTAGTCCAGCTACTTTATAATACTACATTGTACCAATATTTTTAGGCCAAGATAACCTGTTGGAGCAGTATGCAGAGATACAATGAAGTAGCTAGAACGTCACAAATACAAGAATGGGTAGTGGAAGGCAACATCGCTAGGACTGATCTGGAACTGTCGCAACTGAAACCGCGCCGCAAATCAGATGGCGAACGAAAAGAACAGTTTAGAACATGGTGTTAACCTTGAGAGTAGAAAGGGAACGACTTTACTTCAGCTATGCGCTAGCTAGCTAGGAGCTAGAGCGAGAAGCTGTGAGGAGAACACTGTCTTTATCACCATAAAAGGGGAGGAAGCGTCAGCTAGTGGCCGATGACGGAAAAAACACGACCGGTGCGGTGACACAGTAATAATACGCAAAAAGAGAAAAGAAAAACCACCGACTTAAAATATGTACATTAAAGTACAGACTACCGTACGAGCTGGAATGGAAATGATGCAGAGTCTAAATTAATGCACTTACCTCCAATTTTCCGGGAACGTCACTGGCAGTCATGCATCCCTTGACTCCTCACCATACTCCAAATACAGTGAAGCAATGTGGGATCCGTTGGCGATAAGACTGCATGGTTTCTACACTGTTATTAATGTGAACTTGACTAGTTGTGACTTGTATAATAGTAGCAGTCTTAACATTCGGCCGGTTGGCTTTTAGGCTAACTGCACAAGTAACATATAGTACGCGAGGTCGTAAAATCAAAGTGTGCAGCCTACCGTATAGCGCGTGCAGGCGAGACTATAACAGAAGCCAAATTTATATAACTTGTATCACCTACTTTTTGTGGAGTCCTCAGTATCAGATCGAAGGAAGCGCAAAGATTCCTATGTTTTCGTAGGTGGTACGGTACGCGTATTTAATGCGGTCACTAACATATCAACACATGTAATCTGATTGGGAGTGCATGGGAATACAGGCCATATTTTTGGACTAGTTTAAGGCCTTAATCAGACCTGATCTCAGGCCTGACAAATTTCAGGCTTCGAAGCCTTAATCCCTCCTAAAGTTAAGGTTTGATTTTAAGGTAAACACGAGGCTCTGTTAGGTTACTTTTCAGCTTATCTTTTAAGGCTTGGATCAGCCTTTATTTTGGCTATGTTAAGGCTAAAATGTCAGGCCAGTTTCAGGCTCCTCATAGGCCTGTTTTTTTTTCGTACGCGATATAACAAAAGTAGTTAATGAGGCATCTTCTGTTCTGCCAGGATGTAACCCACCAATTGGCAGGGAAAATAATCTAAAAATAGCCCAACTTGTAAAAACGTTGACAGTGACACCTGAGCATATAGGAGACAATGGACACTCCTGGTTATGGACTCCTGGATAATAACATTAAACCCTAACCCAACCCTAACCATTCTGAAAAGAGGTAAACAGGTAAACCATGAGTTCTTCAATGGTCCTGTGAACTTTATTAAACCCTACATTAAAAAAATCCTAACCATCGACAACGGCCGTTCTCACTATAAATTTAGGGTTTTTAGGACTAATCACTAATTTAGGGTTTTCACTGGCCTAGAGCTGCTAGCTACAATGTATATATACATGTACATGTAGTGTTCACCTGGTAATAAGGATACATGTACAATGTAATAAGGACTCTAAACCAGTAGTTTAAAAATTCACTAGTTAGAAAAAAATTCACTAGTTAGAAAACAAATTAACTGAAAACAAAAATGAAGTGAAACATACAATATACATAATATTTAGTGGAGATATGCCTTGCTGTAATAAGTTCATAATAATTATTGTTATAAGAAAGACAAAGAAAGTATGTAAACTACTGTCTTATACTTGCAAAACTGGCCCAAAAACAGGATTTGTTGCAGCATTAGATACAAGAATATCAATTCCACCAAAGTGACTGAGAGTCTGAAAAAAACAAAAAGTACATGTATCAGCTCAGGCAATAATGCAATATATTATATAACAAAAGTGAGTACTAGTTATAGTGGGTACTATAGTTTAATATATTCATGTACAGTGTAGATGTATAATTATGTTGTGGTTGAAAAAAAAATTTGGTTAAAAAATTTTAACCAGACTTCAAAATTTCAAAAGTTTTTTTCCCCAAGATTCTAAAAAGAGTTTTTCAATTTTGGGAGATTCATAAAAAAAATGTGTTTTTTTTTGGGGGGGGGGGGGGGGGGGGGGGGGGTTTAAAAAGAACAACAAAATTTTTGGAACCACAACATATATATAATATAAAAAAAAAACACTGCACTGGAAATATATATATATATATATACCTTTTGTATTCTTGTCAAATTTGACAGCTAAAACAATGAAGAACAAAAGGTATATATCTCAGAGCAGTGTTTTTGGAAACGGGTATATACAGTACCGCCTGGAATTATTGAAGCATCGGGTCGCGGTCAAACCGCGGTAATACCGCGGTCATTGCACGCGGTATTACCGCACCATGGACGAGGTTTTACCGCGGTAAAGCCGAGGCTTTATCGCGGTCAAATTATTCACCGCAATGAAAGCCGCGGTCAAAATCCGCGGTCATGACACAATACTGTAGTATCGTGCAAAAGTCATGCAAACGTATTTCGACGAATTTCGCTCTTTGTTCCTACGAATGTCGCCGAAATTTCGACGGGCAACTTTTCGTTCGAAATTTCGACTAAGAATTGATCAGATACGCGAAAATTCGAATGCCAAGGCGAAATATCGCCAACCTGCGAGCGACATTTCGACGATATTTCGTTCAGATTGTCAAAACGAAAATTCGGGCCAGGTTATCGAAATATCGTGATCCGAAATTTCGCGTACGTGTTCATTGCCCAGTTTTGTATTTTAACCTTTCTTTCACTAGGATTAACGCGTGACAAATTCGAATTCATGACAAACAGTTTTACAAACGTACAGTAAGATGGTTTTGGTAAATAACCTGCGTGCCAGAGGCGTCAAAAAGTCAAGATTCTTAATAAAAGTCCCCGTCAATCGTGAACTGTCAGCCAGACGCGTGTCTCATTTCTGACACAAATACCGCGGGGGCGCAATTAATTTCCATTTACGAGAACTGACTGATCTGATGCGATGCATTAAAGCTCTTTTAATTCAAAAGGAATTGCACTTTCCCAGTAGAAGTTTTCTGGTAAGAGTATAGAAGTTTTTGCACGTCTTTCAATATGACAAACGTTGCTTCATAACTCTGTTGATGTTCTGTAAAATTTCAGACTGACACGTTCACGCCTGACTGATTGCACGTGGAAATTCATAAGAGTTGAGATTTTAATACACAAACATTTACAATGATTTCTGCCGAAACCTTTTAATACTAGTAACAAGAGAAGGATCTGCCGTAAATGTGAAACTACACTGAAGCAAAAGTTTATTTGGTGTTATGTTTTGCGCTCAGCGGAGAATCTTTTAGAATCTTTTATTTTCGCCGTTCATTCAGAACTCTAACGGCGGGTTAAAGATTCTAAAGTCTTAATTAGTTTCACCGATGAGTGTTTCTTTACCCGCCGTTTGAGTTCTGAATGAAGCGAAAATAAAAGATTCTAAAGTCTTAGTTTCACCGATGAGTGCTTCTTTACCCGCCGTTGGAGTTCTGAATGAAGCGAAAATAAAAGATTCTAAAGTCTTAGTTTCACCGAATAGTACTTCTTTACCCGCCGTTTGAGTTCTGAATGAAGCGAAAATAAAAGATTCTAAAGTCTTAGTTTCACCGATGAGTGCTTCTTTACCCGCCGTTGGAGTTCTGAATGAAGCGAAAATAGATTCTAAAGTCTTAGTTTCACCGACGAGTTCTTCTTTACCCGCCGTTTGAGTTCTGAATGAAGCGAAAATAAAAGATTCTAAATCTAAAGTCTTAGTTTCACCGATGAGTGCTTCTTTACCCGCCGTTTGAGTTCTGAATGAAACGAAAATAAAAGATTCTAAAGTTAACAGCGGTGTTGAATAAAGAATGAAAAGAACGCCGAGTCATCGCTACATCTTCACACTAAAGTCAATGATTTCGGCGTGATACAAATCTCAGCGGCCGTGACCGCGGCCAACTAATTACCGCAGTTTACCGCGGTTTTACCGAGGTATTACCGCGGTAATACTGCGGTCATTCTGAGGTCAAACCGCGGTATTACCGCGGTCATTGGACGCGGTAAAACCGCGGTAAATGCTTCAATAATTCCAGGCGGTACTGTATATATAATATACATGTCGATAGATAGATAGATACATGTAGATGTGTAGATAGATTAATTAAATAGATAGATGCAAAATACCCCGAGACATATATTTTGATGGAAAAAAAAGATTATTACCCCCACCACCCTCTTCCCACTCCCCTCCCCCATCTCAGTGTTGTTTAATCTGTTCAGCACCCACTGGAGGGAAACACAGGGGTATGCAGTAGACAGCACCAACATTGAAAGGGGGAGGGGGGTTAATATCTTTTTAGATCTTTTCCCTCGAGAATTGGTATTTTTTTTAAGTGTCTCAAGGGTTTTGCACGAGATTGTAGATAATTATATACATTTGTAGCTCTTGTGGGTTTATTTTGGGTCCTCCAACTCAGTGTATACTTTCATAAAAGTTTACTCTTGTAATCTTTATTGAGAGAAATAAATTGTTGTTGATGTTAGTTAATAACAAATGCAACTGCATGTGACAGCAATTTATAAACTTGATCCAGACTAGGATGCTTTAAGTCTTGAAATGTTATCAACATATTTTTTGTGACTGAGGTATATACATTATGTATCTTCAATTCTAGGGGTGGTCATGCATATTCTGGGGAAAGTTATGGGCAAAATATTTGTCACCAGATTTTCATACAAACACTATTAATTTTCTGTCATGTTTGTCCTGATTAAATACCCAGCATACACAGCCTTCATGCATGAATTGGTCATTATAACAACTTACAGATCCCTGAATCTAATTTAGTAATTGAATGCTGGTGTTTGGCTGAGGAGTGAACCAATTAATTAATGTTTGTTTACCCTGGTAATAAGGTTCTTGCGGTGTTCTGATTTACCAACATGGCACACGACACCCATGACATTGATGCCTTCCTTTTCCAATGCATGTGCAGCTTTGATGACGTTGTCCTGTTTACGGCTGCTCACAACCACCTTAGCACCATCTCTACCAAGTTGTTGGGCAATTGCAAACCCAATTCTTTGAATGGAAACAAATGTAAAAATAAGGTTCTGATTCGAGCCTTGGAAAATTAAAACATATGCAGTTATGTTTTAACAGTTAATGTAGTGGGGAGTGTGTGAGGAGTAAAAGCAGGCCCCCACCAGCTTTAAGCTATAGTACTCAGCCTGCTACATGTATAACATTTTTTTTTTTTAAAGATTCGAGATCTTTAGTCATTAGTGCAAATAAGTTCACATGCAAATCTATACAGTCATGCAACTATTGCTGGTTTGCAATCAATCCCCAGAGATTCAAATAACAAAGACATGGCGGCCATGTTGGTTGAATCAAACAAAGAAATCTATTGGTTTCATGGAATCTTGATCGAACGAGGAATCTTCAACCAGCAATATATCACATTCGATAATTTATTACCCGTCAGTCGAGGCGGTCACAATTGCTACTTTTCCATCAAGGCGGCCACTAGTAATAGATGTGCTGGCCATTCTTACTCTTTTTAGCTCTACAGCAAGAAGATGTCGCAGCCCAAGTCTGTGCATAGTTACTCGCGATCTCTCATTTCTCGCTAAATCTTAGACAGGCGTTCCTCGATAGAGCGAGAGAAACTGGACCGACTACAGGTCACAGGAACTCTACATATTTAATTGGGGCCTTTAATTGTTGTTGTTGTTTTATTATTATTATTGTTATTTCAATTTGGTCTGAGAACGTTGAATTATTACTTATAATTCAAATAAACCCTTTTTATGAATGTTCGAGTTATAATTATACGGGCTACCTGTGGTACCAAAATGAGCAGCGGTCTGGGTCCATGACCAAAATAAAACATGGCTGCTTGATCATGTCCGATACATGTATCTTAATATGCTGAGCTTCAATCTAACTACTATCGCCCTATCGTTGTTTGGCTTGTATGTGTTGAATTCTATTTTTGTTATTTATCAGTTCTTTCACGTTCCTGACTGCAAGGGAGGCTCAAAACAATGTCTACATCCACATTCGGTCATTGATGGTAGATTGGAGGTAAGAAATAGATTAACCTGACCTTCTAATTGATAAAAGCTCCATTCGTGGGCAAGCTAAAGTACGTAAGTGTAGTTCACCTCTAGTTAGTAAACAGTAAAGTACAACTTCAAAGGTGATCAAGTCTTCAAGTGGACTTCCCATGGTCAACCAATTAATGTACATTGTACTTGTTGTATCCATCAAATCGAAACTTCAACATCATTGGTAAAGTTATTTGCATACAACCAATACAAATTAATAAATACATAAATAAGTAAATCAGGAAATCGATTAACAACTAAATATAAGCTTATTGCAGAAAAGACAGGACTTGCTTACTAAAGCTTTCGGGGCTTTTTGTATTTACTACATGCTCTGGGAGATTATTCCAGGCAGGAATAGTGCGAAAAAAAGAGTACTTGAAGACATCAGTGTGCACATTGAAGTGATTGTAATTTTTAGAGTGCTTCCGCCGTGTAACCCCGGTAGATAGGGCGGCATACTGGGTTGGCTCAATAGCGTTGAGGCCAAGGGTGGCTTTATAATTTGTGAAAAAAGCTTAGGTGGAGGCACTCCCTATCAGAGTAATTGCAGAATACCCCCTCCTTTGGTTCATTAATAATTCATTTCTCAACTTTTTCATACAAACCTTCTAAAAACATCTTCTTTCCCACAACAATTAAGTTATTGTTATACAGTAATCTGTTGCTGGTTACATACAATTTTATATCATTTTATATCATTTTGGTATTTGTATACATTGTACATGCATTAATTAATGCATGTGTTTATTGAATGTTTAGTTTTATACACATTAGAATGCCAGTACTAGTGTTGTTATATAATTTTCAAGTGTCATGTTTTGACCAAAAATATATATAATTTAATTACTTGATCCTGCTAAGTTTAATAGTCTAATGCACATGTACATTTCATGTGAATATTTTGTTTTGGAAAGTATCATGAAACATAGAAGCTATATATAGGGCCTATAATAAAGGTCAAGACTCTATAGAACTGCATGCATGCAGGTACTGTATTCACATGTGGTATTCATCACAATGTGATAATTTAGTATTGGTAATCATTAGTGTACTTAAGTTCAATTCACGATATATTGAAGGGATATGAGCGCAAGAAAAGAGTTAAGTAGTGACGACAGATCAAGTTCTCAATTCTTGCTTACAAAACAAAGAAGATAAAGGAGAATTTGGAATTTGATCTGTCATCACTTAACTCTTTCTTGCACTCACCTCTTCAATTAATAGTGTGAGTGATATGTTTGAAGATTCTAACAAAACATTACAGGAGTCTGCAGGACGTCGCACTTATTAAATTAATCGTTAATTGAACTATATACTCAGCCAATCAGAATTGAGTTTATTTGTCTCTATATTAACTGATTAATCATTAGTAACTTTCTCATTAATCATTAGTAATTAACTTTCTCTTTGCACCAAGGTGGCACTGTACACATCAGTCAAGAAGAGTGACCTCAATAGTAGAAGCTTAGAACTTTTATGGAAAACAGAAAACTTTAGCATATCTCAGCCATTCGCATTGTGAGTTGACCTACAAATGTACTGTACATGTATTAAGTAAAATATTATTAATTACAATGTAGTTAATTGAAGTTTATGCATTGCCCACTTTAGAAAAGAGTAGGGGCTGGAGCGAGTTCGGTTTCACAAAGATGCTTACTGGGGACAGTATTAGTTATAAATATTGCGATATTTGCCATGTTTGTTTGTATTCTGCAATTAACTGTGCCCAGTAACAATTCCAAGTGCCTTTGCAAAACCAAACCCACCCCAAGACTCCTACTTGTTTCTAAAGTGGACACTTACAAGTGTTTTATGATATATTAGACAGCTACATCTGCATCACGTACAATGTACATTGTACCTCAGGCCTGCCTTATGTGTTGGATATTGTCACTGAATGTGTGCTTGAGCTTCTCCTCAGTCATTGTAAATTACTAACTTTCTCTCTCTCTCTATTTACAAGTTACTGAAAACTTAAAGAACCCTCAATTTGCCTTGGATGCATGCACACTTAATATACTGAAAAAGTTATTATACATTTGATCCACCGAGCAGATTTTGTGCAGGACCACCATAATTGCATCAGTCAATTTTGCCATCATTATGACATAATATAAAGATGCCTACATGTACATTTTGTACATGCATTTATGTAGCTACAATAAATGTACATGTAGCACTGCAGTTATTATTTTATGAACTCCCTCTTAAGCTTGCAAGACTGACAGCTACATGTAGTCTATCATCTCTCTGTGCCAATTAAGCTACACATCTCAGATTGGTGCAGTTACTAAAAAAATGTACATTGTAATTAACTTACATTAATTACTGTATACACATCTATTAAAAGCCTTTATTTTAATAGACGGAATTAAGTGAAACTGCTTTCAGCTTATCATCTCTTGAATTTATCTTTTATTTAGGTCAATAAATGCCAGCATACCACGAAAAACAAGGAACAATGGCACCTTGTTTGCTCACATATTTGTGTACCCTGCTGGCCAGTCACCATTCCATAATTATATGACATCACATGCAATAGTGCCACTTACAACATATGCCATACCAAAGGAAGAGACTATAAATCTTCTTTCTGGAGATATTAAAAGAGAGGTAAAACTGTGTGCAGTGATTTTAGCTTCCTTGGACATTAACTGCAAAATAAATAAATAAAATTGTTTATAAACCAACCACACCCCAATTCAATTGTTATATATATGCAGATCTTGACCTCCCTGGGAAGACCTCTCAATATATGCAGGGGAGAGCCATGCCAGGGACTGAAATTATGTGCTGATAACATGTACTATCTGGGCTCGGTTGTTCAAAGGGTGGATAACTTTATTCTGCAGATACATTGTAAATCCTTATCCAGTGGATAAGTATTTACCAAACTAGCTCATTTTAACCACTGGATAAGGATTTATCTGGTGTATAAAGTTTAAATTATATCCACCCTTTGAACAACCAGACCCTGGTGTTGAACTTTGTCAAGTCCTTGTTTCAGTCCCTTTCTCCTGCAGTCCAAGTTATTCGTCACGGTTGGAAACTCAACCCATTCCAATTTGAGAGGGTCTGCCACAAAATTTTGTTTGCCCCACCCAAAAACTGAATAAATTATGAAAAAGAGCTTAAATACCCTATAATGGCCTGAGCAAAACTTTGGAATGAGCTTCCAACCAAGCTGCACGAGATGAAGTCTCTAGTTTAATTTAGGAAGCAATTTGAAAATCACAACTAGCTCTCTCTTAAATGATTCTTTTATATTATGCTTATCCTTGATTGATTGTTACAATCTTTTGTACTGTAAGTCATTTTTTATCATAGTTTTGTCATTTACTTAGTATATTATTATTTTCTTTGTTGTATTTGTATAAGCTTAGTATTTATTATATCATATTATTAATAGTATATTGTAATTGAGTATCTGTAATAGTACTTTTGCTATTAACCCTTTCGCTCCTGAACCGGCCATAACCGGCCAATATGAAGCATGTACCTGGAGAAATTATCGCATCAAACCTAGACATGGAAATACCTACATTGTGTACATGTAGGCTGGAAATACGATGTTGCGATATTATTTCAAGGGATGAATAACTTCAAAGCGAGAGCTACAACAGGGATCATTTGACTCTCCCACTTTGGAGAAAAACACATAAAATTGTTTTGGAGATCGTTGTTCATTTCTTCGATTTTCATGAATTTTGAGGAGCTGAAAATTGGCTCAAAAAAACCTTCCCATTCGCACTTGAAATCAAGAGCAAATTAATACAAAATAACCACTCAGTACCTTGTTTAATCTTTCCAACCAGCAGGTTTGTTTGCACAAAACACACCAAGCGACTGTGAACCACGCCGATGTTTACACTGCATTTCACTCGACCACATTTTCCTGCTCCCACCTCTAATTGCATGCTGGGTAATCAACAACAAAATTCACAAGGGGACCCCCCCCCTCTTTTACCCCTACAACCAAGGGCGGTGATTTGGACTCAAGCCGTTACTTTAAAGTGACAAAAACACATCCTAATAGGTTGAACAGGGGTAAAAGACAACCAACTGCAGGATTTCAAGGATTTCAGTAAAGAATTATTTCATGTGTCTCAAAGCAGAAACACAACATAAAAACCCTGTGAAACCCCTCACAACTGGCCTACTAAAAGCAAGCCAAGTACTTTTCAGCCATCCTCAGACTTTAAAATGATGTCCTCAAAACTTATTTGTCCAAAATTAGAGCACATTTCATTGGAAAACCTACAGAAGAAACCATACTCACTGCCACCGAGTCTGTAGAATTCTGCCGAATGGCATCATGGGGAAAGTTTGAGCCGTTGGTTTAAAAAGTCAGCAGTATTTAACTACCCCAGGCTAGCCAAACTGGAACTGAGGGGGGAGGGTTGAGTTAGCACTCTGCATTTCACCAATTGAGCCCAAATGCCTCCAGTAGTGAAAGGGTTAATATTGTAATAATTATATTGTAATAATTAATAATTATTATTAATTAGCTTAGGGCACAGCTTCTATCAAAATCAGCATAATCTATTAGATTGAGAGTTCAACACCCACAGAATATTTGGAATTGGGTAACCTGTGTTAGTCTGGACATACTGGTGGTAGAGTCTCCTTTAACAAGAGATGTACTTTTCCCCAGTTAAAAAATATTTGCCCTGGTTCAAAACAAATTGAACAGTGTGTCAGAATTACGCCACATCATATACATATATATTATGCACATGTCAGAAGTTAGCTAGTAATTAAAATTACAAAGTTTGCAAATAAATTATGTTGGTTTTGTGAAGTAATTATTAAAATAGATTATTTAACCCTGCAGTGGTAAAACGTTTGAAGTAGCTTCAGACTTCTCGTTGTAAACAATTTTGTATAATAATATTCAAACCAACAAATGAAAATAGAAAATACGTCATTAAACTGATAACAAATACTTGTTTGTAGAAGAGATCAAATAACACACAAAAAAGGAAATGGTATAGTACAAATCATAACTATAGTCAAAACCTTCAAGGAAACCTATATGTAGATCAATAGCCAACTAGAAGCCAATGTATTGTTCTAAAATTTACATTTCAATTAAGAAGCAGACAATCAAATTACATTGTAGGGCATGATTATATTGGTTAATAAAGTGATCGTCATATTTTTTTAGCGTTTGAAATCGGTGATCCTGTATTTTTAGGGGTTGGTTGAGCAAAATCCATTTATAGAGTGATTTTTAGACCATGAAGCATATTTTAGGGTGGGAAAAATTTCACGGTTTGGTATTTTTTAGGGTATTTTTCGAGGTTTTCCAACAGTCACCCCTACCCTTTTTACCCCCCCCCCCCCCTTGCCTGGGCACACACCTCCCCAGGCACACACCCTATATTTGAACCTTTATTTACAATGTATAAAAGTGAGTAAATTGTTAATCCCTGACCTCCCTTATTAATACTAATTACATTATTATTTACTCGTAATTTGTGGTTTTAATACAGAAATCCAAATCCAACATAGAAATGCCTGTAGCACACTGGAGGCCAAGGCTGTCATTCCATATTCTTGGTGAGAAGGTTGTATTTGAGAGATATTCCATCCCTGGAGAGATCTTCCCTTTACTAAGGTGACTGCTAGAACATGAAGCTACTAACAGTAGCTTTGTTATTGCTGTCAGTATTTACAGATTTGATTATCTCATGTGAGTTGAGCATGGCATGAGTGCAGAGAATATAGATGTATGAATGTATTGTAGTAAGGAATGTGTGTGGATAATGCTTGGATCATTAGCAGGATCTTCTAGAGGTCTAATATATAGAGGATATTACATGGCTGCATGGAGATACTGATTTTATCTTCGAGTGTTGATGAAATAGATGAAATATCTTACGAGTGAGTGCAGTGAATGAGTAAGATATTTCATCAACACGAGAAGATGAAATTTGTATCTCCAAGCGGCCATGTAATGTTCTGTTTAATATATAATTATCAATGAAATGTATATACCAGTTTTCATGTCTTACTAAAAAGGCTAGAAATGTTTAAAAGCCAGTCACATTTTCAAAAGTGATATCTTCATGTATGAATATATCATTGAAGATATCACTTTTTAGAAAGATAGATAATATATTATATACTGGTATTTCATCGATAATAATTATTATGTATTAAAAAGCCTTAATATCTGAGGGTAAACAAAAAAATATTATTTGATTTTAATTTGATTATCATGGTACTATCAACTTTCAGTGTGGCTCAAAATGAAGAATATCTTCCTGTGGTGTATATAGACCAGTTAGAAGTTGTTTACAGACATATTAAGGTATGAGTTATATATAATTTATAACACATATGGCAAGAACATTGTATACTTGCCAATCTCAAATGCACTATTATAACTGTTAATCCTAAGGGTAAAAGTACCGAGTCTTGACCAATCAGCATGTAGCATTTTTAAAGCCATCCTGTACGGAGTAACATTTACCTACATGTAGATGAGTAATCTTTACTGTCCCAAGTAATCTTTACTACCACATGTTTCTTAAATAGCATATACTTCTCTGCGACACGAACAAACATTGTTGCCATTTCAATAGGTTTTACTATTTTAAGCAAAATCGAGCAGTGCTAATTGAAAAACATCCCCAAAACGGGTTGGATGGAAAATGTTCAGAGTGCGGAGTATAGAAAGTGAGGAGAATGGAAAGTGTGGAAATTGAGAAATGAGGAGTGTGGAAATTGGAAAATGAGGAGTGGGGAGAAAATGAGGAGAAATAATCAAATAATTTCCCTGGATGAACACAAACACGGTTGTATAAACAATCTAATGAAAGAATGAGGGTGTATCAGGATATGAAAACTCACCATAGGCAAAAACTAATCCCACGACTTGAAAAAGCGTATACATGTATGTGCAAAGTTTTACTTTCTTACATATCGAAAATGTTATAGGCGTAAAATGTTATAGGCACATTATTTTATGCAGTGACATGAGCAGGGCCACTTGAAATTATGTTAAGGAAAATGAAAATGCACCAGCCCACCCCCCCTCTAATAAATGGCCGGTCCCTAAGTCAGTAATACGTAAAGCGCCATCATGAGACTGTGGTGATATGGCGCTATAAAAATATGTCCATTATGTAAGGGTTAGAGACTGCTTGTGAGTTCTTTATCGACAAATACAGGCACGCGCTGACTGTACGATGATCGAAAAATAATGAATACTGCATGAGGCCGAAGGCTGAATGCAGTATGAAGAAATTTTGAGTTCATCGTACAGTCAGCAAGTGACTGTATTTTGCCGATAAAGTACAAACATAAAGTCTCTAACCCTTTTAATATTCAAACTGAGTGCACTGTCAGCCGTGAATTTCAATTGAAATCAGTTGTCAATAACAATTTCATAAAGAAGTCAAATATTTCGCATGAATTAAATCATTTTACGGTAAATATCTCCACAAAGAAACGTCATTTCAATAGACAATGAATAAAAACAGAAGTAGATAACTTTGCAAAGAATAATTTACTTTGGCGTTCGGTCAGTTTAGTTGACGCCTTGCGAGTACATGTTTGTACATTTAACTCGAAAACGTTTCTCTTGGAGCCATGTATTCAAATAACAATTATTTAGCCGGCTTAACTCCTAGATAGTCTGCTTTCTTTAATAGTTTCTTTCATTCGAAAATAACTAACCTGCAGATTCCAGTGGGGCAGTGAATTGAAATCTTGACTCGAAACCGGCCTCCGGCCATGTGCTCGGCTCCGATGCAAACATTTTCCAAATCAAATATCCTGGGTTTTCGAACCATCCACTGAATTCTCGCTTAATTTTCTCCTCTTATTGACAGAGTAAGGTCTCGGAAATACAATCCATTTCTTAAGTATGACTACTAGAGTGTTGTAGAAACCTTTGTTCACTCGGACACATGTTGACTTGTAAAGTTGTACTTCCAGCACTCGCAAATCAGCCATTTCCAACGAGCGATTATGCAAATTTTCTCCTCAAAATATATATCTTCTGTCACACAGGCAACAGTACGGTGGCTCGTAAGGGACATTACTATTTCGCCCACATTTTTTCCTACAGAAAGGAATTTCGAGTTAGGAGAAAGGAATTTCGAGATAGCGGAAAGGAATTTCGAGTTAGCAGAAAGGAATTTCGAGTTAGCAGAAAGGAATTTCGAGTTAGCAGAAAGGAATTTCGAGTTAGCAGAAAGGAATTTCGAGTTAGCAGAAAGGAATTTCGAGATAGCAGAAAGGAATTTCGAGATAGCAGAAAGGAATTTCGAGATAGCAGAAAGGAATTTCGAGATAATGAAAGAGCTTGGTTACCAAGCTGATCGGTAAAGTAAAGATGGCGGACGCACCAGAGTCGTCGAAAGAGAGGTCTACGAATGAGTCTAATGGTGCTTCAGTTAAAGCCGGGTGACCAAGATGATGTAATAGCTTTATTCAGTAGAATGGGGATGAGGTGTATTCCTTCAGAAAAGGCAAGCGCCTTCGGCCGGCAGGTCATCCAGATGGCCAAATCAGAATTCCTTTATAAGCCATTCACGTTACTAACATGGATGCGGCAAGGAATTCCAAGGGAACACTAGTATGGAGTAAGTTCTCACCACAGGAGCTGTCAACTCTGTTTCTGTCGCTCACCCCTACTAACGACAAGGTTGTTGAGAACATCACACCTGATAAGAGTGGCGAGTTAACCGCAGAAGAAGATATAATGATTTATTTCTTCAAGACCTTTGTTCGTGAACTTGACAGCGATCACCTCGAGCGATTTCTTCGATTTACGACTGGGGCGTCGATTTCACCGCTAAAGCCAATCAGAGTGGTGTTCAATTCAACCTACGGCTTGACTAGAGCTCCTTCGGCATCAACGTGTTCAAGCATCATATTCCTCTCAACACGTTATGATTCTCTACAAGAGTTCAAGACCGAGTTTTACAGAGTACTCAATTCAGATGATGCGTTTGTGATGTCCGTTGTTTAAGCGTTTGAACATAGACGTATAGTCTACTCATAGTTTACTTAATAGATAGAATGGTTATGAAACCCAGCGACCGTCTTTGTTATCTTTTTTCAACCATTACCGTGCACAAAACACAATATAAATTCCAATGTGTTAATCAATCAGCCAATAGAAACGTGTGAATTCAGTTGTTCAGGGGACGCCAATGAACTATGACCGTGCACAATCGTTTGTCCAACATAAATCGTAGCGCCTTTGTTAGCCCCTTTGAAGTTTGCCTGGTTTCATAACCATGCCACTATGGTCTACCCGAGTCTACATCGGTGAAGGTAACAAAATAATTATCTCTCTTGAATCCATGCTTCTAAAATAGAACCGGTACAGAATTCGAATGCAAAGGAATTACATAATCCTGGAGAAATGACCTGTTTCCTGGATTACTTTGTTGGTGGACTAAAATAACACCAGGTTTTGCATAGAACTTCAATCAGGTGAAGCGTTTATGATGTATGTCGTTGCGGGGTGAAGTTAGTGTTGTTACTGTTGCTGTTGGTGTGCTTAAAGATTTAGCGCCGTTTGAAAACAATCAAGACCAAACGTTTAGTTTGCACGGACCAAGTCACAACCCACTGTATCCGCAAGATCTTGCGTGGTGCACTTGGCATATCGAACCTGCCAACATAGTTGATGTACACTGACAATAATAAGCGGAATTATGAGAACAGTGTTTGGGTGGGTCTACTTTAGTTTTTATCTAACTAAAAAAATGTGCTCCATAGCTTTACCGGTTTCTTGACGAGTGGATCATACTTTCCTTGTACTAAAGACAACAGCTTGCAAACTGGTCAATCCTATGTCATTATAGACTATAGCACTGAGTACCACACAGAGATAAAAGACCAAGGAAAGCCAATGGTAATACATAGAGACCATTTTGCCTACACGGCATGCGGCAAGCCAAACTCTTGCTTTTTTTTAAACTATCCACTTTCAAACAATTCAGTGTGCGCTGTTTTCCTATTGCCTTTATTACGCATCCACGGTCGAGTTTTGTTTAAAAGTTTTCTTGTCATCAACATTTTCATATTGCCAATACCTTCTACTACTCTCATTCGTATTTAACTAAAATTGAATACTGCAAGTTTTTGAATATTGAACCAAAGCCGGACTCAAACTAGCATACTCGGTAATCGGTATTCTATACTATAGAGAACCCTGGCGGGATGAAAATTATTATACACTCTTATGCATGTCTAACTACCGTTTGAAAGACGCGTGTTTCCATTCAATTTTGAAACGTGATTCCCGGGTTTCTTATGTGGTTTCTACTGGGGATTAAGTACTGATAACTTAAAAACAAGTATAGTACTTGGTAGTGGTATACGATTTGTGTTTGTCGTATTTTGTTACCATGTACCATGAGGAGATATGTTTTGTTTTAATAGACCTCTTTACCTTCATACGTCACAGACTAGTCACGTGGTCTGAAATGGGTAAACACAGCATGAAATACAGTGTTTGTATGGGAATCCGGTGCCAAATAATTTCCGTAAAATCGATCGAGATATTCACAGCCTGCAAATGTAAGGTACCAGGCCAAAAATAACTGATCAAAATTTGAGGGATGTAGCTGTGCTGGGAAGTTTTAACCATACATTTGTCTGTATTTGGAATGTGTCCAAGTCCGTGGGGAAATTTTTAGACAATGCATGGAAAACTGAAAACACGACTTCTTGCTTCCCAGCACAGCTGGAACCCTAAAATTTTGATTACTGTTAATCTTTTGCCTAGTCCGGGCCTGCAAATTAAAAAAAAACTGGTTAGGCCCCTGGAAATTCTGAGGAACGGATTTGCATATGCTAAATTATTGTTTGGATCATGTTCACTTTTGGACACCCGCGGCCGAGTTTCGTCCAATAGTTTTGACTGTCGTGTCGATCAATATATCGGTTGGGTATAGGTATTTGGTTGTGGGTGCCTCCCTGCCTAAAGTGAACATGAACCAAATTTGGAGGGATGGGGATTACCAGCCTGCCGGCTTAGGCCTTTCCCAGGGCTCATCGCTAACAAATACGTAATGCCTTTTTTCATGGAATGCTTTACCTAAGTGCATTTATGTCTAGCATGAGATCAATATAAAGGCTTTTTGCCTGTTCAGCAGTTTCTGGCATGCAAAGTTTGTTGTCTTCCATGATAAGATTTGCAAGGTCAGAAAATGTTTCCGATGAAGTAGCTTCTCCACATAACTCTTCAGCTACTTCAAGATCGTCTTCGTCTACTGCCACTGCATAATTTCTGGTGTCTCTCGCATCGGGAATAAAATACAACACATCTGGACGACCTGGTGGAGATTCGTAATTTGTAGAGGGCCTCATTCTGTGAAGATTCCACTCTTTCGCTACTTGGTGAAGTTCTTTTCGTAGAACATCCATAAAACAAAATCGTAAGCATTCAACCTGTATCGGATCATCGTCATTGTATTGTCCAATATCGCGCATACCTTTAAAGTGCTTTATCCACCAGTCGGAATTAAACTTTCGCAAAATAGACCACCAAGCCTCGATACGTTGATTGGATACTGATCGCCCGTACATGAAACTCTTGAAACCAGATAATGAGTCCTCACAATGGCTTCTTAAGAACCTTTGAATGGCCGCCACATTGACGTTCTCTGTTCCATAATCACCTCGCACAATGTATGGGACACTATTGCAGCTACGAATACATGCAATGAAGTATAGTAAGATTACATAGGGATCATTGTTTGTTGATGAAACTTCAAGCCATAAAATTCGTCTACTGTAGCCATCAATAGCACCATGTATGCAAAATCCAAATGGCTTTAGCTTATCATATCCATCGATATGCCATATAAATTTTGGTCCCTTAGCATGGTACTTTCTTCTTCTCAGCTTCCGCCTTGATCGAATTTCAACTCCCTCCGGATCTAGTGCGTTTAAAATGAGACGAACGCTTTCCCTGTCCACCGAATGTCCATATTCGTTATTTAGCCGTTGATGCATCATTCTATAACCAATACTACATCCACTACCACGGAGCTCATTCTCAACGCACCTGATAACCTCTCTATAGTCAGTCTGGTGGCCTCTTCTGCTTAGACCTAGTTCTTTGAGTATTCTCTTCAGTTGTCGTAAACATATGCGTATTCCATGAACCGATGTCACAGCGTTTTGTGTTCCCAGCGATTTATGTTCCTGGGGGAGGGGTGGGGGTACACAAATCGCTAGCGTTTTGTGTTCCAAGCCGAGAACGCTAGTTAAAACATGGAAAATAAGTCTTCCTCTTTTACTTAGCCAAGGGTAACGCTTGTAAGAAGTTAACTCAGTCGAGGTATCCTCGTTGGGAGTAACGATAAATATGCTTTCACAAGTTCAATTATAATTCCCGCCGGACTCATTTAATTTATTGCTTGGTAATTATTATGACATCGTCATGATATACAGAGTGCGACATCCTCTTGGTTCAGGTACACAAGACAACGCTAAAGAAATATTAACACAGTGAATACATCTATCACCAATGTGAGTAATTAATTATGAAACATCGAATCCCCCAGGAACACAAATCGCTGGGAACACAAACCGCGAACACAAATCGCTAGCGATTCATGTTCCCACTTTCTAATTACTCAAATGCACGATAAAACACTCTTCAAACTTAAATATATCATTAAACAAGTCATTTTACCTAAGAGTAGGAACATTAAAGCATATATTTATGTTAATATATATTTATTTATATTTTTTAGCTAACATCAACGAGTTCCAGACCTAACGTAGCAGTTGGTCAAATTCAGTTAACGCGTTCACGGCAAAGTTTCTTGTTCCCAAAAATCATTTTCATACATAAATTCTGAAGAAAAGTTAGACTTTCAAGTTTAAAACATATTATATGATTTTCACTTAGTCTTCTGGTTTAAGTTTTCATTTTGGAACGGAGGGAACACAAAACGCTAGCGATTTGTGTACCCCCACCCCTCCCCTAGGAACATAAATCGCTGGGAACACAAAACGCTGTGACACCGACACAAGAAAACCTAATATCTCGGCATACGTAAAGCCAAGCTAAGGCGAAAGTATTGTTCTATCAACGTGTTCCGCGTCGCACCTGGGGAGCTAGGTAAATAACTCGGCAGAACTGCAAGAGTAAAAGAGGGAAACAGTACAAAGAAAAGCACCCTTGCAGTTACTTCCGCCATCTTTACTTTACTGATCAGCTTGGTAACCAAGCTCCTTCATTATCTCGAAATTCCTTTCTGCTATCTCGAAATTCCTTTCTGCTATCTCGAAATTCCTTTCTGCTATCTCGAAATTCCTTTCTGCTAACTCGAAATTCCTTTCTGCTAACTCGAAATTCCTTTCTGCTAACTCGAAATTCCTTTCTGCTAACTCGAAATTCCTTTCTGCTAACTCGAAATTCCTTTCTGCTATCTCGAAATTCCTTTCTGCTAACACGAAATTCCTTTCTGCTAGCTAACTCGAAATCACAGGCCTTTCTGCTAACTCGAAATTCCTTTCCGCTATCTCGAAATTCCTTTCTGCTAACTCGAAATTCCTTTCTGTAGGAAAATATATGTGCGAAATAGTAATGTCCCTTACAAGCCACCGTACAACAGAGTTAAATCCTGCCGTTACCTTTCTAGTAATTGTCTGCATTTTCACTGTTTAATATGCGATGAGGTTTTCCAAGCCGTCCAAACACGTAACTAAGCGAAGGACTAGATCTCCCTTTCCCTAGGTAAGAGAGGGTCTGGGTCGAGTGCTGTGGTCACCAATAATGCACGCTCATTAGCCAATCACATGCTTGGATTTTGTACAATGCACGAAATTTGAACATTAATATTATATATTATATATATTATTATATATGCAGTCAAACTCTGTATTTACACATTCCCGTAAGCGGACAGTTCCAGTTACGGAAACTTTTTCTGATTCCCGAGGGTGTATACTCTTTCATTTTAATTTAGCCATGGAATTAGTTTTTGCCTCGAGTTTTTATTTACCCCTCTGAAAACCCCTTATACGTACAGTTCAGTGTCTTCAGTTATCTCGGTACTGAACGAGATTTGTTATCGTTGTTTGATACTGACCTCGCCGCCATCTTGACCGCCAACAGGGCACTGAGCCACCCATGGCATGCACGATTCGACACAGAGGCCACAATAAAGAATTGATTTCGTTACGCCAAATACCTGAAATACCTTGTCCAAACGGCAAATTTGCCCACCAAAAACATCACCATGTACGACTGACTTGACACGGCTAGGAGGGTTACCCTAGTCATGTAAACCCGGGCTATCTTTGACCCGTGAGCAAGGGTAACCCTAGCGCCTTGCATGTAAACAGGCCCTTAGGCTTAGAAAAATACAGTCCTAGAAAACAGACCATGAACGGACCACCAAGACTGATTGTATCATTTCATATCACGTCAGGGTCAAAGGTATTTAAATTATGTACGGACCATTTGAAAATTGACTGGTTGGGAGGGGAGGGGGGGTTTATCCGGATTTTTTAGCTCGAAAAAGTGCTCAGCATTAGCGTGTATAACTATTAAATCTGTTGAACATTATCTGGCCTATGGGGATATGCAGGCCTTTGATCAGGAAAAAAGCAGATTATCTTTAAATGTTGGGAGGGCCGAAGGCCCAAGCCGAAATTTTTGATATGTTACTGCTCTCAAAAACACTTGTTTCCTGTGTTCTGGAGACTAAACATTGGCTTGTCAGTACAACAACAATTTCATTACATTTTACATTTTACGTTTCAGCTAATGAACAAAGTTTCACCCTTGCATTTTCTGGGTGATTTTGGCTCGCTCGATTTTTTTCTGTTCAAACTCGGCTTGCTCAATTTTTTGGAGGGGATTTGCGGTACCCCCTCCCCCCGAAATCAATTTTCAAATGGTCCGTCCCTTAAGAGAGAGAACATGTTTATTAGAGTTTGCCACCCATACATGTAGCTCTCTTATCATGCACATCGCCCAGAATCCTATTGTTCTTTGCGACATGTACTTATTGTTGCAGAATTATTCTAAACCGGAATAATTATAATATTATGCATGTGCAGCTTTCTTTAGCGATACCTTATTTGTTCATTTATCGGTTGTCATTTACCGTTATGGGAATTCAAACGTCCCACATCTGGTAAGGCATCTGTCAATCAAGGCCAGAATTATTTTGAAGGCGCTAATTGAGTATAAGTTTAGTAACGGCCACCTTTCGAGTTTATTCTGCTTCAGTTGTTTACGAATTTTGTGAACTGCGAAACTTGGAAAACAGAAGATATTAATCTTGAGCGGTGTTACGCATTTTCTAGTGAGTAACAGAATAGCGTCGTTTCAGAATAATAAATTATTTTTATTTTCAGAGTAGCTAGCGTACTTTCTAGATACGTTGTTTTTTAAGAAACAATGCCGACTTTCCTTCTTACTTCTGCCGTTTAAGACCACAACTAGTTTCATAACTTCTTTATTATTTGTTAGTTTGACTTCTAGACCACACAGAAGCATGGGGAACCTCGCATTTTAAAGCTAAGATAAAAAAGACGTTTTTACAATGTTTATGATGCGGAGCGCATTCTATTTTCTTCTGTTAGTTTTTCATGTCAGTCACTTTTAAAGCGTTTTCAGGTGTGAAATCAAAACAGCAATGCCACTCTCCTTCACACTTAGTCGGTTCTGAGTGAAGACAACAGCTAGACTCTTTCATTTTGGTTGTTAATTTCTAGAGGCCTAATTTTAAAGCTGAAGGTTTAAACAATCTGCTGCAACATTTGTTTATGATGCGCTAGCTATTGTCACGATGGTTTGTTAGTTTTTCAGGTCAGCCTGACTTTTCCAGCACAAAACAACACTTCTTGCAAACGGCTTCTTGTAGCCAAAAGTTAGCACTTTTCAGAGCAGTTTTGACCGAACCAAACTACGATAAACAGCCTTTAAAAATGTCTATACGAAGGCCTGATTATCGGTGGAAGCAAATTGGCCTTCGTTGTTAGTTAGCGAGTACTATACATGGAAGTTCGGGATGTACTCGTCGGCAATTTACAAGGAATGTATGGCAGCCTAGCTGGTGATTTTTGGCTAAAAAGAGGCATGGGTTTCTATGAGCCCTGAGTTTGAAACGAGCAAACCGGCAAAGTGAAATCTTTCCTAGAGGTAAGGCTATAAAACATTTTATGTTTGGTCCCATACATTTCTTTGTAAGTGTTGGCCATTTTAAAATGCCCTGCAAAAGCTATGCATAATGAGCTATCCGCCATTTTGTCCGTGATTTCTGGTAATTAAAACGGCTTTTGGTTACTAACATATCGAACTAACTTTTCCCTTGGGTGATTTCAGGAGGAAAATGACTCTTCGGAGAGAAAAGCAACCTCAATATCTCTTTCTATCTTTCTCTGTATGTCTCTCTCTCTCTCAAAACTTCGAAAAAAAATATTATAGGCAAAACCGATAGTTACTATCTTAACGCTAGAAAGTTCATTTTGTGTGCAAATCGTTTAATAGTGATATTTGTTCTACAAAAACCCTTGTGTGATATGACATAGTGAAAATGGGTTCCTTGTGTAGATGATCAAAATTCGAACTCCTTCGGCCATTTCAGGCCATTTTCTTTATTTACTTCACGACCCAATGCGTAGCTTTTCAATAGGCCCTTTGCAGCTAACAGTCACGTGCTGATATATTACTTCGTTAACGAATGAATGAGCTCATGATCCCCATGGGAATGGCGTTGCCATGGAGGCTGGAAAGCAAGCTGTCTTTAAAAACGCTGTATTAGAAATATCGACAATCGAATGGATATGAAAAATAGCATTTACAAACAGGTTTTGCTAATAACAATACCGATCTCGTACAAGGCTTCTAAATAAATGAAGTTATTTTTGTTTTGCCGTCCTGTACAATACCAGGAGCCGCGCGCACGTGGCATTACCAGGAGCGTTCCTCTGTTATGGGTTGGGTCCCCAGCACAGAGGTAGATGATGCTATTTTTAGATTCGAAATTCCCGCGAAAAGAGGTTGCCGCCATGTTGGTGCCCTTAAACAATAGATTCCTCGTTAGCTTCTTTTGTTGGGGCACCAACATTTGAATCTCTGGGGATTCAGTGAAAACCAGCAATTCGAATTCCCGCGTTGAAAGTGAGAAGAATGATATCTGATTGGCTAAGAATAGCCTACCTTTGTTCTTTTTCGCGAGAAACGCAATGCTAAAAATAGCCTCATCTGGGGTACAGACACAGTGGGGAAGATGGACGCTCCTGGTAATAAGCTCCTGACAATCCTGTACAATCACGTGAATGCCTACAAATGTAGCTGCAAAAGGTCTATTCGGGGCTGATATCCGCAGAAATGTCACGGATGTGTCGCGGCATTCTGGGCGATGGGTCTTGAGGCTTCTGCATTTAATATATTACCAGGATATTACCAGTATATAACTCCCCAATTTGTTTATTTCCCCCTTTTTTAGGGGGGAGGAGAAGGAAGAGGGAACCAGGAATAGGGAGTTTATTTTCGTAATTATTACCATGATCACCTCGGTTTTCTTTGTTTGTTCAGAGACATTTCATCTCTAATTTCCTCATCAGCATGCTTACGTTTCCTAATTTTCTCACATTGACATGCAAGATGGAAAATTAGAAGGGCATGCACGCTGATGAGGGAACATTGGACTGTCCCTTGGAACACCGGGTTATGGTGTAATGCCTGTTAACCCTGTACTCTAGCTATTTTTGTGGCTCGAGAAAGTTCTTCTCTTCATTTCTCAAACCTGCTTCTTCCATGTAGGATACATAAAACCATAAACGTGACTTTATTAAATTCCATACATGCGCTTTGAATATGTAGTCAACCACATAATTGCATTTATTTTAGTGTTATATTCTTCTCAAAAACGAAACGCTTGTCCTCAGGAGAAGTCAGGGTTATTCAATCAATGGCGCTCAATCAAGCAAAACAACCGCAAAACATTTTAGAAAGCAACTCAACTACGACGTCTTTAGTTTTGGCAGAGAAAACTAAACTTCTCAGAGATTTGTACATTCCTCGGTGATAATAGTATTACAAAGTTATAGCATGGCATGAAGGAAATTAGTGATTAAATTTCCCCTCGAGCCTCGGGAGGATCTGTAAAATCTTCCGGTTCTCGGAGAAATTTAATCACTAATTTCCTTCATGCCATGATACTATACTTATAAATATCATATGAAACTTATAGAAAAATACCCATCTAGACAAGACAGAAAATTGAAAAGAAGGGATTAGAAAAAAAATATCAAGCTACAAGTTCATTTTCATCTATTTTATTCAATGCTTTTGAACTTCCATGGTAACCCAACTACTTTACCATTGTTCAATTTCAATGCCTGCTTGCAATCATGCAAACTGCCCATACACGTCGACACACACTCTACCGGCGTTATCACCCGCCCCATGGTTCACCAAGTCTTCTCCATACCAAATGCGAAGCTTTGAGTTCTTATTGATGTGGTAAGGGCTGTTGAAGTGTGCCTTGAGCACAATGAAAGGTGAATTCTCCTTGTACCCTGGCAGGTTGTACCAACGACCCACCTTAGTTCCAAAAATGTTCCTGTAACTAGAAAGCAAATGGAACAACAAGGAACAAACCATCAACATTAATGGTTTTCTACTCTCTACAGCACAGACATGTATTTTTTTTTTCTGAACATCATCGATTGCTAAACATTGTTCTATTAATAGTAAATGTACTGTCCAGTTACAATTTCCGTTGTGTTTTTGCTAAAATCAACAACAACTGTACATGTATGTAACAAGTGCAAAACTGAAGAGGTATACTCTTGCCGTTCTTCTGTTATAAACTTGAACTACACACTGGAAACGTTTTCTCGCCATTTAGGTCTTAATTAAACTCTTTATGAAACATGGCTGATCGATTTATTTGTAGAAGTGCTCTGTATTTTATTAAGTTTAGTTACTGAACCTGCTGTATGTGTGGGATCTTATAGAACATACCGGGGGGGGGGGGGGGGGGGGCGGTGGTGGTACTCAGTCCCATATATTAGCTACATACGGTTGTCGAGCTGTTTTAGTCGGCAATAGGGTTATACATCTTGCCTTAATCTGGAATAGGGTACGATTTTAATATGGAAGTATTAGACTGCACATGTTTATAATGATTTCTCTTAGTTTCTCTTGTTATTTTGACATTGTAGTGTGAGACCGCACATGTTCATTGATTTCTCTTAGTTTCTCTTGTTAGTTTGACATTGTAGTATTAGACTGCACATGTTCATTGATTTCTCTTAGTTTCTCTTGTTATTTTGACATTGTAGTATTAGACTGCACATGTTCATTGATTTCTCTTTAAGTTTCTCTTGTTATTTTGACATTGTAGTATTAGACTGCACATGTTCATTGATTTCTCTTAGTTTCTCTTGTTATTTTGACATTGTAGTATTAGACTGCACATGTTCAAACATTGATTTCTCTTAGTTTCTCTTTTTATTTTGACATTGTAGTATTAGACCGCACATGTTCATTGATTTCTCTTAGTTTCTCTTGTTATTTTGACATTGTAGTATTAGACTGCACATGTTCATTGATTTCTCTTAGTTTCTCTTGTTATTTTGACATTGTAGTATTAGACTGCACATGTTCAAACATTGATTTCTCTTAGTTTCTCTTTTTATTTTGACATTGTAGTATTAGACCGCACATGTTCATTGATTTCTCTTAGTTTCTCTTGTTATTTTGACATTGTAGTATTAGACTGCACATGTTCAAACATTGATTTCTCTTAGTTTCTCTTGTTATTTTGACATTGTAGTATTAGACTGCACATGTTCATTGATTTCTCTTAGTTTCTCTTTTTATTTTGACATTGTAGTATTAGACTGCACATGTTCATTGATTTCTCTTAGTTTCTCTTGTTATTTTGACATTGTAGTATTAGACTGCACATGTTCATTGATTTCTCTTAGTTTCTCTTGTTATTTTGACATTGTAGTATTAGACTGCACATGTTCAAACATTGATTTTTCTTAGTTTCTCTTGTTCTTTTGACATTGTAGTATTAGACCGCACATGTTCATTGATTTCTCTTAGTTTCTCTTGTTATTTTGACATTGTAGTATTAGACTGCACATGTTCATTGATTTCTCTTAGTTTCTCTTGTTATTTTGACATTGTAGTATTAGACTGCACATGTTCAAACATTGATTTCTCTTAGTTTCTCTTTTTATTTTGACATTGTAGTATTAGACCGCACATGTTCATTGATTTCTCTTAGTTTCTCTTGTTATTTTGACATTGTAGTATTAGACTGCACATGTTCAAACATTGATTTCTCTTAGTTTCTCTTGTTATTTTGACATTGTAGTATTAGACTGCACATGTTCATTGATTTCTCTTAGTTTCTCTTTTTATTTTGACATTGTAGTATTAGACTGCACATGTTCATTGATTTCTCTTAGTTTCTCTTGTTATTTTGACATTGTAGTATTAGACTGCACATGTTCATTGATTTCTCTTAGTTTCTCTTGTTATTTTGACATTGTAGTATTAGACTGCACATGTTCAAACATTGATTTCTCTTAGTTTCTCTTGTTCTTTTGACATTGTAGTATTAGACCGCACATGTTCATTGATTTCTCTTAGTTTCTCTTTTTATTTTGACATTGTAGTATTAGACTGCACATGTTCATTGA
Organism: Actinernus sp. WN-2022; assembly: GCA_030867875.1. NCBI lineage: Eukaryota > Metazoa > Cnidaria > Anthozoa > Actiniaria > Actinernidae > Actinernus > Actinernus sp. WN-2022. The sequence goes on from JAOWCC010000019.1 coordinate 82,400,417, forward strand.
TTTCTCTTAGTTTCTCTTGTTATTTTGACATTGTAGTATTAGACTGCACATGTTCATTGATTTCTCTTAGTTTCTCTTGTTATTTTGACATTGTAGTATTAGACTGCACATGTTCAAACATTGATTTCTCTTAGTTTCTCTTGTTATTTTGACATTGTAGTATTAGACTGCACATGTTCATTGATTTCTCTTAGTTTCTCTTGTTATTTTGACATTGTAGTATTAGACTGCACATGTTCAAACATTGATTTCTCTTAGTTTCTCTTGTTCTTTTGACATTGTAGTATTAGACTGCACATGTTCATTGATTTCTCTTAGTTTCTCTTGTTCTTTTGACATTGTAGTATTAGACTGCACATGTTCATTGATTTCTCTTAGTTTCTCTTGTTATTTTGACATTGTAGTATTAGACTGCACATGTTCATTGATTTCTCTTAGTTTCTCTTGTTATTTTGACATTGTAGTATTAGACTGCACATGTTCAAACATTGATTTCTCTTAGTTTCTCTTGTTCTTTTGACATTGTAGTATTAGACTGCACATGTTCATTGATTTCTCTTAGTTTCTCTTGTTCTTTTGACATTGTAGTATTAGACTGCACATGTTCATTGATTTCTCTTAGTTTCTCTTGTGATTTTGAAATAGGGTATCGCCGATTTTCGCAATTTCGGGGACAAATTTGGAATGAAGTATAACTAATCGTATATCTTTGTCACCTGAAATTCCATGTGGTACCCCCTCCGCCCCGGGTAAAATATGCATTACAAGAAATCAAGTCAAGGAAACGACAATTGGAATGACACGTAAAGTTCGATCTCGGTCTTTGTTTGATTCCAATTGCCCTATATCATTATGACGTCAAATCAAAACAATCTATTGTTTAAACGCTAAGGATCACGGTCGTGGGAGGGGGACAAAACAGCAACAACACAAAGGAAATCGCTATCAAATGCATTTTGTAGAACGTAGTTTAGCGGAAAATATTTTGGGATAAACATTGATACGGCTGATATCAGGAAACCAGACAATTCGAAGTTAAATTTTTCTCAGCAGAGCAGATTTAGTTCAAAATTCTATTGTTCATGTCGATTCTGTCCCCCTCATAAACCAGCCGTGACGTCATAATGATATAGGTCAATTATAATTGATGACTAGTTACTGTAAAATCTAGTGTACGTCTGCTTCGGCTAAAAGTCGATTAATGTATGCTAACCGACGTAGGATGTAGCAGCTGACATATCGAGGTTACCCCTTCGTCAGAGCAAGACTCACTTGCCATCACGGCGCTTAGCCTACCATAATAAATATTGACCTTTAGTTGATAGAGCGGATTTCAATTGAGTGTCGGAAGTGTTTTGGTTTTGCGTTTACGAAGCTCTCCTATTGGCTGAGAAAGTAAACCAACCAATCAGAATCCAAAATAAAACCAAACGAAATTTTTTTTTGGTTTTGCTTTGGTTTGTCATTGGCTCACAGGGAAGCCATTTATGAGTTACTTGTGATTACTCTCTCCTATATGATTGGCTGGCTGTGGCTAATTTGCGTTTGGTTTTACTACATTCAACTGAAAACCGCTCTAATACCAGTGATTATGTTTGATTTCAGTGAATTAACTTTTGTAGAATCTTTTTCTTGAGTGAGATACTTACTAGTCGGCGCCAGATAGCGGGAATTGGATTTGGTTCGCTGCGTTAGTAACAACCACGTCGAGGCGATGGCTTTGAAAAGGGTAGTTGTGGCATCCCCATTTGCTGTTGAAGTCATTAGAATTTCGAAAGATCCATCCTCCACACCTAACCCATCCACTCCTCCAAACTAGTTTAACTGCTCTCAGGAAACCATTCTTATGGGGATAAAAATCACCGGGATTCTTGCCTTTGGCACTGAAGCAAACATGGCCACGATGATTCAACTTAACCCAGTAGCCTGGAAAACATATTATAACATTATAAATCTCATCTAAACCACAACCCTAACCTTTGTACCATACATAACATTCCAAGATGAACGTGGGTGACTTATCATTGGGGTTAAAATCCAGCACGAGGTAAAAGACGACGTTTATCACAGCGCGGCCATTTTGGCTACAAATGATAGCTAATAGCCTCGTCTCTGTGTCGAGTTTAGAAGTGCGAACATGGCCGTGGCGTGAGGTCTATTGTGGATTTGCATTACGTTAGTATATGCTAGTGCTACATTAAGCAATAAATTATTGGATTAAAATACCAGCTACATGTACATGTACATGTATATATGTAATATTTCATAGTTCCATGCCCACATAATTAGCTCCGCCCCCTTAGTTCCTGTTACTGTGTTATTGTTGTTCATACAAACATTGTTCCCCAACTTTCAAAACGTTTCACAAGATCCCATAACACCTAATTGGATCCTACAGTAATAGTATCTATTTATCACCCACTTCTCAATGAGAAATAATCTCAACTGTAAATTCTCTGAAAAATGGTAGAAGCGAAGGTGTGGATGGTGTAAATATCTCAATTATAAAATCTGATATTGATGTGCTACACTTCCTCTTTCAATTATTTTTAACGCTTCGATCTCTACGGGCATTGTTTCCGATAGCCTTAAAACCTCTAATTTTAGACCAATCTCTATTTTACCTTGTTTTTTAAAAATACTTGAAAGAATATTATATCAGGTTTCTTGACTTTATAAATAAGCATAATAGTTTATTTAGTCATCAATATGGATTTAGAAAAAAAAACATCCACTTTCATGGCCATTCTAGATTTGGTTGATATTTTATGTCTCCCAAGCTTTTGAAAATATTAATCATACCATTGGAATATTTATTGATTTTAAAAAAAGCTTTTGATACTGTAAATCATACTATAGTACTTGGTAAATTAACCTTTTATGATTTCTGTGGAGTAGCTGACTCCTGCAGTGGCTTAAAAGTTACCTCAACAATAGATTTTCAATGTGTACAGATTGGTGATATCCGCTCTAACCTTAAACCAATTACAGGGCTCGAAATTAAGAAAAAAAAGGAAGCGTAATTTTACGCCCAGCTTAAAAAATTTAGGCGTAATTCTCCAAAATTTAGGCGTAATGTAATGTAAACTATTTTCCCGCGCGAAACAAGTTGTTTTGCATGACAAAAGGCTATGTTTTGCATGCCAAAACCTTTAGATAGGAGCTGTCAAACTTTGAAATTTTGCGGTTTAAAGTTCAGACTTCACACGCCAAACGTCGCGCGTAATTAGTAAACTATGCGTTTCAAACTTGAAACAACAGACAAAAAAGTTTACACTAAACGCTTGCTTGCAAATGGTAGTATTTTTTTCAAAAAAATCAAATAGTTTTAGAGATTTGGAAATAAGACCGATAAGAAGATCTAGGCGTAATTTTACGCCTAAGTGGAAAACGTGAGGCGTAAAACGAACATATCTAGGCGTATTTACGCCCGTATCGGGCGCAATTTCGAGCCCTGAATTAAATGTGGTGTGCCCCATTCTATTCTTGGCCCTTTGCTTTTCCTTATTTACATTATTGATATATGCAACTCTTCAGCATATTTGTCATTTATTCTCTTTGCCGACGATACTAACATATTTTTACACCCTCGTGATGACATCCCATCAATTTTCAATAAAGTTAACGAATTAACTCTTCAACCTGATAAGACTAAATATATACTCTTCCATCCTCCCCGTAAAAAAAATTACGTTAATGATATCAATATATTTATTGAAGGAAATAACATTGAGAGGGTTCAACAAACGAGATGTTGTTTCTTGGACCCCCCACATTCAAATTATTACCTCTCTCTAAAATGGTTGGCATTATATCAAAATCTAGACAATTTCTTGGAAACTCTACTCCAACTTTTATATAACTCTTGTTTTACCATATCATCAATACTGTACTCTTGTTTAGGCTTCAAGCTATAAATCACACTTAGAACCTATTTTACTTTGTCAAAGAAAGTTGCACGCATTATAACTCGTGAACTCACCCCCTCGAACCCACTCTCTACCTCTATTTCAACATATGAATATGCTTAGTATCTCTGACATCTTTTAATATCAAGTATGTTGCTTTATTTTTCAACACATTCATAATTTATTACCTCAGCCTTTTGCCTTGCTTTTTAGTATAAATATGGATATACACCATTATAATACTAGACAACAGTTTTATCTTCACACCCCGTTTAGTAAATATTCATTTTCGTTTAGATATCAAGGTTCAAATATCTGGAACTCAATTCCTTTAATACTTCGCAACTCAATGAAAATTCACAATTATAAACAAATCTTAAAAACGTATTTCCTCTCTCGGTGAGTAGTCTTGCTTGCTTCAGTAAGGAGATTCATATTTATATTAGAAATATTATCTTCACTGTTTCTTATTGTATTATCTTGTCTTTATTTATAATAATTAATGATCCTGTAGTTTTTGTATCACACAACATCTCTAAATGTTTATACTCTTGTAACCCCATCTGATCCTGTCACCTATTGCCATATAAGCCTCTGGCTTCGGCTATATAATTATATACATGTATATATATAAATCGTACATTCTCTTCAAATTGTATACTGTAATGTAATGTTGTTGTCGAAATAAAAGTTATTATTATTATTATTATATCCCAAAGTACATGTACCTGTGTAGGATTTTTTCTGAACTGTTGACTAGTTAGTGACTTTTCAATGTAACCGTGTGGGTAAAACTTTCCATTCAGTGCAAGCAATAATTATTTCTTCCTGAAACCATAACCTTACATTTTCTTTAGGTATTTTTAGTGAAGTGAATGTACGTTCACCGATCTTCACTAACTTATATAATTAATATTTCAAGTACAACTTGATTTTCCAAGTGATTCAGTGGAAGATAACATTGCTAGAGTTTCTCCAAATGAATATACAAAGCTGACGAGGGAACCAATTCTGACTACTGCAGCATAGATCGATTTAAGTTCTACCCAATGTGAGCATAAACTGATTGAAAGAGTTGTATTCAATCAATTCTATACATAGATCTAAATGAAAATAATATACTATCTGCAATGTCAATGAGGTTTTAGGCCCCTATTTTCTATGGTAACTGCTTTACTGGACGCCACAACTGCATGAATGGTATTTCAATATTAATAACAGTTTTTGAAATGGTTATTTTTTAGCTTTCGACACCATGAATATAACCAGATCCTACTTAAAAAGTTGGAACTTCATGGTGTCGTTTCCATATGACTTTGACAGTGGTTCTGTTAGTTCTTATCTCACTGAACGTAAGCAGAAACTTTTGTAAATGAAGTATTGTCAAATTGCTGTTATATAATTAGTACTGCGGAAGGATCTGTCCTATCCTAGATCCTTTACTGTTATACTATATAACATCATAATATAGATACGATAGTACGCACGCTCTGATTGGCTAAAAAGCCATGTTTTATCAGAGTATATAACATGGTTTGTCGTGTTTTATTGTTTTCAACTGGCGGTTTCCTTTCATCGTGCGTGTAAATCTATATTATAAAACAGATAAAGAAGCCATAAATCCATGTTTTATACTATCTTCTCAAACTCATTAATAATTCATGACATAATCAGCCAACCAGGATCTCGTATTAGGTCAGGTGGATGACTTTGGAAACCCAATGAAACACCAGTTGAAAATCACTAGTGTTTGAGAACTGATTTGAAACACGTGGTTAAACAGTTCTTAATCATCATATTCATAAACCAGTCAAACAAATTACAGCATAAGTATGACTTTACATGGAGAAGTGAAGGAGAAGACGGAAATAAAAATCGGAGTCCAGAGTGTGACTCTGGCCATAATCCTCATAGCTGCTCTAGACTACTAGTCCGCTGTCTTCCCACTACGCTATCAGGCCGTTTGTTGAAATGACCGTAACAAAGTAACAATCACAACCCTTGTAGTCTATAATTGCATGCAATAAAATTCCAGGCAAACAATACTTTCTAATGATTTATGAATGCAGGTATTGTTTTCGATTGCGAAGTTATATAAAAAATTCGAGCTTCGTGTTTCACCAGGTAAAACACTAGCTCTCCGGTTTTTTATATATAACTTCAAAAAACTCATGAATAATTAATGAGCATTTTGTCCAATCAGATGAAGCGAATCACTCACGTGCATGCTCCTTTATGCCCGATAAAACGCAAGGGTCTTTATACAACTTTTCACTGTACCAGTGTGGTCCTATATAAAACTTCATGGTTGAGGCCACAAACGTGAAAGCAAAGCAGGCCAAAATTATCGCCGATTATTCTTCCGCGAAGTCAAAGCACTTTCACTCCCCAGTCAGTTGCATCGAAGGTGCCGAAGTCGGCGTTGTCATATCCCATGATTTAGTTATTACGTTTTTAGCACACCGGCGGGGTCCCTCGGACTTTTCGTTAAAATAATATTTTTATTCGAGAAACAACGAAGAGCCAACACACCAAATCCTTTTACTTGCAATAAACTAATGTTCTGTTGTCGAATATATTAACAAAAGAATAATTAAATAAACAAAGATCTTTATTCTACAGCTTTCCTTACCTGATTCAACATTACCTCCCTGAGTTAAATTGTCACTTATTGGTTGACGCCGGGACATAGATAGAAACATACATACATAGTTCAAACTTCAGTACTACATAAGGCTACACTGCGCATGCGCAACCGTCGCCTGAAAACAAATATTGAAGACAAAAAATCAAGAAATCACAACTTGATAGCTATACCGGCGGATTACTTTCGAAAAGTTCCCTAAAAGCGTTTTGTTTTCCAATAGTATAATATAATTTGTCGTTCCTTTAGAACGTTTGACGTAAATATTTAAAGTGCCCCTACGATCAAATTTTGACATATCAATGTTTTTGCATATTCATAAAGTAGAGTTTATATATTATTACCAGTTCAAATTGTTTTTCGATACAACGACAGGAAGTCTTATTTTTTTAGCTCCGAATATTGAATCTACACGTCCGCCATTACTGGAAGCCGTGCCCTTTGTTCAGCTTTAAACAAAGGTTTATTCACCGGAAATGATGTCATACACTTAACGCTCGCCTGCAGAACACAACGCCTGGAGGCATATTTCTACTAAAAACGTCTTCACGTACATAAGAAGAAAGTTATATGTATCTTTGCGAGGTTGGCTACTTTTTTATGCACGCTATTTCGCGCCACGAGGTTGTCGTGTTAAGTGTATGACATCACTTCCGGTGAATAAACCTTTGTTTAAAGCTGAACAAAGGGCACGGCTTCCAGCAATGGCGGACAGGATTTTACCGGTAAACTCTCCTAAAATTTGTGGTTTAAGATGCCCATTTGGGAATATTTTTTACTATTTCGGATATTTCTAATACTGATTGACCTATAGACACTGAAAAAGTGGCAAATCGAAATGGTAAATTTTCGTCGTAGTGGCACTTTAAAGAAAAATAGAAAAGTTATATTTTTGGGTGTTTTATTAGAACTGCCTCGGTTAATAGTTTAAACAATATCACGGAATAAATATATACCATGGACAATAGTTATGTAAATAACAATTTAATTTGAATGTATGTTAAACAGGTAAGGTAGATTTCCCCCAACGAAACTACTCCTAATGTGCTTTTGTTCATGATTTGTTTGTAGTCTTCCAAACCATTCAAAAATAGTTTTAAAAGAATTAAGAAATGTAAAGAATGTTGGCATTTCAATGTTCCTACTCAATATAGGTACTCACTGCTTCCATGGGTGTCTTCTTGTTCATGAAAAGGAGTGCAATTTGCCAGAGCAAAGAAGAGAAAAACCACCAGAAATATCTTCATGCTGATTCCGCGATGCTTGTACCTGTTGAACCTCTGCATCTGAAGTGGTAGTAAGGTTATGCTCTAGCACTCTTTTATGCCATTCGAAACGCGTTGCCTAGATAATATCCATCTTCTCGACAATTTTGTTTTTTAATAATGATATGTTTTCGGCAAAACAGCCAAGGAAAGCAATATCAGCGCTCGACATGTTTGACAATTTTGACTCAGATGGTATCTCGATAAGTTATTAAATTAACACCAACAAAGAAATATTTACCGATACTAATATATATCGATAAGGGTGTGTTTTCTTCCATTATAAGTTGTTATTAAAGTGGCTGTGTCACGGTGAGATGCTTTCATATTATTTTGTTACGCCGCGGACACAGTTTTTTCAGTGATTTTCACAAGAACTAACGAAACTCGCGCATACATTGGATGTTTAAAATCAAAGCACAAACGACTACCAAACTGTGTATAGACATGTAGATATCATTTAAATCAAGCATTGGAGAGGAAACTGTAGCTGTTTGTAGCCAATCAATATTCATTAATCGACTCAGAAATGCGCAACACCATAGCTCCTTGAAGTTATTAATAAAATAATCTAAACACATGTATATTCATTGTACTGAAATGTTTTCGCTCACAGAACGACAACATGGATCACTTATTCCTCAGAATATGAGTTGTAAAGAATTTCAGTTTAGCAAAGTAATTCAGCTGCAAAAATAGATTAACCTTTCGTTGTTTTAGTATTTATCAGCTTCAGAATTCTTAGTCACGAAAAAAAATAAAACGTTCTTCATATTATATCTCTTAGTTGTTATAGCGAGGATAAGCGCGCATGAGCGGCTGGTTCTGACCAATTAATGAAAAGTTGCGGGGCATCTTTCACGCATTAAGCACCAAAAGTATTAATAAAAATACGACCAATTCCCGATGGGAGGAACACTAACATTGAAAACTGGGAATTTTACCTTAGTCCAATTCTTAGGAAAGATCAATGCAATATATCATTCTATTAAAGCTAATATGTCAATTTGTTTACTTTAATTTAATTGCTTTATTAGCGATAGCTGGTAATAAATATGAAAGGCAATAATTGCTTTCAAACAGTGGAAGCTTCCTGAGTGATTGGATTCATATTTATCAAGGTGGCATTGAATGCGGGATCGTAGTTGGTAGGATATTTTTCACTAACCGATCAGAGCTCAGCTTTATTATGTAATACAGGGCGATATTTCATGGTTTTCCTATGTAGTACCATAGAGGACAGATTAATCCCTAATTTAAACTTGAAATTTCACGCGTAATTTGTAATTTCACATGTGAAATTTCAAACGCCGCCTACGCGCGCTTAAAATAATGTTTTTCTGGATCGTAATTTGCTCTCCACGATATTAATGGTAAGCAAATAGTGACTCGTGAAATTAGGGATACATTTCACTCGTGTTTGTCAAAATCTACGTACTAATTAAATGTATCCCTAATTTCACTCGTCCCCATTTGATTATACCGGTATACAAATACAAAGCGGTATTTCATGGCTATAGATTAAGGCCAATCCAAATGCAGGAAATTTCGCGCCCTTTCTTTATCAGCCAATAAGAATTCAAGATTTTTAATCCATAATTAGTCAGTAGACGCGTCCGCCGCTCGAACTTTTTTTTTTTCCGGCGAGAAAATTCGCAGTCTATCGTCCGGTAAGATACTTCGTTTTCGTGATAAATCTTCTCGTGAATTTGTTATTTATAGGATAATATGGTTATTTCATTGTTTTCTATGGAATACGGTGGCTCGTTGTATACCAAATAATACAAATTTTTCGTGAAATATTCGCCCGCCCGCAATAGAAAACCATGAAATAACCAGTAAATATCAATGATTTTAGGACAATAGTTGCACGTCGATCAAAAATTGTAGTCAAGCCAAAATAAGGTCATGCTGTCTTAAAAATAGCCAAGGAAAGAAATATGAGGCAGCGACTGAAGCCGTGTCTCATCGGGAGCTCAGTTCCCAGAGAGACCTGCGATTCGAGGCCGAAAATGCCATTCTGATGACGTTTTCAGCCAGGATCTGATCACGTCATTTGATTGGATAGTATGGCTAATTATCAAATACACGCCAATCGAAATAACGCGACCAGATCCTCGCCGCAAAACGTCATCTGTATGGAATTTTTGGACTCTAATCGCAGACGTCTCTCGGGGGACGTGTTTTGAATCTGGCTCCCGTTTCTCAGTGTTGTATGAATATGACGAATGACGACAACATATCGAAACATTTAACCAACCTCTATAACAAGATGGTGATTACGTTATGGGTTTCCGTTGTTCTGTTACTAAATGATGATCTTTATTGAAACAAACATCCAATGGAACACGATAAAGAATACGCGTTATTCGCGCAATATTTTGAATGACATAATATCCCTTCGCTCCTATAAATTCGATTTTAAAAATACTTAAATTCGTTAAGTTATTATTGAAAATAACGTCAACAAAGAAATATTTACCTATACTAATATATATCGATAAGGATGTGTTTTCTTCCATTATGAGTTGTTATTAGAGTGGCTGTGTCATGGTGAGATGCTTTCATATTATTTTGCTCCGGACCGGACACAGTTTTTTTAGCGATCTTCATATAAACTGACGAACCTCGTGCACACATGGGATGTTTAAAATCAAAGCACAAATGACTACCAAACTGTGTATAGACGTGTGCATATCATTTAAATCAAGCATTGGAGAGGAAACTGTAGCTGTTTGTAGCCAATCAATATTCATTAATCGACTCAGAAATGCGCAACACCATAGCTCCTTGAAGTTATTGATAAAAGAGTATAAACACATGTATATTAATTGATACTGACATGTTTTCGCTTCACGAAATGACTCCATGACAACATGGATCGATTATTCCTCCGAATACCAGTTGTCATAAAGCATTTCAGATTTTAGCAAAGTAATTTATCAACTTCAGAATTCTTAGTCACGCAAACAAAAATAAACCGTACTTCATATTATATCGCTTACGGAGAATAAGTGCGCATGGGGGCTGTTTCTCATACAATCGTCCCGATCGCTTGAACCTTTTGTTCGGTGTGAATGGAAGCGTAAATTAGTATGCAGAACAAAAGAATCAAGCCATCGGGACGATTATATGAGAACCAGCCTTAAGAGGGTGGTCCTGACCAATTAATGAAAAGTTGCAGGGGGTTCTTTAACGCATTAAGCATCATTTAAAATTATGAAATAATTACCCACCGGATTCAGAAACACTAAAATTGAAAACTGGGAATTTTACGAGATAGATCGAGGCGCATGGTACTTCAATGAATTCATATTTTGTATTTAAACTTATCGAGCCTGTGAACTTATCATTATTTAATTATTTAATCCAATTCTTAGGAGAGATTGACGCAATATCTCATTCTATTAAAGCTAATAATACGTCAATTTGTTTTCTTCCTTTTATATAAAAAAAAAATACGTTTAGCTTATAGAAAAATAGCCTGGTAATGAAAAGGAAAGGCAATTGCTTTTTAATAACCCAGTTTCAAGATTATCCGCAGTTGTTGAGATCATTTGTTTATGTTAAACAATAGATGGCCCGCCATTTGAAACGTAGGACATGAACATTGCACATGATCTTGAAACTGGCTTATTGATTAACGTTCTCAAATGGTAGAAGCTACCAGGCTTAGTTCCGACTTAGTTCCGACTTAGTTCCGACGCTAACCAATCAGAGCGTAGCAGTTTTCCCACAGGAATACATCATGTCCCACAAAACATAAACACAGACTGGCTATTTTTAGAAAGGTTTTTAGCATTTCACGAGTTTTATTGTGATATATGATTAGAAAACCTAAAATTTAAACATGACATTTTTTTGCTTTTTTGTGGCGTTTTCTGGTAAAATACAATAACGTGTGGGACGTGCCAACAGTAACTATGGGGTAAGTTTTGCCTTGACAAAGTTCCATGACAAGTTTCATTGCTCGTGTGGACGGAATAATATGGCATATTTTCCTTGAAAAGTCTCCTTGTTGAAAAGCGGACTGATTCATACTACATTAAAATTGCTTAGATTACATAAAGTGGCAAAAAAAATCCTCGCTACTCATGTGTTCGACAAAGTACCAAGATAACTGAAGATACTGAACTGTACGTATGAGGGGTTTTCAGAGGTGTAAATAAAAACTCGAGGCAAAAACTAATTCCATGGCATGAAAGAGCATATTAGCATCTGTGTAATTTTTTAGGGAGATAGATAACTGTTGTGAAAAGTTGTGGCCTTGCCAAATTTGAAGATTTAAGCAGAAACCTATACTAGTATGCAAGGCTTTGGCTACCATAAAAGGTTTCTGCATACATTTTCAAACTTTACGCCTATAACGTTTTCGGTATGCAAGAAAGTAAAACTTTGCATATTTGCCCATGTCAATACGCACAAGTCGTGGAATTAGTTTTTGCCTATGGCGAGTTTTCATATTTTGATACACCATCATTCTTTCATTCGATTGTTTACGCAACCGTGTTCTTGTTCATCCAGGAGAATTATTTGATTATTTCTCCTCATTTTCTCCCCATTCTTCATTTTCCACACTCCGCATTTTCCAATTTCCACACTCCTCACTTTCCATACTCCTCACTTTCCATACTCCTCACTTTCCATACACCTCATTTTCCACACTCCGCACTCCGCTCCCCTCATTTTCCATCCAACCGTTTCACTGGCTTATATTTAGCTTGCGAAGTTGGCTTTGCTTGTATTTCTTTTCTTTAGATTTGTCCTGAATTAAAGACTGGTACTGAAAACTAAACGGAAGAAGGTAGAATATTACAATGTAAGAGATTTTGAGTATCTTCGAAAGTCTAGACAAAAAAAGGGTACTTCATTCGAATCCGTGAATGCGCTGATATGCAACTCGTTGAGAACCTCAACATTTTCTTTTCATATTTTTATAAAACGTTTTTAAAATATATTTCTGCTTGAGTTAAAAATACTTTGATAAATGATAAACTCAATGTGGATCGCAATCATTTTAGCTTTTTAGTCTTTTGGTAACCGCTAAAGTACGATAAGCATACCTGTTTACAAATTCAAGCCACGCCGCGCTCGGAAATAACATTCCCGGTAACATAATGGTTCCCATTTCGCGCTCAGGGAATATAGGTAGTCACAAGCCAAGCCCAAAATGTAGAGGGATGCAGACCTGAGACTTAGCAATTGTTATTACTAATATTCAAAGCTCTATGGTGTGATCTGTCTGCTCGGATTTTTGACAGCAAGATATGCGGAGCAGTAATAATTACCACAAGTAGTAAACATTACTGATCATTTACAATTTTTGTCTTTTAATATTGCCTTAAGTTGTAATACGTACACCACGGTGACTAGAAAAGTTCTTAGCAGAAATATTTGAATGGAATCTACGTGTATTGTACAATTAAGTATAGAGGACAAACGAAACCACGGATGCGATGAACGTTCAAATATATGTTCGACGTTATCAGAGCGATACATTTCCGGCGTTTCAGTTCAGTTCAGATTTATTTTGCACATGTTCAAAAAGAAAAATATTACAGTCTATGAGTATTAGAAAGGCAATATGAGAAGTAAATATAAGTGAGAAAAAATATAATAAATCAATCGAAATTTGCAGTAAGATATTTCAAAGCCACAATCGGTTCCTTAATGCATGGTAATCAAAAGAAGCCATGTACCCCAGATATGGTAGATTATGTCTGTGAAAAATATGGGAGGGTGTTTCAAAGAAAAGGACATTTGAAGGGCCACGTTGTGGCGGCACAAAATATATAATTGTTGCGCCAGACAGGGGGTAAGAAGCAAAGCTCTGAAGCGCTATCCGAAGGAAATAAACCCGTCGAAGATCTGTTTGGAGGAAACTTAATGCAAGGGGCTTCCCCTAATTAAAAATGCGAGTTGAAGTTGGTTCATTTGATGATAAACGTCCATTTGAACATATAAAATCCCCTATACATAATGGGGAGACTGATCGATCGACCCATTTCTCACGAAGTTCAAAGCCGATTACCAACTCCGTTGATTCCGACTAGGTATAAACAACCACCAAAATCAAGCCACGCAAATTACCAACACAAGGAGCTCTATTAGAAGAGTTTGATCCCATATTTGGCAGCCCAAACACATACCCAGGAGACATCAGAGCTGCAACTGGGATTAAGATTTGAACCAACCCTGAGTGCTATTGGAAGCTACTTGCGGGGATGGGAAATTCCAGAAGGTCACGAATTTGGATCAAATCCAGACGCATTTTTGCAGCATGTAAAACTGATGATTCAAAACAAGTTACAAGAAGAGCTTTCCGAACTCGGTGGCATTCAATTTCAATTGACCTTGAAAGTAAGACTAACTAAAACAAATTCTGATGGGACCATGGGATTTGCTGAAGTTTATCTTAGATCGAAATCGGAAGTCTTGATGGAAGTTAGGGATTTAAGTGACTCACTAGATGGATGCTTTGCAACGATGCTCGAAACCTTGGAAAGATTTACCAATCAAGGATCTGGTTGGGTTGGTGAAGCAACCACAAAATTATGGATAGATATTGCTAAATACCAGCCGCTGCGAGGGGGCTCCTACATGCCATTACCAAAATATGTAAAGGACAAAAAGGCAGTTACCAACGTAAAAAACAAGGATGATAATTGTCTTAGATGGGCTTTGCGTTCGGCACTATTTCCAGCAACAGACCATTCAGATCGTCCTTCAAAATATCCTAGGGATGATTTAAACTTTGGAGGTATCATTGCCCCAACGCCAATTACGGAAGTCCATAAAGTTGAAAAGCAAAATAACTTGGCAATAAACGTATTTGGGTTGGAGCGGAAAAACGTAACTGTTCTTCAGATTAGCAAGCAACCCCCATCTTTAAAAAGGATCAACCTTCTATTGATACATAATGCAGCAAGAACTAAGTTCCACTACACTTGGATTAAGAATTTAAACAGATTGCTTCATGATCAAATGAAGTATAAGGGAAAGAAGCATTTTTGTGAAAGGTGCCTTCATGGCTATTCCCGGGAGGATCTTTTACAGGCGCGTATTCCAGATTGCAAAGGAGTTGGGCATGAAGAAGTAAGGGGCCGACCATTTGACTTTTGAGGGGGGGGGGGGGGGGGGGGGGGGGTGGGTGTTTTTGAAAAAAAATATCCTGCAAGCCAACGGTGTTGAAAAAAAATATCCTGCAAGCGGAAAAGCTTTGTTCTGGCTCCGCTTTTTTCGCAAAAAAAATTCGTGCAACAACACTGCTAAAGAAAAAAAAATCGAGCACAGACAAGAACACCCATCCCCCCCCTCAAAAGTCAAATGGTCGGCCCCTAAGGACAGTTATGCCAGAAGAGGGTATATATAAGAATGTCGTTAAATTTACGAATTTTAAGAATAAGATGCCCGAGTTCCATATATGATTTATGCTGATTTTGAATCTTTGATTAAGCCAATGGATGCAGCTAAAGGAGGTTCTACGCAAAAAAACGAGCATCCATGAAGCATGTAGTTTTGGGTATATCGTTAGATATGACGACGAGATGAGAGATCCAATTATTTATAGGGGACCAGATGCCGCAATACACTTTTTATGGGCTTTGAAAAAGGAGGAGGAAGAAATTAATGATATATTACGCAAGAAAAAGTTCCTTAGAACGACTCCAAAGGATTGGGAAGATTTTAAAATCCGTTGGAAGCAATATTCTTTCGGCTACTCCTCCATACATTTCTTTGTAGAAAGTTTCGCAAATACAATACCCAAGAACACAAAGCAGCTTTTTTGGAGTGGTCCAGTATTTCGACTCTATAGCGCCCAAGTAGAAAAAACCACAGCGAGATCTAGCCTGGGAAATACCTATATTTTTTGCTACTCTTTGTACCCGAGGGAAGCACTATTTTTTTTTTGGCTTCCAACATCGGGGAGGCAAATTTGGCTGCCGCTACTTTTTTGCGCCATACTAGTGTTTTGTATTTCTATACATTGCGCGACATTGGACTTCGAAGCGTGGGGGAAAGAATATATTTCCATCTTCTACGCCAAAGTCTGTACAATGGGAACCTTACTACAGATATTGCCAAAATCGACTATTTGGCTGGGGCTACCGAAGAAACAAATTTACATCCAGCATCGGATGTGTTTCTCGACGATCTATATGTTTGGACAGTGCTTTCCAAAACCGAGGTCGCCAAGATAGGCGGCATCTAGTCGGCGGCGGGAGCCATTTCCAAAAGATTGGTTGCAGAAATTCGAGCTGCAGCAGAAACAAATGGGCTTCCAAACACCCTACATATCCGTATTGGTGTGGTGTTGGATTGCGATGGGGAGACGATCCAAACAAAACTACAAACCTACAGGAAGCTCGAAGGAAAAACATTATTGGCAAGGTCCAAGGCTCCATTTGCCAGATCCAAAGCTGCTACAGAACCCAACAAAGGACTGCGACCTTTGCCCTACCACCTATGGGCAGCAATGGATTTTGGCTTTGTACATCGAGGGAAAAGACGCCGAACTGTATTGGGCTCCAAAAACACTATACAATGTCTTGTCCCAACGGGAGGTTCTATCTAGCTACCCACACACGAGTAAATATGCAAGAAAATCATACATTTGTCTCCCCGACTATGCTCCCTTGTCTTTTCGATTGTCTGGGTTTGGGGAGCCTTTCTTTGGAGGACGAAGAGCTCCCATAGTGGAGAATATTGTTGTACCTAGGTTCGTAGGAGTATTGCTTTTTCCAAAATCTCGGGATTTCTTTCCACTTCCCGCTCCACAAAGTAGTTCGACCAAAAGGTCTCCGAGGGGTAGCCCTTTTCGAGCTGTATTTCGAATCCATACTTTTCCTTGCCTCGATAGATTGCTGTTGTGTATCTACAAATGTGGCATTCTCCAGGAGGAAGTTCGTCTATTTTGGGGTCGCATGTCGTTTATGTAAAGTAAGAATAAGATTAAATTCAGCAAATTCCATGGTCCCATCAGAATTTGTTTTAGTTAGTCTTACTTTCAAGGTCAATTGAAATTTAATGCCGCCGAGTTCGGAAAGCTGACTTCTTGTAACTTGTTTTGAATCATCAGTTTTACATGCTACAAAAATGCATCTGGATCTGATCCAAATTCGTGACCTTCTGGAATTTCCATCTGCCATCCCCGCAAGTAGCCTCCAATAGCACTTAGGGTTGGTTCAAATCTTAATCCCAGTTGCAGCTCTGATGTCTCCTGGGTATTTGAGGCGTAGGGGGGGTCACCCCGGGAACCAAGGTTAAAAGTGGTCCAGAGCCGCTATTATTCACTACTACTTCGATGTTCCCAATTTGGATATTTGAAGTTTTTTTTCCTTTGAGAGCTAATAAGCATATAGTTGATCTTTTTCATGCTGAGAGAGAGTCTATTTGTAGCACAGTAGCGAAATATATCTCCCAGCCCTTCATTAATTACTCGGGCTGCCTGTGGCAGCGCCGAGTCTTAAAATGTAAGTCGTTATTATTATTATTATTATTTTTATTTCATGTCAGACGGCTTCTGCGCATGCGTTAAAGGTCAAATTCGAACCAATCAGATTGCACTGTGCTGGTCACGCAAACAAAGGTTAGATTTCCTCAGGCGCGCTCAGATAAGAAAATTCAAAGCTCAGACTAGGCGAGACAAGGAGATATCAATTTCAAATAGTCATTGTCAGAAATCTATTCCATCGTGGGCAATTATGCAATACAATGGGTCAGGTCCATGTTTTACGACAGAATAACCAGAGTCTTTCTACTGGATTCGGAGAGCTCGAGACATTATACAAGTCTGCTAATATGGGGAAAACTGAAACAAAAAATGAACTTTGACGGCAGAAACCCCTCATATTTGAGCCAAGCGGAATATTTACATGATCCGCTAAGATTTTTACAAATCTAATTAGTTAAGCAGATGTACGCAGTGTATGCCAACTGAAATGCTGTGCCCGTTTTCTGGTTACGGCTCAGTGGGAAGAAGCATGAACTGCCAGCAAAGAGAGAGGAATTCATCGGAGACGTTAAATTACGTTACTGTGAAGAGGATCAAAATTCAAGTTCTTTGAGACTGTCTTCTGCCGTGACTCGTGAGAGAAATTGGAAAAGATCTAGCTGTTTCATTCAGACACTGGCAAATTTATTGAAAGCTACGGGCTTACTTTATGAGATTATTATTCATTGTGGAATGAAAGGAAACAGGTTAGCTGAAAGTTAAGTTCGAGGTAGGCTTCGACTTTCATTCCGATTCAGTGCATATGTGCACGAAGGTGGAATGCTTTCAACAACACTAACAAAAGACTGGAACCAAAACGAAAGATTCAGTTACGTAAGTACTGTAAGTAAACTCTTTTAGATTTGAATACATTTCCTCTCAGTTTGTCTGTTAATGTACTTTTTCTTCTAATTATCGCTTTATTTAACATCTCTGTGATTTAGAGTATGCGTACCTCAGAATAAATTATTTGAAAGGTCAACTGAACTCTTGTGTCGATAAGCCCAAATGTTTTTGTAAAACAGTCTGTGAATTTGAGAAGCGGACTTAGAAGAGCTTTCTAATTAGGAATTACATGTTTTTCTTGCTATGAAATTTATGTTTCATTTCACATTTATTCATACAGTTTTAGCCGGACATTTCCCCGAGTTTTTGATCTATTTTCAATCAAATTCAAATGAAAGTGTATTTCATCTTCAAATTATCTCATGTGGCCCGAGTGAAAGGCCAGATGGGATATTTTCTACTTTCAACACACAGTCGCTAAACTGTACGAAATCTCCAAGAATAAATCCCTAATGTCCAAACTAACGGGAAAAACTGAAAGAGGAAATCCTTGTGAGAAGTCGACGTACATATGAAGCTATATAAGTTATCATCGACTATATGGGAGTCAAACATCGAGCTGCTATGAAACCGCTTGTGACAGTTTGTTTACGCACTTTCATGACAAACGAACGTTTCTACTTTCGACACAACGGTCGCTAAACTGTACGAAATCTCCAAGGATATATCCCTAATGTCCAAACTAAAGGGAAAAACTGAAAGAGGAAATCATTGTGACCAATCGACATAAATATGAAGCTCCAGAAGTAATTATTGAATACATGAGAACCCATAGAGAAAACCGATAATAATGAACACGGTATTAGTTTCACCGACATTTGTGGCGTAACTGAACTCGCACTACAGCATAGCTTGAAATACTGTACGAAAACTCCCGTTTAAAAATTTGCTGATGCCGAAAGGACCGTAGCATTTAAACAAGATATCCTTCTGACCAATCGACATACATATTAAGCTGTGAAAGTATGTTTCCATTCCATAACAGCCGATAGTGCAAACTAGTAAACTGCCACTAGTAAATTGACCTTGCGTACTTCCGCGAGTACTGAACTTTCTAGCGTCAAATGCATGTGTTACGTTTCCAAACTTTAGGACAAGAAATCTTCCATAGAATGTTCTATTTTTTTTACAGCTGAGAACTGTATTATTAAACATAAGAAATAAAACAATGGTGCCATTTGAAGAATTATATCATGTCAAAAGTGCAAACGAAGTAATATATATCTACGGACGCGAGCAGCTCGATCGTTTCACTTTGGTCAAACTCGGACTGTTTACGACTGGAACCTGCAGTTTTATCGGACCTGCAGACTAAATTGTAAACGTGTGGCCGTGTTCAGGCTAGTAAATCTAGCTAGCTAACCACAGGAGGTAGCGAGCTTCTTTAGTCTGAACAGTTTTTCTGCTCTGGTGATTAGCTAGCTAGTGGTCGGTGGAATACTTTGAAGTTCCAAGCTACCTAGCGAGGTAGCTTGAATAGAATCTAGCGCGCTAAAAGCCCATCGATGACAGATTTTAGTTATTTTAAGGTTTTGAAATGTACACAAATGTCAAGTCAGTGTTATCATCCGATCTAGCCGACTTCTAGCTCTCGCTACGACCACGTTCGCTACTCGCTCCAAGGTAATTTCTCTTACCACGACAACTACCGGGTGTATTGTACGTCAATTGAGCCATCATGGATAACGAGGATCGCCAAACACCAGTCAGTAGCAGTTTTTCGCACAGTTTTAATATTTTGGTTGAAATTTCAATTGAGCACTTTGGCGGTCAATTATTTGCGATTACGAAACACTTGCGCCAAGGGTAGTTATAGACCAAATTTCTATCTTTTAGAGATCTTTAGAGATAGAAACAAACCAGAAGAGGGAAAAACAAAAAGTAAAACCTACTAAGTTACTAGGTCTGAACAGTACTAATTTATTAACTAGCTGCGAGTTGCTGACAGATATCTCAAGACTCTAGCTAGCTGCACGATAGTAGTCTGAACATACATACACACATGAATAAGTAGTGTTTTCAATAAAAGATCAACTACTTTAATTTACATTATTACGAGAAAACAAAAATATTAAATTACATACATGTATATATATACTAGGGGAGCAGAGAATGAAAGTCACCGCGCTACCGGCCACTCCTAAAGACTGCTAATAATTCTTCCCTTTGGTTATTACTAAGAGGATTTCAAATGAAAGTGTATTTCATCTTCAATCTCATGTGGCCCGAGTGAAAGCCCAGATGGGCTCTTGTTACATTTTCAATCTCGTTCATATTTTTACTTGAGTAGAAAACATTAGTATCGTCTGCAAAAATTCGAAAAGAGAGTTTCTTAGAGCAGTTTGGCATGTCGTTTATGTAAAGTAAGAATAAGAGTGGTCCAAGCGTTGATCCTTGTAGCACCCCACAAGTCATCCTAAGTGTATGCGAGTCGGTGTCTCCTATTCTGACATATTGTTGACGATTGTTCAAATATATAATCAGTAAACCAAGATAAAGGCGTGCCATCTATTCCATATTTATGTAATTTTGCGAGGAGAATTTTATGCTTAACCGTGTCAAAAGCTTTAGAGAAATCTAAAAATAGACCACATGTGGTCTCCTTGTTGTCAATTGCAGTTTTCAAATTGTCAGTAATTTCAAGGATTGCCTGTTCTGTTGAATGCCCTTTTCTAAAGCCAAATTGGTAGTTAAAGGGATACCCGAGTGAAAAACACATTTGGGCTCAAAAGCATCTTTCAGATGTACTTTGTTCAGAAAATGTATTACAATTTGATCAAACTTTTTGAGAGTTGAGAACGAGCCCCTCAAAGTTGGCCCCGTGAAGACCTGGGTGCCGCCATTTTGTTCACATTAATTCCTGTGACGTTTTTTACGTCACTTCGTCCCACCGGACGCTCGAAATTAGTGTATATTTTCATCGATATGGCAGAGCCATTTCGTAATAGAACAAAAATATGATGAAGACAATGATTGTGAGAGAAGTTTAGAAGACTGGGAGGACGAGGAAAAACATGTGGAAGGCGAGAATATCAGACGAACAACAAAAAGCGACTACCGAGCTTAAAGGGATACCCGAGCGAAAAACACATTCGTTCTCGGATGGGGACATGAAAACAATTCAGGCAGAGAGGACATTATTGGCCATAATCTACTATAATCTACCTTGTTTAAGGGTGACAAGTTCCATACAAAAACACACAGCGAATCTTTACATCATAGCACAACACCAGTATAGAACTAGCTCGGTAGTCGCCTTTTGTTGTTCGTTTGATATTCTCGCCTTCCACGTGCTTTTCTTCGTCCTCCCAGTCTTCTGAACTTCTCTCACAATATCGTCTTCATCATATTTTTGTTCTAGTACGAAATTGTTCTGCCATATCGATGAAAATCTACTCTAATTCCGAGCGTGTGAAAATTATACAAAGAAAACAAGTCGCTACAAGTCAACCGCAAGACTCCGGTGGGACGAAGTGACGTAAAACTGATCGTCACAGGAATTAATGTCAACAAGATGGCGGCGCCCAGGTCTTCGCGGGGCCAACTTTGAGGGGCTCGTTCTCAACTCTGGAAAAGTTTTATCAAATTTTAATACATTTTCTGAACAAAGTACATCTGAAAGATGCTTTTGAGCCCAAATGTGTTTTTCACTCGGGTATCCCTTTAAATGCAAAACTGGTTTGTGCAATGATGTAAAGATTCGCTGTGTGTTTTTGTATTGAATTTGTCAGCCTTAACACAAGACTAAAGGTAGATTATGACAATATTGATATCGGCATTACGTTCTAAACTTATGTATTATTGGAGCTATATAATTTGCGAGTTATCCAGTTCGATCTGTACTGACTGCATGGCTTTGTGCTACTGAAACGAAACACCTGAAAAGTTAAAACCTCCCTGTAAAAACCGATCATAACTAGCCCAACATAGCAGAATATAGGCAATGACACAAGAACGAGACACTCGGAGCAATTTTATTGCAAAAATAATTCCATTCCCTTATTAAATTGTGTGAAATAATTGGCATGGCGCGATCAAGCCCGGCATGTTTGTGGTGGAACTTGGCGCGTGCGCGCTGTTTCACAACACATCAGTTAGGTAAACGAAATTAAAATTATGTGGCTTGCTACATCCTGATTATCTCTCTGGGTCAAATTAATTAAACAAGTTTCGATTGCTATGCCGATATCACTATTGTAATAATCTACCTTTAGTCTTGTGTTTAAGGCTGACAAGTTCCATACAAAAACACACACAGCGAATCTTTATAGCACTAGCTCGGTAGTCGCCTTTTGTTGTTCGTCTGATATTCTCGCCTTCCACATGCTTTTCCTCGTCCTCCCAGTTAGTCTTCTGAACGTCTCTCACAATATCGTCTTTATCATATTTTTGTTCTAGTACGAAATTGCTCTGCCATATCGATAAAAATCTACTCTAATTCCGAGCGTGTGAAAATTATACAAAGAAAACAAGTCGCTACAAGTTAGCCGCAAGACTCCGGTGGGACGAAGTGACGTAAAAAAACGTCACATGAATTAATGTCAACAAGATGGCGGCGCCCAGGTCTTCGCGGGGCCAACTTTGAGGGGCTCGTTCTCAACTCTAAAAAAGGTTTATCAAATTTTAATACATTTTCTGAACAAAGTACATCTGAAAGATGCTTTTGAGCCCAAATGTGTTTTTCACTCGGGTATCCCTTTAAAGATTATGCTATTTTTTTCAAGAAACGACTCCAATTGATTATAAACTAGCTTTTCGAGAACTTTTGCAAAGGGTGACAATACGGATATTGGTCGATAATTAAAAGGGTCAGTGGCAGTGCCGCTTTTATAAATAGGTGTGATTCGCTAAACTAGGTCCTACGTTAACTAGGTCCTACGTTAATGTTCACACACTGGATTTGATCCTTGACAGTGTGCTTTCTTTTCAAAGCACGAAATATTTTTGGTGAATTTGAATTACGTCTTACGTTCATAATATTACTAGAATTTGCACTTGAGTAGTTGAGCTGTACGTACGTTCTTTTTACCAGAGATATAAACAAACAATATTTCACGAAATATGTGGTCGAAAGGAGCAGTAATATTTACTGAAATAGTAATTGTTACCATTAGCAAGATCTGTAGTTGACTGTTGAGGGGTAAATTTTACTTGATTGGTTGAGACAGGGGTGATCTTCGCGCTTTTGTGAGTTTTGAGTATTAATTTATGGTTTTCTCCCTCTTGATATTGACCGTTTGGCCACTGTCGGATAGTAGCTGTATGATTTTATTTTCAATGTAACTTCATGGAGTCCATACACAATATAAATTGTGGCTTCCCGTACTTGTGAAGTGGATTTCCGGACATTGATAAGTGTCAATCTTTGCAAGCAAACATAATCATTGTAGCGTAAAAAGCGTGCCATGCTCTTGGAAGAAAGAAACGTTTTTGGGATGTTTTTCAATTAAAACTGCTCGATTTTGCTTAAAATAGTAAAACCTATTGAAATCACAACAATGTTTGTTCGTGTCGCAGAGAAATATACGCTATTTAAGAAACATGTGGTAGTAAAGATTACTTGGGACAGTAAAGATTACTCGGCTGGGTAAATGTTACTCCGTACGAGATGGCTTTAGAAATGCTACACGCTGATTGGTTAAGACTCGGTAATCTTTACCCTCAGGAGTAACAGTTATTAGTGCATATTGAGATTGGCAAGTATACAATGTTCTCGCCATTTGTTATATGCAACCTTGTAGGCATATATAATTTGTATATAATATATCATAAGCTGAGCCAGCTGCTCAGCTGTACACTGAGTTTAGTGACAACACTAACATAAAAAATCATCTAGATTGCATTAGGCCCAGACCCTTGTGTTGAAATGTTTAACATGTCCTGGATCACACCGCGGCAAAACGTTACGCGCATGCGTATTTGCTATTTCTTGTCGGCGCGCGGCCGCCCCCAGTTTCCCGCGAAAACTGAAAGGAAACAACAGGCACATACCCGTGATTTTAAAATTTCTGCTTAAAAGCACCATTTGTGAACTGTTTTGTCAAAAAATAAGAAAACTACTTAAAAGCTAAGCCTAAGACTTTAACAGGTTGAAGTTTTCTTAATTTGTAATTCACTGTGAGTTTACTAAGTTATAAAATTATTTACTAAAAAAGTTGAAACCCTCGGTAATTTGTATTTGATAGCGGAGCCTTCGTTCTTTTGGCCAGCGGAGCATACCGTTTTGCCGCGGTGTGTCCTGGATTAGCCTGCGAATACAGCCGTCTCGCATTGGGAGCCACAATAAAAACACGCCTCCTGTCTCGCACGTGTACCCCGAGAGAGACGACTGCGATTCGAGGTCAACAATTCATACTGATGACACTATGGAGCCAGGATCTGGTGGACCGTGTCATTTGATTAGCTAGTATGCCTAATTATCATATACAAGCCAATCAAACAATGCAGCCAGATCCTGGATGCATAACGTCATAAGTATGGAATTTGGCCTCGAATCTCAAACATTTCTCTCGCTGTATTCGCAGGCTAGTCCTGGATGGTCTCTTTAGACAAATGTCATGGATTCAGATTGTTGCCAGACAGTGGACTGGCTGTGACCAATCATTTCGAAAAATGTCAGAAATGCTAGGATGCTGACCAGTGTGATTACTTTCTGTTTCCTGCCATTCTGTTTTTCATGCAAAGCCCTGAATTACTGTCCTAACTATATTAGTCCTATTGATCTAACCCTAGCTAGGACATGAACGACAAAGGAATGTAAAAGGTGCTAATTTTCTATTCTTCTTTCTCGTAATTTCATCGGTTGATACTCATAAATTCAATAGAAACCCATTGAAATAATACATTTTCATTCGAAATTTTTGAAGTTTGAATTTATTTTTAATCAAACTATGGTTTAATTTCGAAGAACATCGTATTATGGGGAAAGTTATAAAATTTGAGATTGAAATATTGTTTGTTTTCTCCCTTTCCAATTGGCTGGATGGTGGCTTCTTTGAGTTTTCATAGTAAAAAGAACCCATAGCATAAAAAATACTATTTTCTGGGTATAGTTTGGATTGTTGACATCTCTTACAGCACTTCAGGCATATTGATGCAAAATCGTATATGGGATCGATATGCTCATTGCCACAGTCTATTGCCTTTGCTACAGTTCTTAGCTGAATCATTATACTTAATTGACAGATCGTATAAAAATGCAACAGAATCCTAGCCTCCTCCGCAGGCATCTCTAATTTTTGAAAAAATCAGATTATGGGCTCCCTGTGGCAGGTGAAGAAAAGAGGGAGATCGGAGTCACAGGTAACCCAATTCACGATTTTTTAAATCTGATTTCTTCGAAAATTAGAGATGACTGCGGAGGAGGCTAACATAATCCCAGAATTTGTTTATAGTTCAAATTTAATACTGTACAATAATATTATTAATACTGGCAAAATGGGCACACAGTATACAATGCAATGCAATACATATGTAATACAATATGTCATCAACATACATCTCCATTTACATTGCTCATTAACTAGATACATTTTAACAATTGGTTGTATTAAAATATGTTTTCCTCTTTTGCAGCCTTTAAACAAAAGCAGTAAAGAAATGCCACTGAAACTGGAGTATTCACCAATATCTTTAGGAAAGCTGCGCATCTGGTCGTCTGTATATCAGTCACTTGGAATGATGAAGAAGTTAGGTCAGGACTAGCTTGTCACTTCTACATAATAATCTATTATATATACATGTATGCAAATGATTATGTTAATGTTGTAATATTATTAGTGTGTCTGCATTATATTCAGCATGTTTTCGTTCTCTTCAAGTACATGTATATTGATGAAGAACTTTTGATTATTACGTGTTGGTTCATTTGGATCACTTAACGGGTTCAAAGTTCGTTAGCAACAAACAAAATGGACGTTTAAATTGCGGACGTTTTATATTCGGACAGTTTAATTTTGGACACTTTTGGGGATATTTCGGACACTTCTACAAACGACTCAAATGTACAATACACTATGAATTAAGCATAAACGCAAGCAGAAATTTGCACTTAAACATATGTATGCCTAGTAGTTCATGCAAACGGGAGTTTACATACATGTAAAGTTAACGTTCAATTCCATCTCGTTTTATTTTTATGTAAAGACTAATGAATACAGTCTGTATTTAGATAAATGCAACAGTTCTGATATTAAATACTTGCTTACAAATGTGCCAGGGAACACACAACTTGTTGTCAACCCACAATATTGTCTCAGTATTCGGAATACTTTCAATTATTCACCGAAGTGGAGGTGAATACATGTAGTGTGGATATTTACCGAGCCGCTTGTACAGGGTGTCCCAAAAGTTCGTTCCTATACTTTATAGGCCTATATTTTATTATATCTTGACTCACGGAAAAGCTTTTTCATAAAAACATATATAAAAACCATCTAGTTTAATGTTCTTATTACTTACGGGCTTAAAAATGATTTGTACCTCCTTCCTACCAAGTCAAGCGGCAAAGCTCGAAATGGATGATCTGGGGCGGAATGACAGGCCGCGGTCTGACCGATCTTCACTTTATTCCACAAGGACTGACTGTAACTTCTGATTATTATATAACCAACATACTAGAGAAATAAGTTAAGCCTCTTCTTCGCCGTAAATCTACAAATGAAACAGCAGTTAAAAGAAAACTGAAAAGAAAACAGCTCTAACAGTAACATGACATTCGTTCAAGACGGTGCGAAAAGAACTTCCCAATTTTATTGAGAAAGCAGGATAGCCAGCTAACTCACCAGACATCAACCCGATTGAGAATATTTGGGGTATAATAGATGAATTCGCATACAAAGATCCTATCCCGAAGACCATGAAAGAACTCAAAAGACGGCTCAAGCAAACATGGAAAAAAGTCCCGTTTTCAACGGTACGAGATTTATCTCACTCGATGCCGCGGCGGCTACGAAAAGTGATAAAAAACAAAGAAGGCCATGCAGGCTACTGAAATTACGTATACAACTAGTGTACATAGCAGGATAGAACTCCTAGTACTTTAAGGTATATAGCGCTTGTTAATTAAAAGTTATTTTAGTTGAAATCAGAGGAACGAACTTTTGGGACACCCTGTATGTACCACACAGCAGGTGAACAGCACCAAATAGTTATTTTATTTTCTGTCAAATGGACAAAAACTTGCGCGAGGTGCGTAATCGCTGCTTCGCTCAGAGGTGAATCTGAAATCATATACACTGTTTGAGTAGCCAACCAGAGCGCGCGAAAAGTGATATTCATTGGTGTGGTATATACTAAAAAAAATATTTTAATGAAATATTTAAAAAATTCAATCAGAAAAAAGTTCGGACTACAATAATACTCGGACGATTTTCTGTCCGAAATTAAAACTGTCCGGATTTTTTTTCAGTTAATGTATCTTGTTTCAGTTCTCGCGACTGCTGCTTACATGTAATCTAGAGAAGTTTTGAATTCTCATAGAGGAGCTGGAATGGTCATAAGCCCTTCATGGGTGAATTTGCTATAAGCTGTTTTAAGTTAACGTCTGCCCAAATTCATGAGTCCAACATCACCATCCAACATCGCCACCCAAAGTTGTTGGATAAAACATATGTTGGAATCCTCCATGAGAATATGATAAAGGTCTGAATAACAAACATGCATGTTGTGAAGCTATTAACTAAAAACATTACCATCAATTCAGGATTCTCTGACAAGGATCTGGATGACATTCGAGGACTTTTCAGTGATACTAACATGTACTTATTGGCTTTGACATTTGTCATCTCTGTCTTTCACGTGAGTTAACATTTGTCGTAGATCTCTGTCATTTATGTGAGTTTTTACTTTTGTGAGAGAAGATCTGATGATAAGACTGATAATTATACTTAAATTCTTTAGATGCTGTTTGACTTTCTGGCTTTCAAAAATGACATCAACTTCTGGAAAAACACGGAGTCCATGGTTGGTCTCTCATCTCGGACAGGTTGGTAGACATCTTGCAATCAGGAGAGTATAGCCAGCCTATTAACCTTATTCATGAAGGCATCAAACCGAGGCCAGGTGTCCCAGCTCTTTTTTCACCAGACCTCACCATCGCGGGATTCTCACATTTTGTTTCGAAATGGTGCACTAAAACGAAGGGCTGTGTGCAACCAGGCGTAAGTAACTTCTGATCACGTTGTAGTTTCTCCCTTAGAAAACAAAGAATTTGAAGGAGAATTTAGAATGCGATCAGGAGTCATTTGCGTCCTTGTTGCACACAGCCCTCCAAATACACCCGAGGGCTCCAAGGGCGCAAATTGGAAAAACTAGCCGTTACAATTAGTTCTAAAAGGAAAACAATGGTAAAATATTAATTTGTGAAACGGAATAAAAATCTCTTCGTTGCTAATGAAAATCCTATAATGACCACTCGTATCTCTGAAATGCCCCACAGTTCAGTTTTGTCTTTGTGGGGACCCCAAGCTACAAAATTCAAGTGAGAACACTGCTAGCTTGTCATAGGATGAGAACAATCTAGAATCGATTGCGGAAAATAACGTTAATTTCCGTATGACATAAAAGAACATGCAACAACTGGTGCGGTACGACAGAAACTGGCCGTCCCTTCATGTAGGACGACACGAATTGCTACCAAATTGTATTGTATTGTATTGTATTGTATTGTATTGTGTTGCGTTCTATTGTTGTATTGAATTGTATTGTGTTGTATTCTATTGTATTTTTGGTAAAAATTCGTGTCGTCCTACATAAAGGGATTGCCCAGAAACTAATATATTTCTGACCTTCTCCAATTTTGTGATCTTTGGTACAACTGGCCTCGCTCTGATACCATTGTTACCAGACTTCTCAGTTGCCGTGCAGGCATGAATAACGTGAATAGGACATGTACATTTTTACAACAACTGCTCAGTTTCTCATTTTCTGTGATTGCTCGCGTCATGGATTGCGAAATAGCGCGCAAGAATCACTTTTCCTTCACTGATTTCACTTTCACTGATTTCACTTTCACTGATTTCACTTTCACTGATTTCACTTTCACTGATTTCACTTTCACTGATTTCACTTTCACTGATTTCACTTTCACTGATTTCACTTTCACTGATTTCACTTTCACTGATTTCACTTTCACTGATTTCACTTACACTGGTTTCACTTTCACTGGTTTCTCTTTCACTGGTTTCTCTTTTTTTGTTGTAAAAAAACAACTTTACGCTAGTTTCCCGTGGTGTGTCCTCTTATTTAGCACGTGTTGCGTCATCACATGGTCAAAATTGTTGTGGATTTCACGAGGCGCTAACTGCTAACAAATGTTGACCATGCGATGAAAAAACGTGGTAAATAAGAGGACATACAATAATAATAATAAATAATAATAACAATATTTCTACAGGAAAAACTCCCTCACGTACTGTAATTTTCAGGGAGGTCCTGCATAACTAAAAGTAATAATGAAGACTAAAAGGCTATAAAAGGCTATAAAAGGTTAAGAACTAGAGCTAAAATGCTAAGAATACTAATGTTAGACAATAGTGCTATTACTTTAAAAACTTTTCAAAACGATCAAATTCTCAGCGATCTTCGAATTGGTAATTCGAATTAGTTTACCACGGTAAACTATCGTCAATTTGTTCAGTATAGGCCCAGGCCTACACATTTTTAGCATATTTCTATTACTAACAACACATGTATGCAAAAGACAAGGATATAGAGAGTTGAAGAGAAACATCCCTGACTTATTAAAAACGTTAAAAAACGTCACCTAAAAGTGCACGAGACGGCATGATTTGCAAAAGTATAAATGTAAATTTCCCGAGGTGACTTAACTCATGAGCGGCTTGAGGAACCAGGGCCCGGTTCAGTGTTCGAAGCCCGATTAAGCTAATCCAGGATTAAGGGCAAACTTTAGTTCGATTTGCTAACTTGTGAACTAACTTGAGGTTAAAACTTATCCCTAGAGGAGAAATAACAAGTACTTTTCTACTTGTCTTGCTAGAATTGTAAACAAATACCTTCTAACGAGAGAACCAAAACCATGGGTTAAGACTTAATCCAGTATTAGCGCTAATCGGGCTTCGAACGACTGGGCCGATTGTGTGATTCACAACTTTATTACGACCTGGCTACATTCTTGGCAATTCCTACGTTTACATGTACTACTGAATAATGTATATAGGTTTTTACTGTATATATAAGATGCTGAAATATTTCTATATTTGTGTTTTCATTTTAGTTGTATGGCGTTGTGTGTGCAGTGCAGTAATTTTCTTGTATCTTCTTGATGAGAAAGCAAGTCTTCTGGTTTTGATTCCTCAAGGATTAGGTGCATTAATAGAGGTATGTAGTCCACATCAGGCAAACGAGAGATTTTACGCGGCCAACTAGCTTCCTGTTGATTACTTTTCCTTGGCTTATTTTTATTTTAGCTTCAGCAATTCAATATTCTCACAGGAAAAGACTAAGTACTTGCTTACTCGCTTGACTGTTCTGAATTTGATATTCAAATTTAGAATCCCAAAGGGCGAGATGGAGAGGGTATTTTCCCTTTATATTGCGGGTCCTTGTTAATTTACATGCATACATACTTTATTTATACACGTAAGACACCATCAGTAATATAAGCATAACATTAAAAATTAAATTAAAAATCGTAAAAGAATGCCTACTGCTTTACATGTTTGACGTGTCTTATAATATTGTAATTACAATAGTGTATGTTTACATAGTTTAGTTCTAAAAATATTAACAGTATCAGATAATCTGATATCCTCAGGCAATGAATCTGATATCCTCAGGCATGCAATGAATTCCAAAGTTCAGCCTCGTTTTTTTTGCCAAAGTTAGTCCGGGGTTGTGGCATAGATATTTTGGAACTCGCACCTCTCAGATCATATTTTATGGCTGAGTTTCGTCTGAGTTTCGTCTCGTGTCGTCTTTAAATATGATGTGTAATGACTTAATAGCATTGCGCATGTTTATATAGTGTTGAACTAAAATCTTTGACCGCCTCCCAGTTTGCTCAGTGGTAAACCGATGGTCTGTTGTACGGGATGTCGAGGTTCAAAACCCGAACCAACACTCGGGTCTAACAATTACTGAGTAGCCAGTACGCGCTATCGTTACACAACCCAACAGTAAACGATTAGACCTTCACGTCTTCTTGGCTAAGGACGTAAAACCGTAGGACTAAGTCAACAGAGGACCACGAAGAAGATTACTGAGCTACATATTAGCGGTAAACCTATCGCCCTCTATAAATAAAGTGACCTGCTTTACTTTAACATACAGTTCAAGAGTGGCACTGTTTTAACAAATGATAATTTGTAGTAGTGGTAATGACGGGAAAGATACAAAGGGGGATTCGTTTTCACCTTCGAACCTCCCCTGGTTACGGGCCTGTTCAGTGAATACATGTCATTTTTGGGGTCGTACTGCCGTTTTTTCCCTTAGCTATATCTGGGCCAATTTCAGTAATTGTTTCCTCGCTACTATAAGAAGACACCCTGTAAGTTTTATTGATTTTTCTTAAAGATTTACGTCGAAAATGGAGGACTAACCGACCCATACAAACGCTATTAATTATTACCGAGCTTGGACTACATGTGTTCAGTCACGAGACGATCACGACCGACTGATACTCGGCCTCGCGGCTGTTTCAAAATCAGAAATTTGGGACATTAGGTTGCAGTCCCTCGATTGCGCTGAAGTGCACGGTCAATGGTCATCACAACGAGGCTTCATAAAATGTGATTCCTCGAAGAAGCAGATCGATTTCGTGGTGTTGATAAATTGTTAAAATTCTCGTCGTGTTTCATTGTTTGCTATCCTAGGGGTTTGCTATAAGTTTAAGACAGGTCCAGTAGTTGGTTTGAACATGTTTATATTCGGAATTTTAACGAAGGAAGTGCGATTTTATATGGTAAGATCAAGAACATGTTGTGGACAGCAAAGATGGCGGCCTGGATCATGTGCTGCAAACCTGAATTAGGTGAGTTGAAATTGAATGCAAGATTACTTTATCTGTATAAAAGTTCACTTACTTTTTTGCTAACTATTTTTTTGTAGAAATCATGGTCTGGTAAGAAAGTGCATGTATAATTTAATATCACTATAATTTGTAGCTTTTGACAATTCGAAAATTTGATTGACGCTTTTTAGGGACCGGTCATTAATTAGAGGTGTCGGAGCTGGTGCAAAAGGGGGATGGGTCCCCAATGCCTGACTCGATTAGTTGTATTACTATTTCAGGTGCCCCAGTACTCTTGCTATTTTATTTTTCTATATATTTACATGTAAATCATTACTATAAGAGTACGAATAAAGTTGTTGACAACTACAATAGTTTTGAAAAGAATCTAACAAAACAGATTTTACTGGATTAGATTTCTAGAATATTGACTTTTTTTGTGCTTTCAACCATTGTCTTCGATATTAGTTATAAAATCAATCACTCTAGAATATTTTATCTTTTATAGTTTTAATAATAATGATATCAAAACATTTAGCGTTATTTTTTAGAGTTGTATATAAAATATTTTAACTATCCAATTATCACAAAACACATTTTATCTAATTTTCTTTTTGTTGTGGCAAACCTGTAAAATAGCTGGATTGCTCCCTCTGGGACATAATTTATATAGCTAAGTGTTTCTGACCACGTTAATAAATTATTGTATTGTATTGCCAAAACACCTTTACACCATTTTGTATATACATGTACACGAACCTTGTGCCATTGGCACTATAGTTTCAGAAAGGACCCCATTATCAAATACGCAGAGCCACATGGGTTGCATATACTTTTATCACAAACAGGGCCCTTATTAACAAAGGGTTCCTAAAAAATGACGCATAGAGAAAATGAGATATGGGTGATTTGAGCAAAAGTTCTAGCCAGAACAACGTACATGTATATAGTAATATTAATAATAGTTTGTTTGATTTTTTTAAATAACCTTTATTTTCTTAATTGACAGAGGGAACCATACAGACATTCCAGGGATGGAACCTCCTATGACAATTGCCTCTTTATACACTTATTCACATGATCAGCTGGCTCAGATTCAATTATACCTGAATTCATGGTGTACATGTATGGACATTACACCCTTGCTCCCCAAGAGAACTGAGACCTAGTGTCCATGTGTTTAGGATTACGTGATCCTCTGAATGTGCATTTTGATGACTCAGAATAAAAAAAATACCTATAAGTGCTCACAGCCTGTGAAGTTTTATTTTGGTCCCTAGTAAACACCTTCTATAGCCTAGTACCAAACAGAAAGATGGAGGCTCTACATTTGACCACTATTCCCTATGAAACTAACAAAGTCCAAAAACAAGTACAAATCAATCGACATCTACCTCTGTAACTACACTTGTACTTGCACGATTCAAGTTTTTGTGGGTAAAAGTACAGACTCCAGGTTTTTCTGTATCATGGATTGAAATAGGAAGAAATTAAAGTACTGAGGAATATGCTTGCTGAACAAGGTAAAGCAGAAATGTGGTACATGTACAATGTAGGAGCTTTAATCAATTTTGCCATACATTGTACATGTATAATGCCTGTATCATGCCTGTTTGCTCAGAGTACTGCACAGTTCATCTGGTATTTCCATGTGCATAGTATAGGTTTCTAAGTTGATTCAATCGTCTTTAATAGGTGAAATGGCAAAAATATATATTCATTATGAAGGGGTGTTCAGACGATGAGGGAAAAAATGGCTACCATTATTGTCCGGGTTGTCAGTAGAAATTGAAACGAGGCTACATAGTGTTTCACAGCCGGTTACAAGATCGATAGAGTTGGTGACAATGTCATAAAAGTAGGAAAATTTTGGCAAAACAAGCAGCTACTTTTAACCTCGGTGACAACCAGCGGAATTTAAAGGTTGCTGGCTTCTACTGACAACTCTGGGAATGTCACTATTTACATTTTTAATTAACAACAGTAGATGTATGTTATGGCACCAGGCACAGGAATAACACTGGTTCTTTATTATGGTTAATATTCTTATAGACTGTGTGGGTCTTGCATAAGTGTCCGTCTTTCTGTTTTGCTTTTTGTTTAGTGGAGGGGAGGGGGAGGAGGATGGGCATTTCTGTATTTGCATGTATAATAGGTTAAAGCTATTTTTTTATTGTCTAAAATGTTTGGTATGTATTTATTTTTAAATGAAGTTGTTGTGGGGCATTTGTCAATATTTTTACTATTTGCCATTAAAAATATTTATCATTTTTAATTTAGGTATTGTAAATGCACCACTGTGGAGTCAGCTAAGCTACATGTACATCATGTAATGACCCAACCATACTTTGGAATGAGTGCAAGATGTAAACAAATCCCTATACATGTATATGCTCTCTTTGACCAATTCCCTGGCCATAAACTTTCTTTGCTGGCCTCCACCCTGGGACAGACGGAGTTGTCAAATACCCCACATATATGCCTAGGGGTGGATGGGTAGGTTCGAGAATGTTGGGACTAGGGTACTACAATAAATATTTTCTAGGGTTAGATGCAACTACACATACTTGTCAGTAAATAATTTCACTTTTATATGTACTGTCAAGTGATTGCACCTGGCTTTACTAGTCTAAATGTAAAGACTAAATATCTACCTAATGTGAATAATGAAAGAAATTAGTTTCTACTGGATGAATAAGGATTTTTCAACAGATACACTGAGACAATGCAAGGCACTTGTCAAGCAACGCCAGCAGGCATGTGCATGGTTTTTCAGAATTTCGGCATAAAAAGGCGTGAAAATTACACTTGTCATATAATTTGCATATTCATGAAGTGTTTGTTCTATTTCTGCCCCTCCAACACCAGATAGTAACAGCACGGCACTGCTGTATGTTGAGTAGGTGGAGGTCCAGTGTTGCCATCTGATACTGCAATCATTGTAAACAAATCGTGGCATTAGGAATGTAATCACCAAAAAGCCTTGTTAAACACGATCCAGAAGTCACATGCAAAAAATAGTTAGCTAAAATTTAACAACAGATATACAAAGTAAATGAATCAAAGCTAATATCAATGTCTTACCTATTAGTGGGAATTGCTCCGATCGTCTGTAAACACCACTTGTTCAACAGATAATTGCGGCCATTGTTGTTACTGTACGAAAGTTGATCTTCAAGTTCTAATTGTTGATTGGTTCGTGTTTGGCCCCAACTTTAGAAAAACACATTACCAAGCCAAAGTAAAAATGATTCGTTTCTCTATTGAGTTGGTTATTTTCAATAGTTAGACGAAAAGGAAGTAAATTGTAAAAAAATACATCTAGTTACCAACCCCACACCGACTATCTGTTTTTCGCTGCAGCTTCTTCTTTATATACCTAACCATAGTATAGATTGAGGGGCATCAGATAAGCGTGCTGATAGTGTTGTTTGTGCATGGAGAAGTAAATTGTCAACGTAAGGATGCAGTCCAGTTCATACTTTTTTTTTTCACATTAAGGTCTGGAAATTTACCAAAGCGTTCAAGGTGCAGATTACATGGCGTGGATGGACACCTTCAGTAAAGGTGACGTACATCTCGTTAGCAAACAGCTCTATCGTGTTAAGCCCTAGCCAAACAGCAAGTTCATTTTGATGTACATGTTTTTCTTTTTCTTGTGATTTATTTTACTTTTCCGACGGGATATTACTTTTGTACATGACTGTTCCACCGCAGACTTGCTAAAACTTACGACGTTAGTGGTCAAACGGCGCCGGAAAAGCTTGCGTTGACTTCGCTCAAATTTGAGCAATGTGAACTTGCGGCTCTTCTGGTTTTTTTTTTTGATCGGGCTACCTGTGGCGCGCGGACAAAAATGGGACGCCACAGGTAGCCCAATCCGAAAACAAATTGAACGTCTACTCCGACATCTTGGATCTGACTGAGAAGACCCTGGGGACGAGGTTGCGTTTGACCAGTTTTATTATCCAATCACTAACATTTGTTCTTATGGATCTTATTTGGTAAAATTAGAGGCGCATTCGATTGACCGTTTGCCGGAATCAGAATAATAGATGGAACACTGCGTTAAGGCACATTTTTCATCATACATTACAAGGACCTGATAGTATTCTCGCTATATAAGCGTTTTGTAGTGATAAGTCCGTGTATTATTATACGGTCAATCGGATGCGCCCCAAAGTCGGCCTGTCTCTTTGTTGCCCCATTTCAGACCATGTGAAAGCCTTCCAGAAGATTCAGTGCTTTGTTTTCTAATTCTAGAAACTGATGCATTTCCTCTTGGGATACAGAAAAACAAAACAAACATTACTCAAGGGTAAAGTCAGGTGACCTGAAATAGGTCAACAAAGAGTCCAGCTAAATCAGTATATACTCCAAATTGGCGGCAAAGAACTTTAGAAGCTCACTTGTATTATTTGTTTATATATTTGTTTATTTTAGTTTGGTGAAAAATCAATCAAAGAGAAGGAAACAGATGCTTTTGATAGTGAGGTGAGTTGATTAATAAATATTGTCATTTACCACAGTGGTTTGATGCTATAGACTGTAAAACAGGCGATGTGATGTCGCAAAAATCAATCGAGAAACTCGGCTACGAACGGTCAGAAAAATGATAACAGTGAGAGGGCCAGAGGAATGCGGGTCGAGTAGAGTACGCGGTTAGTCTCTGAAGAAACCAGTACACCACACCGCGCAACGCGTAGCCAGTGCCTACGGCTACGCGTTGGAAAGTACAATGTAGAACGACACTGAAATAACGCAAAGTGGCTACGCAGTCACTCTGAAGTGCCTGAGCCATGATTACGAAGTGGCTATGCGGTATATTTGTAGGTAACCGAGGGCAGTTTGTCAGTGTCTACGCGTCTACGCAGTGGAAACTAATGCATGTTCATAGGTAACCGAGGGCCGTAACGACTGGCTACGCGGATCTTTAAATCTTTTATTTGTTATAGCAGGCTGATTATTCCAGCTTACAGCTGTGGGTCTGGTTTTACTCCTCACCCTCATCACTACATTCAGTGTTGTTTTACATTGTACTTTCCAACGCGTGTTTCGACGCACAATACTCGGCTCACATATTGATTTTTATGGAGGGAAAACCGGAGAACCCGGAGAAAAACCCTCGATTTCAGATAATGTATCAACAACATACCTAACTCACATACGGTGCCTGGGTCGGGAATCGAACCCGGGAGCGCAGCGGTGAGAGGCGAGCGTTTTACCACTGCACCAGGGTAGTCTGTAGTTTAGCCCCAGCACTTGTATCCTAGCTATTTCTCGACTGATTTTAGCGATATGAAGGGGACCGTTTTCCAGTGTATTGATGCTACTGAATACTGTGACCGGTTGAATCCTAGGCGCTGCATTACTTGAAGTATGTGATGTATCCCCTTGTGGTCGCTAGTGCTGTGTATTCTCTTCTCTATCACCCACAGAAAAGGTAGACGTGCTCTCCATACTCGACATTAAACACGTTGTGTCAAGTCCTGTTAGAGAGTTGTAATTACTTTGGTTTTGGTTTTACGATACTCAGTAGAAAACTGCTCTATTTTCATTTAACGACATTGTTTTCGTTTTCTCTCTTTTTTAAGTTGGTATTCTTGGATCATTAAAAGCTTGGTGAATGGTAAGTTGCATAATTAAGGGCGCACTCTTTTGGGACATACGTGTAATCCGGCTATTCGGAAAATGGAACACACCAATTAATAAGGTTGTTTACATTAGCAAACAACATATATAATTCCCAAATATGTACTAAAAGTGGCAACTACTTTCTACGTTTCGGAAGATGAATGTCTGCTGTATTTCTAGATATTCTGATTAGGAATAGCCGGAATATGTCCCAAAACAACACGCCCTAAAAGTGTTAGAAAGGCCAATCATAGTTTTGTAAGAACAAGTATTAACGCCAGATTTCTCCATTGTTCCCTTATCAGGTATTTACGTGCTGGGGTTCCTGTTCATGTTACCACAGCTGTTCGTTAATTATAGAGTGAGTGATTGTGTGTGCCATTAGCAGGAGCTTCCATGAGTCAGCACGGTGGTCCCTTCATGTAACACATGAATTGCTATCAAAATACAATAGAATTGCTATCAAAATACAATAGAATTGCTATCAAAATACAATAGAATTGCTATCAAAATACAATAAAATTGCTATCAAAATACAATAGAATTGCTATCAAAATACAATAGAATTGCTATCAAAATACAATAAAATTGCTATCAAAATACAATAGAATTGCTATCAAAATACAATAGAATTGCTATCAAAATACAATAAAATTGCTATCAAAATACAATAGAATTGCTATCAAAATACAATAGAATTGCTATCAAAATACAATAGAATTGCTATCAAAATACAATAGAATTAACACAATACAAAATAATAGAACGAAATACACAATACAATACACAATACAATTTGGTAGTAATTCATGTGTGCCTACATGAAGGGAGACCCGTCAGCACATTCCCAGATCAGGTTATTTTTAAACACCCGAGGTGAATAAATCGCATACCCCCGAGCGGAAGGCCGATAAAATGATTTTTTTCACAATGGCGAGGTTTTCATATCGGTATACGCAATAACAATACCTCTTTTCATAAATCATTAGAAGCATTGTTTGCCTA
Source organism: Actinernus sp. WN-2022 (assembly GCA_030867875.1). Classification (NCBI taxonomy): domain Eukaryota; kingdom Metazoa; phylum Cnidaria; class Anthozoa; order Actiniaria; family Actinernidae; genus Actinernus; species Actinernus sp. WN-2022. The sequence continues at coordinate 82,439,181 of JAOWCC010000019.1, forward strand.
GTACATTGTTGCATAAAATTACTGTTCATAAGGCTTCTCTTTTTTTTCACGGCAACCTGATTCTAAAGATAGCCTGAACTGGAAACACTGGCTCACGAATGCATAACAGATAGAGTGCTTTTACGTATTATACCTCGTAAAATGATGTTTTTGTTATATTGTTGACGATATTTTTGGTAGGTTGATTAAGTTATATCTGCATAAATAAATTAGCCCACTTTAGATACCGTAAAATACCGCTTATAAGCCCCCCACCCCCTCCCCCCGCCCAAGCTAAAGGTCCATCAGTTTGGTACAATAAAGACCTCCTGGGTATAAGTCCCGCCGAATATAATCCCCTCTGCCCAACCCTGCCCTCCTATATTTAAATTACCTGGGCGAAAACCATTTTATCATATTGTTGCATGCCTCAAAACGATAAAGTGAAAACTTATCATAAACACAAACAAATTTGTATAGATAGTGAAAAGGCTAGTGTCAAAAAGCGTTTTCTACTATGCATTTCCGAACTTTTTTTCATCCCGGTTATAGACAGACAGACAGAAGAGGTTTATTGGCACTTTGCAGACATTAATGTTTACATCAGTGCATGTATCCAATAATTCAATAATGACAAAGTAGATGAATACTACAAAGTCTTGTTGTTGGGTAATATATATTACATTAATTTATTGCGGAAACAGGTGGCAAGTTACTTATGATGCTGGATGTAATTGTAAGGCAATCAGATATGTATTTAATTGCTCTTCTAAGTATAAGGGTTAAAATTTGGTCATCATGAGTTTTCTTTAGGGATATTTTCAATTTGTTTTCCAGTGAAGCATAGAAACAAGTTGCACATAAGCCCAGGGCTTTTAACATATATATGCTTCACCTCTCACTCACAAAGGTATCAATATGAGACTTCGAAGTAAATTAAATGTATTATATTATCCGCTGTCAAATCAGGCCGATTCCCTAAGGGAGGCCATTTGTGTTTACCGAAGCCACAGTATATAATGATTTCTTCTCATACTTCTATCGATATAACTTTATTTTTAATTTGTGTCTTGTTAGCTTAAATCCGTGGCTCATCTTCCGTGGAGAGCTTTCATGTACAAGGTAAGAGGAAATGCTGTTTTACTGAATCAACTGATGTTTCATTATCGATCGACGCATCATGACGTAACCGCGTTCTTCTCTTGCTAGGCGTTCAATACGTTCATCGATGACGTGTTCGCCTTTATCATCACCATGCCAACGTCTCACCGTCTAGCGTGTTTTCGCGATGACATCATTTTTGTTGTGTACCTCTATCAGCGATGGTAGGTAGAAAAGTCTTGCATTTTATCTTCTCTTTGAAAAAAAAAAACAGCTAACAATTGACATCTTCCTTAAGCCTGGTTTCCACTTGCGACGGAAGTGGAAGTATCAGTTATGTTTTAGTGAAACCGAAATGTAAGCACATCCGTAAGCTCGACGGAAGCAGATGGAGAAGGAACGGAATGTTTCCTTCTTCTATTCACCGCTGTCCGCAAGTCTGACAAGAATGAGTGGTGACGCCACAAACCACAGGGATCCCATTAACCCGAAGAAGTACCAATCAGAATGCCTGGAACTATAGGCTGCATATTCACTTTATTTACGCTTCTGATTCCGTTACAACTGAAAACCAGGCCTAAATTACAAGTTTCCGTTGAACTAAAAATTAGCGATACCTGGATGATAATTTTGTCGTGTGTTTGATTTTTTTTGTGCGACAGGCTTTACCCAGTGGACATGACAAGAGTCAACGAATTCGGAATGTCTTATGAAGATCAACAAGAAAGTGAGAAACCCCACAAAGACTGAATTAAACTTGAAGCCGAAGACGCTGTAGGGCACTACCGAGAGACTTTACAGCTCCATAGATCTGGCTATTAAACAGCTAAAAGAATACCGTAATGATTTTATTTAGCGCCCTTCTCCCACACGTGTCGCTTACTGGTGGGAGGTACTTATTCATAACAAAAAACACTTGCTACACGGGGCGCTTACTGGAGAGGGGCGCTTACTGGAGAGGGGCGCTTATAGGAAGGGAGCGCTTAATGGAGAGGGGGCGCTTACTAGCAAGTATTTTTTTATGAACAAGAGACTGTATACAGCCTGTACTCGGGCCATATGACCCATATCAGCCTAGTCTCAGCCTAACGTCTTCTGTAACTGTAAGTGGCATGCATGATCAGTACCTGTACCTGCTGACAATCAAGTTGGGTTCCCTGTGGCCTTGGGGGTTTAGCTCAGACGGTAAATAAAGCCCAGTCTCGTCCGTTCACAAAAGTTAAGCCCGATCGGGCGAGGTTAGTAACTGGTGGGTGACCACCTGGGAATAGCTCGTGTCATAGCATGTAATCTTTTCCTTTAGTTATATCTTTTGCCATTAGTGATATCCTTTTTTCACCGTGTTTTTCTTTTCGGATATCGTGTACCAACGCCTGTAAGGGAATTAAAAGTCCTCAATTGTATTTAGTTAGGATAATTTAAATTAAAATCATAACCCCTGGTCTTGCGAGGCCAGGCCCGGATCAATCACCGGCCGGTCTAGTTCGCTAGCAGTATAAAGAAACACAGGTTAAATTAGAATGCACTGTTAAAACTCTGAAATAATATCTAAGCGAACATAATTTAAAGTGCACCTAACCCCAATTTTTATACATATGAATCTTTGAAACGTGTTGGGTACTTCTGTGAAGAATTTTTCTGCTTACATAGAATACTCTATGTTTTATGCTTGTTTGAAATGGTGAAATAGTTGACCTTTCCTGACCCATGACCGCGTAAGAAAAAGCCTGGGTCGATTCTTGATCTTACGTCACCTCATTAAAGGGGCCGTCTCACCCATAGTGCTTAGCGCGCTCACATAGCATAGCGACCATTTTCGATGCCATCGAAATCCAGAGTTTTATGGCAGTGGTTTTAATCTTCTCTACATCTCTGCCATCCTTCCAGCTATCGTCAAAAAAATCATACTAGGTTGAACCTTTTTTATTGCTCTTCCTATTGAACCTCTTATTATTTAAGTGTTTTAAATTATTTGGTCATGAAAATTTTAGTTTTATTTCAGGTGGCCGTAGTTCTCTGATGATGCCAGTCTCGTTCGTCCTCAACGATAGGAAACAATTGTCCGTTTGTGTCCACGATTTCCACCTACAACATGGAGAAGCTATTCTGACCATTAATCTTCATATGTAAATATATATTAGGGCTTAGCTCCAGTATCTACTATCTTTGAGCCGATTTGGGTTTTTGAACACCGTGGCTCACACAGGCTTACGTGACCACAATTTGCAACAAAACTCCACTTGAAGAACAGTTTCCTAAAATCCTTTTCAGGGCTTTGGCGTTTAACTTGTGGAAACAGGTCTCTCTCTGATTTCGAAGGTCAGAATTCGGGCTTTTAGACAGTGATTTTGCCGAGATTTTCGGATTCACCGGGTTGATCATTTGAAGTTTATACTCCCAAGACATTTGACAAACAAAGCCGCCGAGACTGCATGATAATAATTTCCTATTCAAGCGAGCTTTTATTCGTTCACTGTTCTCTCTTGAACTGGTTCTCTGGCACCAGCAACGAGATTGCCTGCTAGCAGATGATCTCTCTCTCTCTGCAGGGAAAATAAAACCGAGGGGAGAAACCTCTTTTCATAATTATTAGTATTATCAGTTTATATAGTACTGATGACAGGATTCAGAAGCGACGGGTGAGCGGTAAATATTATATTGTCAACAAAATATTATAAGCAACGAAACTCCACTTGGTCGACCCGAAACGAATTGAGCAATGTCCTAAAATTATTTTGAGGGCTTCGGCGTTTAACTTGTGGAAACAGGGAGCGATTATAGAATACCCCGCCACTTTTTGAAGCTATGTTATTTAGTTAGTGGTACCGCAGTCGCGATAGCTTTTTTAGAACGAAGGATATAGTTTTTTTTTTACGAAGGATATGAACTAAGTGGCAACGCAATCCCATAGTCGACGCATAAATATTAATATCGGTAAGACTTTGAACTAAGTGGCAACGCAGTCCCGCAGTCCCATAGTCGATGCATGAATATTAATAAAGCTGACTGCGGGACCGCGGTAGCACTGAATATACCATCTAGCTCGAGTGGCGGGGCATTCTATAGTTCAGCCAAAGAGGAGCAAAGATTATACTCGCTCGAAATTTGACAACAGAGCCGCCGTGATAATAATTTCCCATTGAAACGAGCTGAGAAGCTGTAATTCGTTCACTGTTCTCTCTTGAACTGGTTCTCTGCTATTGCCTGTTAACAGATCTCTCTCTCTCTCTCTCTCTCTGTCTGCAAGTAAAAATAAAACCGAGGAGAGAAACCCCAGAGAAACCTCTCGCTTTCATAATTATTAGTATTACCCGGAGAGAGAGTTCTCTGTTTATAGCAGCGACGGGTGAGCGGTAAATATTATAGTACAGCCAAGTACTGCTGTATAACACTTTGTTGACTTCACATTCAACTTGTAAGGTACTATTAGTTTCATCCACGTTCAAATCAAAATATCATGTCACTAACATAAAGAATACGCTTTGACTAAGTTCGTGAGGTTCCCGCCGTGAACAAACGTCAAAGTCCCGGATAAAAACAATAACAAAAGCACGCTAAGCACTGTGGGTGAGACGGCCCCTTTAATACATTATTCTCCGTGGCGCCTTTCTATCACAACAACATCGATTTATAGAGAATATACATAGTCTGAGTTCATAGTAAAGAAAACAGTTATTACTCGGGCCAGTTTTATTTTTAAATTTATTTTTTTGTGTGAGATTTTGCGCCGTCAACCAATCAGATTGCTCATTCTTTGGAAGTTCTTTTTGCCACCGTACCAATCAGATTGCACTGTGCTGGTCACGTGGACAGTGGACAACATTGCCATGTTTTTCAAGATGGCGTTGAGTGGGAGTTTTGACTTAGCAAAACCTTTAATATCAGCAGTTTTTTTTTGTAAACCAAAGGTTCCTTCAAGTGCTATACCAATATGTTTGTCTTTTCTAAAGCTGAGAGGTGTTTCACGGGCTTTGGACGGGAATTTATCACATTATGCGACATGCTTTAAGATAACACTCGTGACACTGACAGTCTGCTCTAGCTCTGCGATCAACACTGACTATATATAAAGACAACAGCTTGTAAATGTAAGTAGCCGCTAATCTGAACATGATAACCTTTATCCCAATTGACTGTCGTTATTTATTACTCGGGCTGCCTGTGGCAGCGCCGAGTCTTAAAATGCAAGTGGTTTTTTTTTTTTTTAATTAGTGTCAGACGGCTTCTGCGCATGCGTTAAAGGTCAAATTCGAACCAATCAGATTGCACTATGCTGGTCACGCAAACAAAGGTTAGATTTCCTCAGGCGCGCTCAGATAAGAAAATTCAAAGCTCGGACTAGGCGAGACAAGGAGATATCAATTTCAAATAGTCATTGTCAGAAATCTATTCCATCGTGGGCAATGATGCAATACAACCTAAATTTGGGTCAGGTCCATGTTTTACCACAGGCAGCCCAATTTCAAGATTTGTGTATTTATACGCTTACAAATATCGCTTGAATAGTTCATATTATAAATCCTTCCAAAACATGTATGTTAGACAAATAAATACACGACTTCATCCTACAATGTTTCAGTTGTGGTTATTCATACCTCTGAGCTCTTCTAGGGTCGTTTCCGCTGCTTTTTTCGAACCTCTTTCCCTCACCTCCTAATATAATGAAAAGGCTGGAGACAACCGACAAATATACGATGCATAACCTGTAATCTTTGCCACGAAAATCACACTTCGCTCACTCCAAATAACTCCAAACTACGGTAGGACATAGAATGATAAATGAACTCATCCCTACCCGAATTTTAAGATCCAGCGATACCACAGTCTGGAGAAAGCAAACAATTTGTCGCCCATTTTCAAGTCCTTCGAGGTTGGCAGCCAACGAAGTTGGACGGCGGAAGTGCGACCGTCAAAATAGCCTCGGTCTGGCGAAGACAAATAGCAACTTAACAGGAGTGAGCGGGGGGCATAGCTCGTTTTCAGGTGGACCAAAAATACCGTACCTGTACAGGGAACGTTACGAAATATGAATTCCGCTCGCTGTTTGAGTTTGACAGCTATTGTACTCCCTCAGCCAATCGCCGAGCGAAAAAATCAAAACACAAACGCACGTGTGTCGGTAAATCAAAACACAAACGCACGTGTGTCGGTAAATCAAAACACAAACGCACGTGTATCGGTAAATAAAAACACATTTTGTCCAAACTTTCCAAAATGTCAGCTGGTGAACCACCGGAAAAAAAACTATGAAATGGCAATTGTGGTAAGTTATTAAGAGTTGTTGTTGCAATTTAATAGATGTTCGTTCAAAAGTTTCCAGGAACATTATCAGTGTACGGTAATTCCAATTTTTTTTTCTTGTATTTTTAATATAGGGTAATAAAGAATTATGAGTTCTCCGAGGGTGATTTCATAAAAAGAGAAGATATTTTGATTAATGCTGAATCTGACAAAGATTATCTGTCCATCGAAGAGTTAACGGCATGCACCCTGACAAGAATTGTAAACAAAGTGTGGGGTGAACGAGTAAAACTCATGAAGAAAAGGGAAATATTGAGTACGTTTTACGTGTACGAAAACTTACGTGTCCAAACGAAAGATACTAGCCCCGCAGTGCAGGAACGTCCGTGGGAACCTTAATAACTTACCACAAGAAAGTTTTTCAAACACATATGGGAGTTACATGGACAAAATGTGTTTTACGTGCGTTTGTGTTTTGATTTACCGACACACGTGGGTTGTGTTTTGATTTTTTCGCTCGGCGATTGGCTGAGGGAGTACAATAGCTGTCAAACTCAAACAGCGGGCGGAATTCATATTTCGTTACGTTCCCTGTACAGGTACGGTATTTTTGGTCCACCTGAAAACGAGCTATGGCCCCACTCACTCCTGTTAAGTTGCTATTTGTCTTCGCCAGACCGAGGCTATTTTGACGGTCGCACTTCCGCCGTCCAACTTCGTTGGCTGCCAACCTCGAAGGACTTGAAAATGGGCGACAAATGGTTTGCTTTCTCCAGACTGTGGTATCGCTGGATCTTAAAATTCGGGTAGGGATGAGTTCATTTATCATTCTATGTCCTACCGTAGTTTGGAGTTATTTGGAGTGAGCGAAGTGTGATTTTCGTGGCAAAGATTACAGGTTATGCATCGTATATTTGTCGGTTGTCTCCAGCCTTTTCATTATATTAGGAGGTGAGGGAAAGAGGTTCGAAAAAAGCAGCGGAAACGACCCTAGAAGAGCTCAGAGGTATGAATAACCACAACTGAAACATTGTAGGATGAAGTCGTGTATTTATTTGTCTAACATACATGTTTTGGAAGGATTTATAATACTAGAAGTAATCATAGATTATCAAAGTGCGTTCGACATATTTTTTGAAAGAGAAAGGACTGTGGTAACAGTCTGAAAAGCTGAGAAATTGCTGCAATGATGTGGACGGTGTACGTAATCCTGATCAAAAGTGCTTGTTTTTTAACTAATGTGAAAATTTTGATGTCTTGACTTATATGTCAATTTACAAGGGGATGGATCTGGGTATAAAACTGTAATTATCTTTGTGTAACATTAAATCATTGGATGCGATGCTTATGGGGCTATATGTATACATGTGTGTTTTATATGGTTATGGCATTGATTTGAGAATTCGTAGCACATTTTGCTGTGTGGTATACAGTGTAAAGCGATAATTGAAGTTAGTGTAGAACACAAATCAACCAAGGCTATAGCTACATACATTTACATACATACATGCAAACATGAACTTTATTTGAGTGTCAATATATAGTATTTAGCTGTAAAGCTAATTGGGGACACTATATTACAGGATATATAAAGGGTTTCATATAAAGTACGTATTAAATATTACTATTCAGATGTGTATAAACTGAATTCCAGTTCTTAGAACATAAACTATATATGCATGTGTATAAAGTACATGCAGCCCATGCAGTTCCTTCGATTCAGATCATTCACATTATGTTTCCCGGGTATTTTTCAAGTGAGAACAAATATTGAGCGCCATAATTTGTTTGTCGGGTCCTGGCTTTGATCAGCCTTGTTTCAGGTCCGTTAGAAATTCAGTGTAGATTAATTGAACACAGCAATGAAGTCAGTACTTTAAATTTCCCTCACCTTCTACTGTGTTGATATTCCAGTTCCTTGGCATATCAAAGTGTCGGTATAGATTAACTCTCTGTCTGAATGTAGTGTTTATAATTTGAATCCGTTAATTTGTATAACCAAGATGTACACAGTGTCGCAACTCACACAAGATACGGCGATTACGGGTATCTAGAAAACTCAGATCTTGTTTCTCTTAAGCCAGGTCATCTTTTAGTTTTACTGTTTGTAGTTTCGGTATCTGTATGTACTGTCAGCGAAAAGCAGAATCCAGTACAGCGAGCAAGCCAACAGAATTCACTCGTTTGTTTACAAATTCACAACTCACACTGAAATATTCATATCCATGTATTTCTCTTCAGCCTTCAGGTATGATTTATAGCATCTTGACCATTTGCAGTTTTGGTATCGGCAAACCGAATAGCACAATTCAAATTGAAGCGAGCAAGCCAACTCGGGTTCAGCATAAATAAATAAATAATTATGGCCGAGTTGAATGTTCAAGGTCCTCTTCTCCTCCAGATGTACTACACACTTTCCTCAATTGTACTTGCGAACCTTTGAAACATCATTGCATTGGAATGTCGGAAAATAAGGCAAGTAACTAACCGATCGCGAAACGAAACAGAAGCCATGCTGGCATTCACCAAAATGGCCGCTCGCATCGTGTACGTGTGGTTACCAGTTCCCCGGCCGAGATAATTTATTCCAAAAAGTACAAACATGAGGACATGATGGACGACGGACATACACAAATCTCGATTTCTTTCGCCTGGGGAAGCACAGGTAGCCCACACATGACCACAGGGAGTCCACTGCAAGATTAGTATGCGTTCTCCTTCGTCGAACGCAATGAACTATTCAAGCGATATTTGTAAGCGTATAAATACACAAATCTTGAGATTGGGCTGCCTGTGGTTTTACGACAGAATAATGAGAGTCTTTCTACTGGATTCGGAGAGCTCGATACATTATACAAGTCTGCTAATATGGGGAAAACTGAAACAAAAAATGAACTTTGACGGCAGAAACCCTCATATTTGAGCCAAGCGGAATATTTACATGATCCGCTAAGATTTTTACAAATCTAATTAGTTAAGCAGATGTACGCAGTGTATGCCAACTGAAATGCTGTGCTCGTTTTGTGGTTACGGCTCAGTGGGGCAACTACACGAACAAGAAGCATGAACTGCCAGCAAAGAGAGAGGAATTGATCGGAGACGTTAAATTACGTTACTGTGAAGAGGATCAAAATTCAAGTTTTGTAGCTTGAGACTGTCTTCTGCCGTGACTCGTGAGAGAAATTGGAAAAGATCTAGCTGTTTCATTCAGACACTGGCAAATCTATTGAAAGCTACGGGCTTACTTTATGAGATTATTATTCATTGTGGAATGAAAGGAAACAGGTTAGCTGAAAGTTAAGTTCGAGGTAGGCTTCGACTTTCATTCCGATTCAGTGCATATGTGCACGAAGGTGTCAGTTACGTAAGTACTGTAAGTAAACTCTTTTTGATTTGAATAAATTTCCTCTCAGTTTGTCTGTTAATGTACTTTTCCTTCTAATTATCGCTTTATTTAACATCTGATTTAGAGTATGCGTACCTCAGAATAAATTATTTGAAAGGTCAACTGAATTCTTGTGTCGATAAGCGCAAATGTTTTTTGTGAAATGTGAAACAGTCTGTGTATATGAGAAGCGGCTTAATAGAAGAGCTTTCTCATTTATAGGAATTACAATTGTTTTTCTTGCTATGAAATTTATGTTTCATTTCACATTTATTCATACAGTTTTAGCCGGACATTTCCCCGAGTTTTTGATCTATTTTCAATCAAATTCAAAGTCTGAATATGTCATTGTATTGCATTTATACACTTGAATTTGCCAGTATTCTGTTGTTCGAATCCTGCGTTATCATAGTCATGCCATAAAAGCGATTAATAGACCAGTCTGTTTTTTTGACGTTCTCACTGGCGAATTAAAGCACGACTTGATACTAAGAGGATTTCAAATGAAAGTGTATTTCATCTTCAATCTCATGTGGCCCGAGTGAAAGCCCAGATGGGCTCTTGTTGTTATTAACCTCTCCAAAGTGTAGTAGAAATGACCCGATTTCTCAGTTCTCTGACTGACAGGGGCCTTTTAAAAGAATTACAGTCGTTTCGCCCCACATGCACATGTATTTTTAAAATGTTTATAAATTCGGGAACGAAAATCCAGCATGCAGTGAGTTAGTATAAACTGAGTATTAAAGTAATCCGAAATGAAGAATTTTTTAAACGAACGATAAATGACTCTGAGGTGGAAATCGCATATTTATCTGTGGCGTGTTATAAGTAACACTGGTTTTATTTTGTTCTATTTCCCGGGTCTATTTTAATACATCTGGCCTGTACCTCTTTGTATTTGATTATTATCTCTTGGTTTAGGCATTCTACAGTGTATTTAATGTGTTTTTTTAGAACTGACATAATGATATTATGTATAGAGTAGTGCATTTATCATTATTGGCTCAATATTGCAAGTTTATAACATAACATAACTAAATTTGGTCCAGAACTGAGAGTATACTTACATGCAAGTTGCACTCTTTCTTTCCCTTTCCCTTCCCCTTTCATATCCATGCAAGCTAGATTTTGTTTCAGTGTTTTCCATCTGAGGTGGTCCTGGCTTAAGATAACCCTAAGGTTACCTTAAGGACCTACCTTCTCATCATTGTATTTCTTATTATGCCTTATTACTCGTAAACATTTCCATCATCTTATGAGATTATAAATGTAATTGTTGTTGTTGTTCCTCAGTTCTTGGCGTCAGCATTCACTCGGTCATGATCAGGAGTACAAGTACTTTTACGAATTATTTGGGAAATGAAACTTAATCTTGCTGCGACCCCAATGATATAAAACGAGTGGACATTGCATGTTTATTTGTGGCCTGCCATTATAAGTTTCAGTCTCCTTCAAGATGTAGAAAATGAGCACTAGCACAGTGGCAGCTCACTAATACTAGAAAATGGTGGTCTGTAGTTTACGACCTCAATCGAAAATATTGTATTGAGAATTTAGCCTGAATGTCAGCCATCTTCACTGGTTTGTTAATAATTGAGAATTACAAATAGATGACTTAATTTCACATGTAGAATGATATTATCTAACTATTCACAATGAATAGCAACATTATGTGGAATTTGTTGTTCTAAATTGCTTTATTTCTCATAGTCGTACTGCACCTGATATAATTACAATGCATCAAATTTGAGTGACTCAATATCGTGCAGACTACTCAAATATCCATTGCACTTCAATCAACATCACCCATACCAAGTTTTTTTGTAATTCTTATGACCCTCAAGGAACAATAATATTGAAAAGAAAGTAACTGATTAAACTACAGAATTGAGGGAAATTGTGGCTGAAATGTACATGCACAGCATGTATGTATGTGTGTGTTGTGTGTGTATTATGGCTCTATCATTTCCAACCCCCCCCCCCCCCCCCGCAGGCATACCCTATCCTAAGCCCCCCTCCCCCGGAATACGTGGGGCATTTGCACATTGACATTTGACAGACAAGAGCATCAGTAGAGAACCAATTCTCTGGCTACTCTAGCACAAACCATGTTGACACAAAATTATGCTAGAACTGCATGCAGTACGTGCTATAGATGGCCCGAGTTAAGGCCACTCAGGGCCTCTTGTTTTAGACAAAATGCTAAATATTTATTTAAATTATTGCAAAGTGGAATGAATTATATGACGTAAGATCCAGAATCGACCCAGTCTTTTTCTTACGCGGCCATGGGTCAGGAAAGGTCAAATTTTCACTATTTCAAACAAGCCTAGAACATAGAGTATTCCATGTAAACAAAAACATTATTCGCAAAACCTTGCAAAGATGTATGAAAATTGCAAGAGGGGTTAGGTGCACTTTAACTCCTGTCATGGCTTTGTATACATGCAGTATCGAAGCTCATTTCGATCATACAGGAGATCTGCATGTACTTGTAGCCGGCGTAGGCTTGTAGCGCTCGGTACTTGATTTAGAAAAAAAATCTACGAGTGAGGTTAGGGTTTAGGGTCAGAACATGTAGAAAAACAATGGAGAAGTGAAGCAACAAAATAAGAGCTTCTCACCAATGATCCCTAAAGGAGGAGAGGCGTAAAAGAGCACATGCACAGAAACTAGCTTGTGTACTCACAGGAAGCCCAAGCTCTGTTTATGTAAATTTGATTTAAAAGGGTTTGTATGGGAATTTTTAAATCTGGTTTTTCGATAAATATACTGTAATAAAGTGAATAAAACTTACCTGGTGTCTATGATCTGTGTCTTGGCTGTGTCTGTACGTAGTTTCAGCGAATTTGGGCGAATTTTGAATCCGTTACTCTTCAAAATTCGCTGAAACTACGTACAGACACAGCCAAGACACAGATCATAGACACCAGGTAAGTTTTATTCACTTTATTACAGTATATTTATCGAAAAACCAGATTTAAAAATTCCCATACAAACCCTTATAAATGAAATTTACATAAACAGAGCTTGGGCTTCCTGTGGTGTACTTGTGCTGTACTTATGGTTCGGTTGCACGTGACATCATCAAAATTCTAAACTATAAGACCTATAAAGCTGTTCTTTTAATATGATTTAGATATCGGTATTCTCGATATTCTTCAAAAAGTTTATGTCGATACGGTGATTCGATTTTGAGTTTCAGTATTTTGAATTCTGTGACCTCCCAGCTCAGCGCGTTTCCTAAATGTCATGAGAATCCATATATTTCCGCCAATTTAAAATGTTAGACTTGATTTAACGTTAAAAGTGATATCTAAAGATATCTATACTGATTCCCGAGTCAGCATTGAGTGATTTGTTATGTACCAAAAATAAAAAAATCCATTTGCTTGAGTTTTGGTAGCCTGTACACAGACCTCCGTAATCCCTTCAAAGGAAGGAAAAGGTGGTCTGTACTACGGATGAGTTAATCGTGTTCTAGGTCACGTGGATAGTTACAGGAATGCTGTAACCAGTCGCTGATTGGCTGGTGCCTCATAGCGGGTGCTGATTGGCTTAGCGGTTATGTTGACCTTAGTTCTGGCTCCGTGGGAAAATCCGAGCTCGATTCACTCTAGTTTGGAATTGTATTAAGACGAATTGCTATGTCATTTTGTGTCCAGTACTCGGTTAATATCGAGAAAAAAATGATAAGAATATCGTTCATGGAATTGCTGCATTTCAAGTCTGGGAATAAATTATTTCTCTCGAATTTCAAGTAAAAAGTCGGCCTCAACATATATGGAGAAAGTGTCTAGGAAGTTTGAAAGAATTTGCAGGGAACAAACGAAATTCTTCTTCAGATATCGTCTAGTTATTCAAAACGAAAAGAAAGTCCATGTTCAAGAGCTCTTTTTGCAAAGCGAATGGCTGTAGGAGACGATCAACCAGAAGCAATATCAATAGCCTCGGCGGTCAGGCGAGTTGCTTACGAGCGCGACTTCTCAAACCTCGAGTTCACGTGGTTCTCAAACTCACGAATCCATCCAATCTTCCATTTCCTCGAGGATAGAAAGATCTCCAAATCCCTTCCTTTGAATGGATTACGAAGGTCTGTGTATATAGGCTATCGAAGAAGGGAATTTATTTTATTTCCCACGCTTCCCAGCGCGTCCTTGCATTGCCGTTAACAATAGGAAATGAACAATCTGAAATCTACAATGTGTACCGCCATAGTGTTTCTCGGCCAATGGAAATCGATATGTAATTTATGCAAAATTATGTCGGAACACGATTAACTCATCCGTAGTACAGACCACCTTTTCCTTCCTTTGAAGGGATAACGGAGGTCTGTGTACAGGCTAGAGTTTTGGTAAATAAATATGTATTTAGCGCGCGCGACCCATCACACCATCTTCGCCTACACGTGGCGGGTACATTTGCATCCCACGCGGGAATATTGACATGTGATCCCGGATCAACCAATAAGGGCGTTCGTTGTATCTGGAAAACTTATGGCAATGTAGCAATCGATTATGTTGCGATAGCAAGCTCATCGCTCGGACAGCAAGCGCGCTCAACCTAAGACTTCCCAGTTCGCAAGGTCGAGGCCACGATCGAGACATCGTTTTGTTTTTTTCCTGGAAATCTCGTCAGGTCTGCAAAATGTGCGCATGTCCAGTCAGCGGTAGAAATCGCGGGAGCAGTGCTAAATGCTTTCTGTTCAGAAAATCTTCAGAATCTCGACACATCGCAAAAAAAGACGGGGGGTTAAAGTGCCTATAACCCCCCCCCGAACAATTTTTTTTTTTTTTTAAACTATTCTTTAGAACTTAAAGCAATAATGATGCTAAAACTCAACTATAATTTTTAACGGTCTTTCAATTTTGAGAACCAGAAGATATGGTAGTCAGTTTTCAATCCCCTTTGGGGGCCTGGAGACTAGTGACCTGTGACGTGTATGTTGTAAGGCGTCCTTCCAATTCCAAACAAACATCTCTTATTCTTGAAAACTCGCCACATCTATTGAAATGTCACCAATCTTGGTAAATTTACTAATTTCGATGTGCTCTTTCTTGTGATGGAGCTTATTTCATACTGATTAGACTATAATAGGACATTTTTACTTTTGAATTATTTTTCTTATTCAGATTTTCCAACTCCTTTGAGAATAGCAAGACAATGGTCTAAATTAAAGGAACAAAAGAAACCGTGCAAAGGATTCTGGTAGTTGTAGTAAAATGATGTCCGAATGACGTCACAACTCCAGACCCTCGCTGAGACTCGCACTGATTTCCAACTGGAAACAGGGAGCCCAAAACGGATATTTTCCCTAACTTTGACGCCACTAAAATCGTCATTTTTTCACTTTAATTTTTCCGAATTCTTAGTCGGGCAGCACGCGCGCTCAACCTGAGAAGGTCGAGGCCACGATCGAGACATCGGGGTTTTTTTTCCTGAAAATCATTTCACTTAGCTCGACAGGTCTGCAAAATGTACGCATGTCCAGTCAGCGGTAGAAATCGCGGGAGCAGTCTTAAATGGTTTCTGTTCAGAGTTTTATTAGTTTAGTCATCAAGCCAATTCAATTTGGGACTGGTCCATGAAAGGTCTTAAAAATCGAAGCTCCTCCTTTTCTGTAACAATACTTTGAAGTCCAAATTTCGAGTGAAAATTCAACCAAAATGATGCGCGCGAGCGTGATTTCCCGCGTGAAATTCACGCATGCGCAAGCGTTTTGCAAACCTGTCTGCTCTTCTTTCCTCATTCTCTCGCTTACCACATCATTTTGCTCATAATAATAAAAAATCAGCCGCGATCACATGTAAAAATACAATTGGAGCTCTGCCCATAGGCTTGCCAATGTATATATATAGTTAAAAAATATTGGGGGACAAGGAGGTGGGACTTTATATTTGACAGGCGTAGATGACCGACGTTTCTTTAACGGGTACTATTTTGTTAGTTATGTAATCTGATTCGGTGCCTTTTCAGTTAGAGGTCAAATTTAGAGTTCACAAGCTTACCAATCCCCATCCAGTTTGATATTGGAGAGGCCCTTTTAGGGTTTTAGGATTATGGATTATTAAGGTTTTCAGAGAAGGGATTGGCAATTAAATAAAAAGATTACGGATTATGTGGGTTGGATTTTAGGATTAAGGTTATTACAGATATTTGCGTTTATAAAATAAGGATTACGGATTATTCAGACCCCCCCCCCCTAACAGGACCTCGTTGGATTCCCCCGTCCCCTGTGCTAATCTGTTGCTCCCCGTCTTCTTGTCCTATTACTCGTGCCCTGGTGATATACGCACATGTATCGTACCGCTACTGGATCCGTGATCCACAACAATGTAATTCTTGACTTCTGCAGACCACTTAGCAGCACCCGCGGGTGTAATGGACACCAGGTAACCCCCGCCGGCCGTCATGTATGCGTCTGCGTTCAGGTATATCTCGGTCTCGGTTGATTTGCAATCTGCAGTAACTTCATAACTCAGGTTAAACTCCAGGGTACTAGGGTCGAAGCTGAAGCTAAGTGCATGACCTGCCACGGCCTGGGGATAGGTGCGACTAGTGTTTTGTACATATATGGACTTGGGTCCCTCCTCGTTCCACAGGCTGGGCTTCGTGTAAGGAGTCTTCCCGTTAGGAGGATAGTACGGCTTGTAATCCCAGCCGATCCATGATTGTAGGTATTTATCCGCTACTGACATGGTCTGTAGCATGCTATCAATTTCTCCAGCTGAGGTTAGAAACTCGGTCAGCATTCCTCCGCACTGAAGTCGCTTCAAATCACCTTGACGAACAAGGAAGTTAATCTCGACGGGTCCCGATGGGCCGTTGGGTAGGTGATAGTAATGGTAACTAAGCACGCTGCGATTTTTATAATCTTCTCCACCGGGTACCTCTTCAAATCCAACCCCATAGTCATCCCACGTCACAGGCTCGAAGAATATACAATGTTTGTCATCTTGGGCTCTGATAGCTTTTGTCAGCACTTCGTAGGCCGGGGCTAAATTCATTCTGTCGGCCACCTTCGGCACCATAAGCAAAGGATCTGCATAAATATCCCCAGACCACGGCTCGTTGATCAGTTCGTAGCCTATAACGCTGGTGTAGTCACGAAACGTTTCGGCGCCTTTGCCCCAAAAACCAGCCCAGCTGTCACGCAATCCATCTGTATTGTTGTACAAGTTTTGGAAAGCGACGCTTGTCGCCTCAGTTGCGTAATAAGCCGACCACGCAAACTTGGCACAGTCTTCATCAGAAGGATAGTTAGCCTTGGGATCCAAGACAAATGGAGCATGAAGCGGTTCAGGGAAATTCTTCGCGTTGCCAGGGTTCACTGCCCAGTCAGGGAAACCCTCTACACAGAACTTGCGTGACATGACATCTTGGTGCATGTCCAGTAGAGTGTAAATACCGTATTTAGCCGAGAGATTCACGATTTTCTCCACAACCTGCAGGTACGTTTGGTTGTATTTGCCTCTGGCTGGCTCGACTCCTGGCCACATGAAGCCCAGTCGTACGATGTTGAGACCAAGCGATTGCAGCAGCTTCATATCTTGTTCAGAGAATGTTCCCGGTGCAAATCCCTCCAGCTTGGGGTGCCACGGAAAATGTTTGACGACAACATTTGTGCCGTGAAAGAACCGCTCTCTTCCGTCATCGTCAATAAAACGTTGGCTTTCGGGGTTGACTGAAATGGGCTGCAGGTCCGCGCTGCAGTAAGCGAAGAGAAGCAACAAAGCGAGAAGCGACTCCTTGGTTTGCATCGCTGGTCCAGGTCTGCGAGAGGATATCGATTGTGCAAGGTCTTGCTTGTGCGAGTCATGAGGTCAGTTTAAATATTATCATTCCGGATTGATATTCAAAGATACCAGACCAGTTAAATTGTTTGTATAGAACAAACCCAGGTTTTTCTATTTATTTTTGTCGTAATTTCCGCGTATTATTGACTGCCTTTTTAAGCTTAGGATCCTAACCATACCTTCTGAAAACGTCTAAATAAAATATATCACAGCGATATACAGGCTACTTTAATTCAAGGGTTCACCAATCTCGCCGCAAAAAGGGCCAGTTCATTAAAAAAAGACAGGTCCGTGTTCGCGAATAAAGACTTTTTTTTTTATCTATCAAGAAAAAGTAATCCAGCGGTTTTCGATTGAGTAGTCCAGAGCAGAAAGTGAAATCACGAACTGAAGCTCAGTAATAGACCAGTTCGCGGTAAATTCCGACATTTGGAAAAGGGTGCAAACATGGCGCGTAATACAGTGTTTGTATGGGAATCGATGGGAATCCGATGCCAAATATTCTTCAGATACAAACTTAAAATACCAGGTAAAAGATTAACATATCGAAATTTGAGGGATGCAGCTGTGCTGGGAAGCGTGTAATCGTGTTTTCAGTTTTCCATACATTGTCTGTATATTTTCACGCGGAATTTGACTCTGTCATCCGATCAGCCTGATCCTGATTTACCAATACGATTTCTGAACCTTCGGCGTACAGTTTGACTCAAAATAAATGTTAAGATCGTTAAAATCGTTTAATTGCATGACCAAACCAATATCA
Source organism: Actinernus sp. WN-2022 (assembly GCA_030867875.1). NCBI lineage: Eukaryota > Metazoa > Cnidaria > Anthozoa > Actiniaria > Actinernidae > Actinernus > Actinernus sp. WN-2022. The sequence continues at coordinate 82,457,446 of JAOWCC010000019.1, forward strand.
ATTACTCGTATCAGTTAAAAAAGATGTAACATAATTTTTGTATAATAGATTATAGCTCCTTTGATTTGACGTCGTGTAATTAGCATTTTGGAAATTAAAACCTCTATACTCATTGGCACGGAATTCAAATAAAGAAATATCATATCATTCTACTTATATTCACTTGATGCAGAATTTATATTTTATATTTTAAGTTTAAAAAATTAGGTTCATAGACACATTAATATTCGGTTTTTAGATTTGTATGACAAAGCTAACGACCTCAATTTTGTGTTTATCGTGATAGAACAAACTGAACAAACACGTTGCCGCCTTGTGTTGATGACTAAACAGAAACGCTATATACGGTATGTATAGACGTGTGTAAACTGCTCTCAAAATAGAATTTAAATTAATTCTACCTGATCATGAATAATACCCACACACAGGGAGGGCGGAGCGAAATTTCAAGTTGGGGGGGGGGGGGGTGGGGGGGGGAGGGTGTGCTAACAATGATCATTGAGCCCGGTATGATCAAACTATAGTCTTAAATTGCCTGAGAGGGGGGGGGCTATAGCCGAAGACGCGAGCTGCTAGGGGGTTTTGGGGGCATGCAGGACATTTTGAAATCTAGAGCCTCGTTAATGCCATTTATTTCCGTTTTCCAGGGCACTTTCTCGCTAAATCTTTGTTTTTGTCACATTTCCCGAGCTGCCCGACCCCCTCCGCGGTCTCTTCCGCTTCAATTCCGCCATGATTTCGATCGAGGAAATCACGCAGCACGTAACATGAAATCGAGACAACCTGTAGGTTTAGATTTGATATTAGATTTGTCTACAGGTCGACGTCTGTGTTCGTTAAAACGGTCTTTGTGGCATCGTTTTGTTTCTCCGATGTATTGAACCATTTAAATTACGTTTTTAGTATTAGATGTAATGTGAGATTTGATATGGTGAGTTTCGCCAGTGGAGGAAAAAGTTTTAACGAACACAGACGACCTTGTAGATAAATCTAACATGAGGAGCCGCATCGCCCGATTTTTTGACCCAGCGTGAATAATTCATGGTTGCTAGAGACGCTCTGGTAATCTTTAAATCTGGCACTGTTGATGACCCTGACAACTACCGGGGTATTACAGTTAATAGCTGTTTAGGTAATTTTTTTACCCTGGCCTTAAACTCGCGACTTACCCAATATCTAGAACAAAATTGAATAATTAAACCAAACCAAATTGGTTTTCGGAAATCTTATAGAACAGCGGATCACATTTTTGTCCTAAAAACTATTTTAGATTCATACTTTCAACAGGGTAAAAAAGTTTATGCATGTTTTGTTGACTTTAAAAAGGCATATGATTCAGTTTGGAGAAATGGTTTATTCTATAAATTAATTAAAATTGGAATAAGCAAGAAATTCCTGGCTATCATTATTGATATGTATCGAAGCGTGCGTCAAAACTGATGTTGGTTTAACTGATTATTTTCAATCATTTGTGGGCGTGAAACAAGGATGTAATTTAAGTCCAAATCTTTTTAATATTTTTGTTAATGATATACCTGATATTTTTTCTAAAGATTATGAGCCAGTATCTTTGGGAAATTTAAAGTTGAATTGCCTGTTATACGCAGATGATCTACTTATATTATCAGACAGTGAACATGGTTTACAGCGTTGTTTAGATAATCTGCATTCTTACTCTGAAACCTGGAAACTTCGCGTGAATTTAAGTAAAACAAAGGTTATGGTCTTTAATAAGTCAGGGCATAAAATAAATATTACATGTACTTTGGGTGGAACAAACCTAGCCACGACCACTTCCGGCTATACATATCTTGGCACTGTCTTGACACCATCCGGTTCTTTTAATGTAAATCAGACGAACCTATATAATAAGGGAATAAGGGTCTTATTTAGCCTATTGAAAGACTTTCATCCACAATTTGGTACTTCATTGAAGATTTTCTTAAAATTGTATAATGCTTTACTTCGTCCTATTTTGATGTATAATTGTGAAATATGGGGCGCATACTCAAAACGTAATAGTTCTTTTTCACAATTCAAAGAGAAGATGTTCCATTCCGATTTATTATGCGAAAAACTAAATTCCAAAATGTATAAAATGTTATTAGGGGTTAATTCGAAGTCTACCAATTCAGCTGTAAGATCTGAACTTGGCACTCTCCCTATGCATATTCCGATATATAATACGTTACTTAAATACTTATTTCATTTACTTGAACATAATGATAATCCTTTTTTGGCTAGAGCCTTAGAAGTATCTCGTAATTTTAATAAGATGGGAGCTATATCATGGTTTACTATAGTATCATATCAGTTTACTAAAATTAGGGCCGGATATCAAACCTAATAATCTTAGTTACTATTTTGTCAGGATTAAATCATAAATCAATCATTGGGATAGTGACGGAAAAATTAAAACAGGTATATATAGAAAGATGGAATGCAGAGAGAAATGAAATAATAAAGGGAGATAAAGGATCAAAATTGGAGTTGTTTTTAACAGTTAAGCGAGATCACGGTTTCGAGAGTTATTTAAATAAAGTTCATGATTTCAAAACCCGTAGAGCTGTATCCAAATTAAGGCTATCAGCTCACACATTCCCAATTGAACGAGGTCGCTACAAACAAATTCAAAGGGATCAAAGAGTTTGTACCATCTGTCCCTCAAATGAGATTGGTAATGAATTTCATTACCTTTTTCAGTGTGGACATCGTAGGATGATAGAAGCTCGTTCTCTATTTATAGAAAAGTTATATATTACAAATCCATCATTCTCCTCGTTTGATCCTACTAGTCTATTTTATTACATTATTTCCATGAAAGACGAAAATATTTTTAAAGTTAGTAGTGTGTATATAAAACAAATCATGGATCTATACGACGAAATTTTAACTTAGTACTTATACATCTTCATTTACATCGTATGTATGTATGTATAGATATATATATTTATATATATTTTTTCTCGCTTGTTACGGTTTTTCTTGTTTTCTTTAAGTCTATTTCAATTATTGGATTTACACTGATGTACATAAATTGTATCAAAGTGCCAATAAAAACATATTGTATTGTATTGTATTGTATTGGTAATCTGACTGAGTAAAACACCTACATGTGTCAGCACCGGTAATTTGCTTGTCATATCACTGTTGAAAAAAACAGCCACCACCATTAGTTTGCCTTGTCATGAGTTAAAATTCAGAAAAATGATTACTGAATTGTGGCGGAACTTTAAAGAACTTTATTTTTTCTTTTGGTATTCGGCCGTGTGATTTGAAAGAACAGTATATTGCGTGTCAGCTTGCTCCTCAATCAAATTTTTTAACAATTTAATTTGCGCCCGGCGGTTTAGAGCCAATATTACTGAATAGCACTACTGTATATATGTGATTCCGTATGTGATTCCCTGGTCCGCTCTATAACGACTGTATTTATTACTGAGCCTTCAGAACTTGATGGGCACGGTCGTTCCTCAAATAATCATGCGTCTTTTCATCAGAAATTATCAATAACTAACGGGGCTTGCTTGTTGATCTAGAGGCGCGGCGTCCGGCCTCGGAGTCTAAACGGAAAGTTTACTCTCGACTCTCAAACTAGTGCCGATTATTACTCATTTGTGCTTTACCTACAATTGCTAACATGTCCTCAAAGAAGCCATAAGAGAAGCATTTACTCCTTTAAACGAAATAAACCCTGGGTTGGGCGGAAATCATTGTTATGGTCGCTTTGTTGTAAACCGAATTCAATGTACTGTTTAAAACACGAACAGCAGTGTTTTATCAAGTTTAAAAATTCGAGGGCGAAGCCCGAGAATTTTTAGACTTGATAAAACACGTGCTGTGAGTGTTTTAAACGGCTTCAAAAACGCTTTAAGAATGCAATGAAAGAAAGACGCACATCTCAAGGGAATGGTTACTTAATGAACCATTGAACCTTTGTATTCACAACGCCATGCAAAATATTCGAGTAATCACCGCCTGCAATTACGAACATCTCAAGGGAATGACATGAAGAAATTACCATACTATGTTGTTTGAAGGGGCGTTTCGCAATGTAAGAAGAATCTGCATTTGAAGGATTTGGTGTCGTGGTTTACCTCGATAAAGTTCAAGACTTGGAAAGCGATGTGACTGACATGACGGCAGACTCTAAATGTTTGACTACGGCACAAAATATGTAAGTTTAATGCACGTTTTTATAATTTTACGGCTTTGAGTTTGGTTTAATAATTGGAACTAAACAGTGGCTCGGTAAACAAGTAATGGTAGTTGGATAACTTCATTTTAAAAATATTATCTGTGTATCTCGGTAGTCTGCTGATATTAGTAAATTTAGTGCAAAATTTATTATCTAGGTACCTTATGTTCCGTGTACTTTTTGCTATCTTTGGGTCTTTATCAGTGAATTCTTAATTAGGATGAAACTTTATATAAAATTTCATGTTCATTAATATTCTTTATATAAAACGTTCATCCTAATTAGCAATTCAGTGAGAAAGCTGAAACATCAATAGAAATTCCATTGTCTCAATCATTAACCCCGTTTCCCTCTGGGACAGAATTCAAATCCCTCCGAGGGCCTTTTAGAATGAAGAGATTTTATCAGGTATAAAGGAGCATGCACGTGACTGATTTGCTTCATCTGATTGGACAAAATGCTCATTAATTATTCATGAGTTTTTGAAATATATTTCATTATGCCGCTTACAAGGAGCCAAAGTTGGACCTGGGTTCAAGCGACCGAGTAACTGAACTTTATACCAAAAGGCAAATCGCTTTTTTGTATTGCTAGTATAAAATTATACTATAATATCGATAAGAGGTTACAAACGACTCCATCCCACTCCCCAAAATCGAATTACGATTTTGACATTTTGTGGTTTCAGTGTTGTCACCACTTTATGTAAGTAACCAGTAAACACTTTCGAAGGCATAATTCCTGTGGAGAGATGAAATTGGAGGCAGAAATTATATGCCCAAACTTCAAGGATATTTGCATGCTATCATGGAGGACCCGAACGCTGAGACCTTTCTACTGAACTAGGGTTTTAGGAGCTTCACTTGACAAACATAAGAAGTTGTGCGCTCTGTCAAACAGCCGTTGTAATTGTAAAGGTTCTCAAGTGAAAGTATCAGATTTGTGGCGGGAAAATGGTTAATGCGCTCTATTCGAATGGTTCTGACGGAAAGAAGAAACGCCGAAGAAGAGGGCTGCATGTACGCTATTACTCTGTTTGGACTCTTTTGTGGGCTGCTAAAGCAGCAGCAGTATTCAGTTGAGATCATATTCAATGAATTTTGGCCTCTGATCAGAGTTCAAGCAAGTAATTGACGCGATGAACTCCTTCGACCTCACGCGGTCCGCTGTGATCGGTCTCACGAAAAAGGTAACCCTGAAGACTCGTCGCATTCAAGTATTAGGAAACGAGCTGTCGTTTTAACTGGGAGAAGATAAAGGAAACAAAAGCAGCTATCGCTGCTAGTGTGTTACATTTTATTTTGTTTGAAGTTATTTAATTTATTACTAAATGATTACGTCAGTGTTGATTTAAAACCGGCCTGTTGAATAAACCATTCGGGGTTATCATTTTTTCCACAATCATTAAAATTTACTTATAATCTTTTTAATTTCCTCTCAAACTCTCACAATCATGTACTAGCTGTCATGCATAGATCGATATATATATATTATTTTAGTATAATGTGTCATTGCATGTGTATCTCTATTTTGTGTGTTTGTGTGAGTTTTATATATTTCTGTTGTAGATTGCAGATCGAGCCTTCATTTTCTACTAAACAGATATAGGATGTCAGGTAATGGTTCAGGAAGCTGTGGTGTTGGAGTTATATACTTGCTGCAAGAGACATCATTATTCAGGGCTCTCGGCTGTCAACAATCTAACATAGAAATACAAGGAGAAGCACCTACTTCGCAAGCAGCTTATGCTAGATTAGAAGTTAACTTGCAAGGGGGGATAAATCTTACAAATAACAGGCAAACCAAGAAAGAACCCCCCTTACTGCCTGTTTATGCCTGTTATTTTCATGGGTAAACCATTACCTGAATTCATGGGTAATCATTGACCTGAGTTCCACAGCTGAACTGGGACAGAACCCCTGGCCCAGTTACTGCCTGCATGTTTATGTCTGTTGTTTTCTTGGATAATCCGTTACCTGAATTCCACAGCTGAACAGGGGCAGAAATTAGCCATCCCCCTTACTGCCTGTTTATGTCTGTTGTTTTCTTGGGTAATCCGTTACCTGAATTCCACAGCTGAACAGGGGCAGCAATTAGCCATCCCCCTTACTGCCTGTTTATGTCTATTGTTTTCTTGGGTAATCCGTTACCTGAATTCCACAGCTGAACAGGGGCAGAAATTAGCCATCCCCCTTACTGCCTGTTTATGTCTGTTGTTTTCTTGGGTAATCCGTTACCTGAATTCCACAGCTGCATGAACCTGGACAGAAATTAGCCACCCCCTTACTGCCTGTTTATGTCTGTTGTTTTCTTGGGTAATCCGTTACCTGAATTCCACAGCTGAACCTGGGCAGCAATTAGCCACCCCCTTACTGCCTGTTTATGTCTGTTGTTTTCTTGGGTAATCCGTTGCCTGAATTCCACAGCTGAACAGGGGCAGAAATTAGCCATCCCCATTACTGCCTGTTTATGTCTGTTGTTTTCTTGGGTAATCCGTTACCTGAATTCCACAGCTGAACAGGGGCAGAAATTAGCCACCACCCTTACTGCCTGTTTATGTCTGTTGTTTTCTTGGGTAATCCGTTACCTGAATTCCACAGCTGAACAGGGGCAGAAATTAGCCACCACCCTTACTGCCTGTTTATGTCTGTTGTTTTCTTGGGTAATCCGTTACCTGAATTCCACAGCTGAACAGGGGCAGAAATTAGCCACCACCCTTACTGCCTGTTTATGTCTGTTGTTTTCTTGGGTAATCCGTTACATGAATTCCACAGCTGAACAGGGGCAGAAATTAGCCATCCCCCTTACCACGGTTTTATCGACATTGAACCCAGTAAGTGTTCGTTTTCAGTGCATGCGTTCCGTAATTGACTATCGGTGCACGTAAACTTATGACTTTCAACAAAGAAAAATCATTCTGGTGTAAATGATGTCTGTGTTTATTAGTAGCGAGAATGAATTCATAAAGTTTTCTTGTGATGAAATAGATACAACGGTAATTTACTATCACGGTTCAGAACGTTTGAAGAAAAGAGGAAATATATCCGTGTCCTTCCCTGCTAGCAGAATCTCTATTATGGCTGGCTTTCCATATACTGCCGGTAAGCGCTGTCGCAAACAGTTTGCGATGTATTGTTTTCGACTGATTGCGACGGCTTTACGTGTATAGTATATGGAAACCATTAATGCGATAGGAAAAGCAGGGGAGCCGTTTCCGAGTTTGGCCGTTGAAATCTTTGAACTTAACTGACTGTGTCAAAATACGGTAGTTATGTTTATCAATTCTGTTGAAATTTCTGTAGTCAATTGTGTTTAAAGGTCTTTATTTAAAGTCTTCAAATACGTCCTCAGTATAATGCCGTTACTGACTGACAGAAACTTAAAAGTTAAAAAACTGGCCTGAGAAAATCAAACGCCTGTCAGTCTCAGGCTAAGTTACACTAAGTGCATTGAGTTATATCAATGAGCTTTACATTTTGTACAGCTAGGGTACTTGCATGTTCAACTTGACAAACATATTTCAGTCATCCACGTGCGACCCTTTTACAGCCGAGTAGTTCTGAGTCCTTTCTGAGTCTTGCGGTTTTATTTCCAGTTAGATGATTATTTAGGTCATTTTATATATAGTTATTTTAAAGGTTTTCACGGATACGTTTGCAAGATAATTTCGTTCTGGTCTCAGGTTTTTTCTAGGGCAGAAAGTGAGCCTCGAAGCGGTAAGGAGAGCCAGGGTATCTAATCTGAAGGTTTTGTCCCCAAATCGACTTTGAGCGCGGTAGCTGAAACTAATGTCTGAGTTAATCATAAATCTACACACGTGTATGTGTTAACTGATACTACGGGGGGAAAAGTGGTGTTAAACTGAGGTGATGACATTTTGCGTGTCACATTATTGGGACTCCAAGGGAGCACTCTGTCAACACTGTTATTGTCTTTAAGCTTTCCTGTGGCTCGGGAACGTGGTCATTTCAGATGACCACGTTAGCGGTATCTAAGGCCTGCGGCTCCTCATGATCAAATCTAAACCTACCCATTCTAGTACTGACATGCTCCTTATTCCTTTAGAAGTCATCTATTCTAAACGCGATTCCGTGAGAAAAGCACGTGAATCATATCTAAAACCCTCGAACCACTCGGAATGAATAGACGTGATGAAATGTAATTTCACCGTTTGACCTTTATTGTCGGCTGTTACTCGTATCTGCACTATCTTTTCAAACCTATTTCGTAATTTCCTTTTATGTGTTACTATTGTATAAAACATAGGTCATCGATTTTGTAATTTCCGCTCATAGTTACGTAATTAACAATTTATATAAGCCTTGTAGCCATTTGTACCCTGGGTGCTTCGCGACTCGAATTCTCGTTTAGCAGCAAGCCCCTCTGGAACCAGGGTAAGCCATTTGTGACCTCCACTGTAAAATAAACCTGAAGAAGGCTGGTACTGGCCAGCCGAAATATCGTATAAACCTCGACAAGCGTTGTATTTGATCAGCATTGCAGTAGTCTTCGGACACTTTATCATTATATTTTCTTCTTCTTGCTGATCAAGATCTGTTTTTTGATCCAACGTCTGGCAGGATTGATTGTACACGGTTTTTGCTGATAAAACAAGATTAAGTGCCGAGAAGAAGCGAACTCTACTCCGTCGATACATGATAAGTGGGACTTTATTGCGCACTACCTTTATCGAGAAACGGTAAAAACACTATCACAACTTTGAAATGCATGAAGAGAGCATATAAAGTAAGAGAGGGTATCTCCAATACGAAATCTATTTTTAGTAACCGGAAGTAGTTGAGCTGAAGCAAGTTCGCGAGCGCGCGACAGCAATGGCGCGAAAATGTTTTGCCGCCATGGGATTGTTGTCGCGCGCTCGCGAACTTGCTTCAGCTCAACTACTTCCGGTTACTAAAAATAGATTTCGTATTGGAGATTCCCTCTCTTTAAAATTTATTTCGGCTGCTTGCCATTTGAACGGAAGGATATGTATTCTAAAGAATCCTGTCTATGTATTCCCCGAGTTTCCTTGAAATTGGCGATCCCAAGCCAACTCCCCTCCCCCCGAATTTATATTTTGCGATTCTGCCGGTTGATTCGTTGACCGGTCATGCTCGCCTAAGAATTCATGGGTTGCACGTGACGTCATCACTCCGATTCACGGTGTGTTCAGAAACCTAACTTTTAAACTATAGATGGTTGCAGTCAATCCCCAGAGATTCAAATGACAAAGGGCATGGCGGCCATGTTGGTGTACCTAACAAAAGAAGCTAACGAAGAATCTATTGTTAAAGGTACACCAACATGGTCGCCGTGACGTCATGTGCAACCCATCTATACATCCTAATATAGATATAGACAAGCCTATGAGCGGAGCTCCCAATACGTAATATATGTAATGGCAATTAATTTACGAACATAAAATGTGCATATGTAACGGGAAATGTAATGCGTGCGTGCAGACGTAATTATTAAAATACATTCTGCACGTGCAGTTGAGTTGCACGCGCATATGTAACGGAAAAGGTGACGGCATACAACAGAAAGAACATCACGCGTATGCATGCACGCGGAGATGTAACGGAAATTAAAGGCTTCACGTATTTCAGATGAGTCGTGAAAATCAACAAATTTGTGCCAATTTAAAGGTTTTGGCTTCATAAATGTTTAATAGAAAACACATAAGCAAATACCGTGAACAAACATCCTGTAAAAATACGTTGGATCCGAAGTGAGGACCTATGCAGCCAAAAATATGAAAAATAACGAATGAAAAGTCCGAAGACTACGGCAAAGCTGATATACAACGTAAAATTCCAACACAAAGCACTACGGTTAGCTAGGCCTGACATGAAAAGCGCTCGGAATAGATTGCAGCCATAGACAGCTGTTTCGTTCTTATTAGAACTCGTCAGTATGGCATAGCAAACAGAACACAGGTTTCGGTGCCACTGCACTACCGACCCAGGACTGAGCTAAGGAGCATCTAGTTTCGAGCACACAGAAATGTTTGGTTATCGGGTCACACGTCATTACGTGTGGCGAAAAGCCAAAAACCAAACAAATCTGAACCTAACATGTCAGTGCCTTGTGAGAAATAGTTATGCTGGCCAGACCAGCTTTATAAATGATGACAATAACAGGAATATTCGGATCCATATAAGACCTACGGTACAAAAATCCATAATAGAAAACACATAAGTAAATACCGTGAACAAACATCCTGTAAAAATACGTTGGATCCGAAGTGAGGACCTATGCAGCCAAAAATATGAAAAATAACGAATGAAAAGTCCGAAGACTACGGCAAAGCTGATATACAACGTAAAATTCCAACACAAAGCACTACGGTTAGCTAGGCCTGACATGAAAAGCGCTCGGAATAGATTGCAGCCATAGACAGCTGTTTCGTTCTTATTAGAACTCGTCAGTATGGCATAGCAAACAGAACACAGGTTTCGGTGCCACTGCACTACCGACCCAGGACTGAGCTAAGGAGCATCTAGTTTCGAGCACACAGAAATGTTTGGTTATCGGGTCACACGTCATTACGTGTGGCGAAAAGCCAAAAACCAAACAAATCTGAACCTAACATGTCAGTGCCTTGTGAGAAATAGTTATGCTGGCCAGAATTTGATTTAATAGGCCTCTTAGTGAAACCGAATGAAATGTTTGCTTTATTTAAAGCTGCGAAGTTTTGGCGGCCATAATTCGGGAGTCGGGAGATTTTGGACCTCATCTCCCGGTCTCCCGGTTAGAGGCCAAAATCTCCCGGATATTCGCGAATCTCCGACTACTGGACTAAACTAAACTTACCAATTGGAAGGGGAGGGGGTCAAGCAGAAAATACAGAGAGAGAGGGGGGAGAGGGGTCGAGAGGGGTCAAGTCGTAAAAGAATCTCCGGAATAACTCCAGATTTCTGAACTTCAGAGGTTGGCATCTCTGTTATTGCAACCCAAGAATACGTACTTCTGAGAGGCACGGGAGTCTCAATACCCGGTGAGGGGTGGGGTGGGGATGTCCCCCTTCCTGTCGGGCCATCCCGTTGCTGATTGCGCAACTCGCGGCCATGTTGAGTCCCAGGAGAATAAAAATCTTTGTTTTCGCAAGGTAAACTCGTTCTGAAACAAATCCTATTGTTACAAACCAACATGGCCACCGCGTGATAAAACCCCATGAGCAGAAACGGAACAGGGTTCAGATCGAGACAGAACCAGCAACTAGACCGGCATCAGGAGCTGACGTTCGACTCAGTTTATTACGGCTCGTTTTACTGATTAATCATATGCATATATTGTCTTAATCATACACGTTCTGGGTTTGAAAAAAACATACCATTTTAGTATCTATTGGTGAAAATGCAACAAAAGAAGAAAGCACTTACTGGTATCTCAGTTCTCTTAATTGTAACTAGCCTGTTCCAAGCTCTCAGATCCGGCGGTGCGTTAGTGAGCGATAGAAAAAGCGAGGCGAAAAGAAAAAAGAGAGCTAGAGACTCCCGCCCCTCTACCCAGTCCCCAGGCTCTATTTTCTTTTCTTTCGCCTCGCTTTAATTTCTCTTTCGCCCCTTTCGAATTCCCCACTATCTGAGAGCCTGATGTAGGCTATTTCAGGAGAGCGTCAAATATCTGTTATGCATTCGTGAGCCAGCGTGTTCCCAGATCAGGATATTTTTTAAATCAAGACAAACCTTGTGAACAGTAATTTTAAGCAACAATGCACTAGGCAAACAATTATGCTTTCTAATGTTATTGTGTACAACGAGAAAACCTCGCCACTCGAGGTATGGGATTTATTCACCTTAGGGGTTCTAAAAATAACCTGATATGGGAATATACTGACTCACGGACCAAGTGTGGGAGAGGGACGCTCCTGGTTCAGTGCAATCACTGTATTTTTCTTTTAAACACCTCGACTCTTTCATCTTGGTTTCTCTTTAGTACTTCCTTCTCGACATGCGGGGACACTTCATCAAACTGGCTCTGGATTGACGCGCAGTACGTCTGGCTATCAAAAGAGCCTTTCTTCACGTTAGTTTTGTAGTCATCATTACCAGTGTTAAAATTCCCCAGTGGTTTGTATCGGCCAACGAAGAAGGTGCATTTCATTCCATTCTTGATTGCATCTGCTTTACCAATCCCCAGCTCCACGCTGTCATTCCAGACTACTTGTGTAAAATGGCCAGTGCCACCTTGACCTCTTCCTTCATCAAAGTTGTAGCCCGGAGTACAGACCTCATTATACCTGCATAGTAATCACGTGTCAATCATGCGATCATATATAAGATATGATGATGGAGAACTCAACACTGACAGCCCTGAGTGGGTGCCCCCACCCTCCCGACCCTTGGGTGGAAGTGTGCCGTTGTGGTCTCAAACCCCTGACATTATTTCAGACCAAACTTTTCCATATGCCGGCACCACTTAAAGCGGCCGTAAATCACGTTATCTAATCCAATGACATTTCGCCATGGTTTGTCCTCTTTGTTGATTTTTTTTTAAAAGCAATGTCAAAATAGTAACAAGAGAAATAAATGAAAATGTGCGGTCTAGCTCGTACTTCTAACAACATCATACACTTTTCCAGCCTACAAGTATATGTGCTGTACGTGGAACATTGTGTTACGTGATTATTAAATTGTTTGAAATCCACGATATCACTATCCCTTGCGAACCTATAAACACCGTCAAAATAACACATATAAAGTTTATATTCTATTCAATGACAGTATATCGACACGGGCACTTGTACTGGCTTGTTTTTAATATTTAAAAACTCCCTCCTGCGATTAAAGATTCTCGCGAGCAAAGGATTGTGGGTAAAAGTACTAGCCGTAAACTTTTTCCAGACGGTTAATAAGCACAGTTTTTGTAACATCTAATACTTTCTTGTGATTATAAGTTTTCCTTCCTTGGCGTTGTACGAGATTTGTTTCTTGGGTAAAATGGCAACCCGAGCGGTGAGAGAGTTCGCTTTTCACTCTGTGGCTCGGGTTCCATTTACGGAGTCGGCATCATGTGTTTGTTGAGCCTTGTTGGTTCTCTCCTTTGTTTCGAGAGTTGTCCTCTGTCCGGTTCGTCCAGTTTTCCTCCATAAACATCAACCGTGCATGTGCACGTTAGCTGTTACACTTTTTATATGATTCTTCAATTATTCTTATGAAAGGTATAGTAAATAATTTTAAAAAGCTACCCTCTCCCCTTCTCCTTTCATTGTCAGTGATCACAGCCCTTATCAGCAGCTACCGTCAGTTTTAATCACAGTCTTTTAAAACCAGCTAGCTCCTTTCCTTCCCCAATCAGTGGCAATCACTGTCATTACAGGCTACCTTCTCCCCTCCCCCGTCAGTGGTAATCACAATCATTACAGGCTACCTTCTCCCCTCCCCCGTCAGTGGTAATCACAATCATTACAGGCTACCTTCTCCCCTCCCCCGTCAGTGGTAATCACTGTCATTACAGGCTACCTTCTCCCCTCCCCCGTCAGTGGTAATCACAATCATTACAGGCTACCTTCTCCCCTCCCCCATCAGTGGTAATCACAATCATTACAGGCTACCTTCTCCCCTCCCCCGTCAGTGGTAATCACTGTCATTACAGGCTACCTTCTCCCCTCCCCCGTCAGTGGTAATCACAATCATTACAGGCTACCTTCTCCCCTCCCCCATCAGTGGTAATCACAATCATTACAGGCTACCTTCTCCCCTTTCCCGTCAGTGGCGAGGCACAGTCCTTACCAGCTACCCTCCTCCCCTTCTTTCTCCCCTGCTATAACTACATGTATTCCATACCAGTTGGTAACAGCCTCTTTAATAGTTTGCCCAGCCGTACTACTACAGCCCATAGACAGGTTCTCGCCTTCGCCTCTCCTCTCCTCTTTTGACGAGTGTTCAAGCTTGGCGTTGGCCGAGATCCTGGCGTATGCGGCAGCTTGCTCGCACATCCTCTTATTCAGCTTCATCGGCTGTGATCCATGAACTTGACGAAACTTGTTGTGCCTGGCTAAAGCCTCTTTCTCGAATGCTGTAGGATTTTAAGACAATTTGATAAATATTAACCTGCGCCGCACTTGATTTGTTGTTATTAATATTAAGTGAAGTGCCGAGCTAATTAAGGTGCTAAAGGAGTTAATTAAGGTGCCTTAAATATCGCATGTTCAACCCCCGCGGGGTGGGGTGGGGGGGTACTTCTAGAAATATTAGGGGGAGGGGAGTGTGCCGCCTGGGTCTCAAAACACTGACCCTAGCTACATTGTATCAGACCAAAATATAAGATTTCCCATACCCTTTTTCAGACCTGTAGTCTGTTTCATAACAAGAGAAATGTATGAAAATGTGCGGTCTCATACATCCCTCTCAATATCATATCCTATTCCAGACTAAAAATGCGAAATTTATTAAGCTATTTCAGACTAAAACAGCTCGAAAACCATACACTTTGCGGAGACATACCCCGGTGTATAGCTTATATATAGGAGTATTCACCCTATCCCCGGCGTTCGGCATATCAAGGTAAATAGACTGTGAAACAGGTCGCCCTTTCATATCGAAACAATCAGTCGCCAAACGGGCCTACGAGCGCGGGCAGAAATATGACAACAGTGAGAGGCCATGCGGCCAGAGGAAAGGGATTGGAGAGAGTATGCGGCCCAACAAAAGGTGAAGTGGACTGTTTTACAGTATATCACGAGGGCCTGAATGGGGTTAACTGACTACTGACAAACGGCCTTAAAAATAACTGACAACTGACAAATGACCATTTTTTTACTGACAACTGACAACTAAAAAATAACTGACAACTGACAAATTTGTTTTTTGTGGGTCAAACATGATTGTAAATTTTCTCTAGTAATGATTAATTAGGGCTAACTGACAACTGACAAATGGCCAAAATTTCAACTGACAACTGACATGTAGACCCC
Source organism: Actinernus sp. WN-2022 (assembly GCA_030867875.1). Lineage (NCBI taxonomy): Eukaryota > Metazoa > Cnidaria > Anthozoa > Actiniaria > Actinernidae > Actinernus > Actinernus sp. WN-2022. The sequence goes on from JAOWCC010000019.1 coordinate 82,472,565, forward strand.
CCCATTGAGACCCTCTATCACGGTAATGATTGTGTGTTCTAACCGTTTCCTTCGTATCCTCCGACGCTACTTGTACTTGATACAGATCCCGTGGGAGTCCCTTTAACACCTGATGTTGATCCTGTTGTTGGTATGAATCCTGGGTCCCCTTCTATCACCACATTCGCTATCATCTTCGATCCTCCGGGTTGGTACTTCAAGACTCCAGTAATAAGGAGTGTTTTCGTGCTTTTGCTATCGTTATATTGGACAGGCCCTATTGACACAACATTATGTTATATTCAAGTTTGGATTCAACTTCTATATTCTGAAAAGAACTCAGAAAGAACCAGTTTAACGAATAAGAATAACAACAAGCTAACAGCATGTGAACTACTTTGTCAAAGTCCGCAGTAATAAGGTGGTAATTACACGAGACCGGTACGAAGTCATAATGGATGGCTAGTTTCTGTAAAGCTAGTGTTATTTTGCGTCGGCGGTAATGATAAACACTCAATCATGCGAAGGCATGATGGTTGGAACATGAAATCTAGGCTAAAGCGATGTTATTAATAGAGTGGCTTATATTTGCCCGAATTCTACAAACACAATGGTTATAACTAATCTCAGTCGTTTGAACAGATTTTGTTGTAAAATGTCTATCACGTGACCAACCACGTGATTACAAAAAACTGGAAATTTCATCTCAAAATGGGCCGGTTATATTTGCATTTTTAAAGTAACGATTTCTTGCTTATCTGATTACACTTCTGGTTGTTTCTAAAGCTCCGTTTGGAATCGGTGGTTGACCCTGATAGATTGTTAAGGCAAAAATAGAGAAAACAGGTGACATGATCTGTTCTTGGAGTTTTAGAAACAACCAGAAAGTAATCAGATAATCAAGAAGTCGTTACTTAATAAATGCAGTGTGTCCGGCCCATTTTTATTTCTTTATTTTTAATCAGAATTGCTCAAAAAACCATGCTTTGACATGCTTGAGAAGTAAACTTCGATTAAGGTATGCTAACCGACGTGGGGAGCGAGTAGCAGCTGACGTTTCGAGCGCTAGCCCTTCGTCAGAGCAAAAATAAGGCTACGAACTCAGACTGGCACGAGTTCAGATCGGTACGGTTCTGTTTACACGAGACCGGTATGAAATACCGAAGATTTACATAAGACCAGTTCGTAATCAACTTTTGTCCGCCATCAATCTCGTTCCCAGAGCCCGCGATCAGTTTTGGCCAGCGCCAAGGTACTAGGTTTGACGCTGGCCAAAAGATCGCGGGCTCTGGTAACGAGATTGTCCGTCGACATCAGTTCTGCGGATGCTCAGAACGGAAACTTTGGACGGTCTCAAATCAGTTCGGGTTTACATGGGAAAACTCTTGTGCCAGTCTGACTCCCGACCGGTCTGGTCAAATTCGTGCTTGTCCAGCACCCGGAATGAGTCAGAGCATGATAATTTCTCGTCTCGGTCTCGTGTAAACCAAGACTCGATGTTATTGAAGGGTTTTATATGGAGCCTGATCTGAACTCGTGACGGTTTGAGCTCGTACTGGTCTCATGTAATCACCTACTTAAGAACATTCGCGTTCCTGGCCGGAAACAGCTATTTCCACCGAACTTTAAAATATGCAAAGCAAATATGCAAAAATACTAACAAACTCCAGGAAAAATATTGAAAATCCTTTCAATCAAGCATTGAGGGAGGGAAGTTTAACTGTTTGTATACAATTGACAGCCACCAACCGAGCGATTACTCGATACATGCGCAGTACCATGACATAGCCCCTTTAAGGACAGCTTTGTCCCAGCTGTGATTCATAGGAAACCATGCGCTTTAGCTCCTAATTAATTACCGGGTTCGATACCTTTTGTAGATATATATATTATATATATATACATATATATTAATCTTCATTATACATTACAGATTTTGCAAATATCACTTGTATGTATTTATCGTATCTTGATTACATATACTAATCATATAATTATATATCTGCATACATGTAGGTTACCTGATGTGACGAGCGTAACTAAGAGAATAGGGGTGAATATCCTGATCATCTTGAGGTCACTGCTTCTGCTGAAAAGCACACCTGTCAATAAAACTATTAGCACAGTCTTTACCACTGACATGACGTGTCATAATTATTAGTACAGTTCCTAAATTCATTGTTCTGAAATTCATCAGTTTTTATCACGATATTTTGTATTAGTGTGATTATCTTAGTCATAGGCTTCCTATTTTTCCAACTTGTTGTTCACTATTTTTTTTTTCTTAAACTATTAATAAGGGCAGACACCTAGAGTGATTTCACTAAACCCGGGAAAAATATAATAGTATCTAGTACACTGAATAAAACAAAAGGAAAGACTGGGATTAGTGTCTCCTACTGTGTATTGGTCTACTAATTGTTTCACGGGTTTTCTGTGATCACTCTAGCTAGCATGGATCTTCGTGTGCCGTTCTTGCTTAGCCTTATTTGGCCATTTGCCTTTTACATGTCCATTTACTTAAAAATAAAATATTTATTTACCTTTGTACTTGTTATATCTGTATTTGTTTTGTTACATTTGTACCGAATAAAAGTTGCTAAAAACTTCATTTTATCAAGCAATCGGCCTGCATACTTGATTAACTTAACTTTCTTTATAATGAACAATTATTCACCTCAGTGTCGGTGAATAGTTATTTTATTTTCCGTCAAATGGACAAAAACTCGCGCGAGGTGATCGCTGCTTCGCTCGGAGGTGAATAGCAAAGGATATATTCACCCATGGAGTAGCCAATCAGAGCGCGCTAAAATATGGGAGCATCCTAAGAACGCGCGGTTTCATTGGCTGCTCAGTGTGCTTGATTTTCTTGCAATGCACGCTCGGATAATTTATTTCCGCGTATATCGTATCTGTAATATACTCCTGGTTTTATATTATACTGAAACAAATAGAAGACGGTTCGTCTATGCTATAACAAAATAATGCATAATAATATTATACAACTAATAATATTGAATGGTAATAAAATGGCCAGCGGCTATTAATTATAATCGTAAAGTCAGGTCAATTTCAAAAGCATCCAAAGTCTCGTTCTTGCTATCTCTGAGTACAAGGTAAGGATTGATAAGAAGATATATTTTACAAAACCGCGTATTGGGCGCCAAAGCTAACAGGCAAAAGACAGAGATTTGTGCCGAGCTAAATGGAGTTTAGCAAAGGTTTCACGATATTTGTGTTGCTTTTGAATGGAGAAGTTAAATTGGAGTGTCAATCCAAAGCGCGATTTTAAAACAAAAAGTTATATCGCCAGGGCTAGTCCTGAATATGTAAGGCAGTTCATTGGCTAATTACAATTTACAAAGAAAAGCAAGAAACTAACTTTGCGCCACGCTAAAACAGTTATTTCTGTTTGTTTGTGACTAACAAAATAGTAATTAGAGTGTTAATCCAAACCGCTGAATTGGGGTTGGACTAGTTTTTGGCACTTTTGTCAAATATGACGCGACAATAGGACATGTGCATGATAGCGTCACATACTACGACTACCAGAACACTGGCGCGCATGCTTTTGTTCATTTAATTTGGACCATTGTCTTGGAATTCTCAAAGGAGTTTCAAAATCTGAAAAGGATTGTGGTAGTTGTAGCAAAATGACGTCATAATGAAAGTATCTTATTAGAAAGAACGTAGGCCAACCATCATGCTTTGCGCGCTATCATGGCCGCCATTTTGTCCGACAGAGTTGAAAAGTGGGGTTTGTACGAGTTTTCTTCCAATCTTTTTAAAAATCGTTACAGTCCTGTTGTTTTGTATGACCGTCTTAATTTGAATCCATTTTTTTGGAAAGTTTGTTTTGTAGTTTTCCTTTTTAGTTTGATAGTTTCACGAAGCGGAAATAAATAAAACAAAACAAAAGGTCGCAAAGCATCACGGTTGGACCATATTCTTCAAAGGTAAAGGATGCTATTATTAATGTCGTATACATTAATAATGGAAACCAGTTTTCGACCAACAAGACATAGAACCTAACTCAGGCTGTGGTAGCACCAAATCGATTTTTTTTGTTGACAAAATCGAGTTCATCGAGAAGCGTGCCCTCCGTATTCTGTATCCGGGTTTGCTTTATCCCAAGGCACTTTCTATCTCTGGCTGTCACCGCCTAGCGGCAAGACGGGATCACTTGTGCGACAAGCTATTTAATAAGATCCTACAGTCCAATTCACGACTGAACCATCTCATACCACCCACCAGGGCTAGCGCCTACAGCCGTTTGCTCCGCAACAGTAGCCGCCATTCTCTTTTTAGGTGCAATACCGAGCGCTATTTTTTTCCCGGCAATGTGCGCCAACATCCATAGTATTTAATATGTGAATTTTGTATCTCCTAGGTTGAATTCCTAGTTTTTTTCAAACTATTAGCTTGTTCAGTTACATTATTAATTACAAGTAGATACACGTAGTTTCATTAACTTTACCTTTGTAAGTAGTTTTTCAATTTTACTGGCCAGTTCTCAAATACCATGTAATTTTTCCCCCTCTATTTTCGTATTATATTGTAAAAATGATTGCAATTCACTCAGGTGCTATGATCTTTTTAATAAAACACCCCCTTTATTAAATTAAATCTTAGAAATTTCGGCCGTGGCACTTTCCTGGTAAAACCTCAAAAGGCACGAAACAAAGAAAACCAAAAAAACAAATAATGTTGTGATTGTAACAGTATAGGTTGTGAATGAAAATGTAACCATTTCTATAACTGGAAAACAAAGCAAGAACTACACGTAGTCTGAAATGGGGGCCAAACAAGCAAGCTGAAAGGGTCTGTTGTTGGTTTGCAATCAATCCCCAGAGATTCAAATGACAAAGACGTGGCAGCCATGTTGCTTGACAAAACAAGAGAAGCTAACGTGGAATGCTCTTTTTGGCGGCGTTGACGCCACGTGGAAACGAGCAATTTAAAAAATATAATTGGAGAGAGTATTGTCTGAAAGGCGAATATACTTTCAACTTCCCTAACCCTATAAAATATATAATAGCCATCAAGAATATTTCCTGGCTGCACTTGACTACTTCTTAACCCTACTTATTGGTATCTTTATTTCGTATTAAAATAATGTCATATTGAAAATAAAGTAATTGTTATATTATAAATATCATTCAATAAGGTGAATTTCGACGTATTCTTGTAATGCTTCACAAACAATCTACTAATTAGATTACTGATGTTCCTGTATTGACATTAAACAATATTGTGGTCGACCAGTAGGTTATAAATATATACAATTGTTATTGTGCTGGTCGAATACTTTGTCAGTGTTAAACATATGCACTGATTGCTACTGTGCTGTCAACATTTCTACTAGTCTCGGAAGTCCGTCTTTCCTTATCAAACAAGACATGCTTACCTTTTCTCAAAAGCACCCAGTGAATTCAAGAGCTTGTACTTGTGATTAAAAACTCATTCCAAATGTATTTAATACGTTTCGAAAAATTGGCGAAGCGTGTCTTACTAAGTGAACACCCGTACGTTTAAATAATCCATGTTATTGAGTTGAAATTTAAGCTTGAAAATGGAAGATAGGTTAGGGTTAGGCTTAGAATTAGCATACGGTTAACGCAGTTGTACATATACGAGTATCATGAATAAATCCTTATAATTTCTGTGACGGATTCGGGTTTCTCTCGCTCGCTTCAAAAAGAAAATGAAGGAATTCGGCGCTAGCTCGCGCCGACCCCCTAAACGTACACCCTATCACAGAAGCCTGGATCCGCGGTTAAAGGAAAAACCACTTTATTAGCAGTCACACAAATTTTATTAAAGGATGATTTTGATGTTATCATGATTACGTTAGCTCATTAATTTGATATATTAACAGGAAAACAGGATGTATGTGTTAATGCCAATAGGTTTTTGTTGGCTCAAGCTTCACAGGTAAATACCAGCTCTACAGGTCAGGTCAAGGGTCAATGTACTTGTGTCCCGAATTGTATGTTCTATGGTCGCTGACATAGGGTTCAACCGGGGGTTCAACTGGTTCACACTATTATACCTGTGAACACTCGTTAGTCAAATATCTTGGAGTCTTCTTCACTGACTGCTCTCCTCTGAGTCGTGAAGTTAGTCAATATACACATGCAGCATCGACAATATGTAAAGATAATAAGTCTTACCAGAAGTCCATAACCTGGGTCTTGGCTCATCATTTTACGGTATAATCTATTCAGTTTAGAAAACGATTCTCGCTACATCAAAGCGAAGCGTTATATTGCACCTAATTTCCCCAGCAACTCTGATTGGTTCAAAACATGAACGTCTTTGTCAGTCTAATGAGAGAACTATGTTTGTGTTTATAAAAGAATCATGGCTGCCATAATTATTTTTCATCCACGAAAGTAAAAATAGAGTATACCGTAAACTAATGGCCTCATTTTTAATTGCTTATCTTATCGAGACTTGTGGTAGTGGACTTAAGAGAGGATCCATGTGAAAACCATGCAGACGAGTCTACAGTGCACCTCTCCGATTTCCTTTAAATTTGGCACACAGTTATATCTTAACTAGCTAATGTCCCATGTGAAATAGTTTGGCTGAAATGTAAAAGGCCTTTGAGATATGACAATCAAACTGTTTGACCCCCTGAAATGCTCAAAATCAGAGCAAAATATACCTTATGTTGTAACATGTCGCAATCGCAAATGATTTTAAGTAGAAAGATAATATTTTTACTGGCTTTAGTACTAAGTCCCGTCAGCATATTAAAACCAAAATCAACAAATTTTATTTATATTTTGTCGCTTCTGTCGAATTTTTATTTAACGCTACTTTAATAGGTATTTTTAAAACCCGATAAATGCTGTCTGGCAATGGCCGTTTGCAGAGTTGCGGCCTTCTTTTCTTTGAATTTAGAAACATTTCTAGATTGACTTACAATAGATCTTTGCATCTGGTAAAAAAAATCTCTGTAAAGTTAATGCTGGGTTAGAGAGTACGCACTCTCAAAATCCGCAATGTTCAGTTATTAAACAAACGACGATATGGTGACACGGCGATTTTTTTCCCGATTAAAATCGAAAATACGGTGAACTTCACAGATTTTCTGCCAATAATTGCTTTAAGAATTCGAATGCACATTCATTTTCAATATTATTTTAGTTTTGAAGGGTGACCAAGTCCATGACCCGATATGCAGATGTCTAAAGTGACTGAATTATTGTCGAGTTTGACGGAGTCAAAGCTGAAAAATAGGTACTCATAGCTTATGGCAGTATCTTCGTTTAAAATTGTTTGATTGGATCAAAGACAATGAATTTTCTTTGAATATGATATATAGAGGATTTCAAACTACGCTACGCTTTAAATACAGCTTCTAATCCGAGTCACTCTGAATTTTGCGAGCCTCTGTAGCGGGGTGAATGAGTGACAAGTAGAAATGCACGTACAGTCGTATTTAGGTTCTTTAGCCGATTCTCTATTCAAGTTTTTAGTTTTTATTCTGTAAAGAAACGATGTTTTCTTTTCATAATAAAAAAAACCTAATGGTTTCGTTTTCTTGGAAGCCCTTTATTATATGCTCATCGGATAGTTGTCCAAGTTAGAACCGTTTAGATTCAGCAACGGGAAGCCATTCTGATGTCGTTACTACCTTGCCGGTTACGGACTCAATTTGTTTCAATCTTGTGCATAATATTCTGTTCGTTCCGTTGAAATACCAAAATGTGTGTATAATCCATGAAATCAAATGTGGTATCACCGAAATAGATGAAATACCTGCAGTGATATAATGATATCTCAAGAATTGCGTGACAAGAACTGCGTGTAACGTCTGCACGTGTATTTCCCGCCCTATCCACGAGATGGATTTGGACTTGATCAAGTGCTCATTTTGTGTATATTCAACGAGGGAATGTGGCTTATCTTCTCGGCGTTACCAGGGAAAAACAACTATATTACCGTTGAAGGCATGAAAGGCATTGAAGGCTTTCTTCACTTTTTTCCCGCTCTTCTAAATCAATGATTTGTTTTTGCTATACTAAGAATTGTATGAAATGCCTTGGCACTTGGCGGGGATGTTGTTGATGGCGCGTGTCAGGTAAAATTATCATAAAATCTATAAATATTTTCACCTGTACTGTACTGTCTAGACAGGGTATTTTATTCATTTTTGTGCACTAGTCAAAGAAACCCCCCCCCCCCCCCCCCCCCCCTCCCCCAACCCGGGACAGCCGGTGAGAGGGGGGTGGGGGTTTACTTAGACTAGTGCATAATGGCTCACTCTCTGATTAAAGCTGCCTGTGATACACTTGTATGCGATTTATTACTGTCGTCCTCGTATCTCTTTATAGCGGAGCTCGTTGCATAAAAAACAAAGAAAATCAATATGGAAAACGAAAGATAAAAGAACAACCCACACAAGTGGAAAAAATCACGCCGCGCGCCTCGCCCGCTCGCAGACGTAAAGGTCGGTACATACGAAGGGACAAGTCACGTGTCCTGATATCCTGTTCCCCGCGGACACCGGGCATCCTACAGCTGAGAAACTACAAACCTAGTACACAAAGAATAACGTATTTCTTTACAGTTTTAAAGTAATAGACCAGTTCGCGGTTAATTCCGACATTTTGAAAGGGGTGTAAACATGGCGCGAAATACAGTGTTTGTATGGGAATCCGATGACAAATAAAATCCGTAAAATCGAATTTCTGAAATATTCTTCAGATACAAACTTCAGATACCAAGTAAACGATTAACTGATCGAAATTTGAGGGATGTAGCTGTGCTGGGAAGCATGCAATCGTGGTTTTAGTTTTCCATACATTTGTCTAAGTCCGCGGGAAAATTTGCGCAAAAAAAAACAATCTTCCAGGAAGGAAAACATTTTTCTGAAGCATTTCAAAGACATTTTTTTGTTTCGATGAGGCAAAATTTGCTTCCGCAACAATGTTTTCATGTTGGCTATGGAGGAAAACAATGTTTACTAGGCTCCAGTGACACACAGTATATGTGTTTCTTAGCAACACCGGCAAGACAATTTGGCACAGTGCGCATTCGTTAGTTTTTTTCTGCAACAACGTTTCCTCGTTTATCCACCCGTGCAGCAAAACATTTGTATGCTTCCTGCTCGTTCAATTAGCCACCCAGGCAACATTAAGAGAAACAGAGAAGCGCAGTGTTCGCGCCTACGCCTTTTCGATCCCTCGTGCCTCGATCGGATGATCACGTAAAATGGCGGTCCCCAACCTCGTTCCCAGGGGTCTTTACGCGCCTAATCAAAGATGGCGTCGAAAGTACCCCTGGTACAGGCTGGTGGGATTCGGCCACTGATTGGCTAGATGTTTCGCGCGCGCTGATTGGAGAATTTCGAATAGCGCGTGCATTTTTGAATTGAAAAATAAACTGGTGATGTCGTATTGCGCGTTCAAAATTCGTTGAAAAGAATTACAAATTCATCAGAACTTAGCATTTTTGCCTTTTTTAATATTCACTTTACAACTGGGTACAAGTAGAACAATGTGCGGTTGGAATTCATTGGGATCACATTTCAACCTCTAACCGTTCTTCAGCGATGATGAATCCAAGATGGCGGATGCTCCTCAAAATATGCCCATATACACCCCATTCCAATATGGGCATATTTTTGGGTCACATGACCAGCCTGTACCAGGGGTACTTTCGACGCCATCTTTGATTAGGCGCGTAAAGAGTCCTGGGAACGAGGTTGGGCGGTCCCGTCTCACGCAATCTCGTTCTCATAGCCCGCGATCTTTTGGCCAGTAACTTGGCGCTGGTCAAAAGATCGCCGGCTCTGGGAACGAGATTGCATCTCACGACGCTCGTATTCATCAGCAGCTGTGTATCACAGGACGCCAAGGAACCACTTTGGACGTTAAACAAATATCTGGCAGTGACCACCCTCAGTGCTTGTTGGTCAGCCGCATTAATGGGAAGATAACTAACATATATAACTACTCATGCTTGTAAACTGCGTGGCTTACCGTGTGTACCTATAAACAGCAGTCTGAACAAGCGCCCCGCACATACATGTATATGTAAATCGAGCGTAATTCAGGTCTGGATAAAGTCTGTCACGATCCACACAATATGTTTCATCGTTCACCCAGATGTTTTCTGAACCCTTTTCTAAGATAGTTTGTAGCAATAGCAACATACGTCAGACATTTTTGAACTTCGCTTTCCGGGATGGCACTGCGCTCCAGTACGGCACCGACACAGCTGATTAGGCCATCCCAATAAAATGCAAATACGTAGAGAGCTAGGAAAAGAGGTGTAGTTGAAAGTATGTTCTTCAATTTTTTTTAAAACTTTTCCCAAAAATTGGGTCGATGTCAAGCTTTGTATTTTTGTTAACTTTTCCAAAAAAAATTGGGTCGGTCTGGCGATTGGAAACGGAACATTTTATTGGGATGGCCTTATGTGGGTTGTGTGAATATACAGGATATATGCACGGGATGTTAGAAATCATTTATAATTCATTGTTGTGACCTTGTGTATGAATGTATGCAAACATTTGACCCCATAACAGTTACATATATCAGGTGCATCATGGGTAATTTTAACCTATAATCAGCTTGAAAAAAATAAAAGTTTTGCAAACAAAATTATGTAGATGTATTAAGTAGTGCATTATGATTATTTTCAGTTCTGTTTCATGAGATTCATAAATGTTTCAATATAAATTACCCACACTGGTATATATGTTGGGCACCACAGACGAAATGATAAAACACCGGATCTCCTAGCGTGTAGGGATTTGATCAGCAATATATATATATATATATAAATAGACAAGAAAAGAAATACCAAACTCGTTGCAGAAAGGCTGATTCAATTTTTCTTCCAATATTCTACATGGAATGTACACATCTGTGTTCGGGCTACCTGTGGTGCACAACAGCAGACTGGGTTCTAGTCCTAAATAAAATGGCGGATGCTACAAAGCCATCTGTATAAACTATAAATATAATGGTTAAATGTTCTTTCGGTGTAAAATCAACAAGAAGATAATTATCGTAAGTTGTGGCTTCGAGACCATGACAGAGCTGGGGAGGAGAGCACAAATAAGGCTACAATCAGGTATGCATTTATCGCTGATTCATCCTTCGTGATTACTAATTTCTCTTATAATTTTTGAAGTTGATTGTTAATTAGTTGATTGTTTATTGCAAAACCATAGGCATAAGTGACAAATAAATTTATCACCCAGTTATTTTATATTAGGGCTATGTTTCTCATTCCTGTCCGTTATGATTTGTCCCGTTATTCTGCACACGACACAGCTTACCTCTGGCGTTGATTGTTTATTTACGTTGGACCCGGGCGTTGGGAGTATGTTACTTTGGCCTCACTGCTCCTAAGCTTAATAAACTTTACAAACTTTTTAGTCCCCAGTTGTATTTCCAAATGACTGATCTACAAAATAATAACTCTCTCATCTTCTACAATTTCGCCGCATCGATAGTATTCGAATGTCATTTTACCCTAAAATTTGACTTTTTGAAAAATAATTTAGGAAGTCACTTGTACATGAAAGCCTTACTCCTTGAATACTGAATATTTTTTGGCACTTATATCATAATTAAATTGCAATTGGTTGTGTTTATGCTGTAGAAACGTTTTGTTTATATAGCTTATATGGTTTGTTCAAAAAAAAAATGTAAACATGACTGAAAAAACATAGTGGAAATACCCCTCAAACCGAGGCAGTTCGTACTGACCCCCATATCTCTTACAGTTTTTGGAATTTTTCCAAAATATTCTACCAAGTCTAATGCCAGGCCAATAGTAATATATGTGCAAAATATGAACAAAATCTGAGATGTACCATGTAGACTCATTTTTTCAGGGTGCATGGTTTTCACATGGATGCCCTCTTAATATAATAGGCACCTTAAGCACCCACGACGACGACGGCATAAAACAATAGTCTTAATTACAACAAAATACAATAACTGCACCTGAACGGTCACAGAGCTGCGACTGAAGAAGGATAACTTTACTTATCCGAAACTAGTCTCGCAAACCAAGCTCATAAAAAGACCAACTGAGTAAATCAGCATTTACTAAGAACCAAGATTCTTAGCTGAACAAATACTTGATGTTGAAACACATTTCAAGCCAACTAAAACGTTCCAGTACGCATATTTCTCCTCATGCCACACCCTTTCAGTTGTAAGAAAGGATTCATAACAGGAGAAGCCCCCACATTACTGAGAACCAACTTTACCGAGGAAGGAAAAAATTGACTAGAACTCACGCGATTTCCAAAGTGGCCTTTTTAAAGGAGAGGATCCGCTTATGATTTCGTTCAAAACACAGTCAAAGTCCAATTTCCTCACACGATAAGCGCTTGAAACTAAACAACACAAAACGAAAGGGAATTTTAACTTTCGTTACAACCAGCAATACTGAATCTGGAAAGAGTTCTAATGAAGCACTGGTATGTCAAACTAAAGTCAATCCACTGGCTTGCAGATGAACCTCTAATCTCCTATCGAAAGGGAAATCACAGAAGGACACACTAGTTGTGCACTCTAGAAATTCCCAAACAACAGAGATTATTTTATCGGTTTACACAACAATATCGATAAGTAGACGGTAAGGACTTCGCAACTTTATTCAACCTTAGTCACCTACATTTTGACCGTCTCTTAAAAAACAGAACGTGAAAACAACAAAGTTTACGTGCAAAGGAGAACGCGAACGTAAGAAAATCAATCACACCGTTTATCGTTCGGCCTGAACGGAACTTTGTCCCGATCACATTTTTCGAAAATACGGTTATAAAAGACACCTAAAGGCAACTAAAGGAAATAGTAAACTCCAAATTTCGGGAGAAAACACTTTTCTACGTTCCGTCGTCACAGCCGTCATCGTCCTGGTTGCTTAAGCTCCCTAATGAATCAGCCAAGACAGAGTGTTTAAAATGTTCGACAAACTGAATCCTGGATACAATCATTCCGCGCAGATTTCCGCCACTACTGTTCGCGAATGCCGCATTGCATGCATTTCTCGGACTACGAGATAGTGGAGAAAGTAATTTAGGTGCTCTTTAAAAACCCACATAAACCAGAGAGCTTGGTTAAGACAGCATGTGTCGAATGACTGGAATCGGTTTTAATATCCATAGACTTATACTTCAATACAGTGAAAAACATACGATCCTAAACTAATACTTGTCAGTCTCAGTTATTATGATTTGTCACACGACGGAACACTGTCGACACAATCTATTCAGTTTAATCGGTGGCGAATAATTTATATTAGTATAAACCAACTAGTGGACTATTACAAATCCTGCATATTGATTGGATACCCTACTATAGATATTTTTGTGATAGCCCATGGTAGAGAAAAACCGCATACATTTTCACGAAATAATAACATGTTTTCAACTTCAATTTGTTTCTTTCTATCATTTCTACTGTCCGACTCGTTAGTTTGTACTAAAACAAGTAGACCTCTCGCCCTCATGGGCTACGAGTTAAATATTCGGCTGCGCCTCATGGGTTATTGACTCGTAGCCCATGAGGGCAGTGCTGGTCTAATTGTTAAATGGACCAGTTCGTGATTAATTCCGACATTTTGAAAGGGATGCAAACATGGTGCGAAATACAGTGTTTGTATGGGAATCCGATGCCAAATAATTTCCGAAAAATCGAATTTCTAAAATATTCTCTGTCTGCAATGTATCTGTGTTGGGAATCGTGCGTTTTCGGTTTTAAGAACATCAAATTTCCGCGGGCAACTATATCAGCCGATAGTTCCTCGACGGACACAGTCTATTATTTTGTATAATAGTTTCTCTTGGAAATTGGATGTTCTTAAAACTAGCATATAAGCCCTCGAACTTCGTTTTCGGGCTTATATTTGTTTTAAGAACATCAAATTTCCGCGGGCTATCAGTGGGAAACAGTCTCTTTGTATAATAGTACCCGCTGATCATGAATGCGGAAGACAATTTTGTGATGAACAATATAACGACAAATAGTGTGTGTTTGTCTCGGAACTATCGGCTGATAGTTTCCCTTGGACATTTGATGTTCTTTAAACTAGCATATCCTCGAACTGCGTTCTCGGGCTTATATTTGTTTAAAGAACGTCAAATTTCCACGGTCAACTATCAGCCGATAGCTCTCGACGGACACACTCTATTTGTATAATAGTTCCTCGACGGACACACGGCTCTATTTGTATAATAGTGGCCCGTGGGCGGACAACAACTATCACATCACGTGATCGCTTTTGGCCAATGAGGACGCGCGAAAAGTTTGTAGTGAACTATAACGGCTGATAGTTTGTATCCACGGACGACAATCACGTCACGTGATCAATTTCATCAAATCAGAATCGGAGAGAATGAAATGGTTGTATGACAACTCTCTCTCTCTCTCTCTCACTTCTAACGGCGAAACATTTTGAGGCTCACACAGGAATGAGAGTGGGCCCCTAACTAAATTCATCACTCCTGGAGACTATACAAATTGGGTTAAGATCCCCTTTGGACTCACCAACGTTTCAGCCAGTTTCCAGCGTTCTATCAGAGCGATGTCTGGAGGTCTGCATCCCCTATGCTTTGACGACATTATCGTTTTTAGTGAAACATTCGAGGATGACGTAGAAAACATATGCCGTCTTCGAGAACATGGAGTCCAGCTAAAATCTAGAAAGTGTCATGTCACCTTTTCCATGGCAAAGTAAGTTGTTCTTGGGTCAGATTGTTCCTGCCGGAACGAAAGCAATCACAGACCTTAAACATGTTCTCTATAAGTCGGCAGAGGCAGGACAAAAACACGATTGGAGCCGAAGAACATAAAAAGAGAGTGCGTAGCGCCGCGCTTGATTTCTGTAGCTTCTTAATCGGCTGCGTTCTAAATCTTCAGGGGTGTTTATATCAGATTATATAGAACACAACAAACCCTATTGTACTTACGGCAAGTCTATGGCCTTGCCGTAACCGTGTTGTGTCGTATTTCTGTAATTTGATTGGATCAGCAGGGCAAAAACAATGGAAACCATGCATTTCAACGTCACGGCATTCCGTACAGTAACCGTGCTGTAGTCATGCTCAGTGCTGTAGTTTGTCCCACTCATACGAAATCTGCTCTAAGCCATTCTACCGTACCGAAAAAGATGGCGGCTGTACGTTTGACCACAATCCCTTGCGAACCTAATACAGTAAAAGAACACGTAGAAATCCTCTAGACTATTCAATGGCAGTATACTGGCAACATCACTTGTACTGGCTTGTTTTTAAGATTTAAAACCGCCCCACCGCAATTTTATATCGAATTTAAAGTTTTTCGCGCGCGAGGAATTGTGGGTAAAAGGAGAAGCCGCAATCTTTTCCTGTACGATAGATTATTATCATTCAGTTTTCTTGGTCAGTCAGTTAGATAATTCAGAGAAGGATTTAAGCTTTTTCCTTTTCATCTTACGAACAACTACATGAAAAGAATATCCGACTGATATAAAGCTCACACTTCGGTCAATTGTTAACTGTGCAACCAAAAGAAATGATGATTTTTCACACACGCAAACCCACAAATCTGAAAACTCAATTAAATTGGTAAAAGCGATCTTTTCTCTCTTACCTTGAACTCAAAGCCTCGTTTTACTGGAAGGAAAACTAAAACCTTTCCATTTAGTGTGGCGAAAGATAAGAGTTAATTTAACTTTAAGCCGACTAACGGAATCTTCGTTGTGAGGGATCGTGATATCCTTGTCCCCATTTCAAGTCCTATATTCCTTTACTGCCAAGGGGCCTTTACCTTCGAGCTCCTCGAGTCATTGCACTTAGACCGTTGGTTGAGCAACCCTGAGTCTCATCTTATGAACTGAGATTTCCCGTAAGGGTCTTTTTAAGGACTTTCACTGTACGAGTGAGGGTATTCATAAAGATTCACGGTTTCATGAGGATTGACTAGTAGGGTCTTTATACGATTTTCACTGTACGAGTGTGTCCCTGGAGTATGAGCAAAGGAAAGAGCCCTCAACCATGAAGTTTTAGGGCCACACTCGTACAGTGAAAAGTTGTATAAAGACCCTTGCGTTTTATCGGGTATAAAGGAGCATGCACGTGAGTGATTCGCTTCATCTGATTGGACAAAATTTCATAATTTTTCATGAGTTTTTGGAGATAGTATAAAACATGGCTAAGGCTTCTTTATTTGTTAAATCTACCTATCATTTATTCTATTATCTAACTCGCTATCTAATTTAACTATCCTTTGGAATGGAACTTGACACTCACTCACAAGACTCCTAACGGTCTGCAGTCCACAGAGAAATGTTGACAGCCGGTACGCTATTCATACAGGAACTACGAATAAAACAGGATTTGCAATTTATCATCTAATCATATAATAATCAGCTGGTGTATTTATTACTTGTCTGGTAATTTATTTAGATAAGCAATTCAGTCGTCAAACTAAATCCTTTTAAAGGCTAGTACAAATATAATTACTAAAAGTCGATTAATTAAGGTATGCTGAACCGACCTGGGAAGCGAGTAGCAGCTGACGTTTCGAGCGTTAGTCCTTCTGGCGAGGAAATGGTTTATAAAAGGTAGTACATTACATGATTAGTCCATAGCCGAATAGTCTGAAAAGTCCATAGTCTGAATAGCAGGACACTAACCACACATTTAATTGTTTTCGATCAGTTTACATTTCCTGCTGACAGTAAGCTCCTATTGAGGGTCTCCCAGGGGTTTCGGGGACCATTAGGGAACATGGCAAAAAATCTGTTGGGAACAGGGAACAAACTAGAAGTATATCGGGAAACAAGGGAACATGAATAGAGGTTTTAGGGAACAACCGAACAATTTCCATTTTTCTAAATGGAAAAATTGACTGTTTCCCTGGAAACAATTTTGGGAACAAGGGAACAAAAGGTAATTTTCGTTGGGAACAATGACAGGGACTTAAAGCAATTAAACACTCTTTCGACCGACGTACTATCCAGGAACCTAGCACTGAAACCTTACTTCGTTTAGCCGGACTTGTTCCCATCACACTCAATTCACCGTACAGAAAAAGATGGCGGCTGTAAAATATGTCCACAATCCCTTGCGAACCTAACACAGTAAAACTAACACATAGAAATCCTTTGTTCTCTTCGATGATAGTGCATTGGTAAAAGTACCTGTATTGACTTGTTTTTTTAAGATTTAAAAACTCTCTTCCGCCATTTTATAACGAATATAAAGTTTTTCGCGCGCAAAGAATTGTGGGTAAACGTACAAACCGCCATGTCATTCTGTATGTTACGGTGTGTTGCTTTTCATTCATCTCAGTTTCAAACGAGACAAGAATCTTCGAGATCCCTAGTTAATCTAGGAGTCGCTATACAATCCGATCTACAACCAGGTACTTTTAAGTGTTCCAGAAAGTCAAACGATGAAACACATATGCTTTCACTAAGGAACCAAAGAGGGTTCCATCAGAGTCACTGACCAATTTGATTGTACGTCTAGTTATGTCTTTATTGTCAGTGTCACCAGCACCGAGAATTTGTAACAAGATTTACATTGGGGAAAAAACACTGAATTTCTAACGAGACCTGAAACAACCATGGGGGCTGATCAAAGCCAGGTCCCGGCTAATCCACAGATCGAATTGGGATTTAGCGGGTTGAACTCGTCAGCATGACTTAGCACGCAAAATTAGCTTCGGCGAGAACCTACTCCTCATAAGGCCACCAGTACTCTAGTGTGGAGCTCAGAGAATAAGCTTGGTTATCCGGTGTCACACAAAGAGACGCGTGTGGCAAAGAGCCAGAAAACCAAGCAAAACTCAACCTTAATGTGTCAGTACCAATCTATTAAATCTATTAGAGTGTAAAACCTAGAACAGCTATATATATATATATAACTTCCAGTGATAAAAGAAAAAAAACGCAAGCACTTAGGGACGGACCATTTGAAAATTGATTGGGAGGGGGTGGTGTACCGCAAATCCCCCCCAAACAAACCGAGCAAGCCGAATTTGCACAGTAAAAAAATCGAGCGACCCAAAATCACCCAGAAAAAAATTGAGCAAAGGTGAAACTTTGTTCATTAGCTGAAACGTACTTGTCATGTCAAATGTAATGAAATTGGTGTTGTAATGCCAAGCCAATGTTTAGTCTCCAGAAACCAGTGTTTTCAGTAGAGAGCAGTAAAATCTCAAAAATTTCGGCTCGGGCCTTCCGCCCTCGTATCATTTATAGGCTATCTGCTTCTTTCCTATACATACACAGGATGGTATTATCTAAGCTCATGATCAAAGGCATATCCCCAAAGGCCAGATATTGCATTCGTGTCCAGGAAATTAGTTATACATGCCAATGCTGAACACTTTTTAATTTGAGACTAAGGAAAAATGCAATATGATGCACGTATTAATTAACAGTACAATTTCAAATATCCATCCGGGAAGGAGGGGAAGGTAGAGATTTCCAGAAGAATACATGTAAGAAATTACATATCTATATATGTTTTCTACTAAACAAAAGTAATGTATCATGGAAAATACCATAAATCAGGATGTTCTTGATGTAAAACCAAAATACCGAGTGCCTTAAAAAAATATCGTGCAAGGTCCGATGCCAGAAAAAAAATTCTTGCAACACTAGGAGTCCTAAACAAATATCGAGCAAAAGAAAAACCCTCGGAGCAAAGGCGAGATACCAACAAACTCAACTCACATATGGCGCAGCTAAACAGGGCTAAGATTATTAGGAGATCGTTTCTGTGAACACTTGCTAGATGTTAAAAAAACAGCAAGGATCTCGCCAACTCAGTGGCCAGTAGACGGACACTTTCATGACCATTCTATTAACCACATTACTGTTGGCAGCATTTCCACTTCAACAAGCCACTACCAACACTCGCAAACGCAACGATCAGAACGTTATTTTCAAACTAGGCGCTTTGGCACCTTTGGTATAATTTTATTCTTCGTTCATTATTAAAGTCTACAATTCACTTTTATGCTTTCACAGATTAGGATTTTTATCACTTTTAACCACTCGTCCTCGCCTCTTATTGTTCTTTGTTATAACTATTCCAACTTCTCTCAATGGCGCAATTTCCTTTGATTCTTGATACGAGTACATGCTTCATCAGTAATAATCACGCACTCAACACTTTATAAACCATTTACCCAGCCACAATTCCCTCTTTCGCTCTGACATAGGGCTAACGCTCTCAACGTCAGCTGTTACTCGCTTCCCACGGCAATTAGCATACCTTAATAAACTCTCAGTTGATTGTACCAGTGTTGATCTTCCCCGCCAATGCATACCAATTAACTAACACTACTTTTTACAGGAACTAGTTATGCCTTGTTTCTTTTAAGATGAGCCATCTCGTTTCTCTTGCGCTTACTCTTCTTCTTGATCGAGTCGCAGTAGCTTTGCTTGTTAAACTTTCCTTTTGGTACATTTTCAACATATTTCCCGCCGTAGTTACCCGCCTTTTTGTACCTTCCCACATGAAACATGCATTTAGCCCCCATATATGTGCCTTCTGCTTTGCCGTAACCCAACTGCACACTGCTTTTCCAAACCACCTGTGTGAAGTGACCTGCGTTCAGCGAAGAGGGCTCTGCGCCAAATGTGTACCCAGGATCGCATACTTCATTGTACCTAAAAAACAGTTAGGAGAAGGTGTATTTACCAATTGTTTTAACAATTTTATCTGGCTGGCCTATTCATTTAAAAATGAATTTAAAAATGAATAGGCCAGCCAGATAAAATATGTCGATTAATATCGCCCCCTTTGTCGTGATGGTGGACGAAAAAGAATGAACGTCAGGGGTCTGGGACCATGTTAAGCCTGGTTAACAAAGTCAGCTTGAAGACTCGCGTTAAAACTTTCATGTATTTCTCGACTACTTTTTAATTTCCTCTGACTACTAGTTGTGGATTGACAATTCGCATGAGAAAAGCAAGAAACTAAAACGTAGAGAGTTCGAAAGAGAGGTGTGATTATGAAATTATTCTTCAATCTCTTTTTTACTTTTCCATAAAATTTGATCGGTCGGACGACGGTAAACGAAACATTTTATTGGGTTGCCATAGTTGGAATACCTTTCAGTAGCATTCATTTATATTCAACTCAAGGTACTCGTTCTGGTTCTGTCTTTGAACTGCGCGTTTGGCCGCAAAAAGAATCGAGTGTTTCCTTACCATCGTGTCACTGTTGCTGTGGCTGATTTCTGGTCCTCCTGACATCCAATGTTCCAGTTTTCTCCAAACTTGACGCTAATACTGGGATCATGTGACCCGTCGCCTTCGGCTGCTATCTTGTCAGCCCAGGCCTGCGCTTGTTTGGACATTTCTGCGTTCAGTTTCATCATCGGGACGCCGTGGACTTTACGAAACTTATTGTGAGCCTCTAAAGCCTCGTTTTCAAAATCTGATCCTTTGTGGGAAAGAAAAGAAAACAACATGCATCTGAAGTTTGATACGTTTTTAAAATTAAGAACACGTTGAACTGCATTGGAAATGACGAATTCTAATAGTAAGATGAGATGACTGGACAAAACAATAGAAGTATAATAAGATTCAGATTACAAGAAATCGTCGATGGAGTGGTTTACGATTGAGTGTCACTTTGAATTAGTTTTGTGTTTGCTTAGCTTTTCTATTCCTGTGAAAAATGTTCTGTAATTATCAGCCACTCCAATCAAGTTCTAAACTATAACCAAACGTTGTTTTGGTCGGTCACGCAATCAATTGTCTTTTTAGCGTTTACGTATACTGTTCAAGTAAAACCAATCACGAATTACTTCAGTTCGTGATTGGCTCGTAGCATTTGTACTTGCTTACGTGATTGGCTCTGTAATTGCTTTGGTTTTGGTTTTACGGAACTCAATCGAAACCCGCTCTACTATATAGAACAATATGACATGATGCCGGTACCTCCTCCTCCAGGAACTGCTGTAGTTGCCGCAGATGTGGCAGCTGAAGTTGCACTGCCTCCTGTTCCAGTAGGGGTGGAAGTACCCGTACTTTCCGAAGTTGATGAAATTGTACTGCCTCCAGTAGGGGTGGAAGCACTCGTTCTTCCCGTAGTTGTTGCTGCAGTGGGTGATGTTGTCGGTCCCTTTCCCCCTGTCGCTGCTGAAGAGGTAGCTGTCCCTGTTGTTGGTGTAGCTGAACTCCCTGCCACAGCACCAGGCATAATTCCTGGCTCCCCCTCTATTGATAAACTTAGGACCATAGTAGAACTTTCTGGCTTGTACTTGGCAATTCCTTTGATAAGTATGCTCTTCGTAGCGTTGTCGTGATTCATATTGGAGCCGGTCTTGTATGGAGGAGCTATTGAGAAAGTGTTGGTTCGCAGTGCTTACCGACAAACATTGCTTGCTACGTTTTTTCCCCCCTTCAATAATCTAAATACAATATCACAATAGCTTCTATCCAACAGCCTTGATAATTCATAGCGACTCTATCAATTTTTTCATTTTTTTTTTTCATCTACTTTTTGAAAATTCCCTTAACTTCTAAATGACATTAGTAGAAACCAACTAGAATGAGTTCTAATACGAATGGTGCCTGAGCGTATGGCTTTGTTGAACAGATTTAATTATTCGTAATTTATTTTTGTTGTGTCTATTATTGATCAACTTGTAAACGAATTAGCTACAGAGGCAGCCTTCCCGGGGGGATTCTTCAATTTAAAAAGGGTAGGGGTGACCGTCGGAAAACCTCAAAAAATACCCTAAATGAACAGTGTCTAGGCATATGGCCTAGCTGAAAAAATACTTTGTCTATTTACAAATGTATTTAATAACTTGTAGATATCACATGTACGTATATGTATTTTATTTATAATTTTGTAAAGTAATGTATATTTAGTTTTATATTGGCCCGGTTCACATACAACAATCATGCATTACCGAGTAATAGGCCCTTTGCAGCTACAAATCACGTGGTTGCACTGGATGGCAAAACATATCTGACTTCATTTACACCATAGTTAATAGAGTGGAATGGTTAGGAAACCCGGCGAACTTCAAAAGGGCTAACAAAGGCGCTGCGATTTATGTTGGAAGGGGGCAAGACAAAAGATTGTGCAGGGTCATAGTTCATTAGCGTTCCCTGAACGACTGAACTCACACGTTTCTATTGGCTGATTGATTAACATGTTGGGATTTCTATTGTGTTTTGTGCACGGTAGTGGTTGAAAAAAGCTAACAAAGACATATAACACAGAAGGTCGCTGGGTTTCATAACCATTCCACTCTATTAACTATGGTTTAACACATGAGACGATGTTTATTATATTGCTAAAAATGTATTCAAAACCAGCTTTGCTTCAATGTTGCGGTCCGTACAGTAAGTTATGGACCTCGAACTGACCAATCATAGCTAGGTTATCTAGCCATATAATAATACTTATAACACGTTCCAGAGCAACGCTGGATATTCCAAAGTTGCTCATTCTGGAAATATTTAATAAAAACTGTTAAAAATTACCCTTAGCCTTCCTAAAAATGGTAAAATGTTCTGATTTGACCATTTGTCTAACTATTTCTTAAATGAGTATAGAAAAATATTGGATAAATAGAAAATATTCCCAAATGATGGGTTTCTAAGATAATAACAAATCAGCAAATAATTTCTAAAAATGCACATATTACTCGCAGTTGGAAAAAAACTAAATAATGAATTAATTTGTTCAAGTAAATTACAAATTTCTCTGTCAGAAATACCAACATTTGCGTAAAATCTGCAAAGACCAGTGTTTCGAGAAAGAAATCGCCTCACTTCAGCAATGTGTACCAAATATTGTCCAGCCGTTGGAAATTGCCACGAAGTCCTAATTTCCTTAGAAATTTCCAAGTCACACGACAAGACGAATCCCAAAATGTGGCATGGAAATTTCCAAGTCATACCACAAGATCGATCGCAAAGTATGCCTTGGAAATTTCCAAGTCACACCACAGGACCGATCTCAAAGTATGCCTTAGAAATTTCCAAGTCACAACACAGGACCGATCGCAAAGTATGCCTTGGAAATTTCCAAGTCACACCACAGGACCGATCGCAAAGTATTGCTTGGAAATTTCCAAGTCACACCACAGGACCGATCGCAAAGTATTGCTTGGAAATTTCCAAGTCACACCACAGGACCGATCGCAAAGTATGCCTTGGAAATTTCCAAGTCACACTCGTCACAAAACCACTGAATTCCAAAATGTGGCACGGAAATTTCCAAGTCACAACACAATACCTATCACAACTCGGTATGGCTTGGAAATTGCCAAGTCACACTCGTCACAAAACCAATTCCAAAATATGGCACGGAAATTTCCAAGTCACACCACAAGACCTATCACAAAGTATGGCTTGGAAATTTCCAAGTCACACGACAAGACCAATCCGACGCTTTTCATCTCTGCTTGATTCTATTTTCCTTTTTCTTCTCTACTCTACAGCAACAATTTCTGAAAGAGAATAATATTTAGACAGACGGCATAAACTGTGGACTACACTCATAGACTTAAACACAAGAGTCCGAAGGTTCTATGTTTTAATTTTCTTTTCAATTAAGAGCGACAATTACCACATGTAGCTTTCGTTTAGTGTTATAACCTTAGCTAGGGTTAGAAATTACTCAGATTCTACCTAGCATTTCAACTCATGATTCATGTACTTAACTTTTTCACGAATAAAGCCAGTTCATTGCAGTCATTGGGTTTACAAGCAGGCAATTTTCGCATTGAGTTCTTAATTATTTCGATTGATGGCTGCTTTCAGAACCAAAATATATCAGCAGAACCGGGCTTCGAAACATGTGACTCAGTTTGGTTTTGTTAGTTTGCTGTTGAGAGAAACTTAAGTTACCGGTCGAGTTACAAATAACGAACAACTCACACGCTACAGAAATTGTATACGGTGAAAGTAATCGTGATGTATCTGAAATGCTTTCTTTTAAGTAATTCGCAATCTGTGTTTCTGACCTTCATAGGACATGCAACATCCCGGCTGAAAAGCTACGCATACTTACCTTCAAAGTGCGTGTAGTTATGAACATTTCTATGAAGAACAAGGCCGGCTTACGAAGTTGTAAAAGCAGAGTGCGGTTTGTGCCAATATTTAAATTTTGAGCGCATATTAAATAACAGTAACCGTGATCCGATTGGTTAAACTTGACACTTCGCAGATAGCGGGACATTCAATTCCATTCACATCTACGTGTTAGCCGACCGGCGAACAATCGAACAAGCTATGAATTCAAAATTTATTCAAGAAAGCACCCATATTCTTATCACTTCGCCTTTCGACCTTTCCAAGTCATCAGGTGACAAAAGAACAAGAGAAGAAGTCCGATTTCTGGCGAGTGATGTTTCAGTTGTATTAAGCGTGACTACCTGCAGCCCCGAAATTATCGACTACGTAATGTACTGAGAATCTTTATAATATGCCGCTTCACATCTACAGGATTGTATCAGCCGATGGCTTTTAGCTAACTGAACACTGGTATGGTTTGAACCAGATGTTTGTACTAGAAATCATGTCGGCAAAACATTCATCAGATGGATATTGTGAAGTTTCAGGCAACTGTTGTGTCGAGTTCGAAGACGTGAACAGCCGACTAAATTTCACTCGAAGACTGAATTTCTAACCGGACCTGAAACAACCATAGGGGATGGATGATCAAAGCCAGGACCCGGCTAATCCACAAATTTAGACTCAACAAGACAATCTACTCACAATGACGAAGTGTAGCCCAAAACAGCCACCAGATTAAGCAAAAAGTCGATTCAAGTTCCCTGCTGACAGAGCTCTCTGCGTCTATGTAAGGCATATGAGCCGGAATGACCACTGCTAGCAGAGAAATTCAACATGGGCAAAGACTAAAATTTCTTCACTTTGAAAATTGCCAAAGCGTTACGGCTGAAATTGGTCTTGTTAATTGCGACTTCAAATTTCCGTGCCACACACGTCTTTTAGTGTGACTTGAAAATGTTACTGCCACATTTCGGAATGGTCTTGTAGTGTGACTTGGAAATTTACATGCCGCTTTAGAATTGGTTTTGTGACGAGTGTGACTTGGAAATTTCCTTCAAGTCCTCATTAATTATTCACGAGGTATTCAGCCAATCCAATGGTCTGATTTTAATCCCTTGAGGACACTGGATACCTGGTCTAGTCCTCCTAGCAGTAACTGGAAAAGTTTCTAGTTACTGGAACAAGTTGTTGCACACCTCTTGGAGAAATTTGGAAATCCAAAAATTAAGTGACGGCACACTCATTTTTTCCCATGGCTTAATATCCAAGTTTTCAACTTCCTCGTGAGGTACAAATGTTGACTGACTTTTGGGTTCAAAAGTGGCCATCTTGTTTTCTCTATTATCACGCCATTCAGTAAAGATGTTCACTGCCCAGTTATTCTTGTATAATGTTGCTTTTGGGATAGCATTTTTCAATTTTAAATCTTGTTCCTTCGGCGCTAGAGGTTTTCTGAACCGCTTTAGTGGAGGCTCAAACTCGTCAGAGGAATCGGTTGCTCTTGACGCCATGCTGGATTTGCACTGAACTGAACCGGAAAACTGTAACTCGCAACGCAGGCTTGATTTAGCATATCCCGAGAGACTATGCCTTTAGAAAACATCATTACTTGAAAGCAATATGTACGAATGGCATGAATAGCACTGATTATTATTATGATTGCTCAATAAAGTTTTGTTCAATTAACACTGAACTAGCTTAATTGAAACCAGTAACTGTAACAGGTAATGCAGCTAACATATCCCGAGAGACTATGCTTTAAAAAATATTTGATTGCATTATGAACAAAAGGCAATTGAATAGCACTGATTGTTCAATTAACTTTGCTCTTCATAATAACAGTGATTAAAAGAATTTGTAGCCCTATTTTCTCGATATTTTTTAGTTTTCCTTGCAAAATACTAAACTACCAGCAACTTTTATTTGTCTTTGATTCCTCCCGAATAATTAATGAGGAGTTGAAGTCGTTCAAAGTCCTCCAATTTCGGACTGGACGGGATTTCAAGTCCTTGCAATTAGTTCCAGTCCTCGGCTGCGCCTCGGACTGGAACAAATTGCGCGGACTTGAAATCCCCGTCCAGTCCTCATTGTCGGACTTTAAACATTACATGCCACACTTTGGAATTGGTCTTGTGGTGTGACTTGGAAATTTCCAAGGCATACTTTGCGAACGGCCCTGTGGTATGACTTGGAAATTTCCAAGGCATACTTTGCGATCGGTCCTGTGGTGTGACTTGGAAATTTCCAAGGCATACTTTGCAATCGGTCCTGTGGTGTGACTTGGAAATTTCCAAGGCATACTTTGCGATCGGACCTGTGGTGTGACTTGGAAATTTCCAAGGCATACTTTGCGATCGGTCCTGTGGTGTGACTTGGAAATTTCCAAGGTATACTTTGCGATCGGACCTGTGGTGTGACTTGGAAATTTCCAAGGCATACTTTGCGATCGGACCTGTGGTGTGACTTGGAAATTTCCAAGGCATACTTTGCGATCGGCCCTGTGGTGTGACTTGGAAATTTCCAAGGCATACTTTGCGATCGGACCTGTGGTGTGACTTGGAAATTTCCAAGGCATACTTTGCGATCGGACCTGTGGTGTGACTTGGAAATTTCCAAGGCATACTTTGCGATCGGTGTTGTGCTATGACTTGGAAATTTCCGTACCATTTCTCAGTCTAAATATTTAAATTTTCTCTCAAATTTGCAACACCCCATTTTTGAAAGAAACGACTCTTCACAAAAACGATTGCCAGTTTTGTAACAGTTTGTGGGTATTTGGAAAAATATAACATATTTTACTAAATCGTGCCAAAAAAACGGTACTTTGGAATATCCAGCGTTGCTCTGGAACGTGTTTTATTTATCGCTATCTTTATTAATGTATTTATTTTAGGTAACCAGATACCTTGGATGCGTTTCCATTGTAAAATATGTAGCGCCTCGAGGGAACATCATATAGATACCTCAACCATATCTCAGTTTAAAGCTTATAAAATTGGCTACGAGAAACATTAAAAGTTTTGAGTTATTCGAAAATCTCGGATTTTCGGCCATCCCGTTTCTCCGATCTAGTGAAGCGCCGAAAATATTTTAAGGTTTAAAAATCTGTTTGCTTTTATTATAGCATTTCATAGGAATCTTCTTACAAAACAGCTAGTGTCGAATATTATCAGAATTCGATGTAGACAAGTTCTAAACTTATAAATAAATGCTTTCCGTGAAAAGACGAAAACATGATCTGACTAAAGGCCGTCAAGAGCTCTGTTTTTAGAATTTCCCCGACACGGCTTTGTAATACAATTACTCCGAAATGCTATTTATAACTCAGGGGCATTAGGCATGGGTCAGTCAATATCAAGAGGGAGTGGTCTATCTCTTCGTGCTTGTAAGATATATTCTTGACACTTTGACAGATTCTATAAAGTCACAACCTTAACACATTTTCATGACAGTTTCCATGAAAACATGGAATGTGACCTATGGCCTTTATTGGAAGTAAATTTTACGAAATCCTCCTGGAGTACCGTAAAAGATTCTAATTTAGTGGGTATTTTCATGCAAGTGAATCAAGATTAGTGCTGATGACGTCACGTTAACATCAAGCTCCAATAATAAGCAATTATTGGACGAGGCTGAGCACAATATGATGAATTGTCTGTGGCGAGCTACCAGTTATTTGCCGATGCTGAAGGCAGAGGCAAATAACTGGTAGCGAGACACAGACAATTCATCATATTTTGCGATAGTCGGAGTTCCAATAATTTTTATTATTCAGTGTTTTTATTACCTTTGGCATCCAAAATGATCGCAATTTCCTCCTTTGAACACTCTGGAAACCGAGCGGCCATGTTGGATTTGTTGTTGAACAGCACTGCGCATGCTCACAACAATATCTGCAGACAAGTGCTTATTTGCGCGCAGTTATTTGCAGGTGAATCAACCAATCAGAATTTGGGATACTGAGGAACTGAATAATAACATCTCTTCACTTACCAAGACATTAACAAGGATCTGAAAAATCTGGATCAATGGGCGGCTGATAACAACATGTTCATTAATACCGAAAAAACTAAGGCTATGCTCGTCTATGGAAAACGGCTTCGTAAACGTCATTTCAGTAATGACGATGAATTTGATGTCCAGCTAAATGGTGCTAGTATCGAGCGTGTTAGGAATCATAAGCTCCTGGGCGTTGTACTCGACGATGACCTTACTTTTGACAATCATACGGAGGAACTTTGTAAGAATCTTGCAAAACGAATTGGTCGGTTGCGTCACATTAGTCCATTCCTCGTATGCAAGCAAAATCAGAGAGAAATCTATTATAACGCCATTATCAAGCCCACCATCCTATACGGCAGCGCATGGTGTGTGTTGAAAATGTAAAAAAGAGCGACTCGTATCATTCTTGGAGCCGAGCGTAGAGCCTGTTAATTATGTGACTCTTGTCGACAATCTGGGTTGGCTCCCATTCTATACACAGTATACAGACGCTTATATTAACCGCTGTACTATTGTTATTAATTGTGTTGCTGGTCGAGCTCCCGATTATATAAAAAATCCCCTTCCTAGAAACTGTGAACGTCATCAACACTATCTCTGTTGTCCGATTTTTAATTATATGACTGCAGGCGGCCGTACATTCTCTGTTAGAACTATTCGAGAATGGAACAACTTATCGACTATTGTTACTAGCAGAGCAAATTATACAAAGCCTTTAAAACAAACATTTACAGTCAGTTACTGTCAGATCAAAACTGACAAAGTCTTAGATTTGTAAATCTGTAATTTTCTTCATTATATTATTAATATATTATTCATTTATGTAAATAGTTAGCAGGTTTAATAACTTTACCAATTATATTCATGTATATAGTTTTATTGTTTCATTACTATATTGTACCTTGTTATTATTATTGTTTGAGGGCCACGCGTTTATCAGTACTTCGTATTGCCGTCAAGTGTCACCCTCGTTAAATAAAGTTTATGGTATTGTATTGTAAGGAGAAGGTTAATTAAAGCTAGTATGAAATATGATACCCCTCAAGTTTGTACTGAATTAGCAAACATTTCAACAATGTCTAATTGGACGGATAAACTACATGGTAAGCTGTATTAATTATACCGCCTTTACTTCTGAATTTTGTGCGCTTTACATTCCTCCCGAAGCTTTGTATTGCACTTTCCTAAAAATGAGTTCAAAGGTCACAGCTCCAATCGCCATGGCAACCATCTTTACAAAAATGACTGCAGGGTGAGTTTACATTATATATCATGAAATCAAGGTTTTCGAGTAAACCCAAACTAAAGTAGACCACCCCTATACTTATTAGAAGTGTGATAGTCGTCCTTGACCCAGACCTTAATATATCTGAGAAAGCAAACAGATTTTAAAACCCAGCGTTGGAGCTTCTGGAAGACATCTCACTAGATCGGAGAAAAGTGATGGCGGAAAATACGAGATTTTCAAATAACTCAAAACTTCTATATCTCTTGATTATTATATTCTTGTAGCTAATTATATAAGTTTTAAAACGAGATATGGTACGGTTGAGGTATCTACGATGATTTCCTCGAGGCGTTGCATATTTTATAATGGAAATGCACCCTGGAGGTATTCGGTAAAAAACGCTTTATGGTGGACGATGTCGACACAAGAACTCACGCGTGCACTCGTACCTGCTACAGCGGCACCGATGAAAAGCGCAGCAATCCATGTGAAGAGTTTGATCGTGTCCATGTTACTTCAATCGTTGGAAACAACGCTGTTGATCTTGATTTAATGTCATATTCAAACAGAGTTAGCCAATAAATACGAATATACTAAGTAAAAAAGGCAAAGCAATTACTGCTGTTAAAGAACCTAAGTCAACCGTGATGCTTTCCGAGGGTGTAGCTATTGTTACATACCTTCTGGGGATACTAAAAACAATACTAAATTATATCACTATTTGTGCTACGCTTTCGTACTACTAATTTTATATCATACGAAATTAGCTTGAGTCACGCAAAGCGTAACAACCGTCGCCATAGATCGAGTCTTTGATAAACGTTGGTGTTCGCACGCTCTGGAGTAATATGTGTTGATGACTGATAGCGCTACAGCTGGAGGTCGATGTATCGAATTTCAGTTTATTCTGTTAGTCAGCCATTCAACACGTGTGTCAAGTGGCCTACAGACCAATCTATTTCGCTAACAAAACTTGTTCACGATACTGTTTTTAATTAATGACATCTAAGTAGTCATGCATACTGAATTAAAGCTGTTTAGTTTGCCAAAAATGGTATATTTGTTATAGTTTTAGTTTTATTTAATTTCTCAATTGTCAATCGCGAATTGTTTTATTTCTGTTTACATTGTTTTAAATTCATTTCAATTATTTATCTACTTCAGTTTAGGATTTTTGATCCATTATACTTATAAAATAAAGTGCTCATACTCATATTCATGTTTCTTTACTTAAAATCTTTATTCTAAGGGTGGTAGACTAAAGCCACTCCAAACAGGCCGGCCGAGAGCACCTTAGTTTTCACAGGGTCTCAGTACCCAAGAATTTCGGGCACGCGTACCCAGAACATTTCTATTTACACAACAAAAATAATAGGTGCTGTGCTGAAACATTTTGCCACGCGTACCAAATATTTTGGAGAAAAAATAAATTTTCACACAATCCGCAATACTATGTGGCCGGCCACTATAAACTCAATAGGATAGAAACTGTTACACATATAGTTATTATTGTCCTGGTCTAATACTTAGTTAGCATTAAACATTTGCACTGATTGCTACAGTACTTTCAACATCCCTACCAGTCTCGCAAATCAGTCTTTCCTCATCAAACGGCAAGACATGCTTACCTTTCTCAAAAGCAACCAGTCTCATGAAGAACTCCGTACTTGTGATTAAAAACACATTCCAAATTCCTTAACAATTTTTAAAAAATTGACGATGCGTATCTTACTATTGAAGTGAACACCCGTACGCTTAAATATTTCATATGATTGTTTTCATACCATTGTCCTCTTAACTTGTCGTTCGCTACAGGGCGCCCTTCAGTTATCTTCGACAATGACTTAATATAAATAAGACGTTGGCTGTTCAGCAAAACGGTCGAAAGAACAGTCTCCTTTTGTTGCAGTGAATTTACGTTTTTTCATCGCAATAAGAACAGTTAAAATAGGTTCGTTTTGCGAAAAAAGCCGACTATTCTTTAGAAAAAAAAACCTAGCAATCGGTGTTCCAATCCGATCCTGATTTTCCAAGGCGCCTTTTGCCAATTCAAACCTTCCTGCTACATTTGGACTCAAAACAAGTGTGTAGGCTTTATTTCAACTCGTTCAATCTACTAAACTGAAGATTGGCTACTCTTATGCTTGCCGTAATTCAGTTTTTTTAGAATAGTTTGAATAATTTAGTCACCTGAAAGTTGTTGTTTATATAGACCAAACAACCACGCATGACCGCCATGTTGACTATTAAACAGATATCGATCGAAACGATAAATAAACGTGTATTAAAACTGCTCTCATCAGTTTCTTCCTGAAAAATCCCCACAGTTAACTTCTAGGTAACTAGCTCAGCAAAGTGTTTCCGAGTTTTCTTCCTGAGGGAGATTGAATCAATTCCTTTCCTTGTACTGTGCTCACGAACCTTGACAACTGAAACTGAAGCTAGTAGAACGAATCACTGACTCACTGGCAACTTGCTGAGTACTTTATAGACATTTCACTAAACTAAATTAAAGCAAGAGTCCTTTCGAAACTTGATCTCTCAAATTTTAGGATAAGCCTTTTCATCTCAGATCGTATCGGAATGAAGGGCACAGA
Organism: Actinernus sp. WN-2022; assembly: GCA_030867875.1. Lineage (NCBI taxonomy): Eukaryota > Metazoa > Cnidaria > Anthozoa > Actiniaria > Actinernidae > Actinernus > Actinernus sp. WN-2022. The sequence goes on from JAOWCC010000019.1 coordinate 82,504,395, forward strand.
ATTTGGAGTAACTGAAGAATATCGCGAAGAATGCCTGCCACTTTCTTCATTTATCCCAAATATAAAAAAAAAATCTAACTATTTTCAACCCAAATGATTCATAGAACGAGTCTAAATACACTTGAGCTATAATGGATAATTGTACACAGTTTACAAGGGAATTTTCAAGTTGTTGTTTTTTGAAGTGGCAGAGTATTCTTCAGTTAAACCCAGAATTTAAAATGAGCGAAGAAACAGAAAGAAAAAAGCCTTTGTCAAAAAATACCACTCACCATTCTATTATTATCACAATGTGCTCAGAATACAGGAGGACAATGCACTGTACTAATTGATGTATTGGGCTGTAGCAATAGCTGAGCATCCTTACGGCTGTACTGTCATTATGTATTCGAGGGTGTATATGGATACAACGCAAGAAACTTCAATAATAGTTTGTTTGGGAAATAAAGCAAAACAACCAGAGGCTGCGCGCAGCCTGTACTCGAACTGTATTAAAGTTTAGTGTTACGTAATTTTGAGTGTTGGGTAGAATATTTTCCTCTTCCCCTTTCCTATTTTGTCCTAATTCCCCATTCTTTCCTCGTACAAATTTCGTTCAAATATCCTCAATTACCAAATAGAACGACCGTCACCCGTCCGTGTTTCTTGACCTTTCGAAAATGTCTCGTTCTAGTCTACGACCGCATGACTAAGCGTCACTCAAACGTATTCCGCTAGTAAACGAAAACTTGTACTAGTAATCTATTTGAACTGCAAAGAAAGAAATATGAAGTTAGCAAAATATACCGACCGCAGTCACGAGGAAATAGTACTGAAATAATATCAGATGGAATATATTTATCGCTGTCTTATGTATATGTCTAAATGTGAACTTCTACGCAAACCGAACGTTTTTCCTCCTTACAACGTCGCATGAATGTCATTTACAACACTTTGCCTATCTGCTTGTTTGATGTCACTTTTTATCGTGTATTCTGTTATTCACAAGGCAAGAATTATACCAATTTATTATACATTCCACTTTTGTTTGGCAATACCACTTCCTGTGATAGAATAGTCCCAGTAGGGATAATTTTACAATAAATAGTATGCCGAAGTTTCACGTTGTTTACTCCCACTGGTCAAAAGGTCAAATGCACAACTATGTCCCACATGAGTAGCAAGGTTATGAATCTGTGATATAATGTCCCACTTGTGACGGCTCAAGTAAATTGCAAAGAAAACCGACTGAATCTGAAAATAATTTACAAATACAATGCAAAATACAATCCCTAGGACTTGAAATGAGAATGAAATAAAAAGATAACATTATTGTTATTCATTGTAGTCACACTCTCTCGATTCTTATTGGCTCGGAGTTACTCGCGAAGCGTGTTGGTATTATCTGCAGGCTGCGCGCGCAACCTACAGATAATCATGGCTCAGCCCGAGGCACTGAATCGTGTTATTGTGTCATTTTCAGCTGGTATCTCTCTGCAAAACATTTCTTAAAGAAGTTTATAAAATGAATAATAAAGTATTGGATTCGATCTTCGCACGGCCTCTGGCTTCGGCTGATAACACAGACCGAGGTCTTGACAATTTTCGCTATCATGCGAAAACCTCATCCATGCAATAATGGATTATTACAAGAGAGGATGAGGTAAGAGAACGAATCCCCATGCCCCATGATAATTGTTTGAAATCTATTTTTAGCTTCACAACACGTGATGTAAGTTATTTTTATCTCGTTCTGGTAGGCTACCCTCGTTAGTGACCCATTGTTTATATTCTCTGGGTCCTTATAACATCGTTATAAACCACTCCTTAGCACTATAGCGCCACTTTACGCCAAATAGGTGTCTTTCTTAAAATAACCAGGCTGTGTCCTGTTAATCTAAAAATAGATTTCAAATAATTATCATTCGGAACAGACCCATGTATGGGGGATTCGTTTTCTTACTTCATTCTCTCTTTTTTATTATTATTAGTAGTAGTAGTAGTATATTAATATTAGTATTAGTATTGGTATATTAATTGGTATATTGATATTGCTATTATTAAAACGAGTTAAATAATATGCAAAAAAAACTGGGTTCAAATAAATTCACATCAGATCTGAGGAGGCGAATGTGTATACTATTGCAGTATGACAGTTCGAATATTAAATAACACTATTTGGATAGCTAAACTACTGGCCATAGTAAAGGTAAGTTTATACAGTGTGTCATGAACAAACCATGTGCCCGCCACATAGGCATCTACATCAACACAGCTAAATCAACAGAAACTACAGCTGTAACCTCACTACAAAACTTTATATAATGACACGTATATCCATATGTACTCTTAAATTTTATTCATTTAAGATCTCTTCAAAGGTTAAGGTTATGATGAATATATTTCTGCTTCCGTTGTATCTTCTTTGTGTAGCGTCGGCTCTTGGGAGGAATCCAGAGGGTAAGATTCAAATCATTATTCGTTAAAGCCTGGTTCACACGAAGCGCAATCAACATACGCAGAAGCAGTGCCGTAAGGGTTAGGGTAAGTACAAGATAAAGCGGATTTCGTATGAGTGCGTGGTACACAAATACGGCATGTCTTGAGCCTTACCGTAACCGTACTGTAACTTTAGTTACTGTTGATTGGATCAGAAAGACAAAAACAATACATAGGGAGCCCATTTCAGCATCACGACATGCCGTAGAGTAACCGTGCCGTTAGTCATTGCCGTTGTGAGATAATAACAAGCGCCACTAGTGATCAGTTGGTTACTGCCTGCGTTACTACCTGCGTATATTGCTTGTGCTTATGCTTGTGTCGCCAATGTGAACCAGTCTTAATCCTGAAGTGATTTGCTTTAAACTGGAACCAAATCTTATTAAAGTTCTTTGCATAATATTGCGAGTCGTGATAGAATAGGGAAAAATGTTTATAATAAGTCATTTAGTCTTTTCCTAGCTTTACTAACTTGTACCAAATTATTGGAAACTTGAGATTTAAAGTACTGACACACGCTGTAACATTGCTAGCAATACATCGGTATATACTTCATGGTAGTGTTTCGTTCCATATAGTCTCCCTGCATAATCATTTCCTCTACTGTTTTACAGTATTATGCAGGGAGACTATATGGAACGCCGAAATACTACCATGAAGTATATACCCATCCACCGTACCGAAAAAGATGACGGCTGTACATTTTACAACAAATCCTTTGCGAACCTAACACAGTCAATAAAACACGTAGAAATCCTCTATTCTCTTATTAATAAATGACAGTATATTGGCAAAAGCACTTGTACTTGCTTGTTTTTTCTGATTTGAAAACTCTCTACCGCGATTTTAGAACGGTTTAAATTTGTTTCGCAACGGATTGTGGGTAAAAGTACAAGCCACCCTATTGTTCTGTATTGTAGTGCTTTGTGTTAGAATTTAACGTTGTATATCAGCTTTGCTGTAGTCTTCGAACTTTTCATTCTTAATTTTTCTGTATGATGGATTCTGTTGAAAAGCGGTTGACACACGCTGAAGCATGTCCTGCAACATTGCACGCTACAATTTCAGAGGTGGACACACTTTGAAAGTTCGCTGTTGTCGCCAATGTTGCAGCCTCGGGGGGAGGGGGTACTCCCCGGAATTTAGGGTGGGGGTGTGCCGTCCGGGTCTCAAAACCTATTTCAGATCTAAATATATTATTTTCCATACCCTTTTCAGATCTGACCCCTATGCACTACCAGTAAAGCTGCTTTAAATAGCGTCATCTGATCCAATAACATTTTTCGCTTTTTCTCAATTTATTTTGAATATCAGTGTCAAGATAACAAGAGAAACGAAGAGAAATCAATGAACATGTGCGGTCTCGTACATCCATGTCAGAATCATACCCTATTCCAGACTACAAAGGCAAAATTTACAATCCTATTTCAGACTAAAACTGCTCGAAAACCATACACTTTGGTGCGGCGCATACCCGTATAGCATATATATGAGAGTACCCCCCCCCCCCCCCCCCCAAACCGTGTTGCAGCGTGTTCTTGCGCAGTAACACATTCTGATGGACATGTGTCTCTTCGTTTGTATGGTTTGTTTAATAGAGAATGCTGGCCTCTATGAGGGTGATATGATTCTCACCAAGGACCAGATCCAGGCAGCCAAGGGAGGAAACATCGATGGTTCGGCTCGTGCAGCAATCTACAACAGGAAATGGACAAATGCCGTAGTGTATTATGAGATCCGCCAAAGTCTGAGTATGTTTCTGTTCCGGGAGGGGGCATAGAGCCCAGAACCGCACCCTGTTTTCAGAGAAAAAATAGCTCCCTAAGTGCATAGGTTTTTAGCATTGACCCATGATTTTGAGCGCCGATTAATAAACTTGTTGCTAAGGTTAAAGGCACTTTAACAATTTGTTTCTAAGAATTATAGGCATTTTAGTAACTTGTTGCTAAGGTTTTATTGACACTTTGCAAACTTGTTGCTAAGGATTATATGCACTTTAATAACTTGTTGCTGAGGATTATAGGCACTTCAATAACTTTATTAATGATAATAATATTTACAGGAGGAACATCAGCGGAAAGTGTTATTGCTTCTGCCATTAAGGAGTGGCAAAGTAAGACTTGTGTACGCTTCCAAAGGAGAACGATTCAACCGAACTATGTGTATTTCTACCGAGGAAAGGGGTAAATGCTCCGTAAAGATTATTTTAAGATGAGTTGCCTGTTTTAGTTATCTTTGAGTAAAAAGTACAGTTTGAACATAAGTTATAATGGCAGTGTGGGTACTAGGGGCAGGAATTGCTTAACAGACACCCAAAATGCCCTTGGCAGCTAAAGGACTGGACACTAATAAAGCATTGGGCTGATAATTTGTCACACTTCGACGATGAATATTCGCAAAATAGCAAAACGATATCCTGTTCCAGACAAGGCTAGCGCCTGAGCGTGAGACATTGCGCTTCACTTGCCACTCGAATCATAAACAGATAAACAGACTCTGCGTTTGCAGCGGCAAGGGACCGTGAATAGCTCAAGCCATCCTGAGGCCCTTCCAAAACATGACCCTGTTCCAGACGAAAACAGTGATTTATATACCCTGTTCCAGTCTAAGAATTGTCAAAAACCCCCCTCCCCCCTCGGGGATTCATAGTTCGAGTTAGGGTTTGTGTCAAAGATTGTGTTCGAAGTCTATTGAGCGATTCCTGCCATTAGGAGCGCGTTGTGAGTTCTGATCGGTACATTGTAATGGCGTCTCTAGGTGCTCATCGTACGTTGGGATGTACGGCGGTGGTCAACCTGTATCACTCCATAGCGGCTGCTGGTACCACGGCATTGTTGCTCACGAACTTGGTAAGGTTACATTTATGTATGATTCGCCTACGAACTATATACAACAAAATACAATAGACTGCGTTACTGAACACTAGTTAATGGTCCTCGCATACGATTTAGCTTGAATGTTCCTTAAGTACTGTCTGAAATGTCCACATTCAAAGCTACAAGCAAACAAAATAGATAAAGGAAAATGTTTTCTGTTGCCCAGTCTTGCCGAGTAAACGTAAAGTAAACTGACCATCCAGCCAATAGGAAGGGGAGAAAATGAACGATCTTTGAATCACAAATCAAACCATAGTTTAAAGAAAGTTTGAATTGAAACTTCAAACATCATCTAATGAAAACATATTACTTTGTTCAGTTATTTTCTATTGAATATATGAGTATCAACCAATGAAATAGAACATTAAAGTGCGCCACTACGACGAAAAAATATCATTTCGATTTGTACATGCCACTTTTTCAGTGTCAAAGGTCAATCAGTGTTAGAAAAATCCAAACTAGAAACAATTGTCACAAATGAGCAAGTTACACTACAAAGTTTTTAGGAGAGTTTACCGGTAAAATCCTGTCCGCCATTACTGGAAGCCGTTCTCGTTATTCAGCGGAAGTGATGTCATACGCGCAACACGACAATACATCACGCGAAATCGTGCGCATAAACAAGTAGCCAACTTCGCAAAGATTAATATAACTTTTTTCTTAGCATGTGTACGGGAATATGTTTTAGTAGAATTATGCCTCGTCGTATCGAACTCAAAACGATTTGAACTGTTAATAATATAGCAACTCTACTTTATGAATATGCAAAAACATTGATATGTCAAAATTTGACCGTAGTGGCACTTTAACAACTTTGACATTTCTTTGCCGTTATTGCTATCGTTCTAAGCCGTTACTTCTAGAACGTATATGTAATGACGAGACAGTAAATTAAATCCCATGGTGCTGCATTTAAAGCTCATTCAAAAACGGCTCTCTTTCATTGACGTACACGTCAAGCACTTTAATTTCTTCAAAATAGGCCTTTTGCAGGGAACAGTCACATGCTGATATATCACTTCATTAACGAACGAATTGCGCTCGTGATCCCATGGGAAAGGCATTACTGGATGACAAACAAACTTCCAAACTCTGTTTTAGAAAGATCGACAATCGATTGGAGGTGGAAAATAGCATTAACAAACAGATTTTGCTGTTAATACTATCGATCAGTCGTAGAAGAGCTTCTAAAGGAATGATGTCAGTTTTTTTGCCATCCAGTACAGCCACGTGATTGCCTAACTTCAAAAGGCCATTGACAAATCTGAATAATTATGACAGGTCTTTTTGGTTGTGTTCAGGTCATGCGCTAGGATTTTATCACGAGCAGTCAAGACCAGATCGCGATGATTACGTCACAATTCACAAGGACAACATCAAAGACGGTACGGCTGCAGATAAACATGAAATGCAAAACGTGGTACCTCATGCAATGCACTGTCCCTCGCAGTACTAAGACAAAAAACTTTACGAAAGCTTGATGCAATAATACATCACCCCTGTCAAAGTTTCAAATTACAATTCAATCTGTGGATTAGCCGGGTCCTGACTTGGTCAGCCACTATGGTTGTTTGGATCTATCACGGTTTCTGGGTAACCCCCACCCCTCCCCCTACACTTCACTCTAACCTTTATTAATGGTTAATCATTAATAGAACGATGCATATCCAAGGGAGTGGTGTTTTGTTTTTCTGTTGTGGCAATACCTGTAAATTAGCTCCTTATAGCTATAAGGAGCTAATTTACAGGTATTGCCACAACAGAAAAAAGTGTATCTAGATCTGATCACGTTAAATAAAATTGTATTGTATTGTATGTTGGGTAGTTTTGCAGAAGCCGGGATTGAGCCAGTTGTTTCAGGTCTCGTTAGAAAGTCAGAGTTTTTTTTCAATTCATAGTTCCGCACCTGTCAATTAAAAACACGTCAGACCAATCAGAACGCAGCAATGTTCCCCCGGGAAATACGGCCGCCATCTTGTCCCACAAGCTCGTCAGAAGGAGATGAAAACACAAACTTGAGATCTTCGCAAAGATTTAAAAAGAAATTTAGGAAATATAGGAAATCGATTAATCATTCGGAATGTTATGAAGACTGTCTCTAGCGTTTTTGAAGTATACGGTTTCTGAGACATAATATGGGGGAGCGACTAATTTTGCGGCCATCGGAATTACTGAATGATCATGTCTGCTAAATTTCGGCCAAACGCTCTCCTCCACTTTCCTCCTCTTTACATTTATCCAGGCTATATCTCATTCATTGTCATTTGTTGTAGATGCAAAGTTCAACTTCGACAAGTACAGCAGGCATAAAATCAACAGTATGGGTACTCCGTACGACTATGGTTCACTGATGCATTATGGATCAAATGCTTTCTCTAAGAATGGCTACGCAACAATCGTTCCCAAGGCCAGTGGGGTAAGGATACTTTTTTGCCGTTTATGATATTAATTTACCAATAGACCATTTTCTCAAGTATGCGCACGCAACAGGCTTGACGGGCCGGTAAATACTTCACGTGGGAATCACGTAGTGGTTTCCTATAACCCTCCCTATTATTTCAACCAATACTAAATCCAAGCTTTTTTGCTCTGACGAAGGGCTAACGCTCGAAACGTCAGCTGCTACTCGCTTTCCACGGCGGTTAGCATACCTCAATCGACTTTAGTTGATTACATACCAGTCTAAATCCAAGCTGCCTACATGAAGTATTTCTTGGCAGGCCGTGAGTTTTGTTAGCTTTTGTTAGACTCGTTCTGATGCGACTTATCGGCTATTGTTCAAAAATTGGCGGCTATTGTTCAAAAAGAGATTTGGCGGGCCAATATTGCGTGCGCATACCTGAGAAAATGGTCTATAGGCCACTTTCCCAATCATGCGTAATGTTTACGTCTTTTGTTTCAACTGGCGGGCCAACCATTGTTTTCACCCTCCGCTCCCCCTCCTCTTCCCGCCCCTCCCCCTCCCCCTCCCCCTCCCCCTCCTCTTCCTCTTCCTAAGTTGACACTTAGTTGAACATTTAAAATTGATCGAATTTAATTACATTGGCCGTATTTAACGTGCGCGTTTTAACGAGGTTTTGGCTCCTAGGCTTTACGTGTCTAAATAAACCATTGATTGGTTGAAGGGAAATACGGAATTTAACATCATATGGAATGTTCGTCAAAGACGAAGACTTCGTCGTCCTAGGTTGTTAAGGTATCAAACTTTGCAAATTTTGTTTATGTAACTGATTTGCAACACTTCAAGATGTTGTGCCAGAAGTCAATTGAAGCACGGTACTTGCATTTAGGTAAGGTTTTTTTTTTAAATGGCTCATATTTGCGAGCAACTCTTCAAATTGTTGGCAATATTGAGAAATGTTTGAGTTGTCAAGCATAATTTCCACAATTTACTGGCACAAACTATCAGTGCCTCCCACCTCCCCCTCCCCCTTCCCCCTGAGCTTTTCACTGAGGCTACGCATCTACCGGCCTGCAAACTGCATGATTGGTAAAGTGACCTTTGAAAGATAAAATACCAAACTAAACATTTTTCCAGTTCAAATATGTTGTACCAAACTCGTTTATGTCAACAGGTCACAATCGGTCAGCGTGACTATATAAGTGACCTTGATGCCTACCAGATGAGCCTGCGATACAGCTGTCCACCGTATACAGGTATTTATTATTTGCCTTTTTCAGTACCCAGGGGTCTTCACGCTATCGTGGATAAGGCACACAAAGGCCTCTGGGTACAAGGTTGCCACTTTCATAAAACTATTGCGTAGAATTTGGGAATGGATTTTAAGATTGAGAGAGTGAAAGAATAACAAAGCAGACCAAATTGGGATTCCAGAAAAGATAATCAAGCTAGGCACAGAATAAATCAAAATGGTCGAAAGTAAACTATTCGTATTCAAAATAGATAAGAGATATCTCTCGCGTTATTTAGTCCATTGAGTGCATATACATAACTAAGTTCGATACGTACCTAAGTCAGTAGAAATACAAATGTTTTGTGATCATGATTATCTTGCCTATTTATTTTTTGCAGTTAGCTATGGCTGCGCCTACAAACCATTTGTGAGTATACAGTCACCTTAGTAGAATTTACAAACTATTAATCATATAGATGATTTAAAGAGTAGTTTTATAGATGAATAAAACTTATTTCAAAATTCCCCGTCACAGTTCCTTCATTATCGTATAAAGTGATAAATGCATGAAATCGAGGCTAACGAACGCTACGTCAAAGTACTATAGATAGAAATAATACACGATTATACAACCAATTTTGTTTATAACAATCAGTCCGAAACGCACGCTCTGATTGGTCAAGAGCTGTGTGTTATTAGAGGTCACACGTGGAGGCGTCACGAGCGCGCGCAACCAACTGCTCAACACGTTTTGATTGGATATTTTGATAGTTTTTAGTTTGCGATTATTAAATAAAATAAATATAGATTCCATTCTGCCGTGCATCTGTCCACTTATAGATGCACAAAACGTGAAAGAATAACAGTTACTCGACTGCGGCTCATGGCGCACTTCTTTGTTCCCTTCACGTTGTGACGTCATATGTGCATCTATAAGAGGACATACGTCATCGTTCGCCTCTTCTGAACGGAACACTGTGCTGATAATATTTTTCGAAAATCTGGTTGTGAAAAACACCTTAATGCAAATAAAGCGGGAAAAGTAAACATCAAATTTTGGGAGAAAATAAATTTATACGTTCCATCACCATTATTAATCTCTTGTTTTACAACAACTGCCCAGTTTGTCGTTTTCTGATTGGCTGATTGCCATTGGAAATAAGAGGACACACCGCAGTAGATTATGTGATCGCTCGCACAACATTGATTGCGTGAGAGCGCGCGCTAGAATCACTTTTCTACCGCAATTTTCCTTGTCTTCTTGTCCCTGCTCGCTTCACTATTTTTAGTTTGTTGTTGTAAAAAATACGATAGTTACCATGGTACGTCCTCGTCCGCTAGCGCCTCGTGAAATCCACAACACGTTTGAGCATGCGATGATGCAAAACGTGGCAAATAAGGGAACATACCAATGTCAACTATTGTAAATTTGTACATTAAATTGTCAATGTTTCAGGCCTTTGCCCATCGCTGTTGGAAAGCATGTGGTACCAAGGGGTCTGGGTCTTGGTGCTGGGTAGCCAAGCCTTGCAGCTACAAGTCGGACTGTGGATCTAACGATGATATGATAAAAGCGCAGTGTGCTGGCAACTGTGGTACAGTGTGAAGTAGCACTCTTACCATTACTGGACGATAATACAACGAACCAGTGTTATTAATAGCTATAAGTAATAGATACAGAATGAGTTGCCGTGCTTTATCGGATTTATAAACTTGAGTTGGAAGCGAGAGTTTGTAAATCCGTAAAAGCACGAACACGAATGCTGTATGTGACTTATCAAACGTCTAGGTGTATAGAGTAATATTTGTCATTTATTTTGGCGATGCGACCTATTTTGGCCGAGAAAATCGAAGAAAAAGTTTAAGTAAATCAGGATGAAATCTGTATCAGATTTGCAGATCACTTATCGCACATTGATTTCCTTTGTTTCTCCTTCATGAATTATTAATGAGTTTGATAATGCTAAATAAAGAAGGCGGATCAGTACTGGTAATGTGTCGATCGTTCATGTCATATTGATCAGTACTTCAATGCTTCGATGAAGTCTGTACGAACACACAAAAGACACACCACGCGCATGTCACCCACAGTACTCTGCGCGCTTCTGCTTTTGTCTGATTGAATATCGGGTATACAGAAAATGGCTGATGACTATTGTTTCGGTATATACTTCATGGTAGTGTTTCGTTCCATATAGTCTCCCTGTATAATACTGTAAAACAGTAGAGAAAATTATTACGCAGGGAGACTATATGGAACGAAACACTACCATGAAGTATATAACATTGTCTCTCTCAGTGTCCCCTTAAAGTGCCCCTAAACCCTTTTGCAATTTATATATATATGAAACTTTGAAAGGTTTTGAGTACTTCTGCGAAGAAATGTTTGGCTTACAGAGAATACTCTATGTTCTAGGCTTGTTTGAAATGGTGAAAATGTGACCTCTCCTGACCATTACCGTGTAAGAAAAAGACTGGGTCGATTCCCTATCTTACGTCACCTCATTAATGCATTATTGTCCATGACGCCTTTCTATCACAACAGCATCGATATATAGAGAATATACACAGTCTGTGAGATTTTAGTAGAGAAAACAGCTATTTTAGACAAAATGCTAAACATTTATTCAAGTTATTGCAAAGTCGAATGAATTGAATGACGTAAGATAGGGAATCGACCCAGTCTTTTTCTTGCAAGGTCATGGGTCAGGAAAGGTCAAATTTTCACCATTTCAAACAAGCATAGAACATAGGGTATTCTCTGTAAGCCACAAATTTATTCGCAGAAGTATTCAAAGCCTTTCGAAGTTTCATATATATAAACATTGCAAAAGGGTTTCGGGGCACTTTAAGCAACGCTCCGACTAAGAACTATGGCAATAATAACGACAAAGGAATGTAAATGGTGTTAATCGTCTGTTCTTCTTTCTCGTAATATATGTATTTGGTTGATACTCATGAATTCGATAGAAAACTCCAACAAAGCAATGTTTTTCATTAGATACATGTCGACGTTTCAATTGAGTTTTGATGAAACTAATTATGTGGTTTGATTTCAAAGAAATTAAATCATATGTGAAGTTCTCAAATTTGGAGATTCAAATATATTTTGTTTACCCATTCCCTCCCCCCTCCCCAATCCCCACCCCCTATTCCTATTGGCTGGATGGCGTTCTTTACGTTTTAACAGTATAAATGGACAACAGTAAACAATTTCCTCGAATTGCTGCTTGCATGTAACTTTGATTGTGGACATCTCAGACAGCAATCAAGGCATAGTTATGCAAAATCGTAAATGAGGATATGGCCATTGCAGCAGCCTATTGTATTTTGCTGTTATGCTTAGGCAAATTATTACTTAACAGTATTCCGTCGTCAAGGAGATACGTAAATCACGTAATTTGTTTGAGATGTGTAGGATTATAAACACGCCAAGGAGCATTAAGCTGCGTGCATTTTCGCAAATGTGGAGGCAGGCCGTGTACCGATAAAGCGATCAGTTGATGGCGTGTTGCACCAACAATACAACTTTGTTCTTCTACCAGACTGCCCATCCAAGATGGAGAATGGTCACACGGTTTGCCACAATCTCTGTTCCGGGATTTTCTCTTCACCAATCACGTTCTTTCGCTATTATTCGAGTTCCGCGACGTAAGCATAACGAGCATAAGCCAAGCAACTTGCGCAGACGCAGCGCCGTATTTATCATTAGCAGTACGCCTGCGTTCTACTTATAGATATGATATGGGGACAAGCGCTATTGATCAATGTATTACTGAGTCTGCGTATGTTGCTTGACTGTGCTTATGCTTATGCTTATGCTTATGTGAACCAGGCTTTTTAATTTTTTATTTAATTGTTTTTAGTAGGCAAATCACATGCATGTATACAAGATTTATTACTTATATATGTGTTGTTTGTTGTATGGTAAATTCTTTCCGTTACACATGCTTCCAGTCAATATCTGTATTGCCGAATCGTTTTTCTGTGCAATTGGCGGTTCAATCTTGCATTTGACAAAGTCCCTATAAATATTTTTGACTGATTTTTCCAATATCTTTTTCGTGACCGTTGATCAATACCGAACTTTGGTTGTGTTATAGATTCAAAGAGATTTCTTTTTGATTTTTGTGAACCAGGCTATATGTGTCAGACGTACTGCAAAATAAATGACATATATTTGTTAAATATACACCATATTTCATCATCTCTTTGACGTAAGTACATTAGATACATCTTTTGGAGTTATTAACAAGAACAGGTAGCTAATAAGGTTTACATATTTCAATCCTGAATTCAACTTAAGGATGAACTAATAACATTGCTAACAGTTGATACACTTGTTTCCAGTCTCCTAACGGCCTGCAGTTTACAGAGAAATGTTGACAGTAGAACGCTATTCATATACATGAACTACGACAAAACAGAAATTACAATTTATCATTTCATCATATATCAGATGACCTGAGTTCCTCGAAGCCCGATTATCGTTAATCCTGAATTAAATTTTAACCGAGAAGTTTGGTTCTCTTTCGTCCATGATTTCAACCGAAAATGTACTTCTCATTCCTCATCAAGAAGCGGTTTTTTATCCTGAAATCGGTAGTCCACAAGTAAACCTAATGATTACCCTAAGTTCTTGATTAGCTTAATCGGGCTTTAAGGAACTGGTATATATATATTTTCTTGTTCAGTCGTTGAGGTAGAGCGGATTTCGTATGAGTGGGACAAAAATACGGACATCCGTAGCCTTACCGTCACCTTAAGAGCTGTGAGAGCTACAAAGCAGAACATGTGTAAATTACACCTGCCGTCTTATTTCGCGATGTCATTATGATGTACATATGCCTTAACGGCTTAGTACCATGTTACCTGTGTTGTAAACTTGTTAAGCGCTCAGGTATTCTTATCAGGGTTTGTTAACAGTTGATTTGAGCAGCATCACGCCGCAACACGATGCCGAATATCTTGGGAGATCCTTGACATAATCTGACATAACCGTATTTTAACTTACTGTACCGTAACTCTGTAATTTGATTGGATCAGACATACAAATCAATGGGAAGCCATGCCAATGTAACGGCATGCCGTACAAAAATCGTGCCATAACTCATTGCGTAACTTCTGCCTCGTCCCCAGGTGTCTTCTTCGCTCCGCGATTTTCAGACGCCTGGGGACGAGGGGACTGGAACGAGGCAGGCGTAGCTTATCCACTCATACGAAATCCGCTTTAATTAAGCATGCAGTCGTCAAACCAACTTCCTTTTAAAGATATGAGGCATCTCGTATCTCTTGCGCTTACTCTTCTTCTTGATCGAGTCGCAGTAGCTTTGCTTGTTAAAACTTCCTTCTGGTACATTTTCAGTATATTTCCCGCCGTAGTTTCCCGCCTCTTTGTACCTTCCCACATGAAACATGCATTTAGCCCCCATATATGTGCCTTCTTTTTTGCCGTAACCCAACTCCACACTGCTTTTCCAAACCACCTGAGTAAAGTGACCCGCATTCAGCGAAGAGGGCTCTCCGCCAAATGTGTAACCAGGATCGCAGACTTCGTTGTACCTAAAAAAACACAGTATCAATAGTGCTAGTGCAAGTGTTCTTAACTGATTTAGGAGAAGGTTTGCCTTTAATAATTACCAGATCAGTATTTAAATTGAAATAGCCTGACTTGCCTTGAAATACGTTTTAGTGGCACGTTACACTAACATAAGGTTCCTTTACGAAGTATTGAAATAGCATGCCTTACCTTGGAATATGTTTTAGCGACATATTACACTCACAGTATCAATAATATGAATAGTGTTAGACAAGTGTTCGTGAATTCATAATCTTTATAACCATGTAACGTTTAGAAGAACTGAGGTCCCTTTACCAACTCAGTATTTAAATTTAAATAGCCTTCCTTGCCTTGGAAGTAATGTTTCAAAGCCGACAATGACCACTAGACGGGGTTTCCAGTCCGCGCAATTAGTTCCAGTCTGAGGCGCAGCCGAATTGGAGGCTTTGGAACGACTTCTCATACTCATTAACCATGGCTCCATACGAGAGCGACGACGATACTTTTCGTCCACTCAAACGGTTCAGAAAAAGTCGTTTGTCTAAAGAAGAGCAAGACGCGGACGCTATACCAAATTGTAGCTGCATTAAAACGACACTTAGAGGCTAAAAATAGGACGGACGTGAACATGCTGGATAAGGCGAACGAATTGTGAGCATTTCTATGTACAATTTCTATTTGATAGTCGTAAATCTGTCGGCGCATTTGAAACCAAGGCGAAAATCCAGTACCGTATTGTGAGTGAATATCTATGAAATATAACTTCGTGTGATATTTATTTGTCGATTTATTTTACAGTTTCAGTGGTCTTCGCAAGATCCTAGACGCAGAGATGAAAGCTAGTATTACAATCGTTGTTTGCAATATGATGATTACAGTGTAATTTTGCAACTCGGTCGAAGGAACTAGGCAGAGTAACTGGAACTCATTTCCATAACTGGAAATCGTTTAGCATAACTGGAAAACGTTTTCCAGTTATGCTAAACGATTTCCAGTTATGGAAATGAGTCTTGTACTTCCTCTGGTTTCAAGGTTCGTCACGTGGTCTGATTAAGCGCATCTTATTGGCTTATTACCTCGCGAATAATTAATGAGTATGAGAATACGTTTTAAATAGTGGTATATTACACTCACAGTACCAATAATGTTATTGTTTGTGAGTTCATTATCTATACCCCATATGACGTTTAGAAGGTGCCTTTACCAACTCAGTATTTAAATTTCAATAACCTGCTTGCCTACACTCAAGGTGCTCGTTCAGTCTCTTTGAACCGTTTCCACATCATCGAATGTTTCCTTACCATCGTGTCACTGTTGCTGTGGCTGATTTCTGGTCCTCCTGACATCCAATGTTCCAGTTTTCTCCAAACTTACCGCTAATACTGGGATCATGTGACCCGTCGCCATCGGCTGCTATCTTGTCAGCCCAGGCCTGCGCTTGTTTTGACATTTCTGCGTTCAGTTTCATCATCGGGACGCCATGGACTTTACGCAACTTATTGTGAGCCTCTAAAGCCTCGTTTTCAAAATCTGATCCTTTGTGGAAAAGAAAAGAAAACAACATATAAAGCTTGATATGATTTTTAAATTAAGAGAACGTTTGAAAAGACTAACGACTTTTAGTATAAACCAACTGTCCAGTCACGGTGGGCATAAATGACCTCGAAATCGCCAGAGTTGAGCGTGACCAAAATTAGATAAAATGGCACAATTTCCTAAATTCTCTCTGAAATTGAATACAATTTTCACAGTTTACTATGCAAGTAAAATGTAAGGTTCTGGTTAAATTAGTTTTAGATAATGACATTATTGTGACGTCATAAGAGTAAGCTCCTTTTTTGGTCAAATTCCTTTTTAAATAGTCGTTTAAAGTAAAGTACGCTATAACGAAGATATGGCGATGCGTTTTTATTTGGCACAATTTTGAAGTCTCTATGATAAATATTCCCGAAGTTATTAAGGAATTAATATTTTCATGACGTCATATCTGTGACGTAGATGTTTTACATAAATGGGGCTTTCCACTGTAAAAGAAAAACAAAAACTCGATATTTCAACTACTTAGTGCGTTAGAAGTGCATTGGTAAAAAAATATAGATACAATGCTCACTCGCCTATATTTAGAGGGCGTTTCCAAATACTCATGACGTCATAGTGACGTTTACGTTTTTTCAATGTAACCTTGAAAGCATTTATCCATTAAATATTACAATTCAAAAAACATACGATTTTAGGTACTAAGGTCTTCTTAAAGTTTCTAGATTGTCATGTAATAATATTTAAGACTCCAAAAGTTATTTGAAGAAATATGTTTCATAAATGGTTTTATGCTATTTATTTCCCGCCAAATTTTGGCGGGAAAATTATTAAAATTCAAAATTAAATAACTTTTCTCCCTCTTAACCAATCGAAATAGGGTTTTCGATTACTTTGTTCCCAACAAGAGGAGAATTGAAAATTTTAACATTTTGTATCTTACGGCTACTTGAAAATATGGAGAAACCTATTATAAATGGTTAAATGACGTCATTATGACGTCATTAAGATGTTCGCGTTAACACAAAACACAACATTTTATTTTGTTTAGCGCTCTAAACCTCTCCATAAAAAAAAATCATTATTGTACTATTTAAAGTCTTGAAGATATAGACAAATAAACGAACCCTGGCGATTTTGGGGTCATTTATGCCCACCGTGCACGTGAGTGGACTATTACGAATCCTACATTCTGATTGGCTAACCTACTATAGGTCTATTTGTAACAGTCCATGGTAGAGAAAAACCGCACGCATTTTCACGAAACAATAGCATGTTTTCAACTTCAATTTGTTTCTTTCTATTATTTTCTACTGTCCACTAGTTAGTTTATACTAAAACAATTAGACCTCTCGCCCTCATGGGCTACTAGTTCGGCTGCTCCTCATGGGCTATTAATTCGTAGCCCATTCGGGCTGCGGGTCTAATTGTTAAATATAAGTAATTACTCTAACAACTAGCATCTAATAGTAGAATATAAGACAATCAAAAATATCGAAGTTAAAACAATCTTCGATGTTTCAAGAGGAAATAAGTAGATGTCGGTACCTCCACCACCCGGAGCAGCAGTAGTTTTGCTATCTCCTCCACCCGGAGCAGCAGTAGTTTCGCTGCCTCCTCCACCCGGAGCAGCAGTAGTTTCGCTGCCTCCTCCACCCGGAGCAACAGTAGTTTCGCTGCCTCCTCCACCCGGAGCAGCAGTAGTTTCGCTGCCTCCTCCACCCGGAGCAGCAGTAGTTTCGCTGCCTCCTCCACCCGGAGCAGCAGTAGTTTCGCTGCCTCCTCCACCCGGAGCAGCAGTAGTTTCGCTGCCTCCTCCACCCGGAGCAGTAGTAGTTTCGCTGCCTCCTCCACCCGGAGCAGTAGTAGTTTCGCTGCCTCCTCCACCCGGAGCAGCAGCAGGAGTGGTCCCACCAGGAGCCGGTGTTGGAGAAACACCAGGGGAAGGTTTAGCTAAAGCGGTAGATGGAGCACATGGCTGACCACAAGGTTGTTTACTTGAGCTAATCCTTAGCTTTAAACTAATGTCAACAACTCCGTCGGGTCTAATCTCGTAAATACCAGCCCCTGAAAAGCCAATTAAGAAAGTATTTTATTTCAGTGGCCTTTCTGTGTCGTGTGCTATTGGGTATAGTGATAGCACGGTATTCAATACATCCTCTTACCAATGACGTCACCATCGTCGATTTTAAAGCTTCCCTGCCTGGTGGCTTTACTAATCTCTCTTTTGTCGGGTTTAAGGGAAAAGACCTTGTCGATGTGGAAATGCCTTTGAGATGCTTGCACGGCGTCAAGTATTAAAACTGCAGAATTTAACGTCATATCGAAGGATTAATAAAGATGCATGCAGTAAACGCCTATATGTATAGGCATTCATTTCCATAAAACAAATCGACTTTGGAAAATATATATCGTGCTAAGGCTTGTCACATACCTGATATCCCAACGTGCAGGCACAGGTACGTCGAGAGCTGCATGACCGCGATAATAACTAGACATAGATAAACATATCAATAGCTGCATTCTGTGCATGCGTTTTACATAATACTGACGTAGTAAAAAATACTACGTCTGATCTGCTACCATTAGAGTCTCCAACATCGGTGTTGACGATTTAGATTTAATTAAATTAACCAAATTTAGTACTAATTTAGTTGATATAAACTAATTTGAAATAGCATGTATCAACGGTATTCATGCAGATCCGGGGGAGATGCTGACTCGCAGTTTGACTAAGTCTAGTATACATTTGTATGAATCAACGGTTTTATTTTCAAACAAGTATATGTTCAACCCCCCTGATTCCGCTGTGACCGTTGGTCGTGCGGTTACACTAATTTAGGTGACGTCAACTAAATAGTTAGCTAATTAAGTTATATTTATCTAAATCGTCAACACAGACGTTGGAGCGACTCTAATGTCAGATTCACTTTCATGATTTTCACGACGTAGACTCGGCCCCAGGCTTTTCGTTTACGCGCGGTCCATATCGTGACGTTACTTCTTCGGTTTAGCCCCATGCCGAGAAGCCTGGGCAAAACCTCTTAAAATCGAAATTGAGAGGTCTATGGCAGTTTTTGAGAGGTATCCGTGTGAAACCTAAGTCGAAATGTTCTGCCGTAGGTACTTTTCGTAGGCACAAAGATTCCAAAACTACACATTTGAAAAACAGAATGCTTTGCATGATGAGACGAATGAGTAGAAGCCTGGATATGAGGCTATTTATGACGTATGGTGACTCACACAGCTGCAATCTCGTCCCCAGAGACGGCGTTTTTTTCGGCCAGCGGACACAGCTGTCAATGGCACACGCATGCGTAGATCATACACATAATTAGTTTGAATTCCAAAGTATATTTCTGATTAGGACTATACTGGCTTGAATATTTGACTTGAAAATCATCGCCGCCCATAGGAGGCGAATTGTTTGCAATCGGAACTTAATTTATAACACAAGGAAACAATGATAAAACTGGAGTTTGAAGTTAATTACAATTTGCGATACCCGACTACAAAACACTTATGGTCACAAAATGATGTTTGCACTGCCCTCAAAACTGAAATCGCAATTAAAAACGATTTCCTTTGCAATGCAAGCGTGTAGGAATTTTTTGTAAGTGTATTGCACAATAGTTTTGATGACGTCAGTTAGTGGTCGAGATCACATATAATCCTCTCCGCTCAGTCATTTTCTGATATAATTCTCTAATTCTTGTTTTTTTACACTTTCATTCTTCAAATTGCTTTAATAAAGTAGGTTTTTTCCCCAGATTTTCCTGCAGAATGAGTAACTCAGTTTTGCTTGGAGAACTAATTGACGTCATCAAAACATTGAGATCCTGGCGCAATACACTTTTAAAAACTTCCTACACGCTTGCATTGCAAAATAAATCTTTTTTATTACGATTTCAGTTTTCAGTACAGTCCAACTATCATTTTGAGACCATGCATAAGTATTTTGTACTCGGGTATCCCCTTAGAAAATAGAAGAAGATAGAAGAAACCTTTCACGGTGAAGCATTATTTTGCCTCCAGTGTAAGTACTGGTATTATTTCATCACTGCATGAAATTGGACATACCTAAATACCAGCAGACTGTGTAAAGTGTTAGAAAAAGAATAAGGAATAACGTTTTCTCTAAAGCTGAGAGGTTATTCAATCTAAATTTAGGAACAAGATAGAAGAAACAATTAGCTCACAATATAGTAAGACCTGAAACTCCATTAACGTGTACTTCAAAATATCTAGGCAAACTTAGTCGAGTTCGTCATTATCCTGTATTTCGAGTTATGGCGAATGAAACTAGCGAATATGGACAAATATTGTATTCAAAGCATACAAACCCAAGAAGCAACGATTTATCATCAGTGCTCTCCCCGAATACGATCCAAACGGTTTACCTTTGATCTAACAGGTTCAAGTCTTAGCTCGAATTCAAATAATGTGGCATCCCTATTTTAGCAAAACGCATCAAAAGGGTGTTCCCAATGAATCGAAGAATATCTGTAAATTCCTCCAATAAAAAATAACGTATACAGTATAAAGCCATAATTCCGACCCTCCGCTTTTCTTCGAAAAATGAACCTTCGAATACAAATAAAGGCCTCTTCTGAGAGGATTCGGCTGATTCGGGAGCTATATAGTTTTGTTTGAGGTATATACCGGTATGAATCATATCAAATTACTATTTGAACTTTTCCGGCTTTCAATTCCCTGCTGTGAACATTGACTAAACTTCATATTAGCCCTACCTCTTGAATCTGTAGATGGCACTTGTCTGATAAACAACGTTGTTTTAATCGCTAGTCCTTCAAGTTAGCTAAATGCATTATTGAACACGTCCGAAGCGATCGCCAGAACAACGGGTGCCTTAGTATTGCATACTTCACGATTGATATGATATGACTAGTTACACTAATTCTACCCTGAATAGTGAGACCGGCGTTAAAACCGTAACTCAGGGACACACCAGGGTAAAGTTATGTAGCACATTGGCTAACCTCTAACCCTGACAGGAAAGCACCTCAAACTCGTTCCATGGCCTTTTCAATGACATAAAAACAAAATAAATAAGTAAATACCAACGACCGCATCCTCCTTCACAATCCGGACAATCCGGACAGAGAACATGTTTTGTTTTTATACTTGGCCTTATCATTAGACGGGCGAACGAAGAGGATGTTTACAAATTAAGGGGTGTAAAAGCCAAATTCTATGTACAGTCATATATATTTTGGTCACCTTTTCAAAGCATGCAGTTCATGGAGTAAAATCAGTGATATTTTCCGACCAATTCATTCTTGATCTGACATTCCGCACAAGTAAAAGAGACCTTTGTTACCGGCTTTAATACGTGAATAAAAATATCTTGTGGACATGCAGTCAATTGTAATTTCATATCCCATTAGGGAATTAGCAGACATGAAGCTTGATGTTAGGGTTGTGAAGACGTAAGTTGTAGTCTTCTCAAAACATCTTTGCTAGTTTTGCTGATTAAAAAGCATTGAAAGTCAACGTTTGGTCATTCTACCTTGTTCTTTGCGTTTGTTCCGCTTTGAGTTTTCTCTGGGTTATAATTATGCTATGAAAAGAAATAAAAATTTGTAGGAAAAGCATGAACTTAATATGCCAAAAAGGACTTAATTTTCCATTTTATAATATAGATATAAAAGCCATGTTCTATCAAAATATATAACATGGTTTGCCGTGTTTTATTGTTTTCAACTGGCGGTTTCCTTTCATCGCGCGTGTAAATCTATATTTTAAAACAGATAAAGAAGCCTTAAATCCATGTTTTATAATATCATAAAACACTCTGGTCATTTGAGAACACTCGAGAAATGTTGAAAGCACGCGCCTTCGGCTTGTGCTTTAACATTTCTCTCATGTTCTCAAATGCCCATCGTGTTTTATGATAGTATAAAACATGGCTAAGGCTTCTTTATTTGTTAAATATTATATAATAATAATAATAATGTTAAATATTATATCAATTATGATCCTCTTGTTTATCCATTTACCGTATATGCTTACTAGAGAAGATTGCGTATGAGTGGGACAAACTACGGCATGTCCGTTACCGTGCTGTACTGTAACTCTATGGTTTGAATCAGCAAGAAAAAACGTCACGGCATGCCGCACGGTAACCGTGTTTAGTTTGTCCGACTCATATGAAATCTGCTCTAGTCTGGAGTAATACATATATTATACAATACTAAAGCCTATTATAACTCTCCAAAACTACTCCAGCAGGAGGCCTTCACCTCTCAAAACCTTGCATTTTATTGGACCCCATTTGGATTGTACTGACTAAGATGTCCATTGTTTTAGGGTTTGTGTTGTTTCAGGGTTAGGCATTGTTTGGATAGCCAGTACTAGTTCCAGGTTCCGAGGAGGTGAAGGCCGCCCCCAAAACTGAAGGCTCTATGGATAATGACTTTCTCTACAGCAGATCAACATTCTGATCCTCTCTTTAAAGAGGCACTGTCAATCGTCCCGAATAGAACCTTCAATTTCTTTAAAACAAAATTCAAAATGACACACTGAGATCGAAGAGAAATACCATGTGAACGTCCTGATATTTACTTACTGTAGGCCTAAACCCTAAATATTTATCGTAATAGGCGCAGCCCGATACTTCTGATTCATAAGTAAATATAGATCGAATTAGGCTCTGAAAAAGTAAATCTAAATGTTCAGTAGGATAGCGATAGAATTTACAAGTACACAAAATATACAGACGGCTACTAGGCTTTAAATGCGTGTCCCAGTTTGAAAGATTTTCTTCAAAAGTCATTCCAAGAAGTTTAGGACTGTTGACGCGCTCAATACCATGATGTACATAGGTGCAGGAATGTCCTTGTATTATTAGATTCGGTGCGCTATACTACCCATGTTCGATTGCTGGTGTCGTTCAGCATATGAATAGAGTTGGTTTTAAGTTTATCTACATTCTCCCATTTTCTTCTCTTTAAAGTACCTATAATTTATTATTATCAATATCGATTCGACATCAAATGAATAGTTGAATAGTAGAAATTCCTTCATTTGAACCGATACGTCTATGATTGAGGTCCGTTTGAGATGGCGAACGTTTCACGCGCCAAATTCAATACTAACAGGGCCGTACCTGGCATAGGGGCAAGGGGGCAGTGTTTGAACTAACCGGAGTGAGCTTGGTAACGTCCCAGCTGATCGGAAGGGGATTTGTGGTTTGTTTGGTTAGGGTTAGTCGTATTGTTTGGTAGCCATTGTTGTATTGTTTGGTAAGCCATGTTCTTTGTTGTGCTTGGCTACCCTATTGTTCATTCTCCAATGGTGTGGCTCGTTCAGAGCACTAGGTATTGACCCGATCGAGAGGTGTTTCATTGGGTATCAAAATTCATTCGCCTGACCAAAATGGGATGACCGGATTGGCTGTTGACATCATTAATTAATCATAAGTTTTGGAAAAGCATTATTATCAAAGCATCATAATAATTTATGAATACAGGTATTGTTTGAGAAGGCATATCAAAAACCCGTTCTTCGCGTTTACCCGTGGTATCAAAACAATAAACTCTGTCGGGATTGCGCCCCTCGACATTCATTTGCCGTTTCTCGGTGTTTTGATACCACGGGTAAACACTTGAGTCGTGTTTGATATATAACTTACTTAACTTCCGTTGTGACGGCTGGCGAATTAGGGTATTACTGATTTTGTTATACAATAAAACAATATTACTAAGAGTCGTGAACCTTTCATACATTATTGTTTATTTTCATTGTACAAGGTGACCTTACGTTGGATTCAAATTATTATGTAATTAAGTAAATAACTGAACTTGAGTCTTAAGGTTACCGGATACCTTCAAAACGAAAAAGATGGAAAAATATTTTTTTCACACAGAAATGTAGTTTTAGTAGTAGTGTCTCATATACCAAAAACTCCGTTCAAAAAAAATATATATTGACGGAGAAATACCAAAAGGAAGTTTTTAACCGGAAGTAAAAGGTTCTTTTTGATTGACAGCAGATCAATAAACACATGACGACGGTGTGGGAATCGGCACATATTAAATTCATTTCATATACCAATGTTTACGTTTATTGAGAAACGTTTTTCCACACACGATTCCACAATTCCATCGGATGTTGGCCTTATATCTTACAAAAAGCAAGCAGGATGCCCTAACCCTAAACCCTTAGCTTGAAAAACAAAGAAAAAAGAAAAGCAAAACGAGGCCAAACAATACAATTACAAAGCCAGATACGAGTCCTCGCAAAACCCGACAAGCGTTCGTATTTTCACTTTCAGACAGAGTGCCGAGTGGTCCACATCTGAACATAAAGTAGAATTGATAAGAGCCAGCCGAGAGAATATTTGTTTCCAAGAAAGCTTAGATGGATGGCGGTGACCCTGAATCGGTTGAACCACGATCTCGCTATTGCCGTGCTGTTTCAGACGCCTGCAAATCGCTGTCTCCTCTACTATAAACTATGCTGGCATTCAAGGCGTGATCTCTATAGGTGTTCACCTTGGCTTTGCCCCTCGAGGTCTTTTTGTCTTTCCCATTTTTCTTTCCCATTTTTCTAGCCTGGGAAACCAGCTGACTCTTACCGCTACCATTTTTCAAGTCACACAAAAGAAATAAACATTTTCTCGATGCGGCGCGTTGCTTTGATCGGAAATCAACATTGGCGGGAAATCTTGACAGATAGTTGAACTGTGATGAGAAATGATTGGCCAAGAGCTTGCTAATTGTTGGAGAGGCGGGTCTTCAGATTCACGCACCGACAGACTGAATATTTTTTGAAGTGCTATTTTCTCGCTTTCGATTTTCAATCAAAATAGAGTTTTAAAAAAGCTCCCACTCAAGAGAAATTTATTCGATTTGTGCAAAATTTTCACAAAATGTCAATTGATATCTCAGCTGCAAAACCGTGTCGGGGAATTGGGAAATTCTAAAATAAAAGCTCTTGACGACGTTTCCCGCATATCTACTCGGATTATTTTTCGCCTTTTCACGGAAAGCATGATAACTTTTGAACTAAATCGAATTTTGAAATTCCCCGACACCGTTTTGTAATACGATTCCTCTGAAATACGACAAAGCAAACAGATTCTTAAACTTTAAAATATTTTCGCAGTCGGAACTTCTGAAAGCCATCTCACTAGATCGGAGAAACGGGATGGCGGAAAATTCGAGATTTTCAAAGAACTCAAAACTTTTTATGTATTCTTGTAGCCAATTTTATAAGCTTTAAAATGATACATGAATGATTTATCTACGATGTTTTCTCGAGGCGCTACATAATTTAGACTGGAAACGCACCCTGAAGGTATCCGGTAACCTTAACTTGAGCTTAAATTTGACAGATCGATTTTATTCTTAATTTTATTTGAGCAGTATTATTAAAGATTGATTGTTTCCGATATAAACTTACAAAACCCTAATCCTAACGTATCTAGGGATCTTTCCTCTATAGCCAACAGACCGAAGCCGTTCTCCCTCCTCGTCTAGGAATTCCTCATTCATACCATTATAGTTAGAATAATAGCCAGGGTACTCTTCCAAGTACGACGCCTTATTTTCATCTCCGGTCACCTCCTCACTGTTAGACGCTTTCTTTTCTAGTTTTGCTCGAGCGACTGTACTACAATACGACTGGTCAAACGAACCCTTATCAACATTTTGCATTGTCGCGTTAGCAATGTTACCTATTGGAGCATATCTAGCTACTATAAAGGTACAATTCATGCCCCACTTAGTTCCCTGTGCTCTCCCCATTCCAAGCTCCTGGGTTGACTTCCAAATAACCTGACTAAAGTGGCCCGCTGGTCTTTGGAAAGTCTTGTTGGTAAAGTCGTATTTGCACACCTCGTCGTACCTGTAATAGCAGAAGCATTGTCAATTATATTCGTACTTCTTAAAACAATAAGTTAGACAACAAAACGTTTTATTCGTACCACAATAAGTAATAAATATATGGCTTTTACAACTGTTTTTACAGTCTATTTATGCTACTAGGGTGGTGAAAGCTGACTGTGCCGATTGATTGAACTCCTATAGGCGCTGCATTACTTGAAGTATGTGCTGTATCGCCTTGTGGTCGCTAGTACTGTGTATTCTCTTCTCTATCACCCACAGAAAAGGTATACGTGCTCTCCATACTCGACATTAAACACGTTCATGTCTATCAACAGTGGCGTAGGTTATATAGCGGTTTACTATTCAGTGTCGTAAAACCAAAACCAAAGTAATTACAGAGCCAATCACGGGAGCAAGTAAAAACGCAATGAGCCAATCACGAGATCAAGTAAAAACGCAATGAGCCAATCACGGAAGCAAGTAAAAACGCAATGAGCCAATCACGAGAGCAAGTAAAAACGCAATGAGCCAATCACGGGAGCAAGTAAAAACGCAATGAGCCAATCACGGGAGCAAGTAAAAACGCAATGAGCCAATCACGAGAGCAAGTAAAAACGCAATGAGCCAATCACGGGAGCAAGTAAAAACGCAATGAGCCAATCACGAGAGCAAGTAAAACCGCAATGAGCCAATCACGGGAGCAAGTAGAAACGCAATGAGCCAATCACGGGAGCAAGTAGAAACGCAATGAGCCAATCACGAACTGAAGCAATCCGTGATTTGTTTTACTTGAACCAATTACGAGAAAAGTCAACGCAATCTTGCATGATAACTCCGTCGCTAAAACGAAAATTGATTACGTGACGGACCAAAGCAATGCTTGGTTTTAGTTTAGAACTTGAGTGGCTGATTATAACAAACGTTTTTTCACAACCAATCGAAAATACGAGCAAACACAAAACCAAAGCAATCACTTAAAGCGGTTTTCAATTGAGTGTCGAAACGTCAGTTAGGGATTGCTTTCGAAGTTGATTGGTTAGTTTTCAACGATTGCGTTTACTTTTCCTCGTGATTGGTTCAAGTAAAACCAATCACGAATTACTTCGGTTCGTGATTGGTTCATTGGGTTTTTACTTGCTCGTGATTGGTTCATTGGATTTTACTTGCTCGTGATTGGCTCAGGTTTTGGTTTTACGATACTCAGTCGAAAACCACTCTAATGACATTGATGAATTAACCAGAAACGATGAACATTTTGGAGATGCAAACCATTTCTTGACTGCTGAAGCTGCAGACATTCCTATCTCTGTACTGGAGCATCCCATGGCGAGATTTTCACCTTCACCCGGACGTGAGTCGCGAGCGGAATGTTTGAGTGTACCCAACTGAGCAAGCTGTTGCGCAAACATCTGAGCCTCCTGACACATCTTCTGATTCAAATTGAGCGGAACCGCGTTATGAATAGTTCGATACTTGTTGTGTTCTGCTAGTCCTTCCCTCATAAATGCAATCTCTGCATAATGAACAGTAAATAGGAATCCGTTGACATAAGTGTTTCAATATGTTAAAAGGATTCATTCAGGAAAGACAACTTCAAAATGGAGTTAACTGGGTTGTGTCATGGCGAGAAGCCTTTATATTCCTAGTCCCAGTCGTACACAGGTATAGATGGTTTTCACTCAATCCCCAGAGATTCAAATGACAAAGGGCATGGCGGCCATGTTGGTGTACCTAACAAAAGAAGCTAACGAAGAATCTATTGTTAAAGGTACACCAACATGGCCGCCGTGACGTCATGTGAAAACCATCTATTGTCTTACGAATCTCGTACACACGTGGGATGGTTAAAATCAAAGTAAAATATGCAAAAACGGCTAACAAACTGTGTAGGTCGAGATTCAAGGAAAATATTGCATATCAGTTCAATCAAGCATTGAGGGAGGATACTTTTACTGTTTGTAGCCAATTAACAGCCAATAATCGAACATTGATTCCATGCGCAACATTAAATATCCCCTTGCACTTCAAAATAACAGTCGTACTAAAAGTCTGCGGAAAACGTAAACTGCCTGTCGAGAAGGAGCGCTGTATTATGTGCGCCATTTAGGGCATCATATTTTTAATATTCTGCATTAACTGCTTATTCGATTACATATACCATCAAGTACTTATTTTCTACTCGTAAAGTAAAAATAAAATAATGTTTACGGAAATAATATTTTTCTATATATTTTAATTAGCTAAATGCAGATCTTACCGTCATCATTAAGCAACGCACCATTCTTTTCCCCATTGCCTTGCTTCTCTCTTCCATTTTCCTGTTGTACTACTAACTGAAGGTCCTGCCCAGGACGCCGGTCGGGAGATGCCGTTGCTGGCTGATGTTCCTGGGACGGCTGTTTGCCTTTGACCTCCACAGTCAGAGGTCGAGGCAAAGCTTGGCTCGTCGCCTGTAACACGACCTCTTGTGGATTCCCAGTCGCCTTTGCAGGAGTATTCTGTTGTAGTACTGTTTGGCCTCTTGTGCCGTTTGATACAGGGGCGGGTATGGGTGTAATAGTTGGATTAACTGG
The DNA here is from genome assembly GCA_030867875.1 of Actinernus sp. WN-2022. Classification (NCBI taxonomy): domain Eukaryota; kingdom Metazoa; phylum Cnidaria; class Anthozoa; order Actiniaria; family Actinernidae; genus Actinernus; species Actinernus sp. WN-2022. The sequence goes on from JAOWCC010000019.1 coordinate 82,532,904, forward strand.
CTGGACTGGTGTTGTTCGACTACCTATAATTAAGTGCAGGCCAATCTCGGCTGTACTGTTGCTAATTACGTAAGATCCTTCTCCGTTAACTCCGCTATCGGATATTTTGAACTTCCCTGTCCGTTGTGGAGGAGCTATGAATAAACAATGTTTAATAGTGATGATGTTATTTAATAGTGACAAATTCAACCACCCGAAGGTAATTGATTTAAAGAAATGTATGTGCTTAACATATTTAAATAAATACATAAATTATATAACAAGATATAAATGTATTTATAATATAGATACGATAGTACGCGCGCTCTGATTGGCTAAGAAGCCATGTTTTATCAGAGTATATAACTTGGTTAGCCGTGTTATATAGTTTTCAACTGGCGGTTTCCTTTCATCGCGCGCGTAAATCTATATTATAAAACAGATAAAGAAGCCTTAAATCCATGTTTTATACTATCATATAACACTCTGGTCATTTGAGAACACTCTAGAAATGTTGAAAGCACGCGCCTTCGGCTTGTGCTTTAACATTTCTCTCATGTTCTCAAATGCCCATCGTGTTTTATGATAGTATAAAACATGGCTAAATACGCCATCACGTTTTTCTTTTTTCTGTTTATACATGTTTAGTATATGCCACACAAATAATTAGTGCGTTTTGCGCGCTCTGACTGGGTAATCAAACTCGGAAGATCGAGCATTGTTACGTAGCCATAAGTTAAGTAGCCATAAGCTCTCATTGGTTGAACTGGAGTCACGTGGCAGTCACTGTATCTCGCCACGTGATCACATCGTGCATGACAGAAGGTGGTGTGATGTGTCGCGCGCGCCTGTGGCAAGCTAAAGGCGGGAAAATGAATATGTGTGTACCAAAACTCAGGAAAAGGAATTTTATAATTGTTGCTATATAACAAATCACTTAATGACTGGCCCCTCGGGAATGAGTGAGTTTTGTTTCCCCTCGATCCTCGATGTTCCTCGACTCCTTCTCGGGAAACATCGAGGATCTCGGGGAAACAAAACTCTCTGTTTCCCTCGGGACCAGGCATTAAGTGTTTACTATTGACTGATTTCGTTCCCGAGCGCGAATAATTAACTTTAGTGTCTTTTTAAGGCTGCTATTTCAATTGTGTGGTACATACACTAAAACATTCGCGGCTCGGTAAATATCCACCATTATAACCCATCAAATATTTTCTCTCGAGCGTGATTGGTTGAATGCGTCACGTGACCCGATATTTTCTCTCCGTGAGCGGGAAATATCAGCGAAACACCCCCTGTGAGCGTATAAACGCTCGTCAAAGAAAATATTTGAAGGATGATAACAACAATAACCTACATTGTGGCGTCGAAATATGTCCTGATATTTGTCCTTGGACATTATCTGATCCTCGAAGCTCACATAAACTGTTCTCTTCTCAGATCCGATAATGTCTGCGGACGAAATATCAGGGCATATTTCGACGCCACATTTAGGTTATTGTATTTTTAGTCACCATCACCTCGGAGAACAATTGTTTTAAAAACATGTTATTGGTCCTACTAACGTACTTAATTACTGGGTAACCTTTTTGTTATTGACTGTACATATTATTATATATACATTGATTATTGTATAATATATATCAGTGATTCTTCAAACGAAGACTGAATGGGAAATAAGGTTACTAGAACAAAAACGATAATACTTTACCTCCAGTGACAACACACAAACAAGAACCGAGCAGCATCAAGATGCGAGAAATCATCTTTACTACGATGAGAGATAATACAAGAAACAAAACATTAACTTGTCACGGACTATCAAATTAGGATATTCTTTTCATTACGGTATCGTTTTAGAACATGTTTTAGTCGAAGGTGCGTGCATGGGGAATGTTCAGAGCTTAATTTCACTAAACATTTAAACATACAATAGGGATGAGGTATGAATAAGCTAGCAGTCGACATTTACAAAACAATTCGAATAACTCGTCGCAAACATTGAAACTGCGATATTTTTAGATACTTTTTTATAATTATGAATTAGTGTGCTATTGTTTATGAAATCATTTTTATCATCATTCCCCTAATACGAAAAGGTGCTGTTTCGAATATGAAATCACACTGAGAAAAAATCGTGCAGTTCAAATTTGTAAGATGACTCGTAAGTAATGAAAGAACATATAGCCAAGCATGTAAATGTGCGAGATTTCTTTAATGAAATTTGAGAGAAATAATCAGAATTGATTGATATCTTACCTTGTTCTTTTCGCGTTAATCACTGTTTGGCAATATTTGCTCGCTCGAGAACCAATGTTTCGTCATGTACTAATACCGTCAACTCTCAGATCAGAAGCACTAAGGTCCTACTTGATGCTGCCGAATCATTACACACCTATTCGAGAGCACCTGTTTTCAGGGCAGTTGGTCAACTGATTTCGCTGACACAAATCCTTGCTCTCATTTCAATAATCAATATTAATTATAGGTGCTCTAAGAAATTAATAGAAATTCGTCAGATACCTGGTACTATAGTGTGTTCTATGAAATTAATAGTTTATTTGAATAATATGTAACATGCACTTTTCAGACTTAGTAGCGCAGTTGTTTTTCAATTTTACTGATTTCAGTTACCCTAACATCTTAAATCATGACAAATTGTTCAATATTTTTTATTAAAGTTCGGGGAAAATTAAGGACCACCAAAAACAAAGTAAGGTTTCAACGTCGGTTCAACATCGAGTCAACATTCGGTTTTAGTCGATCAAATGGTGAAAGGTGTTGAAAGATATTGAAAGCATGTTGAAGAGAGCTTGACTTCGTTTAAATTAAGGCCATTTCGAACGGTTTCAAGATCGGTTTCAACAAATGTTGAACTGATGTTGAACCGATGTTGAGATGTTGATCCGATGTTGATCCGATGTGATCCGATGCTGATCCGATGTTGAAACTGTTTGACCGGGGAGCTTTAGTTGAAATTATCTCTATGATAACTGTACTGTACTGCAACTATAGCTAGATCCGGTGGTGATTTCTTGAACACGTTGGAGTGTTTGTGGTGCAGTGTAAAAACGCCCAACTCAATATATTACGTAGCCGTTGTGTCAGTACCACCCTCCTTATACTAACTACCCTGCTACTGACTTGACTGACTTCCTGACTGATTCTGGTGAACGTACGCTTGCTGGGAACTGATCTCAGTGCTAACAGTGCTAGTGCTAAACTAATTTCATTGCAGGCGATATTAATCAAACCCTTGCTAAGTCAGCTCTCCTTGAAGCAAATGGTTAGAACCCCAACTGGTAAGAGGACTGACAACGCATCCTTGATGTTTTCATGAAGAAATAAATATATGGCTAAAGTGTCTGTGAATAACTATCTCGTAAGATCAGTCCATTCATCGGCCGTCCTAATTCGCCCTCGTAGTGCTAGTAAAGCTGTTAGAAAGAGATACTTTTCGCGACGTACGTGAGCAAAATAAAATAGTTATCAATGGCTGTCGCTCTTGAGAATTGTGAATGGGAAATTATATCTTGCAATAGTCCACGTCAAAAAGTACAACTTCTGCAGGACATGCTAACTTGTCTGTATAACAAGTGTTTCAAATGTAAAACAGTCGTGATGTCCAACCGTGACCCTCCTTACATTTCGCCCTTAGTAAAAAGTCCTTCTCAAGGCTCGGCGAAACAATTATCGTAGAAATGAAGGCCATGATAATCCATATCTCCAGGAACGGATCAACATGCTCTTTTGAATGAACCAACTTCATGCAAACAGCGACCATCCCAAGCCACGAAAGCATAGTGGTGCCTGACTGTGAACTCTATCACAGGACGAAAATGTACTACCATCCCCATTAGCACCACCCTTGACTCTGATGTTATAAGTAGCTATTTCCAGGCAATCAATACTGATTCCAACTACTCTGTTCCTGTGTTAGTTCCCATTCCTGATGGTACCCGTGTCCCGACACTCTCTTCCGCATGATATTGGGTGTAATAACGTCAGATCTCTCAACATCAACCATTATAATTATGTATTTAATTGTATCATACATTTTCTCACTGATAGGAGGCAAAGAGTAATTGTAGATGATATACTTAGTATCTAAATATCAATAAAGGTGTACCTCAGAACAATACTAGGACCCATATTTTTTTCGGTTATGGCTAATGACATTCGTTTTTTTTGGATTGGGTCACCTGTGGCACGCGGTCAAAATGGGGCGTGGACAAAAATGAAGCCCATTTTGACCGCGTGCCACAGGTGACCCAATCCGAAAATAACGACCGAAACAATTTACAGAAGAGCCGGCAAGCAGGCTAACATTCAGGTCCTCAATCCTTCTACTAATGTCTTAATCAAATATGCTGATGATTTGACTTTAAGTATTCCTATTAGAGATGGTTGTGCTAATAACTGTTATAGTGAAGAACAGAAGATTATGAAATGGGCAGAAGACAACCGTATGTTCTTAAATTTTGCCAAAACCTGGGAAACGGTTATTAGAAGAAGGAAAGGAAGAAGAAACATTACAAACTCAAAACGATGGAAATGGAACTAACCGTAAACCTCTACCCTGGAATTCAAAGGCCTTATAGAGGGCGAGGGAGAAAGGGAAAAAAACTGAACAGAAGTGCAGAAAGCTAAGGTCTCTGGCCTCGACCGTTAAGAATCTCACTTCCATGCCCGTTTTGGTTCAGACTTTGAACCTCGTCTCTGATTGGCTTCTTACACTCATACCCAGGCACGACCGTGAACATTTGATATAACGACGTTATTTATTGGATCGGAAATGTAGGCACAGAAACGAGGTTGCTAACGAGGCCTCTTATTTTCTCCTCAGTCGAATCTCGTCCTAGGGCCTCTGGAACCAGAGTAGTAAACTCTCGCCTTTAAGAAAAATGTAAGTATGCAGCATGCATGTAATTATATGATTATTATTCAGATTAATTTTTGGTGTGTAAGAAGTACAATGCTAATAATATCAACTGAAGCAATGTAATTACATTTTCTTTTAATCTTAATTTTTTTATAAAGTGCAGTCGAAGCTCTCTGTGCGGACAGCTCCAGTGACGGATACGTTTCCAAAACCCCGTTTGAATTCTCTGGCAGTCAAACTCTGTATTTACAAATTCCCGTAAGCGGACAGTTCCAGTTACGGACACTTTCTCTGATTCCCGAGGGTGTCCACTTACGGGAGCTTCGACTGTTATATGCATTCAGTTCTTCCATTGATTTCTTTGTCTGTCCTTTAGAACACGTGTAACTTGTTCACGTGACTCTCGTCAGTTAACTGCCTAGAGTACAACTCTAAATGCTAGCTTTCCTTTCCGCTTGGAAACTCCAAATGTACTAAACAGTTGACTAATAGTGCAAGACGAGCCCTCCTCGACCATTTGGCCATGAAAATCCTTGACTGGCTTGCATTTGTGTATGGCTGGCTGGACGAAATCTGCTCTGTCGATATCTGTAACAAACTGACAGATTGCCGGAATGAATTTGCCTTTATGTACATTATAGTTGTAATCATTAGGTGTTCCTGTGCTCCCCTGCGGGGAATATCTCGCTACTATTATGCTACAACTATATCCGCCCTTCGTTTGAAAGGTTGCTCGGCCTATTCCGAACTTCCTGGTGGATTTCCAGATGATATTAGTGAAGGGTCGTGACTTGCCATTAGGTCCTGGTCTCACCCAGTTATTATTGCAAACTGTCTGATACCTGTAAACAACAACACAAAACTGGTATGACTTGATACTTGGTGCAGTGCTTATACGTGTCATTAATATTCACTTCCGGTAATTGTTTAATTATATCCGTTACAATGACGTTATGTACATACGGGATATACGATAGATTACTGGGAGTGAATTGAAGTAAATATAAAGAGGCAACGTAGCGAACTATTGAGTGTGTTGTACTTTCTGTACATATTGCTTCGGTTTATTTCGCCTTAGAGGCCTAGGAACACCATGCATACTTGGCTCACTGTTTCTGATAAGCGTGCTTGCGTGGTGCAGTGAGTAAGTAAATAGTACAGTAATCTCTTTTTAGCATTAGTTATTTAGTAATTTATTCCTAATCTTCATAGTAACCGTAATGAGTTTCCTTTTATTGCTGTTATTTTGTTACGCAATGGAAAACCTGGACTTCTTCCATGGAATGGCAGTTTGTTGGAAAATAATTGGAAGTTTCAATTTCCATGGTTTTGCACACTTCCAACGGATGGAAATATGTTGGAAATACCTTGGAAATTTTGTTGGAAACTCTAATTTCCAAGACAATATTTTCTATCCCATGGAAGAGGTATCTATATCGAATTATGGGGGGTGGGGTGGCATTAGGTGGGAAAGCGCAACAAGTTGACTTTGGTCTGCTATAATCTGAGTGACTTTTTACAACATATTTAATTAATTCCCATTATCCTATTAACAGTAAAGAGAAAGTACAGTTATGTCACTTTAGGGTAAACGTTTACCTTCAAAATAAAGCTCAGTAGTCAGGGGTCTTTCACATTTCCCTAGCTATTTTAGTACTATGGTTTATCTGAGAAGATGTGAAGGTCAATACGTTTATTCTAATTTTCTTATATTTAACTGAATGCTCTATAATTACCAGTACTTGATAGCTTCAAATGCTGTCAAACCCGGGCCAGGTGCTTTACAGCCGACGGCGATATTTTCACTTTGCCCCATCCTGCTAATGAAAGGTGAGTGTGCTACTTTCATAGTCTGGGCGAGAAGACGTGCGTACTTGGCTGCCTGCAGACTTAACGTGTGGTCTAGCCTTATGCCTCTCACGCCGTGAAGATGTCGATGGATGTTGTGATATCTCATCGACCTTATTTCAAATAGTGCAGTTCCTAGGATGTAAATATATCAAAGTTTATTAAACATTTGTTTGAATATGTTTAACAAACATAAGTACCAGTTGACATATAGTGATTATCACAAAGGCCACACCGACCATTTTCTTAAAACCATGAAAAATCGTGTTTAACTCGGCGTAGATTTTCGAATCATAGGAACGAGTTATTGAGATGAGGAATTACGGCCTCGTGCCTTCATCTGTTTCTCGATGCTTGGATACCCTGGTAAACACTCGCTCTGGTTTTTGATATATTACTTCAACATTCCGAGGAAAAAGTGTTTCAACATCTGTTCAACATTCTAATTAAGTTCTCGGAAATGTTTTCAGCCCATGTCAAATGGTTTCAACATTGGTTTCAACAAATGTTGTACCGACGTTGAAGAGATGTCGAAACCGTTTGACAATGCAAAAACGTCCTGACAGAGGCAATTATTACATCGCTATGGCTCCCACCTCTAGAGACTGGATCATACATGACAGGGGTACTTCTACTCCTCTGCATTTCTTGGTAACGTTTCATGAACTGAATACGTTTCCACAGAGGGGATCCAGGTCGAACAGGAGGTCGAAGACTTGGTGGATTAGGGAATTGCGCAGGCTGCTGAATCTGTTGTAGTTGAGGCAGTTGTGGAGCCAGCCATGGATAGTTCATGCCGTAAGGTGGAAAGTAACCTACGATCACATTACATAACATTCTTCATGATCAGGCATCTTTAAATTTAGCCGGTGACAGATTAATTCACCGTACAGTACAAAAGATGTCGGCGTGTACTTTAACCCACAGAGAGGTTTGAAATCTTAGAAACAAACCTGTCCAAGTGCTGTTGCTATTACACTGACATTGAAGGGAATAGATGATTGATACGTTGTATATTGACCATGTTAGGCTCGCAAGGGATTGTGGTCAAATGTACAGCCGCGCCACCTGTTTCCGTACGGTGCATTAACCACAGCAACAACAATAGTTTGATTTGCACTCTAGTAATAAAGCTAGATACATTGAATAAGTAAATAAATAAAATAGCAAGCGTCTGGGAAGAATATTATGATGATAATGGACATCTCAGACAGCACTGTTGCATATTCAAGCAAAAGTGCAACTTGTTGAATGGAATAGAGCCCCCGGGGGGGGGGGGGGGGGGGGGGGGAACTCCCATATAAAAGGGGTAGGGATGCTCGTCGGACACTTTCGATTTGACCCCTAAGAGGTACTAAAATGGGCGTGGCTCAAGCTTATTTTGACCCCTAAAAGATAATAGAAATGTAAATTGATAACAGCTTTTTTGTTCAATTGACACCCGACCCCTAAAAGGTACCGCTTTACATAGAAATGTCTGTGTTTGATGGTGGATACCCTAAGTGGTACCAAACTCTTGATTTTGACCCCTAAAAGGTACGACGAGCATCCATGTACCCCTCACATAAGGGAGTCCCCCCCCCCCGGGAATAGAGCCTGTCTCTATTTCCTGCAACATCGTTCAACATGTTGACTCGCTTCTTTCAACATTCAACATGGTGTGATACACGGTTCAACATGTGTTGCCAACAAATGTTTCACATGTTGAACCCTGTATCATCGGCTTTAATAAATGTTCCCCCGAGAAAATCTCGGTTGTTTTACTGCTCACCTCCGATACCCTCAGTGTGTTGGGTCACCACGACTACGAGTAGAAAAGCTACACAAGCGCCATACGGAATTCTAGTCATTTCTATAAATCTGTAACAAACAATATGAGATTAGTGCGGCATACCAATCAGATACTTGAAATTTAACGTGAATATAATTACATTTTTGAAACAAAATCTAGAAGTCATTAATTATCGAGTAGACCAAATGAAATGATTTTTTACGGCTAAGTCACTAAACAACAGATACATATAATGGTCCTGTGAACCCTGAATACAAACCCTACCCCTAGATTTAAAAATACCCTAACCGTCAACAACTGGTGCTCACTAATTTAGCGTGTTTAGAGCTAGTCACTAAACAACTTACAGATAAATATAATGCTACCTTACATTAAAAAAAAACCTAAAAATTACCGTTTGAGAAAAACATAACCAAGGTTGGACACAAAATAACCTAGGTTGGACACAAAATAACCTAGGTTGAAAAAATAACCTAGTTTGGACAAAAATAACCTAGGTTGAACCAAAATAACCTAGTTTTGACAAAATAAACTAGGTTGAAAAAAAAACTAGTTTGGACAAAATTAAACTGGGTTAAACCAAAATAACCTAGTTTAGACAAAAATAAACTAGGTTGAAAAAAATTAAACTAGTTTGGACGAAAATAACCTAGGTTGAACCAAAATAACCTAGTTTTGACAAAATAAACTAGGTTGAAAAAAAAACTAGTTTGGACAAAATTAAATTGGGTTAAACCAAAATAACCTAGTTTAGACAAAAATAAACTAGGTTGAAAAAAAAATAAACTAGTTTGGACGAAAATAAACTAGTTTGGACAAATTTAACCTGAAGTATTTTTTTAAATACAACATAAAAAAATATACATTATAGGTACAGGTTACCTGTAATAGCCGAGTGGGCTAATCGAGACAGATAACCACTCCCACTCGTCAGATAACCACTCCCACTCGTCAGATAACCACTCCCACTCGTCAGATAACCACTCCCACTCGTCGGCCCGGAGCTCAACCACTGCAGCTGAGCTAATCGGGAGCTAACCGATTATTGAAGTGTGTCCAATTTAAATAACTATTGTTTAGGGGTGACTAGCCTATTAGTAACATGCACGTGAAAACGCTTTAATGCGGTAACGTCAGCACGAGACTAGTTAGTCCAGGACGATCCATATTTAAATTGGATGCCAGTTTTCGAATGAGAAAATTTAGCATTCTTAAAACCACCTTGGAAAAGAAGAGAATAACTTGTGAATGTCTTGAAAACAGCTCTTCTGATAAAAAATGGCAAAGTGGGTTACTAATTTTATTATATAGCAACTGTGGACTGAAATCAAGTAGCTGCTCGATCACAATTCTCTATAATAAATATTTTTTCATCCACTTCAACCCTTGTCTATCCCGCTGGATCCAGAGGATGGCAATACAAAGGTTACTCTGGTTCCACAGATCATTTGTCACATTTTGTTTCCCGCCCGACATACCGAGCGCTCGGAATTCGTCGCTCGACTCTCGCGGAATCCCGCTCGGGCTCTCGGGGCTCCGCCGCTCTGTGTGTCGGCGGGAAAAAACTGTGACAATCACCTCTGAAACCAAATTAAGTAATGGTCCGCGTAAGAACTAGGCAAAGAACAATAGGCTTGCGGCAATGAGCATATCCCACATACGATTTTGCTTGAATATGCCTTAAGTGCTGTATGAGATGTCCACAATAGAAATTACACCCAGAAAATAAACTATTTGTTATGCTCTTAGCCATTGTTGCTGGGAAAACTCAAAGCAACTACCATCAAGCCAATCGGAAATGGAGAAAACAAAAGACTTTTCAATCGCAAATTTGAGAACTTTCTCCACATACGATATTCTTCGAAATTAAACCATAGTTACTTTGATCAAAAATAAATTCAAACCTCCAAAATTATCCAACGAAAATGCGATATTTCGACTGATGGGTTTCTATTGAACAATACAATGACATTCTACCCGATGTAGCCAATATAGTCTCAGATTATATTATATATGTGTACCTGGAAAATATACTCTGCTAATAATATTTAACAATTATTCACCGAAGTGGAGGTGAATATATATAGTGGTGGATATTTACCGAGCCGCTTCGGCTGAGGTTTTATTCTAAAAAACCACTAATCAATAGCAGGAGCCCATTACCAGGAGCGTTCCGCTGTTATGGGTTGGGTCCCCAGCACAGGAGTAGATGAGGCTATTTTTAGATTCGAAATTCCCGCGAAAAGAGGTTGCCGCCATGTAGGTGCCCTTAAACAATAGATTCCTCGTTAGCTTCTTTTGTTGGGGCACCAACATTTGAATCTCTGGGGATTGCGTGAAAACCAGCAATTCAAATTCCCGCGTTGAAAGTGAGAAGAATGATAATGAGAAGTGACGTTAGCTATCTGATTGGCTAAGAATAGCCTACCTTTGTTCTTTTTCGCGCGAAACGCAATGCTAAAAATAACCTCATCTACCTCTGTGCTGGGGTACAGACACAGTGGGGAAGATGGACGCTCCTGGTAATGGGCTCCTGTCAATAGTCCAGATTCGTATTCGAAAACTTACCGCTGAATGCGATGACTACAGACGCACTGATACAAGGTTAGCAAGAAGGTGGGCTGTTCACAACTCTACGTATGGTATTTATAAATGTTGAACTTAAGAACGAGGCTAATCCTGAATAATCCTGATTTCATATCATAACTACATATACATATATAATCGCCGTGACCCCATAAAACGCACCAATACCCACGATTGCTCTCATTCTGACTTGATAGCTCAGTTGGTAGAGCGCCAGACATGCAACCTGGATGTCGTTGGGTTCGAGTCCCACTTGGGTCAGTTATTATTTCTCTTTCCCTCGTAGGGCGTGCACACATAGCACTACAGCATACCACTTTACATCACATTCTTTAATCCTGTATAAATGCGTCTTTAGGTATCGCATTCAAAGGTAATTTTCGAATCATAGTTCCACTTATATATAATTAGCCCCGCCCTCCATAGTTACTGTTGCTATGTCTCACAAGCAGCAGTAAACTTTCAAAACAAACATAACAGCCTGAGATAGAAGAGCAATACCGGTACCAGGTGAATGCCCTGATTGTTTTTTGCCTCAGTGATGGCAAAGATTAAAGTGGATTACAAATTAAAGCTTATTCCAGAAACTTGATTCAGTGAACCAATATCAAATCAATATCAATATCAAATTGCTCTGATTTTTTTCTGAAAAGCAGTATTTTTCATCGAAATAGCCATCCTTTATCGAAATTGTCTCACATTTTCTCCAGTATAATAATTGTTTTAGATTGTCGTTCGTCATGAGAAAGTTCATGATTTGAGGGTTGACATATATAGCTCCTTGGTGTAAGTTAGACCTGCCAATCAAATTGAACATTCAAGTTTCCGCTTTAAAGCTGAACTACAAAAATAACAGCCTGAGATCGAAGACAAAACCATGTGAATGTCCTGATATGCTTTTCAAACCGTTTTTCGATAGAAGATGGCAAAGATTAAAGTGGATTTATTTACAAAACTTACTTTAGAAACTTGATTTCGGTTCAGTGAACCGATTTCAAGTTGCTCTAAATATCACAATTGTCTAGTATCTATGGAAAGCATACTCTGCTAATCTTAGTAGTTATTTGTCTTTCGTCATGTGTATGTAAGTTAATTTATCATTTTGGGGTTGACAGGCTTTACTAGTTTACTATTGATTTTACTTGAATTCAGGGTTCGAATCGCCTGATGTTGATAATGTATTATTTCGTTGCCTTAAACGCGGCAATCAGTTACTAGAAGTATCCGATCCGTCAGCCTTGGTACTATTGGTACTACAGCCTTGGTACCTCCTCACTGGTTAGCTCAGTTGGTAGAGCACGGTCTAGAGTGCGGGAGGTCGGGGGTTCGAACCCGGCCGCGTCCTTGGGCAGGGACATTTATAAGCCGTTGGCCTTGTCTCCTTCTACTTCTAATCAGTATTTGAAGGGGACGTGAAAGAACCTGTTGTACTACTCGAAAAAGAGAAGGGGATTGTCACCCGGTACAACAGCCTGGCCATTGCACTAACCACACACTCAACATTGTAAACTGCGTGGCTGCCATTGGCGCCGTAAAAGCAGTCCGATACAGATTCACTGACGGGATATGTCAGTAAAATGTAAAGCGCCATGAGACTGTGGTGATATGGCGCTATATAAATATGGCCTATTATTATTATTATTACTAGCTAATCTCCAAAAGTCGTCATAGAAGACTACGTGCTTAGTGACAGAGTGCGAAGACCAGACAGGAAACTGAAAATGTTTGTCTCGAGGTCAGTCAAACTGATAGGTTTTTACCATATGACCAGTTTCAAATAGCAAAAACAACGAGCGAAAATCGAGCAGGGCACGGCCTCTATCACGTGACTTTTGTAAAAGCGTGCACGGGAACGTACAGGTCATACGAAAAGTAACTATTTCCCAGTATATTTCATGGAAGGCTATATCTTATAGACAACGTACATCTCATTAGTACTCTCTACTTCATTGTAAAGAGGTATCCCCCCTGTAGGTTCCATTAGAATCATCGTTGTGACTATCACCCACATCACAGCGATGTGAGTGTCCTAACAAAGTCATGCAGCCTTGCTGTACAAACGGTTTCATCCCCCTAATATCCCGTTATTAGCTGAGATTCTAATAGTTAATAGAGCTGTCCTTTTCCTGACTTGTCGTCAAATGTTTGGGACTCAGTAGTAAAATAAATACCACAAATAACATCAGTTGAGTGCACGTGAATAAATACCGGGTTGTTATAGTTCAACAGTTTTGTTTTTATGGATATAAAATGCAGCCAACAGAAACGTTATAACCTAGCGTACGTACTTCTCAGGATTTGGTAGACCACGCTTCGGGATATAAGGTAATTCTAGTTACGCTAATTAGACAGTGATCTCAATTCAAATGATTGATTGAGTCGTGAAATGACCATTGTTCTTTATCAGATCTACCGGTGAAGTAATCATAAAGAGAATTAATTACTTACTTTGCTCCTTGATTAACACTCTAAACGCTTTATGGTGTTCCAACTTTGGCAATGATGTAGAAACTGAGCTAAAAAGTTATAAAGTCCATGTGTATCCCAAAATATATAAAGGTAAATTTATAGAAGAAGTGAACTGGTTCGTTCCTGACGAGATAAACGCGGGTGGCAACAGGTGAAGTTTGTAACGACCGGCAAAAACCCACTGACATTTCTGACAATCCCAAGAAAACAAATTAAATAAAAACACACACTGTTTTGAATCACTACATAAGATATGAAAAGCAATGTAAAAGATCATACGATTTCAGTTTACGCATGCACATATAATTAATCACATAACGAATGACCTAAAAATGAATTGAAAAAGATCTTTATTAGACTTGTAGACATTTCAAAAAACGTTATCGGTCAATTTGATTTGAAAAGCTTCACGATCCGACCGAAAGGGAGCATGGGTAAAAGGTCGATTTTGCCAACTGATAAAACGCCCAATGGTTAAACAAATATTTGTGCATTTTAAATCAAGCAAGCAAGAACAGGCTACATTTGACAATTTCAGAATTTAAATCTGCTGTCGCATTGCCATACTTCCTCTCGGTCTGATCGCGTGGGCTTGAGTCAAATATGCCGACATTTGCTTTTGAAATAGCTGTACAGCTTTTTCAAACAAGGTTGTCCAGGACAAACGACAAGTCACATTCCCAGACCGAAATGGATTGTGGTTGTAGCTGAAAGCCTTGTGAATTCGTTTGTTTTTGGGTCAAAAACGTTAAGACGAATATTAATGGTCTCCTGCGAATCGATGTTCGAATTACACTGTAGTTTATTTATTTCGCACAGCTGGACAGTTATACCCACAATCCATTTCGGTCTGGGAATGTCGATTGTCGTTTCCGGCCATTTCCCATTTGTCCGGGAAAACCTTTTTTGAAATAGTTGTATTCTTGGGTTGCAATCAATCCCATTCTCGTTCCCAGTGCCTCCTCAACTAACTGAAAAATCAGAGGCTCTGGTAAGACACGAAACAGGCTCTAATTTGATTGGCTAGCCAAATCGGCTGCGCGATGAAGAAAAAATTGAACAGGTGCTGCGCACAGCGCTTTTCTTCCGGTTCACTTAGTGGATAAATCACTTCCGTTGTAAACATAACAAGTAAAATAAGGCATTTTTTGAGGTGTTCTTTCAATAAAAGTAAAATAATCAAAAGAATAAACATTCATATGTGCAAATAATAAAGAATGAAGTGATGTGCCTTTTAAAAGAACATGATTAAACAGATTAATTAATTAATAAACATTCATATATGTAATGTATGGTGGCAAAAGCCGAAAGGTAATTAAAATCTCCCTTCGATCGACTATAACCCAATAATGGCGGATGTTACGCCAAAAAAGTCAGCAGAAAAGCTTTTCGATCGAAATACATGTATTTGCTGCAACGCCGTAATATCGGATAACAATCACCCAGTGATTTTAAACAGCGACCTAAGGAAAAGTTTGGGTTCTTATCTAAGCCATCCGTTCATTTTCTGGGAAGAATCCTATCCTACAAAAATATGCTGTCCGTGCAAACGCTCTCTTGAGACTGCCGAAAAATTCCGTGAGATGGTTCAGCAATCGCATGAACATCAAACCGCGGCGATCCAAAATTCCAGGCTAAAACGAGGTCGAAAGCAAAATTATAGCTCTCCTAGTAATCCACCATCAAAACACATTCCGCGCCGAGTGCACTGAGCGCTATAGCCCTTGCTAACCTACAACAGGTACATAGGGCTATTCTTCCTCGACCATCAGCCCTGCAGTCTAATCCAGCAGCTGAAAATCAGCATGTTCTGTGCACTCCTCGATAATTGCGTTGAGAGGAGATATGACGACCACGATTGAGTTGGATGAACCTTGAAGAGCATTAAACTCAAACGGTAAACTTTGGTAAATTAACGATTTACCATAACCGGTCGGAAGGACACAGAAACAGTCCTTCTTATCGATACTAATTACCCGAATAGCTTCCAAGTGTTTAGTTTTTAAAGAAAACTGTATTTAAGCTTTGCAAGGGCGAACTGGATAGCTTCCATGAGGACCGCCATTGCTTTAGTTAGCAAATCGGAAATGAGTTCTAAGAGCATGCGCAGTTTCAATGTCCTAGAATCTAGGACATCCGGTTTCGTGTCTTACCAGAGCCTCTGATTTTTCAGTTAGTTGAAGAGGCACTGGGAACGAGAATGCAATCAATCCCTGAAGATTCAAAGAAAAAGACGCGCAGCCATGTTGGAGGACGGAACAAAAGACACTAATGAGGACTATATTGTTAATGTTCCTCCAACATGGCCGCCATGACGTCATGTGCAACCAAATAATACAATGGCAGCGACACCAGACAGGGTTATATATACATACGAAATAATCTTCTTATTTGCAATAAAACAAATTTTAATTTCGATTATATCATAGTGTTAAGAGGCGCAATATCTTGGCTAGCTAGTTTATAGTGTTTTCTATGATATCCTAAACAAGCAGTCGCATGTCTGTTTGAGTTTCACACACATCCGGATAATATACAAAACAAAGTGATTTCACTAAACCTGTGAAACAAAATCTAGTCAGTATCTAGTACTCTGAATAAAACAAAAGACAACAATGGAATTAGTGTCTCCTACTGTGTATTAGTCTACTAATTGTTTCACGGGTTTTCTGCAACCACTCTAATTGGCCGCAAAAATGATCTAAAAATAACCCAACTTGTGAAAGCGCTGTGACAGCTATATATGAGATTTGGACGCTCCTGGTTATTGGCTCCTGTTATTTACTCTTTTAGTGAAAAACCCCAAACATTAACTGTTCTGTTCAATTTGTCCCAGGCTCAGTTCGTATACGTTATATTCGCATGGGATAAAATAGTTACGCAAGGCTTTCTATTATATTAATGACAATAATGGACCTTTTGCAGGAATGCAATCACGTGGATCGAGGGGGCACTTGCACGAGATCGATAGTGTTATTAGTAAAATCTGTTTCTAAATGCTATTTTCGACCTCCAATCGATTGTCGATCTTTCTAAAACAGCTTTTTTTAAAATAGCTTGCCATCCAGCATCCATGACGATGCCTTTCCCATGATCGCAAGCTCAATTTATTCGTAAACGAAGTATTATATCAGCACATGATTGTTTGCTGCAAAAAGGCCTGCCTAATGACGGCAAGTACTTCATGTAGCTAAACGTTTATTAGTGTAATTAACACTATTACGTACTACCCTCGGTAAATAATAATTATTATTATAGCTGCTCGCTAATTTAGGGTGTTTAGAGGTAGTCACTAATTTTGGGTGTTTTAGAGCTAATCACTAATTTTGGGTGAATTTAGACTAAGTCACAGCTACATGGAGTAGTAGCTGTATTGACTCTTCTCATACGGAGGCGGCCATGTTGAGTTCCAGGAGGATGCTTTTGCTAGTCTACCTCGTTCTGAAACGCCTCAGATCGAGGCTGACCTTGCAAAATCTATTGTTTCTTGCCAACATGGTCGTCAGGCGAGAAGGGTCAATAGACCCTTTACACGTTACGTCATGGCCGCCATGTTGGTGTACCTTTAACAATAGATTCTTCGTTAGCTTCTTTTGTTAGGTACACCAACATGGCCGCCATGCCCTTTGTCATTTGAATCTCTGGGGATTGAGTGCAAACCATCTATAGGACATTATCATTATGGCGTCATTTTACTACAACTACCAGAATTATTTTTCATATTCTCTTTCCCATTCAGATTTTGAGAATACCAAGACAATGGTCCAAATTACAAGAACAAAAGAATCAGCGCAATTGATTCTTGTAGTTGTAGTATGTGACGTCATCATGCAAATGTGCTAGGCTTGCTAACAACGAAACATTTGTAATAGCGATACTTTGTGTTGATAAACATTACGATTGTTATGCTAATGTCCAACCATGATTTCAAAAGGCCCCTTTGTGTCAGGAACCAACTGAATTGATCTCTGGTTTGCACATTAACGTCAATGGATGACGAGGCAGTAAGTATCACTATAGGTGTCAAGTAATCTTTGTTTCAAACAAAAAACGTTCAACAATTGTACTGTCAGTAGTGGACTTGAAAGTGATGGAACGGTTTTCGATCGAGTTGACGGAGGTGAATAGACCCTTTGCACGTGACGTCATATTCGCTATGTTGGTGTACAGTTAACAATAGATTCTTCATTAGCTTCTTTTGTTCTGTACACCAACATGGCCGCCATGCCCTTTGTCATTTGAATCTCTGGGGATTAAAGTAAAAGTAATGTAACTTTATTAAACGTCGGTAACTCGTGACAGCCTGGTGAGACTGATAAACTTGAGGCCGACTGGAGACCTATCCGAGAAGACGTGAAGGTCTAACCATTTGCAGTTGTTTCTGACAAAGGCAGCACCTTCTAATCAGTTATTTTAAGACCCTGAGTGTTGGTCCGGTCGGGGTTTGAACCCGCGACCTCCAGCGCAACAGACCGGAGCTTAACCACTGAGCTAACCGGGAGGCGGTTTTGAGTGCAAACAATTATTCGGTGATTGATTTGGTTTTGCGTTTGCTTAGCGTTTCTATTGGCTGTGAAAAGTGTATTGTAGTTATCAGCCAATCAAGTTCTAAACTAAAACAAAACATTGGTTTGACCGTCAGGCAATCAATTTTCGATTTAGCGAAAGTCATCCACGATTGCGTACTTCTCCTTGTGATTGGTTCAAATAAAACCATAATTAACCACTTTAGTTTTTGTTTCACGACACTGAATTGAAAACCGCTCTAATGGTAGCCTCCTCCGCAGTCATCTCTAATTTTCGAAGAAATCAGATTTTAAAAATCGTGAATTGTGTTACCTGTGACTCCGATCTCCCTCTCTTTTCTTCACCTGCCACAGGGAGCCCATAATCTGATTTCTTCAAAATTTAGAGATGCCTGCGGAGGAGGCTACTGTAACGGTATAATCAGTATTTTATATGATGTTAATATTTAATCTCATTGTTTCCTCAGTAATTTCTCCGTCCGTACAATCCAATAGAAATCGACTGAATGTTTCTTCAATAATAGATGATTTGCACTCAATCCCCAGACATTCAAATGACAAAGGGCATGGCGGCCATGTTGGTGTACCTAACAAAAGAAGCTAACGAAGAATCTATTGTTAACTGTACACCGACATGGCGGCTATGACGTCACGTGCAAAGGGTCTATTCTTTTATAACTTTACGCCACACATAATGACCACCACGAACCGTATAATATTAAATGTTTGGTTTAATACTCAGCTATTCGATCTGAAATACAAATTCAAGCAGTACGTATACATTTCTTATTTCGTAACATACGTGGATTCAGCGGGTATTTGACTCTAACATACTAACTTCGATTGATCACACATAGTATTAACTCATAATTACTTACTTCTGTGGCGGGTCATAAATTTAAATTATTATGATTCCGTTTCTTCTTGCAGGTTAGCTCATTGGTTAGCGTACTTTCTCAAAACTGATTTTCTGACTAAACAGAAATTCGATCATGTTCTAAATCACTCCTAACTAATCAACACTCTATATTTAACAGTCACGTCAATATTATTAACGAAACACTCCTCAGTCTAATAATGAAGATCGAAACCAAATGCAAGTTTCGTCAGTAACTGAATGCGCACTGAATTGCACACCATTTTATTGTGAACATTAAAAGAGGGATCTTAACAGCTCAATACATCTGTACAAAAATGTATATTTCATTATCTTGTTTGTTATTCATGTAAACAACTAACAAATGTCGAAAGCTAAAACGATTGCGACCAAATGGAATCATGGGTAAAAAAATTTTTTAATCAGTTTGCTGTTGAACTTCAATAGAGCAGATTTCGTATGAGTGGGACAAACTACAGCACGGTTACCGTACGACATGCCGTGACGTTGGAATGGTTTCCCGGCATTGTTTTTGCCCTGTTGATCCAATCAAATTACAGAAATACGGCACAGCATGGTTACAGCCACACCGCGGCAAAACGTCACGCGCATGCGTATTTGCTATTTCTTGTCCGCGCGCGGCCGCCCCCAGTTTCCCGCGAAAACTGAAAAGAAACAACAGGCACATGCCGTAATTTTAACGTTTCTGCTTAAAAGTATTCATTTGTGAACTGTTTTGTCAAAAACTAAGAAAACTACTTAAAAGCTAAGCCTAAGACTTTAACAGGTTGAAGTTTTCTTAATTTGTAATTCATTGTGAGTTTACTAAGTTATAAAATTATTTACTAAAAAAGTTGAAACCCTCGGTAATTTGTATTTGATAGCAGAGCCTTCGTTCTTTTGGCCAGCGGAGCATACCGTTTTGCCGCGGTGGCGGTTACAGCACGGTTACGGCAAGGCTACGGACATGTCGTAGTTTGTCCCACTCATACGAAATCTCTCACCTGTCGCCATGGAACATGTCGCTACATGTAACATTTTTCATTTTCATTCAGTCCAGTTTCAAGGTTTTTTTCATGTTTTGATTTTTTAAGGCGTCTTCTTTATGGCCCCGATAGTACGAGCATGAGAGCGCATGACAGTTGAGGGATGACAGCTCAACGAGAGTTCAACTATCATTGACTATCATCAGCCCGGTCAAACAAGAGCGAGAGTCAATGACAGTTGACGAGAGTCACACAAACCAGTCAGAAAGGAGAACCAGGCGCGAAAAGCATGAATGGACACAATGACCGGCACATTGCACGGCTGCTGTCGGCAAACAAGTGGCTTAACTAATAAAGAACTGAATAAATATGAGTGCTTTAACACGATAACGCGGATATAACTCGATCCATTAACAACGGCGGCGAAATGACCGTGCAGTAATTATGAAAAGAGCCTGGAGCGAGGGCCGACCAATAAAAAGCTGTATGCGCTCTAATTGGTCAAAAAAATATCTGGGAGGAATGAAGAAACTCTCGTCAAATCTAATGACAATTTGATTAGGTTCATGTTCAACGAGAGCGCATGAGAGTTGGCCGTCAAACGAGAGCTTAAACTCTTATCAACTCTCATGCTCATTTGATCAGGGCTTATTAAGAGCATTATTCTGTAGACTGCCTTATCTCCGTTTGCTTGCTTTTGTTTCGCAGTGCTTAGTTTTATCAAATGACCCTTCCTTTACGTTTTCAACAAAACGTCCTCCTCCATTTCCCGGAGGGCTGTAGCGGGCTACCATTGTCCTGCACACCCAGCCGTCGTCGCGTTTCTTGTCGTAGAAACCTAGTCCGAAGTCTGTAGATTCTCTCCATACCATGGCCGTAAAGTGGCCAGCGTTCCAGTCCATATCGTTACGGGTAAAGTCATAACCATCACATACTTCATTGTACCTAAAATACAATGCAATGTAAATTGCCTTATTATACGACCATGACGTAATTCAGTTTTACCATATAGGGCGCATTACCCACTAGGCTTTTCTAAATAAAGGTCCAAACACGATAAGGGCGCAGCCCGAGGTCTTTATTTTCTAAGAATGCCCAAGCCCGTGGATTTGAACCTATTTATAAACCAGTCACGCCCCAATCCCATTGTTTCAATGAAAAGTCGATAACGGCACCAATCCGTAATTTAAGATTAATGAATAACTGTGTTAATAATAATAATATGTTTTAGGAGCACTTATATTGTAAGAGCACTGAGACTTGCGTTAAACGCAAGTCTCATTGCTCTTACAATATGTATAAAATTAAAATTAAATAGATATAAAATAAATATTTTACAGTATAAAAAATCATGAGAGGACGCAAGTGGGTGTGTACTGTAAGTACGTCGGCTAATTTCTTTGTACCTTATCCTGGATTCCATTCATACTTCCCATTACCCACGCTGTGTTTCAAGTTTCGGGGTGTCTAAATCCCCAATAATCCTATTAGACGATTCTATACACTTTTACGTCAAAGGATAAACCAGATCAAATTGCTGAAACACGCCATGACCGTCAGTAGATGACAAACAAAACCGGAATACATTTTTCCTCATGGTTTTCCAAATGCTTAGAATTAGATTTTGACTACAAAATGACCAATAATGGTGAGTACATCGGTAGATAGTCATCGATTTAGTTGGAAGCCGGTTGAGATAGAAAACTGGCAAGGCATCCCCGGCCAGCTTCGAATTGAAAGATACTGGACCGGCACTGGGTCATGTATCCAGTCCTATTCACCAGGATAACCCGGCTTGGCCGACTATAGTCTGCAATGTTATTTTATTTCTCACACAATGAAGGAATTGTTATTTTTTCATTTAGTTTTCTATCACTGAGTGTGTTATAGATATAAATAGAATAGTTGAAGGGGTAAATACTTTGTTTTTCGTTAGATTAGAGTACTTGAGCCGGAAGGAAAATTATTTTAAAATTGTTTTTATTGTAACATTTATGAGACAATTTTCTTTTATTCCATTATTTACTGTTCATGATTTCTACGGTTTATCTCTAGCAGTAGCACACTCCGACGAAACATCTGGGTGCCACTGGTCTGACCTAAAGTTACTCCGTACGAAATTTAAAATGTTTACATACAAAAAAATACAGTTTATCGCTAGCAGCAGCACGCTCCGACGAAACATCTGGGTGCCACTGGTCTGACCTAAAGTTACAAAAAGTACAGTTTATCGCTAGCAGCAGCACGCTCCGACGAAACATCTGGGTGCCACTGGTCTGACCTAAAGTTACAAAAAGTACAGTTTATCGCTAGCAGCAGCACGCTCCGACGAAACATCTGGGTGCCACTGGTCTGACCTAAAGTTACAAAAAGTACAGTTTATCGCTAGCAGCAGCACGCTCCGACGAAACATCTGGGTGCCACTGGTCTGACCTAAAGTTACAAAAAATAAAGTTTATCGCTAGCAGCAGCACGCTCCGACGAAACATCTGGGTGCCACTGGTCTGACCTAAAGTTACAAAAAGTACAGTTTATCGCTAGCAGCAGCACGCTCCGACGAAACATCTGGGTGCCACTGGTCTGACCTAAAGTTACAAAAAGTACAGTTTATCGCTAGCAGCAGCACGCTCCGACGAAACATCTGGGTGCCACTGGACTGACCTATAAAGTTACTCCGTACGCATTTAAAATGTTTACATACAAAAAATACAGTTTATCGCTAGCAGCAGCACGCTCCGACGAAACATCTGGGTGCCACTGGTCTGACCTAAAGTTACAAAAAGTACAGTTTATCGCTAGCAGCAGCACGCTCCGACGAAACATCTGGGTGCCACTGGTCTGACCTAAAGTTACAAAAAGTACAGTTTATCGCTAGCAGCAGCACGCTCCGACGAAACATCTGGGTGCCACTGGTCTGACCTAAAGTTACTCCGTACGCATTTAAAATGTTTACATACACAAAATACAGTTTATCGCTAGCAGTAGCACGCTCCGACGAAACGTCTGGGTGCCTGACTGGACTGACCTAAAGTTACTCCGTACGCATTTAAAATGTTTACATACGAAAATACTGGTTAATATTTGAAAAAAAACTTCGTAAAATAACAAGCATAGTTGGTACCTCAAGGTGTTCCTGACAGAGAGATTTTCTGTTTAACAGGAGTTTTTACGCGGTTACAATAGCACCAATATTGTGTCCACTTTAGGTTTTATTTAGGTAATACACAGATGAAGAGAATATATGATAAATTTCAGGAAATATTATTAATTTAGAACATGGTAATTGTACAGTATATAATAATTATTGTTTTAAAACGAAAACGCCGAATGGCCGCATTACAATACAAAGCTGGGTTAATTGAAAAGAAAACCTGCGTAAAATAACAAGCATGGTTGGTACCTCAAGGCGTTCCTGACAGAGAGATATTCTGTTTAACAGGAGTTTTTACGCAGTTATAATAGCACCACTATTGTGCCCTCTTTATGTTTTCTTTAGGTAATACCCAGATCAAGAGAATATATGATAAATTTCAGGAAATATTATTAATTTAGAAAATGGTAATTGTACAGTATAATAATTATTGTTTTAAAACGGAAACGCCGAATGGCCGCATTACAATACAAAGGGTCTAGTATCCGTACCTAATTAACCCAGCAGGGCCCTTGCACATGCTACGTATTGAATTCAATAAAATACTAAGTAACAAATCTTACCTCCGTCTTTCCAAGTTTTGTGATCTGTGAGTTACTCACCGCCTGTCATGTGTTTCCACAATACCCTTTCCGCAGTTTTAAAATTTAGGCCAGCCCAGCCAGGGCCCGCATCATCTCCACATAGTAGAAGAAGGATCTTCAATATATTAAATTCAATATGAAAATGTTTTTTTTCTTCACATCCTAGGCTTGAGATAGCTGGGTAACTGATAGCGCACCTCACGTTTACAAAGATCAGTTAGTGTTCTTAAACCATGGCTGTATAGCATTGATTGGCTCATACATATCTTTACCAGAAATGTCTTCTCAGAGAGTAGAGTATCCTGTCTGTATTATGGCAAATATCTTTCGTATTTAGAGATTGTGACGATGACGAGTCGACTGATCTCACTGGTTTCCCGCCAGAATAATTATTAGTTGAGGTCAAAGGAAAGCACACCGTTTCACAGCCATATCCGAAACAAGTATTTGTCGAAATTGAACGAGACATTTGATGCTGTAGTAGAATTACTCCAATCAGACCAAAGAATGAGACTAAAATTTCATCTTCAGAGGACGACTCTTGTTCTTCATACGGACGGCCATTTTCCAAATTGAATGGAATTACTTTTCCACTTTGGAATTATGTCCACCGGAAAACTCAAAGTGAGCTTGCACGTACCGATTAATCCACAGATTCTGAAGCTGATGATATATCCGTGACCGTCTGCCGCTAGTATCGAGCAGTTGTAAACTACAAACAGTGCGGAAGGGCAAAAGGCCCTTCTTTGGCGCCATGTCTGGAACTGTGATCTCGGGTTGCGAGAACCGGATTATGAATTTTAATGAAATGCATCACACTAAAATGAGTTTGAAATATAAAGACTATCATGACAGCTTTAGTCAGTTTCATTGACAGAACATAACACCTAACCTGACCACAACTTAATTACTTAATCCTCGGGTGTACTTACAGTACAAACCCACTTGCGTCCTCTCATGTTTTTTTTATACATGTGTATAATATATACAATAAAATTACAATCCTGTGTAAAACCAATAATGAATTAATTAATTATTAAAAAGGCATGTCTTCAGTTGTGATTTAAATATAAGGATATTGTTCACGACTCTTAGATGGACAGGTATTGAGTTCCATAACTTTGCCGCAGCTACAGAGAAAGCTCTTTCACCATAGGTGTTGTTCATCAAGATTTGGATTTCAATTAAAAGTCGATAATTGCACCAATCCGTAATTGCTGTCACAGCGAGCGAGCCTGAAGCGAGCGAGCAAGGCAGCAGTTCTAATCTGTAAGCGGGTCCAAATCTCGATTTCTTTTTTTTACCACAATGCATCACTTCTATTGTCTTTTTTTACCACACTGCTTTGCACGGATCTCATCGTCACGTGACATTACACGAGGTGGAACTGATCTGCATTGTTGGAGCTAACCACGTTCAACCGTTCTTTAATACATTTCTGTGTATGCAATCCTTGTGTAATCATGCATTTGTTGAAGTGTAGACGTGTAGGCGAACTACTCTGTGTGAACTATCAGTTTCCACAGAGCAAGATCTCTCCTGTTATCAAGATGGTGAGCAGCAAATAATTTTCTTCTATTGGCTTCGATAAAGTCAAGCAGCCGGTTCAAAATACAATTAGCATTTACAATTACATTTTCAATTACAGTTGATTTCCAGTGTTTAAACTTCAACGGGGAGAACAGCAGCTTGTTGTGTCGGGAATCTTAAGAAAATGTCGGGAATTGACCTATATCATTATGACGTCATATCAAAACAATCTATTGTTTAAACGCTAAGGATCACGGTCGTGGGAGGGGGACAAAACAGCAACAACACAAAGGAAATCGCTATCAAAAGCATTTTGTAGAACGTAGAATAGCGGTAACAGCCACCAAATAGGTATAAATTGTGGGATAAACATTGATACAGCTGATATCTGGAAACCAGACAATTCGAAATTAAATTTTCCTCAGCAGAGCAGATTTAGTTCAAAATTCTATTGTTCAAGTCGATTCTGTCCCCCTCATAAACAAGCCGTGACGTCATAATGGGTAATTGGTAGGCTCAGGAAATTTACCGGGAGATCGCTGATATGTCGGGACAAAATGAAAATAAATCGTGACAACTTTTGAAATACACACCACAGCTCAAACAGGATTCAGTCGCACGATAGCCCCAAAACTATAAAATAGATTCATCTAACACCTTGGCATTTTTATCACCCAGTAATCCGTATTTCCTGCCAAAGTGCTACTGTAGTTCTCTTCTAATACTGACTTCCTTAACTGAACCGCGGAGCAGCATTCCCTACCTGTTAGGTATACTAGTTTAGGATTAATGAACAACTGTGTTGTTCATTATTTGGATTCAATGGAAGGTCGATAATTGCAACAATCCGTACTGTGTTGTTCATTCAATCCGTACGTAATGAGGTATTATATTATTGTTACAATTTCGCAATGACTATCGTGTAACTAGGCTTATATTCCGCGCAATCATGCCGATCTGCCGCTTAATATAATTGCTTTCCATTCTGCCAAGGTGACGACCGCCATGGATTTCGAAAGCTCCGAGCTGGACGAATACTTAGAGGAGATGGACTGGCTAGAAAACTATAGCTATGTCGAGTCTGTGTTGGGTTGTCCTGATACTGAATCAAAGCCAGAAGACAGGAAGAATCAAGCTAGCACTGAACCCCAAAAGCAACCCTTTACAAGAATGCTTGGGCCGGTAAAGTCTTCGAAACATGGCGCGAGGAGAGAATTAGCAGAGCTGCCTTCAACAAGGAAATGCCGTGTTTGGTAGAAAAGGCTTTGGAAGATATGTCGGACGAAGAACTTGGTAAATATCTTCACTGTTTATTTGGCTAATAATGTATTCACAGGGCAACTTGATATGAATCCCGGGACAGGTCTATATTTCGAAAATATAGACCTGTCATAGGGACTTTTATCAGACCCGCTCTCCCTTTGCTATTCAAATCCGCTCCCTGCTTTTAAAGCCGCGTGTAAACGGATACAACATGTTGGCACAACATTGCCCAACATTGTTGGGCACAACATGTTGCGTTCGTTTGTACAACATGTTGGGCAATGTTGGCATATGTTACGTGACGTTTGAAACCAGCCAAACCAGTTTTTCTTTTGTTTTCGTGATCGATGAAGCATGTCGCACCATGTTGGGTTCGTTTACACGATTCACAAAACATTGTTGGGCTTGCGCGTGCGCACTGAATGCTTCATGTACAAACAAGATGGCAGAAAGTGAAGAGTTTTGAGAAAATATCAATCCCTCTGCGGTATCACTGTACACGCAACATTGCCCAACATGTTGTGATCGTTTGAACACCCTCAGCCAACATCGCACAATATTTACCCAACAATGTTGGGTGATGTTGTACCAACATGATTGGGTGATGTTGTTGCGTTCATTTGCACGGGGCTTAAAATGTAGGGCTTTCCATGAGGATCAAAACCGCATTAAACAATGGGATTGGGGCGTGGCTGGTTTTTAATACCCGCCACTGATTAAACCCAGTATTCACCGGTTTAGTACACGACGTACTAGCTGGTTTTACGGGATTCATATCACATGTCATACTTTTTAGTTATTATCCAATAAAATGAAAAGCAATTTACTGGCGTTCCGTCGCTCACGTCATTGATCTAAAAGACGCGCGGATTTCTTGATACCTTGAGGAATATTTTGTTTTCGAACTGAAAAGGAAATCACATAAAAGAAATCAAGTGTCGTATAAGAAATCTCTTATTAGATGATTTTTCAGGTAATACGAGCTGACATTTTACTCGTTGTTTGTATTTTTACGAGCACCGCAGCGAAACTCATAACATATCAGCCCGTATTACCTGAAAACCATCTAATAAGAGGTTTGTACATGTACATACGCGGCACCGAGAACATATACGAGCCCTGTGTAGGAGCAAACCCGTGCTGCTGTAGTTAATATCCGCTAAATGCAATGCCAAGGTATTGTGTTGTCATTACTTCTTGCTAGGCTAAACTCGTGCTGATATTCGCCTATGTGCGAGGCTACCCTAGGAAAAACAAAGGATTGCCTTGCTTTGAATCCAAGATGGACACCAGGTGAAAAGAGCGAATTCAGCATAGTTTCGAGACCTCGAACGTGCATTATATTTCTACATTTTTTATATAATATATTTAAATTCGGTCTACGCGATTCTCCGTCGTAAGCCAATGCAATCACCCGTTCTTATCGCAATTCCCTTTAAGAGCGAAGATTAAATTAAGTAATCAAAATGAGTTATTTATTTATTCATGCAAATAGTCTGTTGTTCCTACGCAATATTTCATTCCTCACCATCGTTTGCTCACTTCGGCTGCAGTCTGCCCTTTAGCATCACACCAAGCGGCGATGTTCTCTCCCTGGTTCTCACGCTTGTTACTAGGCGAGTGCTCAAACACGTCGTTATCGCTCAAATACTTGGCCCATTCATACGCCGATTTGCTCAGTTTGTCATCGAGCTTTAATGGTTTGGCGTTATGACGAGCCCGATAGTCGTTATGGGCTTTGAGGCCTTCTTCAGCAAAAGCTGCCATATCTGGGGAAATCAGTCGGATTCATTACTGCACTGTACAATAACGATGTTTATAAACCATGATTTCATGGTTTATAATGGCGTTTCTAGTGGTTTTCCCCGCTTTCGTGGACGTTTTCCGCTCGCGATTGAATTTCAGACGAGTAGAGAAGTGGGTCCTCGCGCCATTCTTCCCTCGTCTAAATATATTGCGGTTTCCCAAATAAAAGGCTATAGATGCCGTGGCACGAAATATCGCTATACGTACCGCAACGTATTCATTAGTAGGAGACTGTCCAGCATAAAGGGCGCTTAGAGGGTGTTAATTTATACACGGGAGGAATAATTATGCATAGGGGGATTATGCATGGGATTATAAAGAAGAGGGCAACATAGCCAACCCTCGCTTTCTTTTTGCTGTAGTGCAGGGCCAATAGCCCTTTAGCAGCTAACAGTCACGTGCTGATATAATACTTCATTAACGAATGAATTGAGCTCGTGATCCCCATGGGAAAGGCGTTGCCATGGATGCTTGAGGGAAAGCTATGCATGAGCTAGGGACATTTAGTTTTAATTTTCCATGCATGAGGGGAACTTAGGAGAACATGCAAGCTGGTGAGGGAACGTTAAAGCTCCCCCTGACCGCATCGGGTTAGAGTAAGTACTGGGTAATACTTTTTCATCTAACCTTGCGCCCTCTGTCGAGCTATATGACTGCGCGAATAACCTGTCTTGATTCCTTATACCCTGTCTTCACCTACATTTATCACCATACGTACCCGCTGGAGTTTCACCGCCTGAAGGTTTTGTTGTGTTCGTAGTGTTTGAGGTAGAACTAGGTCGACTTTCTTCTGGAAAGATCGGGAGGTATTATTCACAGGATGGATTAGGCATGGAGATATTATGGCAGGAAAAGAGGTGGGAAAAACAGCCAACACTCGCTCTCTTTTTGCTGTAGTACAGCATTTTAATAGCATCAATTAATATTTTAGTTTAAAATAACAAACCATAAAACAAAATTACCGTGAACACTGATGTAAATAACAAGGCAGATTTACTACAAGTTACAAAATGTGATTTTGATGGGGAATATTGTACATGGGGTAATGGACATGGAAAGGGGGGACTATACATGAGGTTATACGGTATACGATAAAAGGAATTACAAATCCGAGAACATAGTTAATAATCAAAGTATTCACGATCTCTCACTCCGGCAAAGAATATAGCGATAACGAGCCAGACACTCTTAGCGACCAAATATCCCGTAGACTCGGGCATACTGTGGTACCATGGACTTCAACCTGGGTAAACCAGCTTGGATATCGAACAATTAAAAAAAAAATGTGTTTGGCTGACGTCTCTTTTAGGGTTGTGTTCAATATTCCGAAGTGCTCAGACATACTGTGGTGCCATGGACTTCACCTGGGTAAATCAGCTGGGACTGAATAACTAGAAAAAACAAAATTGTGTTTGGCTGACGTCTCTTTTAGGGCTGTGTTCAATATCCCGAAGTGCTCAGGCATACTGTGATTCCATGCATGGACTTCAACCTGGGTAAACCAGCTGGGATACAGAACTCAAAAAATGGGTATGTATGTGAGGCCAAGAGGCTCAAACCCTGACCCTGTTTGACCTAAAATCCGAGCTCCAAAACCCTGATTGCTCCTTTTTGGGGGGTGAAAAAAACCCATGTCTTTTTTTAACATAGTAGCTAAAAAAAACGAACCCTAACTGCCTAAAAAATACTGAACCCCGACCCTGACTGCACTCAAATTGAACTCAATCCTGACCCTGATCTGACCAAATCAGGTCAAAACCCTCACCCTACCAGCCCAAAGTGAGCTCAAAGCCATGACCAACCCCCGCGGCACATATATAATACGTCACAAACAGGAGTACCCCCCCCCCCCCGGGGGAGGATACAGAACAATTCAAAAATATTATTTTGGCGTACATCTCTTTTATGCTTGTGTTCAATATCCCGAAGGGAACAACTTTAGAATACCCGGCCACTAAAACCTGGCAATCGTAGCTACTGGCTACATACATATATACAATTGTATAGTGTAGAGATGGCTACATGACTGCGTGGCTGAGTACTTGGGTAAGTGGCTACGTGGCTACGTGCTTGAATACATGGCTACGTGATTGGCTACATGGCTACGTGATTGGCTACATGGCTACGTGGCTAGGAATAATTATAGAATACCCCCGCAACTTGGATCATTAATAATTCATTTTCTCAAATTTTCAAACAAACCTTCAAAAATCTAACCCTGAAATAAAAATAGAAACCTAACCATTTTCGACCAAATGTCATTCATAGAACGACACTACATAAAATAAAATACCTGTTCAGTTTCCAACCACAAACGCTGCGATGATTGATGGAGCCAACAAACAGAAAAGTCACCTTCGGAACTCGTTGATGCTCCGCGTTCTCTACGAATTCCCTAAGAGCAGGACAAAATAACTCCGAATATCGAAAGGCATGGAATGAGTCTTTGATCCAACTCCATCCATGTACTCTCATGTTGTCTTCCAAGCCTTTGAAGTTTGAAGTTTAGAGGATGACATTTTAAAGGCGCTGCACAGATGATAAAGACTGGCATTGCTGTTAAACTGCTGGATTCTTGAATAATAATCTAAACCGTTACAATATACTTTCAGCTAGTCTCTTTGCGTCCGCGCTTGTGTACCTAGACCATTGTGTAATTTGGCCATACTCACACTTTGATTGAGCGAGGAGCACATACCTGGCATGCTTGTGTTTTACAAGCCACGTAGCCATGTATAGCCACGTAGCCATCTCTACACCATACAAGTAGCCAGTAGCTACGACTCCCAAGTTTTAGTGGCCGGGTATTCTAAAGTTGTACCTCAACCTGGGTGAACCAGCTGGGATATAGAAAACACTGTATAAAGTTTTAGTTGACCTAAAAAGTGTGTTCTATATCCCGAAGTGCTCAGGCATACAGTGATGCCATGACTTCAACCCGTGTGAACCGTATAACATCAAGTTTTAGTTAGTGACCTAAAATGTGTGTTCTATATCCCGCTCAGGCAAACACTTCAGCCTGGGTAACCGAATAAATACTCACCGTCCATCGTTGTTGTATTGTTGAATGGAATCACGAGAAATAAGATAACCACACGTAGCATAGTTATAAAACCGTATTTGGCGCTCATGTCAAAATTTCTCTTAAGTCCAGCCCTCAAAATAAAACAGATCCTCTCAAACTGCACTCACCGCAGGCTACTGGTTGTGTACAAATCTTGTAAAGTATTTACCGTGCGAGTGATAGAGGTAATCGGCTAACTCTGTTGCCGGCAATCCCTTTATGTAGGACGACACGAATTTTTACCAAAAATACAATGGAATACAACATAATACAATTCAATACAACAATAGAACGCAACACAATACAATACAATACAATACAATACAATACAATACAATACAATACAATACAATTTGGTAGCAATTCGTGTCGTCCTACATGAAGGGTGGCCCTGTTGCCACCCAATTCAGATTATGTGACGTAAACACTCATTACTCAGGAGAATTGACTCTGAAAATTAAATTTATTCAGATAGGCATGACTGCATTATGATTAGCTAGAATGAAAAAGGAATAATTCCTCAGAGTAGCATCTGTTTACATCACATGATCTGAATTGGGTGGCAACAGAGTTAGCCGATCACGCTTGGCACAAATGACCCTAAAATCGATCACTTTGCTATATTTTCAAAAGTTTCAAACGAAGAGAATTCCTTTTTTTGTGGGAGGATGAAGACCGATGACCAAAACAAAATCCGATGATTTGAACTACCGTAGACATCTTGATGACGTCACAGTTACGTCATGTATCCATTTATAATAGGTTTCTCGATTATTTAATTAGTAGATTTTATATTTTCGATTTTCCATCATGTTGATAACGAAGAAACCGAAAAACCGAATTCGATTGGTTAAAAGGGAGAAAAGTTATTAAATTTTTAATGTTGGTAATTTTCCCGCCAAAATTTGGCGGGAAATATTCAATACAGAACCATTTACAAATAACTTCTTCATTCATCTTTTAGAGTTTAAAATATTTGTTTACGACAGTCTAGAAATCAAAAGGGTAAATCGGTACCAACAACCGTATGTTTTAAGATTTTTTTGAGAGAAAATACTTTAAAATTCACAGTGAAAAAGAGGATACGTCATTAAGACGTCATATATTTTTGAAAACGTCTTTTATATCGTTATGACGTAACAATAACGTCAATATATAAACGTGTTTGATCCAAAAGACGTTACTTCATTTTAATATTAACATACGAACATTTCTTTCAATTTGACAGCGAATTAAACAAAATGTGCTGGTTTATATATTTTTGGCTCGTTTCGTAGTGATCGATTTTGAGGTAACTTATGACATGCGTGATTAATACCTCTATTGTCGAAACCGCAAATCAAACACGATAAGAACAATTCACCATAGCAACGGGACCTCACGTATTTGCGAACATCAGACGAGTCTGGCTCGTCATGCAGCGGCTACAGACACTGATGAACTTTGTTCATCTACCGTTAATCACCATACCTACCCGGACCCGCTGGTGCTGTAGGAGTTTCACCGCCTGAAGGTTTTGCTGTGGTTGAAGTGTTTGAGGTAGGACTGGGCTGACTTTCTACTGGAAAAATCTTTATGTTGATGTCGACTTCAACTTCCTCGCCTTTGATTTGATAGGTTCCAAATCCTGTTAAAAATACACACACCAAATTAATTATGTGAGAACCGGGGAACAATTATAGAATACCCCACTATTATTGGGTTCATTAAATAATGCATTTTCTCGAATTCTCATACAAACCTTCTAAAAACCTAACGGCCCTGAAATTCATAAAAATCCTAACCATTTTCAACCCCAAATCATTCATAGAACGATTCTAAATACAGCTGAGCTAAATGGATAATTTTACTAATACTCGAACGAATTCGGACATGAATTGCTCGGTTGAATTCAGTGGAATTTAGGTCGGTTTTTGAGGAGGGAGGAAAACAGGAGAACCCGGAGGAAACCTTCAGACTAAACTCAACTCACATTATGGCGGCCGCAAAAATCGAACCCGGGCCACGAAGGTGAAAGAAGGCTTAATTACCACTACACCATCCGCCTCTCCGTAAATATGTGGGAGATTGTTCTGAATGCCTAATAAAGGTATTTATTTATATAGCGCAAATTCCATATGAATAAATTATATTCAAATGCGCTTCACAAGATACAGACTGCTATTGTGGAGCAATGTGCTAGAGCTGCCGTGCAGTTTACAATCATGAGTGATTGTTAGTACCTCAGAATACCAGGCTGTTGTGTCGGGAGACTATCCCTTACTCTTTCTCGAAATAAAACAACAGGTTCTTTCACGTCCCCCTCGTTTAGATTAGAAGAGGAAGGAGACAGGGTTAACGGTTTATACGTCTCTGGCCTGCCTAAGGACGTGGCCGGGATTCGAACCGGCCCCGACTTCCCGAATTCTAGACCGTGCTCTACCCGACTGAGCTAACTAGTGAGGCGGAATTGAGTTGTTGTTCTTTAATTTATATTCTATCTATGCGTTACACTGATTCGAATGGTGTATTCGAGACTTGATTCATTGCCATTAAAGGGGGTATTTATTGGTGTTACATACAGATCACCGCATGACGTGAAGAAAACTATTGTCTTCTAAAGCAAAGCAATACCCTGCAATACAATGAACTCTAACCCTAGAAAACAATGAATCTGCTACACCAAGAAGCACCAATCATTATGGTTTTCATTTCTGTTTTTGTTTTACCTTTAACCGCTCCATCGTCTATTTTAAAGCTTCCTTGCTTCACACTTTCATTATCTGAATCATCACCATCATCCTGTGATGAGTCCAACAGTTTTGCAGTGTTTGCCACACCATCCCTTTGCTTCTGCCTCGGACTGAGTGGTCGTACGTTGCCTTTCAAAGGGGAGGCACCAGAAGGATCTTTTACAACCTGAGGTTCGTCATTTATTAAAGTATCATCTTCTACCTTTGTCTTTACTGGACCCATTTTCGTACCAGGCTCATGCTGGTAAAAATCTCCATCGGTTTTACCTGTATGTACGTGACCACCAGATTTAGGTGCTGGTCCGTGGAAAAATGCAGCCAAATCTGGTAGTCTGGCTAGGTGTCGAAGCAATGAATTTGAAATTAACTGTTGCCGCTTTTTTAAGGTTGGCATAGGCCGAGCTGATTGGAAGTAACTTGGGTTGCGTTCGAGACCCCTGAACGGGTCGCTTAGTAGCTGCCACTTCCTCAGGAGTTCATGTGGATTACTTTTAATTTTCTGAGATTTTCCCTGAACCCTCGAAGACGCGGATCCTAGAGAAAAAATAATATTGTAGAGTATTACCCAGTGATAAAGCCTGGCTGGTTTTCACTGGCACCATAAACAAGCAACATACGCAGACGCAGTGCCGTATTTATCATTAGCGATACAGGTGCGAGATAAGAACAAGCGCCACTAATGGTCAATGCGTTACTGCGTTGGCAGTTTAACAGCAAAGAAATATAAAATAAATGTGGTATTGATAAAAAGAAATACATCCAGTACTACAAATTCGCTGCATGTTGCCTGGTAAATTCATTTGAAATCCATATTAGCCTACAGAATTAGTAGCTGTGCTTTATCGGATTTACAAACTCTCACTTCCTTTTCATTTATTCTATTCTGGGGATACGACTTATTTTGCCCAAGACAATCAAAGCAAACATTTATACAAATCAGGACGAAATCTGTATCAGATTTAGAGATCACTAATCGCACATTGATTTCCTTTGTTTTTCCTTCATGAATTATTCATGAGTTTGATAATGCCAATTATTATGGGGCGGCCTTCACCTCCTCGGAACCAGAAATAGTACTGGCTATCCAAACAATGCCTAACCCTGAAACAATGGAATTCTTTGTCAGTGCAGTCCAATTGCAAATGGTCCAATAAAATGCAAGGTTTTGAGACGGTGAAGGACTCCTGATTATTATATTATGTCAGTAACCTAGTTGAAATTAAAGTGCCCATGAACCTTATTATTTTTATTTTAGATATCAATTCTAAATCAAGTGAATAGTAGAATGGAAAATATATGTTGCTTTGAATGCTGTGCCGCTGAGTTAAGGAGGTTTTAATATCCAAAATGCTAATTACATGATGTTAGGGGGGTATTTGAAAGCATTTTTTTAGTGGTTGTAAATGGGCGTTTCTGTTGATATAGGAAAACAAATTTCTAACACATTTTATTTCAGCCATGGGTATAACACTGATGATTTGAAAAATTTGTTTAATTGTAACAACATTTTGTATAATAATTGCCTCCCTTGACGTCATGTAATTGGCATTTAGGAAATTAAAACCTCTAAGTCATTGGCGCAGCATTCAAACCAATATGTATTGTACCATTCTACTATTCACTTGATGTAGAATTGATATCTAAAATAAAGCAATAAGGTTCATAGGCACTTTAATGTGAGTGATATACCGATGATATGGCACTGGTGTAACAACTAAAAGTCGATTAAGGTATGCTAACCGCCGTGGGGAGCGAGTAGCAGCTGACGTTTCGAGCGCTAGCCGTTCGTCAGAGCAACATATATACAATATGCCTATGAGGGAAATGGACTTGTATGATAAATGCGTAGATATGTGCGGCGGGGGTCCAGCGAGTCCCCCTCCCCCCTTCGTGAATTCGCCCCCTTTTTCCTCATCCCCCTCTAGCGATTTCGCCCCTCCCCCACCTCTTTAAATGGTTATTAATACTATATTGTTTTTTCTCTTTCTTGTTGCTATATATATAATGTGCCGTCGATAACCCAGAATTTCACGTAAAGGCGTTGCCATGGATGCTGGAGGGCAAGCTATCTTTAGAAAGATCGACAATCGATAGGAGGTGGAAAATAGCGTTTACAGACAGTTTTTTTCTGAGAACACTACCGATCTAGTACAAGTACCTTTAAACTAGGAGCGTCCATCCCGCATACTAGGCCTATGTCACAGCGTTTTTACAAGTTAGGTTATTTTTAGAACGGTTTCCCACTATTCTTGGGTTGAAATCATTCCTAAGGGAATAAAATCACAAAAGCGTAGTAGCCTTGTTGTTGGTATAACAAAAGGAGCTAATGAGGCATCTTTTGTACCGCCACTGGTACAACCCACTAACTGGCGGCAAAACATATCTAAAAATAGCCCACTTGTGAAAACGCTGTGACAGCTATATAGGAGACATGGACGCTCCAAGTTATGGGCTCCTGCTTTAAATCTATGAATTAAGTTTTTAGCCCTCCAGTAGAACCCGTGATTGCATTCCTGCAAAAGGCCATTACACCGTAGTCTATTCGTTTCGCACATCTGAACAGATGTAACCACAATCCATTTCGGTCTGGCAATGTCGTTTGTCTGGGACAACCTTTTTAAAATAGCTGTATAATAGGTAGTATCGTCGTGTACCGTTTAACCAACTGCGTCATAAAATCCCCTTTGTTACCCACGTTCGCTATGAATAATTTTATACGAACATCGGGATCGACACTTAGAAATTTTAGAACGATTATATGTAGTCCTCACTATAAAAAAATTACCGCCTGAACCGGGATTCGAACCCGGGCCGGTTAAGAATCGATGAAATGGCTTACCAACCCAAACCCTAACCACTAGACCACGAGAGAATTCGCTGATTGAAGCTGTTTCTTTTACCAGATTTATATCAACTTCATTAGCATGTTCATAAAATATTCTATCATAGTATAATATATACTACTAGCAGGGACCCGCGGAAGTTACACTCCTGATGAAATCAACAAATGTGATATAGTAACATAGTCTAGCCGGCTGACCGGATACTGGCAAAATGTTGTGTACTGGAGGTTTTTAGCGTGTTGATGTTTTCAAAGTTGTATTTTGATTAAAAACAAGCACTAATATCTCACGGATCTCAGTTAATTTCTCAAACCGATGAGCACCATTATACCTATTGTCGAAAAAGTGCCAAAACTGACGGTCACAGACCGGCAGGTACAAAATGCAGACTGGAAACTGCAGACTGCAGACTGAAAAATGCAGACTGGAAAATGCAGACTGGAAAATGCAGACTGGAAAATGCAGACTGGAAAATGCAGACTCAATAAAATCAATAAGAAACATCTATCGGTCTGTAACAGGGCGACTCTGCAAGGCTTTAGATGACTTAAGATCCTTATTTTTTTTGGTTATACATGTCTTATGCGGGGTCTTGCTTTTTGACTGCCGGCGCCAGCCACGCCGTGTATGCGAGCCACGCCGAATCCCGAGCTTTTCATGACAATATTTCCTTAATAACAGAAAGGAAAAGCTATGTATTTTGAGTTATTTACTTACTTTTTAATTACGTTCGTATTTAGCCGGGTCCTGTCTTTGTTAAACTGATTCAGTCCCATCTTCTTCTGTCCACCATTTTTAAATTATTGCTATGCACAGGAAGCCCAAATCAGCCTCTCCAATTTTATATAAATTGTTCTTGGATGGGCTATTAAGGACTTTCTTGAACTTTCTTGTCTATTAAAACGATCGTCCTTTACCTGTGAACTTAAGCCACAAACTAGTCTTCAACACTAAACGTCGTTTTTCTGGGCGCTCAAGCTTGAAACGTTGACGGGGTATAAAGTCGTAGGGGCCTAGGGTTAGTTCATGTGACGTTTTAATAAACCTCCTTTTGAGAACGAGTGCTAACTCTCTTATCCACGTTTCAAAGACGGATCTAAGACCTAAAAAAAAATCGGCCATAGGTATCGCTCCGTGAGATTTGTTGCCGCGCGGCCAGTCATCCATGATCCAACAACAAACCTCGCCCAATCCGTATAAAGTGGACACCCCAGCAGAATAATCCCATTACTATAGAACGATTATGAGTATTATGTTGCAATCAATCAACTTCACACCGGTGTTAGCTTAGAACCTTTTCGCAATTCGCTTTATCGGTTTAGGGACGGACCATTAGATTATTGATGGAGGGGTTGCGCAATCGAGCAAGCTCTTCTATCGGAAAACAATTATCGAGCAACACAATAATCAAGAAAAAAAATCGAGGAAGCACTAGCTGGTCTCATACGCATTTACAAATTAAATTAATAAAGGCAAAGAAATAAACCAGGGAAGAAGACTGATTTGTTGTTATGAACAATTTCCACAGGAAACCCAATACAGATCTGAAGATCACAC
Source organism: Actinernus sp. WN-2022 (assembly GCA_030867875.1). Lineage (NCBI taxonomy): Eukaryota > Metazoa > Cnidaria > Anthozoa > Actiniaria > Actinernidae > Actinernus > Actinernus sp. WN-2022. The sequence goes on from JAOWCC010000019.1 coordinate 82,571,379, forward strand.
AGACTGGTTACCAGGAAACATATGTAAATTATCCAAGATGGCCGTAATCAAGACAGCAAATAAACTGATGGGACGATCGATCGATGGTTGGCCGACATATCTGTCGACCGACCCGCGGGCGACTGCTGGTAGCGGATCGGTCAAGGGGTGGCCGTCATGTCGGTCGACAGTCGGTCGTGTGTCGGCCGACACGTCGGTCGATTTCCCCCCTCCTGCTGTGTATGTGTCGGCCGATAGTGGATCGGTGGTATATCCGTAAGGTGTCGGTTATATGTCGGTGGGGTATCGGTGAGATGTTAAGTTATAATTAAACTATTCTGCATACTGTTTTCACTCAAATAAACAGTGACTCTTTTAGATTTTTTTTACCTGGAAGGTTTACTGTATTGAATATAATTCAGTCTAAGTATAGTAATATTCCTAATTCTGTTGCGGTATAAAATGTTCCTTTATACAATTAAATCTCTCATAGTGACTCATGAAATTCCTTCAAATGCAACGTTAAATATCTTAATTTGTGTTTTTTTAGTGTCTTTTATACATCCGCTCGCGCAAGATCGATTGCGTATATAAATCGCTATATCGCACCGTTTTGGTCTGGAACAGGGGACCGATTTTTTTTAATCTGAAGGGGAGATTTCGCCTTGAATCTGGAATAGAGTAGCAACAATAGGGCCATTTATACGAGAGGAAGTTAGCCACACCGCTTAGCTAAGCAGCGAACGATTCGTATAAATGGGTCAATTTAAACTGAAGTTCGCGACTAATACTGACACATATATAGGCCGAGCTATTCCAATGAATTCGTCGATACTTGAACACCGCGCCGGCTCCCAGTATTGAGGGGCTGAATGGGGTTAACTGATAACTGAGAAATGGCCAAAAATATTACTGTTAACTGAGAATTTTACCTTTTTTTAGCTGTTAGCTGATATTTGTGAGATAGCTGTTACCTGATATTTCATTATTTTTTATTAAAATGACGTAACGTCACATGCTATTATTGGCTTTTCGGATGGTTTTCGACAGATTTGATCCAGTTGATAATAGTCAAATATTAAACATGACACAAAATGTTGTGTTTGATGTTGAATTAGCGGTTATTATTCATTTCATACCAGCAAATATGTATTCAAATCAGGTTAGGGCAGTCTTTTTATATAACTTAACTGATAACATCAAAATTTAACTGATAACTGATAAATAGCTAAAAATTTAGCTGTTAACTGATATTGGTACCCCCCCCCCCCCCCCATTCAGCCCCTCAGTATTCGACATAAAATAACATTTGAAAATATTGGGGTCGCTACGATTTATTAATAAGCATCAGTCAATTTTTTACTGTAGGGCTCGGTTCTAATTCTAATATATACTCCGCGCACTCCAATCGGAGTATAATGCAGAGGTGCATGGCCGGAAAATAAATAAAGAGCTGCTAGTTTATGTTAAGTTTACAAAGGTTAGCCTTGTACGAAAGCATTAATAGTTGTGGCCTCTACAACCTTTGAAGTACATATACGGTAGCTGAAAATATCACAGTCACCGTTACCTCGGCCGACTGTCAGCAAACTATCGATAGCTATTGAGTGTCGGTGATCAATCGGACGACTGTCGGTGCATCATCAACCATGTCGGCCGACATACAGAATAGCCAAATCTCGGCCGAGTAGCGGTCGACTCTCGTCCGACCCTCGGCCGCCTATCGGCAGACCGTCGGTCGACATGTCGACCGATACGTCGGCCGACATTGCGTACAGCACACATGATCCGGGTTATAAATGTTCGCAGGTTTATACACAAGGCTCTTCTGATTTCACTTCTGCTGGGGTAATCTTAATGCAACAGTAACATATTTGATAAAAAAATAGATCAAGTTAAAATATTTATATGAAATATATATGGTAATGATAGGTTTTGGGTACCAGTTTGTGTTTCATCACTTCTGCTGATAGAGGTCTGATCTCTATGTGGTGATTTCTTGCTTTGACTGTCCTTTTCCCCCTTTTCTCTTAGCCCGCTTGTCAGCCACAGAATGTCCATGCTTTGTTTTGGCATTTCCCATTAATTATGTGGCTTTCTTTAATTTCCATGGCCCAAGCAGGAATGCTACTTGATCGAGCGGGAGTGCGTGCAATGTAAAAAAAACAGTCACGCTAAAAAGATATAGGATTGTTGGTACAAAATATATTGCATTAATATCACTGAAAAAATCTTTAGGTAAGTTCAGAAAAAAATATCGTGCAAGGTCATGGCGCTTTAAAGAAATATCGTGCAGTGCTAGAATCAGAAAAAAAAAAATCGAGCAACTAAAATTCTCGCAACCCCCCCATCAATAATCTAATGGTCCGTCCCTTATTTGATACAGTTCTAGAGCAATTACAGTATTGTAAACAGCGCTGTAAAGTAAACTGTCATCCAAATAATATTGTGTATTGTATAAAGATACGATCAAGGACTTTGACCAGCCACTGAGAGTTCCAGAAGTTAATTCTGTACAAGGTGCGATGGAACTTGCTAAGAAGTTGCAGACTTCTCTGACTGGCAAGGAAAAGAGCGACTGTCTCAAGCCGTTGCACGCGTCAATGATATCTTGGTGGACATGCAACTCAAGTCTTTAAGCGCAATGAAGCAGTCTTCCATTTGCAAATATATCTTCTAATTCTTGTGTGTACAGATTTATGTACCGACATGAGCTCACAATGATGACGACATCATATCCCTGCAGCTGTATTCCGGGACTCCCTTATATGGGCTATACGGGAACATGTGCCGCGGGATAGGGTATGGTCATTTGAGCTGCCGAGGTCTGCGATAGGGTATCCTTTTTACGGTTTTGGTCTGGAAAGGGTATGGATTTTGATATACTTGTCGTTGACGCCATGCTAAGCGCTCTATCGACTACACTACAGCTTAAAATACCATATTAAAACAAAACAACGGCTTTCGTAGTGTAATTGTAATTAAAAACTGTTCGGTATCTGGACTCATTGATACATGTATCTATAAATGTCATGCTGTGTAAACATCACAAGATCACGTCTGGGATAGGGTATTGATTTTTTGCTTCAAGTCTGGGATAGGGTATGGTAAACGGCATTTTTAGGTCTGGGATAGGGTCAGGGTTTTGAGGTCTCCGCGGCACACCCCTACCCAAAACTCTTCTGAGTACCCCCCAGGGTCTTTATTGTAGCTCCCGTAAGCGGACACATCCCATATTCCACAAGTGTCCACTTACGAGAACTATTCCCGTAAGCGGACAGTTCCAGTTACGGACCCAAGGGTGTCCGCTTTACCAAACAGGAAACCCAAATTTATATGTAATCGGAGAGGCTGCTTTGGGCTTCCTGTGCATAACAATAAATTTAAAATGGTGGACAGAAGAAGATGGGACTGAATCAATTTAACAAAGACAGGACCCGGCTAAATACGAACGTAATTAAAAAGTAAGTAAATAATTCAAAATACCTCGGAATATATAGCTTTTTCTTTCTGTTTGTTAAGGAAATATTGTCATGAAAAGCTCGTATTCGGCGTGGCTCGCCATACACGGCGTGGCTGGTGCCGGCATGCAGTCAAGAAAAAAGCAAGACCCCGCATAAGACGTGTATAACCTAAAAATATAAGGATCTAAGTCATCTAAAGCCTTGCAGAGTCGCCCTGTTACAGACCGATAGATGTTTCTTATTGATTTTGTCTGGTCTGCATTTTTGAGTCTGCATTTTCCGGTCAGCATTTTCCAGTCTGCATTTTCCAGTCTGCATTTTCCAGTCTGCAGTCTGCATTTTTCAGTCTGCATTTTGTACCTGCCGGTGTTCGAATACCTGGTCTTACCTCGTTCGGTCGTTTGACTTTGGCCGCTTCGCTTGGCGATAGGTTTTCCCTATAAAACTCTAACTAAAACATTCGCGTAAACTCGATGGCTTGCTCGCCCAGGTTTTCCCTAAAACAGATTCCCGTAAGCTCGATGGCTCGCTCGCCCAAGTAAGTGTAGAACTTGAGAAAACTCATTTCTTTTTAACATTCTTTCCTCAAATGCAACCAAGACCAAGACAGAAGAATACCTGTCGCCGTCACTTTTTGGCGCCATTTTCGGACGCGAGCGCGCGTCCTCCATATTAGGAAATCGATCGAGGGACCCTGGGAAAGAGCGTTACACACACACTGACTGACACACACACACACACACACTTAGCGTATTATTATATAAGATAATAGCGGTACGACAACCCAGCGAGCGCGCGAGGTGTGATTCCCCACGGATCTCAACGGTACACGACGATACTACCGTATAATACGTTTTGGTATATACAACACGGGGACCTACATAGATCATGCAATTTGATTGGCTCGCTATCTCGGAATAGTGAGCAATAGCCACCTACAAGTGACTCGGGATAATTTTGAAACAAAATGCCAGGCGTAAATTCATGTTTCGCGATTGTTTCCGATGCGGAAATTTTAGAAATTCAACAAAATGCAGTGCCCAAAGCAGGTTCCCGTGTTGTATATACTAAAACAATTATTCGCCGAAGGCGAAGTCGATATTGGTGATTATCCTATAAATATTTTATTTCAGCCAATCAGAGCTCAGCTTTACTATGAAATACAGGGCGGTATTTCATGGTTTTTCTATGAAATACAGAGCGGTATTTCATGGCTAGATCAAGGCCAATCAAAATGCAGGAAATTTCGCGCCCTTTCTTTACCAGCCAATAAGAATTCACCATTTTGAATACATAATTAGTCTGCAGTCGCGCGCGGCCGCCACTCGAAATTTGTGTTTTGAGAAAATTCGCAGTCTATCGTCCGGTAAGTTACTTTGTTTTCGTGATAAATCTTTTCGTAAATTGTTATTTATAGGATAATATGGTTATTTCATGGTTTACTATGGAATACTGGCGAACATTTCACTCGAAATTCATATTATTTTGGTATACAACTCGCCTAAAGGCTCGTTGTATACCAAATAATACAAATTTCTCGTGAAATATTCGCCGGTATTCCATAGAAAACCATGAAATAACCAGTAAATATTCTCCTCGACTTCATCTCGGGGAATATTCACCAATATCGACTTCGCCTTCGGCGAATAATTGTTAAATAAACTGATAGTGCTTCTCCCATGCATTGCCACGTTCAAAATGAACTAGTTAAAGCGATGACACGATAAACTAACCGTAAACTAACATGAGGATTATTAATGCCTTCCACACGTACTCCATGCTGAAGAGACAAATAACAAATGATAAACAACCTACACGTATACGTATCATGTATGAAATAGATTTAAACCGGCCATCAGTACAATAATTGACAGGCCATATACAGGCCATTGTTCTGTTGAAAACATTTCTCTATGAACTCACAAAGAACCTCTAACTCATAATGAAACGACATACTTTCCTAACTGGCTAAATAGAACGGCTGTCATTAACTGTATTATTTTCATATTTAATGAATAATCAAATTTCGCGAGTGGTGCCTTTCAACCCTACGTCAAAGTTCAAACAAGAAAAATATACATGCGTCCCACTCAATCGAGTGCGATTGAATGATGGTGTGTCCTATTGACCGTAATACACAGAATGATCACTACAAATCGCTTATATCGGGATATTTTAGCCACGGGAATACTAAATTTATCCTGAATATCATATATCAGCAAGCGTTTGTAGCTTACAGTTTAAAATATGCCTGAACCAGTGATTTTCAGAGGCTATTCGATCTCATTAGTTTCTTATTCCGGAATACAGTCAATCGAACGCGCCTTTGATGTCAATTTGCTAAAGTGAGAATATACATCTTGACTTTTCTTGACTTTTCTTGACTTTAACCGGCTCATAGCCTCTTTTTGTTTAATTATTTTCACAAGCTTACCTGTTATTGTTCCTCTTCAAATCCCACTAACCGTTTTGGGGTAAACAAGCATTATGTCAAGACCAACCTTCAGACCCGCGTACATGCATTATTTAGTACAATCACTGGAGTAAAACTCCCATAAGTTGCGGGTATGCAACAGGTAGTACTTTCATCGTGCGTAGAACACCTAATAACCGTTAAAATGTCAAAATATCGATGCTGTCTCTAACAACTCTGACATTGCAAAAGTCGCATTTCTTTTGTCATAATAACCCGCGGGGGGAGGGGATACTCCCATATATATGCTATACGGGTATGTACCGCCCCAAAGGGAGGGCCTTCGAGCTGTTTCAGTTTGAAATAGGCGGCATATAAATGTTGCTTTCTAGTCTGGAATAGGTTATGACTTTGATATGCACGCATTTATTTCTCTTAGTTTCTCCTGTTATTTTGACATTAATATTGATCTTCAAAATAAAACGAGAAAGAGAACAAACCACGGCGAAAAATGTAATTCGATTAGACAACGCTATTAAATGAAGATGCATGTAAAGCAAGTGGTGCATAGGTTACAGGAGGGTCTCAATGGGGGGGGGGGGGGGTCTACATGTCAGTTGTCAGTTAAAATTTTCGCCATTTGTCAGTTGTCAGTTAGCCCTAGTTAATCATTACTAGAGAAAATTTACAATGTTTGACCCACAAAAAACAAATTTGTCAGTTGTCAGTTATTTTTAAGGCCGTTTGTCAGTAGTCAGTTAACCCCATTCAGACCCTCTTACAGAGGTTACAGGTTTTCGGGGTCAGATCTGAAAAGGGTATGGAAAATCCCACATATTGGTCTGAAATAAGGACAGGGTTTTGAGGCCGGGCGACACACCCCACCCAAAATTCCGGGGCTCAAAATCTATTCACACCACAATACTAATATCCACTTCCTTAAATTCCATAAGTGGATGATTGTCGTGATCGATAACGTCATAATTAGAGAAATGAAATTGAGTGAAATGCTGTTGCGAGGATAACATGAATAAAAGTAACCCTGCAAACATTCCTTTTACTTCAGTGTTTTAGACCACGCTTAGAAAACATGTAAAGATAAAGACATATTAAGGGTACAAACACACTGTTTCGGTTAAGTACGCAATAGAGGTTTTGCACCACCACGTGATGGCAGCCATGTTGGTGGCCAGAACAATAGAATGTTATTCCTTTGAGATTTAATTTTTCACATGATTGAACAAATCTCATTGTTCTGGCCACCAACATGGCTGCCATCACGTGGTGGTGCAAAACCTCTATCGCATTTTCGATTAACTGATTTGATTTTCTAGGTCACGTAATAGAACACGTGACACGTTTTACTACACACAAACCACGTAAGGAAGACAAGAACGACGATATCTATATATTGCCGTTCGAAATTTGGCGGACTTACCTTATTCGGCTGTGATCAAATAAGGAAAATAGTTTTTACCCGAAATTTAATTCCTGTAAGTACTCAACCTCAAGGACCCGGTTGTTCGAAGAAAGGGTTTATACTTCCTGGTAATACTGTTGAACAGTAGAGAAAATTATTATGCAGGGAGACTATATGGAACGAAACACTACCATGAAGTATATACCGAAGAAAGGGTCACTTTATATCTAGGACATAGCGCTAAATCTGTAATTGTAATCTGTACAGTTTACCCTCGGGGTGGCGATTTAGCTACGGGTTAGCGTTTACCCTTGCCTTCGAACAACCCGGCGGGCCCAGGGTAATTTAGTGACCTTCAAATTCCAGTGACGATCGAGTACGAGTTTTACTGCGAGTACCAGTTTCGGACCGCTCTAAATATCTCACTCGCAAGGCACTGAAGTAGAGATTTTCCAACTCTGCCAAATGTATGTTCGATGCTAGAGATATGAAAACAAGCACTGTATTTCTAACGGGACCTGAAGCAACCATAATAGGCTGGCAAAGCCAGGACCCGGCTAATTCACAGATCGAATTGGAATTTACCGTGTTGATTTTTCAGTGCTACTAAGAGCATTTGTTTGTTCATGTATCTTTATAAAGTATTCCTCAGTTGTGGAAAGTCGTAGTCGTAGTCGCTGCCGAACTCACATCGATCTGATGTTCGCTACTGAGACCACAATATATACTCTCCAATAAATCGTTGTTGTTTCAGTGTTGAGATGACACACCTGTGGACCAAAGCTGGTACTGAAAAAGTATCGAGTCTTCGGTTGGCCTTGATAGATCAGCAGAACTAACGTGGTATTTTATTTTTCATTATTACTCGGGCTGCCTGTGGCAGGCACGAGTCTAAATCTGCAGGCCGTTATTTATTTTGTTCTGTGTAGCAAAATTTCTGCGCGTGCGTCAAATTATGCATTAATTGTATGCGCGCACATCGTAGCGCTAATAGATTTCTCTCCAGTCCAGCCGCCATCTTAGATTCTGCGGACGCTATTCTTGTTATATTTCACGGTAAGCAGTGTGACGATTATAGCAATCTATGGATAAGGCCTGGGGCTCACCTGCCACAATGTAACCTTAACATGGATTTTATTTGTCTGATGCCAGGTTTACAGTTTCTTTATATTATCTGCTATAGTGATATTTACTTTTATAAAATAGAATTAAGTGTGAATAAAATGAACTTGAACTTCTCTGCTAATAGTTAAAGCACCTATAAGCCAGAAATCGTTGATTTGGGCACAGTAAAGTGCTTAAAGACTTGTTCAACCATTTTGGGCGATATATGCTCGATATATGCTCGATATATGCTCGCTATCAAACTTGAAATGACGTCATTTAAGGGACATCATTCACATGAATTGAACCTGAATTGAGTCAATAACATTGAATTTCTTCATATATATAGTTATTATATATAGGTGTCACACATTTGATACTTACAATCTGAGAGAAATATCTTTTAATACATGGAGCTTACATAAAAACAGAGGAAAAGGAACTTGAATTAGGTTCTGACTTAAAATTTGATTCCAAAACCGGAACATGGCAGACGTTAATTATGCCATTTTATTTTCCAGTATGACTTTTTAAATCAAAGAGGTTTGAATATAATTCGGCTTTTTAAACTGAAACAAGAATATTTTTTGGCATTTTGACGACTTGGCAGCCATTGTTTTGCTTTTGAAAACTGTTTTTTTCGCTACTCGCTATTTATCACATAATAGATAGACTCATTATCTATCACAGAATAGATGGTGAGTAGCTTAGCCAATCCGATTGCAGGATTCGTGATAGAACACTAGTTGGTTTCTGCTAAAACTCTATAGAAACATAGAAAGTTGCACGTGCTCTTGAGCTTGTTGGGAGAATTTCCGTTGTTATATTATCAATGCAAATTAAGCAAGCATTTTTCCGTATTTTTACTCATTTATTTTATAAAGGAAATAGAAAACATTTGTCCGTGTTCCCATAGAGTCATTGAAATACTTCGGCTCGTGTTCCCATTGCCGTTTCTCGTTCTCCCAAACTCCCACTCATGTTTCTGTAACTCTGTGGAAACACGAAATATGTTTTCTATTTCAGGGCCAGCGTTAGAATGGATAAATAGCAAGACTTTGTCCAACTTCATTAAGTTTAATTTCTCTCATGGTAAATGTCCAAACAAGCAAACCAGGGATTTGCATGCAAACAAATAAATCAAGTCGACACTAAAGCACATGTTCTGCTGGATAAATTAAAGTATATCAGCAGATCTCGTTTGAAATCTTGTTTTTTTGTAAAACGTTTTCTCGGGTAGATACCGTCCTACCACACTATCTCGTCTTTTCCCATTCTTATCTTTTATTGAGCTGCAGTAAGTTGTTGCATCAAAGCTCCCTTTCAACACATTTTTCGAAAAATCGCCAGCCATATTTCCTGCCACTTTATATCTGCCTACATAGTAGGTGCACTTCATGCCGTCCTTTTCGGAGTCCGCCTTTCCAAATCCAAGCTCGATACTCTCTTTCCACACAACTTGTGTGAAATGGCCGGTTCCTCCTGAGCTTTCGCTGCCAAATGTATATCCAGGTTTACATACCTCGTCATACCTATTAAAAAAGACGTGTTCACAATTACGGTTTTCATAGTCCAGTGAATTTCGTGAATATTTTTGTTATCCAAACACGATATTTTCTCGTCTCCAGTTGTGTCAAAAGTTATTCGTGTTACAATGGATAACTATTTCCTGTAAAAACTAGTGTAGGTCTGCGTCGGCAGAGAAGTATGCCACTGGTATGATCAACTTACAGTAACCGCCATCAGAAGCGAGTAGCAGCTGACGTTTCGAGCGTTGGCCCTTTGACTTTTGCTCTGACGAAGGGCAAAACGCACCCAACGTCAACTGCTACTCAATTCTCACGGCGGTTACCAATGTTATAGTTGATATATTATTATTATTATACATTCAATCCACATTCCCGTTTCTGATTGGTTGAAAGGAGTGCAATAATGTCAAATATCTCATGGCAATGTCTCATGACAACCTCGTTCCGGTGCGCGCGACATTTTGGATGCAAAAAGAAGGGCGAAAAACGGCTGCGAAAAAAATATTGTCTTCCGTTGAAGAATGAAGGTTCGCTTCCCTCCCAGAGAAATAGAATTACTTAGGGCAACTGTAGACACAAAAAACATAAAAGGAACAACTATCCAAGGCTTTAATCGACGATATTTTGAAGGGAAAAACCTTGAGATCGAAAAGCTTTTGCATGTTTTCTACGTGACTCAAAGCTTACAAAGCATCCGGATAGATTTGCGAAACCGAGCTTTTGTCCTTTCCGTTGGTTGGAATTTGGTGATTTGATTTTAGACTGCAATTGTCTGTTTTGGGTATAATAAGTTGGAAGTATTCAGTACAGTCTGTGCAGCCAATGGCTAAGCATGGAAACCAAATATCGAACACAACTCGTAATTTTGTCGACAAAGACAACTGAGAAACTTTACGAAACTAAAAACGTGTTATGTTCAGAATAACTGTTCTTTGAGAGAATGCGCTTCTCCTATCGTCGTAGCAGTCAGGTATTTACAGTTTTGTGTGAATGTTTCCGCTATACTCTTTGACATTTTGTACTCGGGCAGTCTTCCAACCCGAGTCTAGTAAAGTCAGTGTGTTGTCATTTTAATCACTATATGAATCTAAAAATAATCTTAGGTCGTAATACAAATTGGGAATATATAATAAATCAATTTATTTGATTCAGCCTTCGTGAAACATCAAAAATTTACAGACCTCGACCGAGGCCACACAGACCCATCGCCAGAAAAATTGAATGGAAGTTTGTGCCACTTATAATTTTTTGCCCTTTTTGCCCTCTGTTCTCAACTTTACAGTAATTGAATGGCGCTATAGTTTTCAAAGTTCAATATCTTCGCGCACACTAATATCCCCAAGCACGCTACCGTGTAGAATAAGACACTCGTTGTCTTTGTTTTGAAGCCTATAAATGGTATCACATTTTTAAATATAAAGCATAATTATTTTATGTGATTCTTTGCTGAAGCTACCTTCTATCGCATTCGAAAGATCCAGTATGGCCTCGTAATTTTGCTATGTTTCAAGACATTCTATCATATAATAAGTTCCGCTTTACAACTTTAGTTTGGGTAAGAAATCAAGGTTCAAAGAAATCAAACTAGCGACGGAGTTGGTGGCCTGCGTGCAGACATTCTGGCAGGGAAAGAGAACGTATACACGCAGGCTACAGAGGTAGTAAAAACCCGGAGTAAAAACAGAGCATTAAATTTTTCTCCCCTTTTGCTACCAGGCGATCTTTGTTGTTTGTCTATGAAGTTAGAAAAGACAGAAAAGGACTAGTACCAACACAGGTTTACCATCAAAAAAGGTTTGTAACTCAAAATTGGTTTTGAGTGGCTACGAATTGAAAGATTACTAAGAAAATTTAAAATGGAGGTATAGCTGTTCACTCCTGGAATGAACTTTAGCGATACTGTGCTCTAAATATATTCAATAAATAAATATATTTTTTACGGGAAAAGTGTTCTATTTAGCGAGTTCAGCGATGCTCTACAAAATTACCATATTAAGTCCCGCCCCATTTGATTCGACTTTTCTGGCGATGCTTGGTATTGTACAATACTCGGTGTTCCATGCACTCGGCCTCATGCAAAGATTGTTTATTGTCTTACCAGTTAGTGACAGCTTCTGTCGCGGTCTGACCCTTGGCTGAGGAACATCCATAGGCCAAGTTCTCGCCATTATTGGCTCTTTCCTCTTCAGATGAGTGCTTCAGTTGTCCCATGTCAGCTATCGTTTTTGCGTACGCCGTGGCTGATTTTGACATTTCTGCGTTCAGTTTCATTTCTGGAACTCCGTGAACCTTACGGAATTTGTTGTGCAACTCCAAACCTTCTTTACCTACGTCTGAGCCTAGACATAAGTATGGAGACATTCTTATTTTAAAATAATGATTCCCGCCTTTCTATTGAAGCAGTAAAAAAGCTAAACATACCAGTATGGATAGCAACAAATTATAACTCGTATCCTCACTTGTAAGTACTGGCCGTTATATATGCGTCTTTGTTTACCTTCTGTTCCTCCTCCACTTGGAGTCGTGGCACCAGGTGCACCTGTAGTTCCTCCCGGGGCGGCCGTAGTTCCTCCAGGGGCAGCTGTAGTACCTCCCGGGGCAGCTGTAGTTCCTCCCGGGGCAGCTGTAGTGCCTCCCGGGGCAGCTGTAATGCCTCCAGGGGCAGCTGTAGTGCCTCCAGGGGCAGCTGTAGTGCCTTCACCTCCAGGGGCAGCTGTAGGTTTGGAGCTACACGGTTGATTACAAGCAGCACCTGGTGTTATTTTCAGCTTTAAGTCAATATCGACGCCATCAGCATTTATCACGTAGGTCCCAGCGCCTATTGACAATAAAAGGCGTTAAAAGGCTTCTTCACTGCTTTTGGTTACACAGGAAGTTAAGATTCCTGGTTTCGTAAGAGGAATTAAGGAACGTTTGTGCGTCCCTATATATATTCTACTTCAGTAAAATAAATTGAATAGCCATGGTACTATGTTCTATACTGATTTCTTTAATCCTTTAATTCATTTAATCCCTTGACTTAGTATCCAGACTGGAACTTCGGAGAGAAAGACAACAAGCTAGCAAAAAAAAACATTGACACCTTACCAATGACGTCTCCATCATCAATTCTAAAACTTCCCATCTTTGGATTCTCGTCTGCTACTGGCTGAGCCGCAGCTTTCTTGAGGGATGGAAATGGTTGTGCGGGAGCATCTTGTTCTTTGATTTGTTTTAAGGGAAGGCCAACAGCAGAGAGCTGTAAAGGTCGAAATCTTCTGCGGTCCTGCATATAAAAACTTAATAACGTCAATAATTCATATGTGTAATGAATGAATAGCAAAAAAAAAAATGAACTGTATGCTTGTTACCGCAAGTGAATAAGATAATCTTGGAGATGCCAACACTTTAATCGTCATCGCACCTATAAATAGAGATCTAAGCATAAGACAAGTGCTGAAGAAACAATTTAATGATCATCGCATCTAAAAATAAAGATCTTAAATATAACAAATGTGCTGAAGAAAGTAAGCTTGGTAAACAATTAAAAGAATATATAATAAGTTGTATAATATAAATAGTTCTACTACATTTGTATGTCCACCTTATCAGGCACCGGTACTTTTAAAACTTGACTGAGAACTTTTATTTACGTATTCTATTTTACAAATCTCGAGATACGACACCTTGTCCACTCGATAGTTGTTGACGGAGTAAATATATTATAGCAAAAACACAAGAATACTGTGGAAGATTGTTAGCATCCGTGCATTTATGCTAAGTGTGAATATCATTATTTGTACTGTAAATAGAACCTGGCTGTCATGGTGAAGTCTTTTTATCATAGTATAATGTAAACTGACACTTTATTGTGTTTCCTCTAAGTTATTTTGGAAGGCGTCGTTTAATCAATAAGTTCATGTACTTACATAACAAGAGACCGCTGGTCAAAATTAATCTGGTAGCAACCATCTCTCCCGAAAGCGTTTGAAACAAAACCTGTTGAACAATTTCGTATCAGAGATAGCTACATAGGGTGTTCATTGTGATATTACCATGGAACCGTTTTACGGACTTTTCTCAAATTTATGCATTATTCATAAGAGCCTAAGCCAATGGAATCCTTCGAAATGGTCACACACATGGATCTTGATACCGTGTGAAATACCAGTTCCATAGTTACTCGTGTTTGTGTGCTATGACGTCAGGTGACGACAACTACCAGAATCCGTTTCGAGTTTTAATTCCTATCAGGATCCTCTAAGAATATCAAGACAATGGACAGGTCTAAATTAGAGAAACAAAGGAATCCACGCAAAGATTTCTGGTAGTTGTAGTAAAGCTATTCATTTATATAGCGCAAATTATATATGAATATATTCAAATGCGCTTCACAAGGTTATATTTTGCGATACAGACTGCTATTGTGGCGCAATGTGCTGCCGTGCAGTTTACAATCATGAGTTATTGTTAGTACCTCAGAATACCAGGCTGTTGTGTCGGGAGGCAATCCCCTACTCTTTCTCGAAATAACACAACTGGTTATTTTACGTCCCCCTCGTATAGATTAGAAGAGGAAGGAGACAAGGCCAACGGATTATACGTCCCTGCCCAAGGACGCGGCCGCGATTCGAACCCGACCTCCCGCACTCTAGACCGTGCTCTACCAACTGAGCTAACCAGTCAATTTGTCATATTACAAATTGCCTATGTCCAACCCAAGGGATAGATATTTATTAATTTACATATTCATGGTTGGATTTTAAATAAGTAACATAGATTCCATCATTGGTATGGGTTTTATATGGGAATAGAAAGTGGCGTGTGGAGAGTGTCTTGAGGCACCTCTCATGCTGTAACACTCCCGAATTCTAATCGCCTGCCTTGTCCACTACACTATCGATCAGACACGTTGTTGAAATGATCGATGAAAAGAAAATAACAATGAAAACTTACAATCGTGGTCAAAAGTGTTGTGACGTTTTTTGGAAGAATCATACGACATCTCATTTATCCACCCTCTCCCCAATACAGTGTTGATTTACGATAAGTGAAGTCACTTGTTATATGTCTAAATATCTCAATATTGTCATAGGCGGCCATATTGTGATAAAATACTACTCGAATATTGTAGGCAATTGGTCATCGCTATTTTAGACTACCATGTTACTTGTGAACTTGATTATTGTCCCAAAGATTTTAGACCAGGATTGTAGCTTGGGTCAATAATTGCATGCAACAAAATACTCGACAAACAATACTTCCCAATAATCCAAGAATACAGATATTGGTGTTAGTGTCATTCGTGTGGAAACTTATTTCTATCACTAATTCTTCGTGTTCCATCTGGGATTCCAAAATTAATAATACCTCGAAACAATAAAACCCTCGAGGCTGCGAGTCCTCATGTTTCATTGTTTTCTTGATATTTGGAAACCCGGCCCTGATAAAACACTTGAACATGTTTGAAATAGTACATCAATTTAAAGTGGTTATTATACCTTGTATAATGGCTTTTTAGTTAGTCATGCCAGTATATAAATTGTATCATCATTTAGAAGAGATTATTGTCTTTTCTTCAATGGTCTCTTCTACACTATGGAAATCGGTATTCCTGGAAAATTTTCAGAATCTTTCCATGATATTTTGCCATTTCCATAATAATTTGGAATAGGATAAACCTATGGAAATTTAAATTTCCAGCATTTGATTCTAGAATATTTCCATTTTACTATGGAAGAGGTCCATTTTTTTCCCAATGAGACGCCTTACAATTACTTTCCATATTACCTGTTACAGGACTTTGGCGAATGTGATATTTGCTTAGACTTTCTCCAAGTCCGTTTTATATGATACGTAAGTGGTTAATCTCGCGCAATCACAGAACACGAAGTCCACATCAGTTCGCGTGAATGCCAAGAGTTATTTCAATTTTATGTCAATTAATTTACCACGCGACACTGGCCATGTCATTTTGTCATCCATGAACTCCCAGGCTATTCGTAGCAACAATATGGCACCTTTATTTACCTGTTTTGGTGGGATTTACCGTGACGGTATGTATAGCCGACTCGGTATTCCAACTTTAAACAATAAAGAGATGAAGCTAGAAGAACTTTCAAGTGACTTCCTTTATTTTTGTACAGACATAGCCAATAGTAAGTAAATATATATGAAGTGTTTGCTTGTTCAAAAGTTTATTCTACTTCGAGAATATATATATTATTTACCGGCCGCGAGTGATCCGTATGGAGAAACACTTTGCCAGAGGTCTCCAAAACCGCCCTTAAGGGTCGTTTTCAAGACCGAGCGCAAAGTCTTTCTCAATACGGACCAACCAAGGCCGGTTAATAACCTTTTTATTTTTTCCTTATCAATTCAATTTAATGTACTTGCTTTACGATACGTTTGGCAGTCTTGAGCGTGCGATCTTTGTTTTGTATTGAAATGCTTTCAATACAATGTGTCGAATTATAAGGAATCATGCCCGTCAAAACTTTGATTTTGATAAACTTTGGAATCAGCCAGTCCGGATGGGGAAAAACCGGCCGGGCGCAGCCAATCAGAACGTGCGATTTCAGTGGATTCCGGTCCGGAAAAATAAAAACTGTTACGGCCGTTCAACACCTGAAAAGGCCCTCATTATGGAACCATTCCATGCCAAACTGCAAAAGCACTTATAACCGGTTTTTCCTGTTATAAACTTCAAAATCCTTGGAAACCAATGAAAACGAATTAATGTATTAATATTACTCATTTGAAAACCTTATTCAGAGCACTATATAAAAAAATAAGATTTCTACATAAGTATGGTTTAAATTATAATCACTTGGAACTTTAATTTTGATAAGTCAGAGTTAGCTTGGGTTATTTTTTCAACGCTCCATACCAAAGATTGAACTTTGATTAAAAAATACTCTCTTTATCAGAGTTGATGAATACATTCTAAATCAATATCTGGATTGTAAAATACCAGGGTCTTCTCGTAACTTTATATTACATCACACCGGAAAAAAAGCTAAAACCCTTCCTTAGATTTCATTACTTTGTCCGCTCCATTTTGTCACTCCAATTTTTGTAGCTCCACATTATGCTTGCAATGAGTACCATCCAAGTAGGCATATTGTAACAAAGAAACCCCAAGATTTTACTAGTCATTTAATTACAACCCAAGCCAGAGTTAAACTCCTGTGTATTTGAAATGCCTATCCACCCATGACTGATGTTTCTTCTTTCACAGTGACCACTAAGTCAAGACGAGGTTAAAGCAATGACTCTTGATACCGTATGAAACACCATTTCCTAAGTCACGCCTGTTTGATCCATTAGGCCATTTGCGGCATGACCCATTGCATAAATGACGCCATTTGAATAACATTGTTTAGGAATCTTTAGCCTCACATTCATGTGAAAACGCTTTTGTGTGGAGACTTTAGCCTCGTGTTCACGTTGCCAGGACAATACCGATTTAAATTGGACGTAATTTATGCAATACTATGGATCTATGACGTCAATAGACCCTTTCAGCTTGTCTGTTTGTTGCCCCATTTCAGACCACGTGATAGTTCTCCAGAAGATTCAGTGCTTTGTTTTCCAATTATAGAAATTGGTACACTTCCTCTTGGAATACAGAAAAACAAAAAGCATTACTCACGGGAAAAGTCACATGGTCTGAAATGGGGTAACAAACAGCCAAGCTGAAAGGATCTATTGACCACTCTTACCAGAATCTTTTCGAATTCTTCATTTTATTCTTATTTAGATTTTTAAATTCCTCTGAGAATACCAAGATAATGGACAGTTCTAAATTAGAGAAACAAAAATATTTCTGGTAGTTGTAGTCACATGATGTCATAGTAGTGCAAATTATCTATATTCATGGTACGTCTAGTTTAACTAAAAGTAACTTTTTAAGTTATGTGAAGGATTGTCACCATCATAATACTAGGGCTTCCTCAAATCACTTGGAAGTTATAAGTAAATATCGCACGAATTCGGGACTCATGCGAGTGGCATTCGTCTATGGAACTCACTTTAAACCAAAACTTTCTTCACAGAAGTACTCAAAACGTTTCGGAGGTTCATAAGCTATCAAAATTGCAAAAGGGTGATAGGCACTTTAAATAAGCTAGGATGCCAATAACGTTTGTAAATTAAATAACTTTAAGAAACACTTAACCAGTGATATTTTAACTAAGAACTCTAAGACTAAGCATTTTAAGGTTAAAAGAACGTTTAAGATTCATATTTTTAAACATTTTTAAACTTCTATAGTGATTTAGTTTATACGTAGGTTTTTAGTAATTTAGTGAACATAGTCTCTAATAAGGATCTATATTGGAAATAATTTTGGAGTGTGTCCCGAAGCATCGCTCAGTTAGGGAATTAGAATTCGGGAGTGTTCTGGCATGTCTTGACCACTACACTGTCTATCGATCAGACACGTTTGTTGAAATGATGAAGAGAAAATAACAATGAAAACCTACCTTGAGATCAATAATTGAATGCAACAAAATATTCGACAAACAATACTATCTTCTAATAACCCGAGAATACAGGGATTGGTATTAAAAGTAATTTCAATCACTCATTCTTCGTATTTCATCGAGGGATTCCAAAATTAATAATACCTCGAAATAATAAAACTCTCGAGGCTGCGAGGTCCTCACGTTTCATTGTTTTCTTGATATTTGGTAACCCTACCAAAACAATTGAACGTGTTTGAAATAGTACATCAAATTAAAGTTGGATATGTATAAAATTGAAATAGAATCATTTCTAAGAGATTATTGTATTTTCTTCAATGCTGATAGCATCTATTTCACACTATGGAAATCCCTATTTCTAGAAAATGTTCAGAATCTTTCCGTGGTATTTTCCATAATATATAGTTCCATCATTTCCATAGGATGGAATGAATTGGACAAAGCTATGGAAATTTAAATTTCCAGCATTTGATTCTAGAATATTTCCAATTTACTATGGAAGAGGTCAATTTTTCCAATGAGACGCCTTACAATTACTATAACAGCCTCCCGGTTAGATCAGTGGTTAAGCCCGGTCTGTCGTGCGGGAGGTCTCGGTTCAAACCCCGGCGGAACCAACACCCAGGGTCTTAAATTGACTGAGTAGAAGGTGCTGCCTTTGTGAAACTATCTCTTTCTCGAACTGCAGCGGTTAGGCCTTCACGTCTTCTCGGATAGGGACGTAAAATCGTAGGTCACATATCGGCCTCAAGATTTTCAGTCTCACCAGACTGTCACGAGTTACCGACGTTAAATAAAGTTACTTTCCTCTACTTTATACTACTTTTTACTTTACTTTACTTTCCATATTACCTGTTATAGGACTTTGGCGAATGTGCTATTTGCTCAAAAGTGGTTAATCTCGCGCAATCACAGAACACGAAGTCCATTCACATCAGTCCGCGTGAATGCCAAGTGTTATTTCAATTTTACGAAGCGACACTGACCATGTCATTTTGTCATCATTCAAATTCCAGGCTATTCGTAGCAACAATATGGCACCTTTATTTACCTGTTTTGGTGGGGTTTGCCATGATGACATGTCTAGGTTTCCTAACTCTAAACAATAAAGAGATGATCAGAAGCTAGAAATTTCAAGTGACTTCCAATTATTATTTTTAGACATAGCTAAAAATTTATACATAGCACGCCTATGGGCGGAGGTCCAGTTATATATGATAGCGGTGAATAGGAGAATAATAGAGGTTAAAATTAGAGATCGAAAACAAACAAAACTCCTTTTTTTATCACTGAAACGTCATCTGGTAGTGATGGCAAAGACTTTAAGAAACAAGTGGCCCGATGTCCGAGACCAGATGTAGTTTTTCCTTCTTTTTGTTCTTTTTCTTGAGAAAAATACCAGAATGAGGAATAAATAAAATGATTTCCACGGTAACGAAACTGAGAAGAAAAAGAAACACGATGTCTCAGCTCGGTCGTGAGCTCAGTCGACCCAACCTTGTGAACCGGGAACAACTTAAAGACATTTAGTGCATAATTATGAGCCGTAGCCAGTTATCAATGATTTAAAGTCAAAATGAGCGATATAGGAAAAATATTAGTGTCTTCCATTTTCGTTTATTAAGGAATCAAATTTCAATGTCGTCATTTAAGTCCAGCCAATTCTAGTTCATTTTGCTCTGTTTTTATCGGTCAGCTGCTCTAGTATTAAAATATATTTCAATAAGATATTGCAAGGATCAAAGTCTGACGCCTGAAAACGAACTGATAAAATAAACGCATTCAATGTTATGAGTTAATTAATGTCCAACTCATAAACTGTTACGGCCGTTCTAAGCCTGAAAAGGCCTGAAAAGAAACTGGCCTTGTTATGCCAAACCGAGAAAGCATTATCACCTGTTTTGATTGTAATGTTATAATTACTTCAAAATCATGGGACACCAGTGAAAACGAGTTGAAAACCTTTGTTCCGAGCACAGTATTTCAAAAAAAAAAATTTCTGTAGATGGTATAATTTTAATTAGAATCACTTGAAACTTCTATTCTTAATTCGATATGAGTAAGAATTGCACTATAACATAAGTCAGAATTGGCTTGGGTTACTTTTTTCAACGCTCCACACCACTTTGATTTAAAAATACTCTATTTATCAGACTTGATGAATACATTCGAAATAAATATCTGGATTGTAAAATACCAGGGTCTTATCGCGATTATTTTATACATCACACAGGAAAAGTTAGCTGAAACATTATGTATATTCAAAACCTTTTAAATGAAGATTTAGTTGAGATCAATACATGGATTAGGGAAAACAAGCTATCGCCTAATCTCACTAAAACGGAATTTATGATAATGTTACTAGACAACGTCTAAAAAACAAATATTCAGTTGGGAAATCATAAGTTAAGTCGAGAATCTAAATCTAAAATCCTAGCAGTAACCGTTGATGAACATCTTGACTGGTATGAACATGTCGCGGTGATAATAAATAAGGTCACTAATGAATTAAAGTTACTGAGAAGAGTACGCGACATGCTGAACAGGGACACCTTACCAATTGTATATCGTTCGTTAATTCAACATCATTTTGAATACTGTAGCACGGTATGGGATGACTTGTCCAATGACCTATCTATCAAACTTCAACGACTACAGCAGAATAGTGCAGCCAGGATTATCACAAGATCTTCCTTTGATACTCCGTCTGCACCTATTCGTGATGAACTTGGCTTGTCAGATTTAAACCAAAATAGGAAAAGGGCAAAAGCTATACTTGGATGATGTATATAAGGTGATAAATGATATTGCCCCAAGTTACCTTAAGGAGTTATTCACCAACACCAGTCAGGTTCATGTTTGAAACTCTAATCTGAATTTGGTTCCACCCAAACCCCATACAAATTACGTAGATTACGGTAAAAAGAGTTTCTCCTAGTAGCAGGTCAGTACTATAGAATTTTCTTCCGACTCTGAATTTCTAACGAGGAGCATTCGCGAGCTCTGCTGATTCACTCAACCAATTTAAACAAAGAATTAAAGAATATGGTTTTTAGCTTGCCGTATTATTATTATTATTATTATTATTATTATTATTACTAGTAGATACCGCGAACGATAATCCAACATGCGTGTTAGACGCTAGCTACAACATAGCGCGTTTTGGATAGTGCCATGCAACTTGCATGGTAGTGATCATAGGTGTGTGGCTATTTTGCACCTACTAAGGCTAAACTGGAATTTTGGAACACTTCTCGTGGAAATAGGTGGCCTAAACATCGGCGAAAAAAGTTTCTCCTTGAAACGATTGTTATTTTCCATCCAAGTGCATTGAATGTCATCACAAGCTCGCGAACCGACCGCCTTCCGCAGTTCATGCCGCATGGCAGTCGTCGCGTCGAGTACAGAAACCATGCTTTTAATTCTGCCACATCACTTAATCCATTGTGATTTTAAGTTGCAACTTCATTCTAGCCACTTCTAAATGGGGGAGGGTTCCATTTTGAACAGGAATGGCATAGGATTTTCCACCCCTCCCCCCTCAGTTTTGCAAGGTTCGCATTTCTTACCCCAGATTTGCAACCAATATGTTGTGTTCATCGTGTTTACTACCGACACTATGATTTTTAAGCTGCAACTTTATTTAATCCAGTTCTGGACCGGGAAATAGCAAATGAAACTCTCCCAGCATGCTTTGCGGCCAAAACGGAAAGGGCGATGGAATTTTAGAGGTAGAACGGAACATGGTAGAAACATGGGGTTTTCACTAAAGTGTTACCCATTGAAAACTGCAGGGGGTCTTCTTAATTTAGTTAACATTGAAGTTCAGGGGGGGAAATGACAGCCAAAATAAAATTTCAAAATGGCTTAACCCACCCTGGACTTCATTTGCGCGAATGTTACATCAAAAATGTTATCTAGTTGGATGAAATTACATATGATAGGCTGGTTTTAATTCTCATTAACATAGCGCAACGTACCTAACATTAACACCTCCAAGCTATAAATTACAATTATTCCCTACCCCACTCCCCCTGGAAATGGCATACCCATTTGTGTTAGCAAAATGTCTCCGGAATGTCAGTTTCTAGGATTTCAAGTTCAACACAGAACCACAGAATTAAAGTTAAACGGTTACCCAAGCCCCGCTCGGCCAACGAAAAACGGAGAAAAACCGCCTTAACCCCCCCCCCCCCCCCTGAACTTCATTTGCGCGAGCGTTAACCCAAAAATTTCATCTAGTTGGGTGAAATTACATAAGATAGGCTGGTTTTTATGACATTAACTATGCGCTAGATACCGAACATTAATTAATTAATTAATGATTTAATGATTGTATTATTTCTATGATTATCGTTAGGAATTATTATTATTATTATTATCATTACTACTGCTGTTTAACAAGTATTACTTATGTAGGTTAGATAATATAATTTATTATATAATTTTCGATGAAATACCAGTGTATATCTCTTTCTAAAAAGTGATATCTTCACGTGTGAAGATATAAATGATATCTTCACACGTGAAGATATCACTTTTGAAAATATGACTTGCTTTCAAAGATTTCTAGGCTTTTTGGTTAGAGATTGAAACTAGTAGTTCATCGAAAATTATATATTAAACAGAATATTACATGGCCGCTTGGAGATACGAATTTTATCTTCTCGTGTTGATGAAATATTTTACTCGTTCGCTGCGCTCACTCGTAAGATATTTCATCAACACTCGAAGATAAAATCCGTATCTCCGTGCGGCCATGTAATATCCTCTATGTATTATATTAGGATTGTATATTTATAGGATAGTTTTTTTTATTTATTTATTTATATATTTTACATGTATGCACGACGTTCAGGAAGAACATTTTATTGTAATAATGGTCTTTCGTGGGTTAATAAAGATTATACATTATATAAACTCTTTTTAGATTTTATCCCTTTGTATCTACCTCCCCCCCTCCCCGTTCCATTTTGTCACTCCAATTTTGATACCCTCGCTTTAAGGTTGCAATGCGTACCATCCAAATAAGCAAATTGCAACAAAAAATGCCAGGATTTTAGAATTCTTTTAATTACAACGCAAGGGTAAAACTACAATGTACATGTATTTAAAAACCATCCAATGACTGATCAATGTCTGTACTCGATCGGCTTACAGTTCTTACAGTAACCAATATCCTGGAAGAGATGGCCTAGTCGTATAATGTACCCTAGAATCACGTATAGAAGAGAAGCACGCTTATCTCTAATGCACCAAGGTTTTTTGGGCACCATGGCGATTAATGTACCAAATTACGTGACTCCGCTGACTGCACTGACTCGGCAGTAATCCATCCTCTTCGCGTATATAGAGCGGATTTAATTTCAATTGAGTGTCGGAAGTGTTTTGGTTTTGCGTTTACTAAGCTCTCCTATTGGCTGAGAAAGTAAACTAACCAATCAGAATCCAAAGTAAAACCAAACGCAAATTGGTTTTGGTTTTGCTTTGGTTTGTCATTGGCTTACAGGGAAGCCATTTATGAGTTACTTGTGATTACTCGCTCCTATGTCTGGCTGGCTGTGTGTAATTTGCGTTTGGTCTTTCGAGACTCATGTGAAACTCGCTCTATCGCATTTGAGTTCCTCAGCCTATATGTGTACAAGTATAGCTTCTGGCCAATAGTGTGTCTGTCGAGGGACTATCGGCTGATAATTGTCCACGGAAATGTCATATTCTTAAGACTAACATTAGCCAGAGAACATCAAATATCGAAGGGAAACAATTAGCCGTTAAATATTTTCTCTCGCATGTGATTGGCTGAATGCGTCACGTGACTTTGGACATTAGCTTCGCTCTCGGGAACTGTTCTCTTCTAGATCTCGGAACAGATAATGTCCGCGAATTTTAATATCAGGGCATATTTCGACGCCACAAATAGGTTATTGTATTTATAGTTCCGAGACTACACACTCTGTTATCTTTTTGTTCAACAGAAATTGTTGTCGATTGTGCCCAGTGGCGCACGAGTACTATCACGTCACATGATCGCTTTTGGCCAATGAGAGCGTACCAAACTTTTGTGTTGAACTATCATGTGGATCGGAATTCTCTTCCACCACATTATTTTAGAAGAAACAATCCTTAAGGCTTTCAATGTATAGCCACGAAAAAGCATTTTAGTAAAGTGTGACTTTTCTCTTTCTTATAGTTATCTTTTCAGTAGACATTGCTTTTCTCATTTATTTAGTTTTATTACACGGACATTTAGTTCTTCACCTCAGCAAGTGATCAAAATGTGTGCTGAGTGTTCTTGTAGCCATAGATAATTGTAAGGATAAGGCAGGTTTATATTAAACTTGTTTCTTGGTTTTCCACTGCTGTGATCTTCGAAGTCCATAACCTCCGTCTAGTCCTGATCCTTTCCTCACAGTATTACAGTATGTCTCATCAAATGATCCCTTGTCCACATTTGTCCTGTATGCACTATCTCCGGGATCAAAATTCCCTTGTGGCTTGTATCGACCAACAATGTAAGTACACTTCATGCCGTTCTCATCTTTTTCTGCCAATCCAAACCCAAGTTCGACGCTTGCTTTCCATATTATCTGCGTGAAGTGTTCAGTCCCACTCTGTGGACCGCTTTCTCCAAATGTGTATTTACACACTTCGTCATACCTATAAGGATTGAACAAAACTGCAAGTTAACAAATCGCATACATTTTGCCATTGTCTATACTCGTATTGATCATAGAAATGACGCCATATAATGTCCAAAACTTTGCAGTGATTCACTTGAGTTTTGGACGTCATTTCTATGATCAATACGAGTACGGACAATGGAAAAATGTATGCGATTTGTTTTTTTACAACGACGAAGCACTTAGCTTCAAATGAGTACGTAATAAACTGCTTTCGAGTCGAAAAAGGCCATTGAAAGTCAAAACGTAAACAATTCTAATTACCGGCTTTCTTTGACAAATGGTAGCATTAATACAAGGAAATTTGGTTCATCGATTAACTTCTGTCATTGATGGAATGCTTGTGAAATCCTTTCTTGTTTTTTTTTCTGGATCAGAAAAGTTCTTGTTGTAATTCTAGACTTCTGAGCTCTGAAAAAAACTAGTCACAAAGTCTGAACTCCAAATTCGCCGAAACTTTCTCCACTCAAGAGAAAACTCACATTTTGCCAAATGGCACACTACAAAGAAGTTTGACTCACCGATTAACTTCTCCTAGTAATAAAATGCTTGTGAAATCCTCACTTTCTTGTTTTTGGAAGATAAGTTAACAACCATTTGAATTCACAAATCTCGCCGTGAAATCACTTTGCAAAGCTACCACTTGCGAGTGACGTCATTTTCATTGTCCGTACTTATATTGCATATAGCGGAGAGCCAATCAGAATGCGAGAACATTGGATGTTGTTGTAAAATAAAACTTTCAATATGGCAAAAATGTTACTGCGATCAAATTACACTTTTCCTGCTTTCGTCAGCTTCGGAAAGTACAAGTACTAAATAATTACGATTTAAAATCTTAAGTCAAAATTCCTGCGGGAAGTCTGATTATTTTAGCCATAATTTCTGCCGCCATTACTCGGTTTAGAATTGGATGACGTCATCTAAGCAACCGAACAAGAAGTTTATTTTACTCTAAATGATGGAATATTACATTTTATCACATACATAATTATTCACGTAAAAAGGATAGAAAAGAAATATGTAACAGTGTAGGAAAGTTCCGAAAAAACCACAAGGCTACCGAGTCGGAACGACCTGGTCATCTTGGATCTGACCGAGAAGACCCTGGTCACGAGCTCGAGATTGAACAGACGTGGCTACTTTAGTATGCTGTTCGGGTCATTTTAAGAGCATCTAGAGAGCTTGTACGCAAAGTGTGAACCTCATAAAAGGCCTTTTAGTCTCTGTGTCGCGTACATGTCTTGTAGCTGTTGCTTAGATGACGTCACGAAAAGACCGCCTGAACAAAGGATCGCTCGTTTGTAATCCGGGTAACACACCGCGGCAAAACGGTATGCTCCGCTGGCCAAAATAACGAAGGCTCTGCTATCAAATACAAATTACCGAGGGTTTCAACTTTTTTAGTAAATAATTTTATAACTTAGTAAACTCACAGTGAATCACAAATTAAGAAAACTTCAACCTGTGAAAGTCTTAGGCTTAGCTTTTAAGTAGTTTTCTTATTTTTTGACAAAACAGTTCACAAATGGATACTTTTAAGTAGAAATTTTAAAATCACGGCATTTGCCTGTTGTTTCATTTCAGTTTTCGCGGGAAACTGGGGACGGCCGCGCGCCGACAAGTTATAGCAAATACGCATGCGCATTACGTTTTGCCGCGGTGTGTCCGGGTAATGGCGTTCAATCTGAGCTCAAACTTATGGCCTTCCAGTAGGAATTTCGACTTAAGATTTGAAATGGTAAATATTCAGTACTTTTCAGTACTTTTCGAAGCTGAAGAAAACAGGAAAAGTGTAATTTGATCACAGTAGCACTTTAAACACGAAGTTCCGGTATACAATGGGGGCTCAGGGTTTGTCACATTCAGTTGTTACTCAGCCTTTGTGGAGTGAACATCTGTGTGATGCTCCGCTTAAGAGATCCCTCAGTACATACATACATACATACTTTATTATATGCTCCCAAAAGGGCTTTTCAACATATAATTACATGGTTTGATTAAGAATATATTTAAAATGTTATTTAAAAAGTAGTAAACAATATATAACTTATGTAAATGAAATAAAATGTAAATGTTATAAAATATAAATGTTAGTCTACTTACTTACTATTAAGACCTAAAAACTGTAATTACTAAATAGATAATGGTCTAACACGTACTGTATAAAAATGCCTTGATCATCTGATCTTTTAATTTGTTCTTGAAGGCACGAAGTGACGGTACCTGTTGTAAATCTGTGTCTAAATTATTCCAGATCTTTACAGCTCTGTAATGGAACGACCGTTGTCCTGTAGCAGTTCTGAAAAGGGGGATTTGCAATATCCCACAGTTGCGTGTGGAGCGATTATGCACCTTCGTGCGTTTTACGAACTTATCACATAGATAAGATGGCGCTAGATTGTTCATGCACTTATATGACATGACTGTATCTCTATATACTAACAAGTCTCTAACCGGTAGCCAGTTAAGCTGGCGCAGGGCTGTAGTGACATGATCGTATTTCCTAGTATTCGTTATTATCTTACAGGAAAAGTTCTGAACGGCTTGGAGTTTCTTTATGTTTGTTGCAGATGTGTTTGACCACCCTTGTCTGTCGAACAGTACATAAGTTTGCTGATTACGAGGGCTGAAATAATTAATGTTAATGTTATATTATCGAAACTGTGCTTGACACGATTTATTTGGGAAAGTTTAGCCATACACGAAGATACCAATTTACTGATATGGCAGTTATATGTCAAATGGGAGTCAACGATGACTCCCAAGTCCTTAGCTGATGGAACAGGTGTAATTGTTTTGCTCAGGAAGGACAATTCCAAATTTATGGGGAGTCTTTGAAGCATTTGTCGAGTGCCTACGAAGAGGAACTTCGTTTTCTTGGGATTTATTAAGAGTTGGTTGTCACAGCACCATTCTGCTACGCGGCGAAGATCTTCTTCCAGATGTTTCTGAGCTGTATGCA
The DNA here is from genome assembly GCA_030867875.1 of Actinernus sp. WN-2022. NCBI lineage: Eukaryota > Metazoa > Cnidaria > Anthozoa > Actiniaria > Actinernidae > Actinernus > Actinernus sp. WN-2022. The sequence continues at coordinate 82,599,398 of JAOWCC010000019.1, forward strand.
CATCTTTTATTGGAAACGTCATGAAGACTTTAGAGTCATCCACCTCGGACTCTAAACGACATTCTAGGGGCACTGTTGGTAGATCGTTCATATAAATACAGAACAGCAGGGGCGACAATATTGCTCTCTGTGGTACGCCATGGGTGATCGTAAGAGGTGAAGATAGTGTTGTTCCAATGCGAACATACTGTGTTCTTCCCGTCAAATAACTGCAAAACCATTTCACTGTTTCGGGTGAAGCACCAACGGACCTCAATTTGTGCAGTAAGATTGGGTGACTGATTCTATCGAATGCCTTAGACAAGTCCAACAGGATTAAGGCATTCAGCATCTTTCCGTCCATTGCCTCCAACATGGCGTCGCTCGTTAAAATGTTCACTGTTTCAGTAGAATGGTTCTTTCTATTTCCACTTTGATGTGAAGACAAACGACCGTTCCTCAGGAGAAAAGAGTTGAACTGATTGAGCGCAACTCTTTCACAGATTTTTGAGGCGACACCGAGCAGCGAGAGTGGCCGGTCTATTATTGGATGCTACCTCGTGATCCCTTTCTTTCAACAGTGGTATTAATTCAGCCTCCTTCCATGCATCCGGGAATACTGATTGAAGTCGAGAAAGAGTGATTAATAATATATGTTAATGGTCCCAGGATAACTGGAAGGCAGTCCTTCATCACTCGCATACTAATCTTGTCAGGACCCGGGGACTTGTTCGACGGCATTGCTGAAATAATATGCTGCACCTCCGTACAGGAGACTGGTCTGAAATTGAACACCTCGCTAGAAGAACTGTAAGTAGATGGGGAAGATGGGCTTTGTATAGTCTTGCTGATGTTATTATCGCTCGCTAACTGCGCGGCCGCATTCTTGCCTACAGTTGAAAAGAACTGGTTGAAATATTCGGCAACTATCTTGGGATCCTTACTATAGTCTATAGACGTTAGTTTCCTTTTCTTTGGAAGGGATGCTGTTATTAATTATTTTCCACAGGGATCCTGAATTGTCCTTATATTTCAGGACCTCACTGTAGATATAATCTCTTTCAGCATTTCTAAGTATGACTTTGACGGTGTTGCATAGTTCTTTGTAACTATCCCAGTCATTGTTGCCACCTGTCTGTTGAAAATGATGGTGGAGTTGATCCATAGCTTTCATTAGTTCCCTTATTTCTGCTGTTACGTAGGGACAGGGGCGGCTTCGGATCTTTAGGGTCCTGATCGGAGCATGAACTTTAAGCGTATTATATAGCACATCATTAAATGTTTTCAGTTTAGCGTTTACGTCGTCTTCTACAAAGATGGAAAGGAGACGGCCCGAATTGGTAGCTAGGTCAGCAGTGAACAGTGAAGGTTCATAGTTCTTATAGCTTCGAACAGTGATGTAACACGGTGGAGGGTTGGGCAGCTTCAACTTCAGCACGGCATAGACAGGAATATGGTCACTAATAGAGGTGTGGATAACACCGCTGTCACGCACAATATCAGGGGAGGAAGCAAGAATGACGTCAATGAGTGTCTGACAGGTGTCTGTAATCCTGGTTGGCGAATGTATCACTTGTGTGAGGTTTAACTCGGTGGAAACATCAGAGAGCGCCCGGTTCTCTGGGCAGTTCTTCAAAGTGTTACAGTTCAAATCTCCCAGAACAACAATAGGTTTGTCCAATGTGAGAGCTTGGATATAGTTGGGTTTCAACAGCTCCTCAAAACACTTCAAAGGGTAGTCTGGTGGGCGATATGACACGCATATTATGATGGACTTGGATTTCTTGTATTGAAGTTTCAGCCATAGCTGGTGAAAATTATTATCCGATATTTGTGATATGTCATTCAAAGTACGCACTTTGATATCTTTCCGGATATACGCACAAACACCTCCACCTTTCTTGTTTAGGCGATCGAGTCTATATAATTTGTAACCATCAATACTTATCTCACCGTTAATAACTGTAGAATTTAGCCACGTCTCCGAAATTGTGAGTACATCTATTTTACTGGAAGCGGCAAGTTCCCTAAGCTGGATAAGATGGGTTGCATTTCGCAAAGAGCGTATGTTCAAATGAGCAATTTTAAGTCCAGGTACGATTGCGTTACTTTCAGCACAGGAAGCCCAAGCTTCCAAGGTTTGTATGGAAATTTTTTAATCTGGCTTTTCGATAAATATACTGTAATAAAGTGAATAAAACTTACCTGGTGTCTATGATCTGTGTCTTGGCTGTGTCTGTACGTAGTTTCAGCGAATTTGGGCGAATTTTGAATCCCTTACTCTTCATACTATAGAAGAAATGAAAGGTAGGAGACGAACTTCAAATCTCGGGTTCAAAGCCACTCACGTTTGGGTCGATTTTTTCACGAAAATCGCATCTATTTTACATTCTATCCCCATCAGCATACGCCGTGATAAATTTCCAGTCTATCTGTGCCAACCAAACGAAGATATCTGTATTTGCCGAGCTACAATCCACTATTGAGTCCGCCAAAATCTCGCCATAAGCAGCCATCTATGCCCGTGACTCGCCAAAGTGGTGCCAACACAGGAAACCCAAGCTGTGGAATTTTTAAATCTAGCTTTCGTTAGTTGCAGAGAAAGGATTTAAAATTCGCTGCAACTGCATACAAACATAGTCAAGACACAGGCTATAAACACCAGGTAAGTTTTATTCATTTTATTGCAATATATTTATCGAAAAGCTAGATTTAAAAATTCCCAACAGCCATAAACAGAGCTTGGGTTTCCTGTGTTGGCACCACTTTGGCGAGTCACGGGCATAGATGGCTGCTTATGGCGAGATTTTGGCGGACTCAATAGTGGATTGTAGCTCGGCCAATACAGATATCTTCGTTTGGTTGGCACAGATAGACTGGAAATTTATCACGGCGTATGCTGATGGGGATAGAATGTAAAATAGATGCGATTTTCGTGAAAAAATCGACCCAAACGTGAGTGGCTTAGAACCCAAGATTTGAAGTTCGTCTCCTACCTTTCATTTCTTCTATAGTATGAAGAGTAAGGGATTCAAAATTCGCCCAAATTCGCTGAAACTACGTACAGACACAGCCAAGACACAGATCATAGACACCAGGTAAGTTTTATTCACTTTATTACAGTATATTTATCGAAAAACCAGATTAAAAAATTCCCATACAAACCCTTATAAATTAAATTTACATAAACAGAGCTTGGGCTTCCTGTGCTTTCAGCTGGAATCCCAGGGATTAGGCGAGTAGTAATATGTAAATTGCTATCGGTTGAATCCGGCCGTGATAGAAATATTCGAATTATTGAAGTTTTCTTGGTCATTACTTGGCGTTTGAAAGTACGTTAGTTCTGCACTTGGTGTATTCGATAAAGGTCCTGTTCTACTTTCCCGTAAATTGTTTTCATACCTCTTCACCGGAATGAGCGACCTTGATCTTGTTGATTTACTGGTCTTAGTAGAAGCTGTATAAATTAGTTGAGGGTTGTTCAATACAGCAATTGGCTTTTGTCTCCGTAGTTGTCGTTCGTGGACTTGCTTTCCAGCTCGACATCTTCTATATGGAGTTATCCACTGCCAGGATCCATTAAGCGTGCGATAAGTTCCAACACACGAGGTATTCTGGAGCCATGAAGTCGACGTGACAGGGATGGCGAAATTGCGAAATGTATACAGGTGCCTTAAACTTGAGAACATTTTTGCGTTTGGACGTTATCTAGGTCTTCCAAAATCTTGAAATATAAAAGATAAACATCTAAGTTAAAAGTTGGCTGCCATTTCAGGCGCATACAAGTGACTAGGAGTCCAAAAAGCTAAAATTTTTGAGTACCCCCTTATCGCGCGAAATTCAAATCAAACACAATGAATGTTTAACTTCAGAGTTACGAGCTACGAAGTCATTAATACTAATAATGGTTTATTCAACAGTATATCTATTTCACTGGCTCCTTCACCTGTTGAGGAAGCTAAGACTAAAAATTATGAAGATACTCGGCTCTATATATAAGTAACCATACTATTTTAAGATCTATACAATGCAATAAATACATAAGCAAGTTCCTAGGCTACTATATATAAATATTTACAACTTAATGATACTAAGATTAGAATTAAATACAACACCAGTACCTATAATCTAATTACGCTATTTTAGAAATATATACAATGCAGTAAATACAAAAGCGAGTTCCTAGGCTGGTGTATATATATAGAATATACACAGGTAAGAGTCATTACCAGGAGCGTCCATATATACTGTACCCGTGAGTCAGCGTATGACCGGTTTACATGACAACAGGAGCCCATTACCAGGAGCGTCCATATATACTATACCCGTGAGTCAGCGTATGACCGGTTTACATGACAACAGGCCGGAGCCCATTACCAGGAGCATCCATATATACTATACCCGTGAGTCAGCGTATGACCGGTTTACATGACAACAGGAGCCCATTACCAGGAGCGTCCATATATACTATACCCGTGAGTCAGCGTATGACCGGTTTACATGACAACAGGAGTCCATTACCAGGAGCGTCCATATATACTATACCCGTGAGTCAGCGTATGACCGGTTTACATGACAACAGGCCGGAGCCATTACCAGGAGCGTCCATATATACTCTACCCGTGAGTCAGCGTATGACCGGTTTACATGACAACAGGAGCCCATTACCAGGAGCGTCCATATATACTATAGCCGTGAGTCAGCGTATGACCGGATTGAGCTGTTTTTAGAACATGTTTCCCGGGTAACTGCCTTCTGACTCTGCTGCGATCGTGCATATGCTTGCCGTAATTATCGAAATTAAGAATGATCTATTGTTCTTTGAGGTGATTCTACTAACGCTGCATTGTCCTGACTATGGTTTGATTGGATTCCCAATGTGTGGGCACGTGAACTCCCGTGAGATCTGTTCTAAATATAGCTCAATCCGGTCATACGCTGACTCACAGACCTCAGTATGAGAGATGGACGCTCCTGGTAATGGGCTCCTCACATGTAATAGCAGGGAAGCATAACAATGTCACTAGCTATCTTCCCTCTGTTCCCTTGTTTAATTAAACCTTAAAAACCAGCATTCTACTCGCTTGCTTTCCTCACTGCTTTCTAATTTGACTTTCAAATTTCGAGTTTCAAGGCGTAAAAAGATGAGGGGATAAACCTGTTATACCGGAACTTCTCCAAATTGCTTGGTGCCAAGATTTCAGTTCTTCTTTGTCACTCAGATTGCAAGCATCGAATAGAACAAATGAATTAACTATCTTAAAGTTTTAAAGAACCTACAAAAACAAGCAGTCGTTCACTCATGGTGTGAACATTTCTAAAGTTGTTGTTTTCTTAATCAGTGATTCTTGTTGGAAATGATAGCATTGTTTAATGAGCTAAAGGGAAAATACTCTTCGATTCTAGTATACTCACCAGTTTTTGACAGCTTCCCCAGCAGTCTGTCCTTTGGCTTCACTGCACCCCATAGATAGGTTCTCACCTTGCTCAGGTCTATCGCTATACCCAGAGTGCACCAGGGAACCAAGGTCTGCTATCTTTCGCGCATACTCGGTGGCTTGTTTGGTCATCTCGCAGCTGAGCTTAATCGCGGGCGCGTTGTGAACCGCACGATATTTATTATGAGTATTGAGCGCCTCCTTCTGGAACGGGGAGTCTGGAAAGAGTAACACAAATACAACATCATTCGCACTGATATATATGCACCGAGCCACAACGAAGAAGTCGGTTAAAGATGCATTATAGCACATACCTTATTAAGAATCTGTTTATTTACGTTAACGTGAAAATTAAGCTAATGAAGTGTAAATTGAAATGATTCTGAAGTAGGGATAGGAAAGTGTTTCCAACAAAAATAAAATGTAAAGTTTGTTAGAAATCAATGCATTCAGTGCTTAATTTACCTACCCGTGCAATTTTCAGCTGATGGAGTGGTTTTTGATGGAGACGATGTTGAGTTTGCTGGTGTAGGTACTGTTGGTTTTGTCGTTGAAGGTGTTGTTGATGTGGTATTGGCAGTTGTAGCTTCAGGCTTCGCTGTAGGTGTCGTTGCTGGAGACAATGTTGATGTGCGTGAGTTTGTTGTTGTAGGTACTGTTGGTTTTGTCGTTGAAGGTGTTGTTGATGTGGTACTGGCAGTTGTAGCTTCAGATTTCGCTGTAGGTGTCGTTGCTGGAGACGATGTTGATATGGTTGACTTTCTTCCTATAGGTACTGTTGGTTTTGTCTTTGAAGGTGTTGTTGATGTGGCACTGGCAGTTGTAGCTTCAGATTTCGCTGTAGGTGTCGTTGCTGGAGACGATTTTGGTATGGTTGAGTTTCTTCCTGTAGGTACTGTTGGTTTTGTCTTTGAAGGTGTTGTTGATGTGGCACTGGAAGGTGTAGCTTCAGGTTTCGCTGTAGGTGTCATTGTTGGTTTACTCGCCACTTTAGTACTATTTGGCTTATTGGTCACTAAAGTTGTTGGTGACGTTGTCGGTTGCTTTAACTTCATGTCTACATCAATTTCAATAGAGTTATCTGAGATGACATAGCTGCCTTTCCCCTTTGCGTCTCCATTATTAAACTCAAAATTGCCTTTCTTTTCGTCTGACGTTGTTGGAAATGCTCCATCAGTATCATCAAGAGTAGCCGTTACATCAGGAACTTGCGTGCGCGAGTTATCATGAGCAGAAGGCCTATCTGGGTCGTGTACGTTTGTCTGTTTCAACTGACTCTTTGGGACAAGTCGTCCAGCGTTTCTATACCCATTTGATAGACTTTGTAGGAGACGTTGTACTGATGGAACCTCCAATACATTAACATTATTCGTTCGTTGGGGCTTGAGGGAATTTATATAACCATTAAGAACACCAAATGCGCACACTGAAATACAAACCACATATATTGTTGTTGAGGCAATCATGAAGAGAGAGGACAAACCGAATTATCATTATTTTTGCGAAAAATACACTATCAAATTATTATCAAACGACAACTTAAATTCGATTGCGAATTAAACTAAATTATAACTAAAATCGTATAGTTTGTATATGGAAGTTACAACATAATTAATGAAATACATAAAATAAACATAAGCCAGAATAGAAACGCTATTTACTTGCCAAAGGTCGGTCCGTATAATTGAGAAAACGTTGCTTCGACTGCTTCGATCGGTCATAAAAACGACTTTCGTGCAAATATTTTTTTCTCCTGACCGGTAACCTTATTTAAACATATCTAATAATACTCTAGCTTACTATGTTTACTTAAAAGGTAAATCAAGAAGCAATACAACCTATTAACCTACCTTTATATAATCACCATCACTATAAGTGCAATCAAGCTTTTATTTATACTCATACATTTACATTTACAGAGAAGAATACAGAAACTAACAAAATATAGGAAAAGAAAATAATCTGCTGCTAAAAGATACTTAAGACTTAGATGGAGTAAACGCTGCTTAGATTAACCATGAGGGCTATTCGAGCTAAGTAGCGTACTCAGGAAGCAATACAACCTATTAACCTACCTCTATATAATCACCATCACTAGAAGTACTCAGGAAGCAGTACAACCTATTAACCTACCTCTCTATAATCACCATCACTAGAAGTACCCAGGAAGCAATACAACCTATTAACCTACCTCTAATCACCGTCACTTTAACATTCAAGAGGATTATGACTATCATCAGCTTGAAGGCCATGCTCGTAGATTGGTAACTATCGCTTCTCCTGTTATAATCCTCTTCAGTGGTTTAATTTGTCATTCAGCATGTGGTATAAATATCAATGTTTCATATTAAGGTTTTCGCTTCTTTTTTCTTTCTACATGTATATTTTAACTCTATTATTTGAAATAATCTCTCTTCTCGACGGAAGTACAACCAATATTGTGACGTTTTTATCCGTCTTCATGTTGCTCTCAGTAAATCGTCTGTGACCCTTAAGAAATTCCCAGTACAACACCTGCTGGATTTATTTTAACAAGTGACCGCAGCCTTTTATTTGACATACATCATTAATGAAAAATGTTTTACTTATGTTGCAATAGCAGCCACAATTGTTCATTGAATATTGAAAGTTACTTTAGCTTTTCTTTATCCTTTACTGGGAACCTTGACAAATAATCTCTTGCGCATCTCTTGTGATGTTTTATGTAAAACTAGAAAGCAGAAAATCGGCACAAGAGAAACAATAATTTTGCACTCTCCTTTCCGCAGTTTTTGGATTATGCGAAGCTTAAGCTAAGGGTGCGTTTCTCTGGGAGAATCCAAGATCGAATTCTAATCCCAGATCATACGGATTCTTCATCATCAAAAGAAACAAAGAATTATCCGAAATGGATTATTTTTCCGTGAGAACTCCAATCTGAGTACAGTTCGCGCGAAAATGGCGGCAGGTTGGTTTTTGGTTTCCCAAGTAGATAATCTCTGGCAACTGAAGATATTTCTCGAGTGTTGAAATACAAACTGCCACAGTTTAGTTCTCGTGTTTGAATGTGCTATTACTTAGATATGAACAGATTTTGTTACAGTATAACTTAGAATCTATATATTAAGCATAGGCGCTGTGCGCAAGCTCTTACACTTATTTATAAAGGTTATCCTAACTATATAAGTAATATGTTTAGTATCAAAAACTGTACTTACAATCTCCGTGGAAATGGAAGTAGACTTACTCAGCCGGGCCCCAATACTAGTTTCAAACACAGATCTTTATTGCATGCATGCCGACTCTGGAACAAACTACCTATTCATGTCAGGGAGGCTCCTAATCTTAAAAACTTTGCTACAAAGCTTAAGAAACTTAAACTAGGCCAAGACTAGTGCCGTTGTATCCAGTGCTCTAGTTAGTGCTAACCAGCTCATGACTCCATTTATATATATATTATCTTAGGATTATTCAGTATCATAGACTTTTATCGTAGTTTCTATAATGATACTGTTGAAATGTCGTTGAACCATTCTTCTATAGTTTCCCTTAATGAATTAATGATGCTTTGTAGATTTATTGTAGTTTTTATTGTAGATACACGTACATTTTTGTAACGAGCCTTTTTAGGTTCAGTAACGTCACGTGGATAAATAAAGATTGTCTCATCTTATCTCAAGACGAAGACTGCTTGCCACATGTAATTTTTCGAATCCTTCAGTTTCCCAAAGAAACGCTGGATCCGCATGCATGAACTGTAAGATTAATCCATCGAACATTCTGAGTATGGATTCGACGGATTCAAAATTCGTTTTGACATTCTAGTAAAGAAGCGCAAATTCAAAAATCCAGATTGCCGGCAATGTTGCAGAAGTAGGATCGAGTTATACTTCAGTAACGTTGCGCGCAACAAATTGCACCATGAGAACAACAATTGCTGGCAATATTCGACACGCAATGTGTATCCGTACCTTAAGTTATTGCAGTTGGAAAGTCGTGCCACTCTTTCGCTCACTCACTCGTTGAACGGGTGAGTTTTCAAATCGTTACGATAATCGGCACGAATGTATCACCTCGGTGAAGGAAAAGACTCAAGACCCATAACGCATAACCCAAGGGTTTTACCAGTTCTCCAATTTGCCACTTTTGCTTGATTTCGTGGAACTTTTCAAATTAATCTGTTAAAATCGTTTACGTCATAATTAAAAGAACTTATTCATTTAAGATTATGTCTACTAAAACAAGAGAATACCCGGTTTAGTTCACCCTACTTTTCTTACTTTCATTGTCCACGAGTTACCCGTAAGCGTAAAAAGTTATGTTCTAGTGAAAATGGACACGACGGAAGCATAAGCACAACTGAGTCTCGTTCAGAAGTAGAACCCTTGCTTGCATGTTATATTTATATTGTCAAGGAACTGAGCCGGAATGAGCATTCTGATTAGCTTATTCTCTGCGCGCATGCGTACGTTTATCTGTTTTCACCACAACACAAGGAACGAAACGGAAGCAGAAGAAAAAGCGTGAGGATAAGGAATCCTTCCGTTCTTTTTGCTTCAATTCTGCTTCTGGTCGAGCTTATGCTTAAGGGGGCCGTCTCACCCACAGTGATTAGCGCGCTCACATAGCGGCCATTTTCGATGCTATCGAAATCCAGAGTTTTATGGCAGTGGTTTTAACATTATCTGCATCTCTGCCATCCTTCCAGCTATCGTCAAAAATCATACTAGGTCATTGAACCTTTTTATTGCTCTTCCTATTGAGCCTCTTATTTAAGTGTTTTAAATTATTTGGTCATGCAAATTTTAGTTTTATTTCAGGTGGCCGTAGTTCTCTGATGGATGCCAGTCTCGTTCGTCCTTAACGAAAGGAAACAATTGTCCGTTTCTGTCCACGATTTCCACCTACAGCATGGAGAAGCTATTCTGACCATTAATCTTTATATGTAAAGATATATTAGTGATTAGTTCGAATATCTAGTGCTAAGTGTGCACGCCTTACGAGGGAAAGAGAAAAAATCTCTGACCCAAGTAGGACTCGAACCCAACGGCCTCCAGGTTACATGTCTGGCGCTCTACCAACTGAGCTATCAAGTCAGATGAGAGCAGTCGTGGGTATTGGTGCGTTTTATGGGGTCACGGCGATTATATATGTATATGTAGTTATGATATAAAATCATGGTAAGTAGTCAGGGGGTCAAGGGAAAAAAGGGAATGGAAGAGGCTGGCATTTTTTTTTGCAGGGGAGGGGTGGGTATATTATTTTTTTCTTTTGAAAAAAATTAACCAGTTTTGAAAATTTGAACTGGTGTAAAATTTTTGAACTGGTTTAAATTTTTTGAACTAGTTTGAAAATTTCGGGAACCAAAAAAAATTTCCAACCACAACATACAGTTTGCGCGAAAATGGCGACAAGTTGGTTTTTGGTTTCGCGAGTAGATAATCCGGAGTCTGGCAAGATATTTCTCGAGGGTTGAAATGACAAACTGCCACATCTAGTTCTCGTGTTTGAATGTGCTATTCTCAAGACGAAGACTGCTTGCTATACATGTACTTTTTATAATCCTTTAGTTCCCCAAAGAAACGCTGGATCCGCATGCATGAATTGTAAGATTAATCCGTCGAACCATTCTGAGTATGGATTCGACGGATTCAAAATTCGTTTTGACATTCTAGTAAAAAATCGCAAATTCAAAAATCCAGATTCGCATTCTACCATAGAAACGCACCCTAAATGTATGGATACACGGCTGCAACATTACCGGTAATGCTGCAGAAGTAGGATCGAGTTCTACTTCGGCAACATTGCGCGCAACAAATTACATGAACAACAATTGCTGGCAATACTCGACACGCAATGTGTGTCCGTAGCTTAAGTTATTGCAGTTGGAAAGTCGTGCCACTCTTTCACTCACTCACTCATTGAACGGGTGAGTTTCAAATCGTTACGATAATCGGCACGAATGTACCACCTCGGTGAAGGAAAATACCCAAGACCCATAGCACATAACCCAAGGGTTTTACCAGTTTTCTAATTTGCCAATTTTGCTTGATTTCGTGGAACTCTTCAAATTAATCTAATTGTCTAGTATATCTAACTGAGCAAATAAAGGAGCAGATTGAGCTCGGTAATCTGAATTGGTCATGGCTCGCACAGCACGCTTTTGTAAATTAAATATTTTATTGAGATTAGTTACATACGTGGATGACCAAGCTCATATCAAGAAACGAGGGCTTCGGCGTTTAACTTGTTTAACTCTGGTTTCGGAGGGCTTTCACACCGTGATTTCGCCGAGATTTTCGGATTCACCGGATCGATCAAAGTTTATACTCGCACGAAATTTGACAACAGAGCCGCCGTGATAATAATTTCCCATTGAAACGAGCTATAATTCGTTCACTGTTCTCTCTTGAACTGGTTCTCCGTGCTACTGCCAGCAACGAGATTGCCTGCTAGCAGATCTCTCTCTCTCTCTCTCTGTCTGCAAATAAAAATAAAACCGAGGAGAGAAACCCCAGAGAAACCTCTCGCTTTCATAATTAGTATTACCCGGAGCGAGTGTTCTCTGTTTATTGCAGCGACGATTGAGCGGTAAATGTTATAGTACAGCCAAGTACTGCTGTATATATATAACACTTTTTTGGCTTCACATTCAACTTGTAAGGTACTATTAGTTTCATCAAGGTCATCCATGTTCAAATCAAAATTATCGTGTCACCAACGAGGGCCTCCCAGAACAAGGGGTCAAAATCCCGGATATAAACGATAACAAAAGCACGCTAAGCACTGTGGGTGAGACGGCCCTTTAATATGCATGCTTACATTTCCGTTCCTTCATTTTCACTAGTACATAACGTTCCTAACGCTTCCGCTTCTGCTGACGTTGTTAAAGTGAGATTATTACCGCACTACAGCTAACTGCTTACTCTTTTCATCCGATGATTTAACTTGGCAAACATCTGAATAACTAACAAGTAAAACATCATGCACAAGATCTCCCATATTACTTTTATCCTTTTCCAACATTATTGCAGTAACTTTGATCGAAATTTCCTCTTAGAACTTTTTCGAGGAATAAGTTGTTCCAATTTCCTGCTGATCTGTATCGACCAACAACATATACAGACGGCATGCCTTGCGTTTGAACAGTAGCTTTGCCGATACCCAACTCAGTACTGTCTGTCCAGACAACCTGAGAGAAATGGCCTGTATCCAAATCGTAGCCAGGATTGTTGAAGTTGTACTGGCAGACTTCATTGTACCTTGAACAGATCGATCAAAGGCTTGAGCTCGAGCGGTTTTCGATTGAGTGTCGTAAAACCAAATCCTGAGCTAATCACAGGAGCAAGTAAAAACATCAATGAACCAATCACGAGCAAGTAAAAACATCAATGAACCAATCACGAGCAAGTAAAAACATCAATGAACCAATCACGAACTGAATTTGAACCAATCACGAGGCAAAGTAAACGCAATCATGGATAACTAAGCACACAAATTCAAAATCAATCACCCAATTACTTTCCGACACTCAATTGAACACCGCTCTAGTTTACTATCGTTATCGGTATAGCGGTGTTCGATTGTGTCGAAAATAACATTGCTTTGGTTTTGCGTTTCGTTAGCGTTTCTATACTGGCTGCGAAAAATGTTTTGTAATTATCAGCCAATGAAGTTCTAAACTAAAACCAAACATTGGCAATCAGTTTTCATTGTAGCGAGAGTTAGTCACGATTGCGTTTACTTTTCCTCGTGATTGGTTCGACTGGTAAAACCAATCACGAATTACTTCAGTTCGTGATTGGCTCATTGTGTTTTTACTTGCTCTCGTGATTGGCTCATTGGGTTTTTACTTGCTCCTGTGATTCTGAATTTCTAACGGGACCTGAAACAACTATAGGGGCTGATCAAAGTCGGGACCCGGCCTGAAACCACAGATCGAATTGGAATTTAGCGTGTTGGTTTTTGTGCTGATTGTTTTTGTGTGATTGGCTCTGTAATTACTTTTATTTTTGGTTTTACTAAACTCAATCAAAAACCGTTCTATCGTCACCATTTATCGTTATTGTTATCGTTCATCATCATCATCTTTATTACACACACAAACCACCATGTACACACATAACAATACAAAAAAGTTATAATAAATTACAGTGGAAGACAACCTAAATGGAAGCCGAAGACTTATTACTTTAGGTTGCCTTTTTAAGCGTGAGCTAATAATCTAACGATATTATACTGAATATTAATATTATGATAAGAGAAAGATGATTGGAAAGAAAAGATTTTTGCGAGAAGGGAGCGAAGAAGAGCAGACGTAGATCAGTTAATTAAGGAGATGACTGGTTAATTAAATAGGATTTCAGATTATATTTGAAGCTGGTGAGAGAAGTTCTATTTTTTATCTCGTCAGGGATAGAATTCCAAAATTTTGGTCCTTCATAGGCTATGAAAATTTTCTTATATTTGTTCTTGAGAATGTTGGTCTATAATCATTAGCTATCCTGGTATTATACGAGTGAATACTGAGATTAGTAGAAAAGAAATCTTTGAAAATTTCTGGAAGGATTTTCTTATCATAGGAAAACATAAAGAGACCCACCTGATGTTTATGTATATTAAATAAATTTAAAAGATTATGGTCCTTAAATAAGGGAGCCGTATGTGCATCATAATCTGATTTGGTGATGATTCTAATAGCTCTTTTCTGTAGCGTAACAAGTTTTTTTAAAGTTGAGGTATAAGTGCCACCCCAAATTAAATTGCCATAGTATAGGTATGGGTAAATAAGAGCAAAATAAAGTTTGTGCAGTGACGCTTTGGATAGAAAAAAATTCGATTTAGAGATTATGCCAATGGATTTTTAAATTTTACTAGTTATAGTTGCAATGTGCTGCTTCCAGTTCAGATTCTCATCAACAAAAACTCCAAGAAACTTAGTAGAGTGTTTAAGTTCAATAGGTCCACCATTAACCTTGACTACAAGATTGTTAAGCAATACTTTCCTTTGTCTTGGTCTAAAAATGATGTAATTTGTTTTTTTGATGTTTACTGAGAGTTTATTTGCAATAAGCCAGTTAGATACCTTTTCTAGTTCACTGTTAAGCGTATAGTAAAGCTTATTAACATTTTTATCTGAGAGGAACACATTAGTATCATCTGCAAATAAAATAAATTTTAATAAAGTGGAGGAATGATGAATGTCGTTTATATATAAACTAAAAAGAAGGGGCCCGAGAATTGACCCGTGTGGAACACCACAACTTACTGTTCGATATTCAGAACACTCGCCTTTAAATTCAACAAATTGTTTACGGTTATACAAATAGTCATGAATCCAGTTGAATGCAAGCCCTCTAATACCATAATGTTGCAGTTTGTCTAGTAAGAGTTTATGATTAACGGTATCAAAGGCTTTAGATAGATCTAAGAAAACTCCTGCACATAACTGCTTATTATCAATCGAGGAAGAAATTTGATCAACCAAGTTCAAAAGTGCCATTACAGTAGAGTGCTGAGATCTAAAGCCATACTGGTGGTCATAAAGAATATGGTGTTTATTTATAAAGTCCATGAAGCGATTGAAGATGACTTTTTCAAAGAATTTTGAAAAAGCAGGTAATATTGAAATTGGCCTATAATTACTAAAATAAGCTGGGTTTTCATTTTTAAAAATAGGAACCACTCTGGCAACCTTAAGGTCTTGAGGAACAGTTCCAGGAGACAATGATAGGTTAATCACATGTGTCAAGGGTGCTGAGAGACATAAGATATTGTATTTGACATCAGTAATGTTAACTTGGTCAAAGCCAGCAGCCTTTCCCCCTTGAATGAATGGGCAATATTTTCTATTTCATCCTTAGTTGCAGGCTTAAGGAAACATGAATGTACGACTGATTCTTTAAGGTATGATTTATAATTTGTACTTGTTTCTGGAATATTTCTGGCAAGATTAGGACCGATATTGGTGAAATACTCACAAAAGGTATTCGCTATTGAGACAGGATCTTTAAGTTCCTGGTCATTATGTAAAAAAATTGATGGGAATTTTGATTTAGTTTTCCTTTTGTTAATAATCTCATTAAGTAGTTTCCATACAGCTTTCATGTCACCTTTCACAGAGTCTAGTTTGTAATCATAGTACATTCGCTTAGATACTTTAAGCAAGTAGCTGAGTTTGTTCCTATATTTCTTATAAATATTTTCATTATTAGGGGAAGGGTTACTGAGAAATGCCTTATAGAGTTTGTTCTTAGTCTTAATTGACTTTAATAATCCAGTAGATATCCAAGGCTTGGAAAGTAATTTAGCTTTTTATCGGGTTATCGTTTTAAATGGAAAGCATTTATCAAAGATACATTTATAAGTTCCAAGAAAATAATTGTATGCTTCTTCGGGTTCATTAAAGTTGTATAAACTTTCCCAGTTATAACTATTTAATTCCTCATTAAATTTTTGCTTAGTTTTTGGGGTAATGAGGCGCCTAACAGGCTTGATACCAGAATTTGCGGAATCATCTGGTTTAGATTGATGCAAGAAGGTGAAGGTGGGAAGGTGATCAGAAATGTCAGTGAAGAACAGTCCACTAGTTGTTTCATCAATTAAATTGTTAGTAAATATGTTATCAATTAGTGTAGCTGTATGGGAAGTGATTCTAGTTGGCCTGGTAATGAGAGGAAGGAAAGAACAAGAGAACATGTCGTCAAGAAAATCACTAGTGTGCGTGCACTGCTGGTACTTCAATAGATCTAAATTATAGTCCCCTAGGAGGTAGCAAGGTTTCTGTTCTTTTGATATTTTCTCCAAAATCATATTCAATTTTTCTAAGAACTCAACTATGTTAGCTCCTGGAGGTCTATAGAGAGTCCCAATTATTACATTTTTTCATTAGGTCTAACTACTTCAATAAATAGTGATTCTAATATTTGAGTATCGAAGATATCAAGATCAGGCCTATGTTTATAATTAAGCTCATTTCCAATGTAGATACCGACACCTCCTCCTGTTTTATATTCCCTGCATTTATGTATGAACTCATAGCCATTAATATCAACATTGGAAGTTTCTGTGATACCAATAACACTGAATTTAAAATTTATAGTATCAAGGAAATCAGTGAGTTTGTGTAAGTTTTGGCTTATGCTACGTACATTTAAATGTAGGAGAGAGAAAGAGGATTTTTGTTGAGAAATGAGCTCATTAAATTGATCTTGAATAAAATAACGGCTATCAAGAGCCGAATAAAATTGTTGGTCAGGATCAATATCAAAAGTTCTCTTAGTGAAATTTTCACAATTAATCGGATTAAAATACAGTGAATCTAAGCGGTCTCTATTGAAATTAATTCGGCCGTGATTAATTTCGTAGATAGCCAAGTTAAAGGACTCATCGTCTAAACCATCAAATGGAAGAACCAGAAAATCGGCGATCACAGCAGTTACCGTTATAATGACGAAATCAAAACCATTATGTAATGCAAAAAGTGTTAAGTGCAATAAAATCATAATGCTGGGGCTACAATTATCCGATTATTGGGTAAATGTGGTCGTATATGTAGTTATGATATAAAATCATGTTTGCCGCGTAGCACTAGTAAGTGTAAATAATGTGATGTAAAGTGGTAAGCTGTAGTGTTAAGTGTGCACGCCCTACGAGGGAAAGAGAAAAAATCTCTGACCCAAGTGGGACTTGAACCCAACAACCTCCAGGTTACATGTCTGGCGCTCTACCAATTGAGCTATCAAGTCAGATGAGAGCAATCGTGGGTATTGGTGCGTTTTATGGGGTCACGGCGATTATATGTGAAAATGTAGTTATGATATAAAATCATGTTTGCCGCGTAGCACTAATAAGTGTAAAGAATGTGATGTAAATTAGCACTACAGCTTACCACTTTACATCACATTATTTACACTTACAGTGCTACGCGGCAAACATTAAAACGCACAAATACCCACAATTGCTCTCATCTGACTTTACATCACATTCGTAATGTGGTCGGATCAATCGTTAGGTGTGGCCACTCGGTCGGTTGGTTTTTGATCATCCGAGCAGCTTACGAGCGACGTACGACCCGCTCGGGCCTGATTGAAATCTACGCCTAGTCAGATGCTCCGAGGCCATTTCTGCTTGGTTCGGCTTGGTGTATTGTGACCGCCGCTTCTCCGCTCGGAGACAAAAGTCGGTGCAACGGACCAATCAGTGCGCAGCATTTCGCCGTCACGTGATCACACCGCCGCGCCGATCCAAACTTGCGGAAAGACACTCAAGAAGGGAGGTTTTAAATTAACAGGAGTAGCCACGTGATTGGATGGATCGGACGGTCGGATTAGATAGGTGTGGCCACATAATCAGACGGTCGGTTCACCCTTCGAGTACTCAGCTGGTCGGGCCCAACCTTAACCAAGCCGACAAATCGACCGTCAAACACATCCGAGTAAATATCGGTAGTTGTGGCCCCAGCTTTAGAGTTCTAGCTACGACTTACCATTTTGTAACAGCTTCTTTTCCCGTCAGAGGAACTCCGAATGTCTGACAGCTCATCGCAAGGTTTTCCCAAACATCTTGTCCTCGCTCAGCTATGGATGTGTGCTGAAGGGCTCCCATGAGCGCAATTTTTTCCGCGTGCGCTTTTGCCTGCTGGCTCAGCTCTCGATTGAGGGTCATTGCTGGGGCATTATGAACGTAACGAAAGTTATTGTGCGCCTCTAAGGACTCTTGCTCAAACTCCATATCTCCTAATTAAGTAGAGAAATATTAAAATGAATTACATCTTGAGCAGTTTAATAATAATGATAACTGATGCTCCCTAGTTTCCTTCGCAGCTAGCGTTGCTTGACGATCCAGCGTGACGACTCTAAGAACGACTCTAAGAACGGCTGCGAAAGTAGCTTGGCCGGGGGAGGCTTTGGAGAAACGACACCCCAATGGCTGAAACCTACCCTTCGGGCCATGTCTATATACCCTTCACAAAATTCCAGTTGGAAACTATGAATCAGGTGGTACATGTCATTTCGTTTGGGAGGTTTTGAAAAACGTAGGCTACCGGTTGGGGAAATCCCGCTCTTTTCGGTCTTTCTGACGGATGCGCGCACCATTATATTTTTATTTTATATTTCCCATTTAAATTGTATGTTTATATTTCCAGCAGGATGGTTTGATATAAATGATAAGCATCGTAGATGCTCCCATTACCGTCGTGTTTTTCAGGGAGGCCCATGCAACTTTATCCAAGTTTGCTTTAGGCTCTAAACTCTTGCGACGACTCCAAAATGTCATGCCATGATGGCGAGTGGTGGTACTTTTACCCACAATCCTTTGCGAGAAAAAGATAGCGAGTGGTGGTACTTTTATCCACAATCCTTTGCGAGAAACTGAAGATGGAGGGTGGTGGTACTTTTACCCACAATCCTTTGCGAGAAAAAGATGGCGGGTGGTGGTACTTTTACCCGCAATCCTTTACCCACGAAGAACTTTAAAACACACTGTCATTGACAGAAGTGAAGAGAGGATATTTTGTGTTATTTTGCCCGTGTTCGGTTCGCAAGGGATTGTAGCCAAATGTACAGACGCCAGCTTTTTTCGTGTGGTGGATTATGACGTCCAAAATATGTTTATTAGTGGTGCATGTGGGGACTTCCGAAAATTTAAGTTGCAAACATGCATGATAATATGCAATTCTCCATCAAATAAAGGTAACTGAAATGCGTGTTGTTTTGCATTGTTCTAAACCCTAAAGCCTGGAGCATTTTTATACATGTTAAACAAACCAAAATAGTAACTTAACTCACCTTGCTCTGTTTTGCCTTCTGTACCGCCAACGACATTTCCAGCGCCAACGGGAGAACCTCCTCCAGGGAGCCCGATAGGGTGTGGCGAACTTCCTCCTCCAAATCCTCCTCGACTAGGGTTTCCAACCTGTATTTGGTCTATTTGGTCGCCTGCTATTCCCCCACTGGTTCCCAGATGGTCGTCGACTGTTTCTAGCTGGCCATCGTCCTCTTTGCCTCTGCCGACATTCCCCTCGGTTGCCCTGTCCTTGCCATGCCGTCTCGTGTTCTTCTTTAGGAAGTTTTACTTCTTCGCTGTTCTCTGTTGGTGTATCAGTAAATATAGTTGTATTCTGAGTTGATATCTCTGGATTCTTTCCCAGGTAAGTTTCCTTTCCCAAAATACTCTGGACTTTGTTGTTGCTTTCTCTACTTGAATTTGGTTTGAAAATATTTCTTGTTTCATTCTTTGGTATATAAAATTCTGTGGTATTATTTGTACTGATTAACTTTCCGGTTTGTGGATTTGCTTGCCTCTCATGAACATTATATAGGTAGCTACTGTTCTTCGATTCATTAGCACTGTTTGTGCTGTTTATCCCAGTACGGCCTTGCTTGTCAGTGTCGTGGATGTTTCCTATGTTTGTGGTAACTCTCAACAAAGGAACGCCATCTGTTGCCGTCGTACTTTTGTTTCCATGGTAATGTTGCTGTTCTAGGTTGTTTTCTTGATTTGGAGCCGTTGTTGACGTCTTCGTTGATTCTATGCTGTTTTGTTTGTGAAACTGTTGTCTGGCATCATGCTGATTAGAGATCTCTCGATTTTTCATTGGTAAACCGCTTAGAAGCACTGAGTCAAAATGTGGACGTTGATATTGTTGTGTACTCGGTAACGCACTGGTTAGCTCGTGCGAGAAAACAACTAAAAAAAGAGAATACATTAAGAAATTAAAGCGAGAACACTTCAACAGCAACTGAAATATATTAAGCGCTTCGCGATCAAACTCAATCAGTAGAAATGAAATAGAAACAAAATGAGTGCAGTTATTTTTTGGTTTTGTTTACAAAGCCTAGTACTGCAAACAAGGCTAACAATAGACCATGCACGAGCTTCATCCGGTGGCACAAAATGCCTTAGTCAGCACTGTGAAAGTTATAGTGACTGTCCCATACAGTAGTTTGATGAGACAGTACTCTCAAGGAGGAAGCAATACAACCTATTAACCTACCTCTATATAATCACCATCAGTAGAAGTATACTCAAGAAGCAATAGAACCTATTAACCTACCTCTATATAATCACCATCACTAGAAGTACTCTTTTTCAGAAGCAACACAACCTATTAACCTACCTCTAATCACCATCACTATAAGTACTCAAGAAGTAATGCAACCTATTAACATACCTCTATCTAATCACCATCACTAGAAGTACTCAAAAAGCAATACAATCTATTAACCTACCTCTAATCTACCATCACTATTAATAAAGACTCAAGAAGCGATACAACCTATTAAACTATCACTAATCTACCATCAGTAGAAGTATTCAAGAAGCAACACAACCTATTAACCTACCTCTAATCCACCATCACTATTAATAAATACTCAAGAAGCAATACAACATACTCAAGAAGCAATACAACCTATTAACCTACCTCTGATCATGAACCATCACTAGAAGTACTCAAGAAGCAATACAACCTATATTAACCTACCTCTAATCGCCATCACTGGAAGTACTCAAGAAGCAATACAACATATTAATCTACCTCTAATCACCATCACTAGAAGTACTCAAGAAGCAATACAACCGCCTTACTGGTTAGCTCAGTTGATAGAGCACGGTCTAGAGTGCGGGAGGTCAGGGGTTCGAATCCCGGCCGCGTCCTTGGGCAGGGACGTATAAGCAGTTGGCCTTGTCTGCTACCTCTTCTAATTTATACGAGGGGGACGTGATAGAACCAGTTGTGTTATTTCGAGAAAGAGTAGGGGATTGTCTCCGGACACAACAGCCAGGTATTCTGAGGTACTAACAAACACTCATGATTGTAAACTGCACGGCAGCACATTGAGCCACCGTAGCAGTCCGTATCACAAAAATATAATTGTGAAGCGCACTGAATATATATTCATATATAATTTGCGCTATATAAATGAATGCATTTACCTTTTAACCTACCTCAGTCTAATCCACCATCACTTATAATAAGTATACTCAAGAAGCAATACAACCTATTAACCCGGCTACCTCTAATCCACCATCACTATTAATAAGTATTCAAGAAGCAATACAACCTACTCAAGAAGCAATACAACCTATTAACCTACCTCTAATCATCGTCACTTTAACATTCAAGAGGATTATGACCATCATCAGCTTGAAGGCCATGCTCGTAGACTGGCAACTATCGCTTTCAGTTATTAAGGTTTCGCTTCTTTTTTCTTTCTACATGTATGTTTTAACTCTATTATTTGAAATGATCTCTCTTCTCGATGGAAGTACAACCAATATTGTGACGTTTTTATCCGTCTTCAAGTTGCTCTCAGTAAATCGTCTGTGACCCTTAAGAAATTCCCAGTACAACACCTGCTGGATTTATTTTAACAAGTGACCGCAGCCTTTTATTTGACATACATCATTAATGAAAAATGTTTTACTTATGTTGCAATAACAGTCACAATTGTTCATTGAATATTTACTGGTTATTTCATGGTTTTCTATGGAATACCGGCGAATATTTCACGAGAAATTTGTATTATGTGGTATACAACGAGCCTTTTAACCATATTATCCTATAAATAACAAAATTACGAGAAGATTTATCACGAAAACAAAGTAACTTACCGGACGATAGACTGTGAATTTTATCTCTTCGAGTGGCGGCCGCGCGCGTCTGCAGGCTAATTATGTATTCAAAATGTTGAATTCTTATTGGCTGATAGAGAAAGGGCGCGAAATTTCTTGCACTTCGATTGGCCTTGATCTAGCCATGAAATACCGCTCTGTATTTCATAGAAACAACCATGAAATACCGCCCTGTATTTCATAGTAAAGCTGAGCTCTGATTGGCTGAAATATAATATTTATAGGATAATGAAAGTTACTTTAGCTTTTCTTTATCCTTTACTGGGAACCTACATTGTATAAACGGCAATCTTGCCAGTTATGACGACAGATATAATCTCTTGCATGAATCAGTGATTTTTTTATGTAAAACTAGAAAGAAGAAATTCACAATAGAAACAATAATTTTGCACTCTGCTTAATTTCCGCAGTTTCTGGATTATGCGAAGTTTAAGCTAAGGGTGCGTTTCTCTGGGAGAATCAAAGATCGGATTCTAATCCCAGATCACACGGATTCTTCATCACCAAAAGAAACAAAGAATTATCCAAAATGGATTATTTTGGCGTGAGAACTCCAATATACAGTTTGCGCGAAAATGGCGACAAGTTGGTTTTTGGTTTCGCGAGTAGATAATCCGGCTCTGGCAAGATATTTCTCGAGGGTTGAAATACAAACTGCCACATCTAGTTCTCGTGTTTGAAAGTGCTATTCTAAGACGAATACTGCTTGCTATACATGTACTTTTTATAATCCTTTAGTTCCCCAAAGAAACGCTGGATCCGCATGCATGAATTGTAAGATTAATCCGTCGAACCATTCTGAGTATGGATTCGACGGATTCAAAATTCGTTTTGACATTCTAGTAAAAAATCGCAAATTCAAAAATCCAGATTCGCATTCTACCATAGAAACGCACCCTAAATGTATGGATACACGGCTGCAACATTGCCGGCAATGTTGCAGAAGTAGGATCGAGTTCTACTTTGGCAACATTGCGCGCAACAAATTACATGAACAACAATTGCTGGCAATACTCGACACGCAATGTGTGTCCGTAGCTTAAGTTATTGCAGTTGGAAAGTCGTGCCACTCTTTCACTCACTCACTCATTGAACGGGTGAGTTTCAAATCGTTACGATAATCGGCACGAATGTACCACCTCGGTGAAGGAAAATACTCAAGACCCATAACACATAACCCAAGGGTTTTACCAGTTTTCTAATTTGCCAATTTTGCTTGATTTCGTGGAACTCTTCAAATTAATCTGTTAAAATCGTTTACGTTATACTGAAAGGACCTCTTATAAGGTTATATCTACTAAAACAAGAGAATGCCCGGTTTAGTTCACCCTACTTTGCTTACTTTTATTGTCCACGAGTTACCCGTAAGGGTAAAAAGTTATGTTCTAGTGAAAATGGATACGACGGAAGCATAAGCACAACTGAGTCTCGTTCAGAAGTAGAACCCTTGCTTGCATGTTATATTTATATTGTCAAGGAACTGAGCCGGAATGAGCATTCTGGTTAGCTTATTCTTCTGCGCGCATGCTTACGTTTATCTGTTTTCACCACAACTGACAAGGAACGAAAGATCGACGGAAGCAGAAGCAAAATCTTGAGGATAAGGAATCCTTCCGTTCTTTTTGCTTCGATTCTGCTTCTGGTCGAGCTTATGCTTACATTTCCGTTTCTTCATTTTCACTAGTACATAACGTTCCTAACGCTTCCGCTTCTACTGACGTCGTTAAAGTGAGATTAATACCGCACTACAGCTAACTGTTTACTCTTTTCATCCGATTTGGCAAACTTGGCAAACATCTGAATAACTAACAAGTAAAACATCATGCACAAGATCTCTCATATTACTTTTATCCTTTTCCAACATTATTGCAGTAACTTTGATCGAAATTTCCTCTTAGAACTTTTTCGGGGAATAAGTTGTTGAAATTTCCTGCTGTTCTGTATCGACCAACAACATATACACACGGCATGCCTTGCATTTGACCAGTAGCTTTGCCGATACCCAACTCAGTACTGTCTGTCCAGACAACCTGCGTGAAATGGCCTGTATTCATATCGAAGCCAGGATTGTTGAAGTTGTACTGGCAAACTTCATTGTACCTAGAACAAATCGATCAAAGGCTTGAGCTTGACCGGTTTTCGATTGAGTGTCGTAAAACCAAATCCTGAGCCAATCACAGGAGCAAGTAAAACATCAATGAGCCAATCACGAGCAAGTAAAAACATCAATGAACCAATCACGAGCAAGTAAAAACATCAATGAACCAATCACGAGCAAGTAAAAACATAATGAACCAATCACGAACTGAACTTGAACCAATCACGAGGCAAAGTAAACGCAATCATGGATAACTAAGATCAATCACCCAATTACTTTATCAGTATAGCGGTGTTCGATTGTGTGTCGAAAATAACATTGATTTGGTTTTGCGTTTCGTTAGCATTTCTATTAATACTGGCTGTGAAAAATGTTGTGTAATTACCACTGAGCCAATCAAGTTCAAAGCTAAAACTAAATATTGTTTTGGTCTGTCATGCAATCAGTTTTCATTGTAGCGAGAGTTAGTCACGATTGCGTTTATACTTTTCCTCGTAATTGGTTCAAGTAAAACCCATCACTTATTGGGTTTTTACTTGCTCCCATGATTGGCTCATTGGGTTTTTACTTGCTCTCTTGATTGGCTCATTGGGTTTTTACTTGCTCCCGTGATTGGCTCATTGTGTTTTTACTTGCTCCCGTGATTGGCTCATTGGGTTTTTACTTGCTCCTGTGATTCTGAATTTCTTACGGGACTTGAAACAACCATAGGGGCTGATCAAAGCCAGGACCCGGCTAATCCACAGATCGAATTGGAAGTTAGTGTGTTGGTTTTTATGGTGATTGTTTTTGTGTGATTGGTTCTGTAATTACTTTATTTTGGTTTTACTAAACTCAATCGAAAACCGTTCTATCGTCATCATCATTAGATATTATGATTACGATTACGGTTACGGTTACGGTTACGGTTACGGTTGCGGTTACCGTTACCGTTATAATGACGAAATCAAAACCATTATGTATACAAAAAGTGTTAAGTGTAATGAAATGGTTAAGCTGGGGCTACACTCATCCAATTATTGGGTAAATCGGGCGGTCGTAATGCGGTCGGATGATCGTAAGGTGGTCGGATCAATCGGTAGGTGTGGCCACTTGGTCGGTTGGTTTTTGATCTTCCGAGCAGCTTACGAGCGATGTACGACCCGCTCGGGCCCGATTGAAACTTCCCTATCATTGACGACTAGTCAGACGCTCAGATCTAGAGGCCATTTCTGCTCGGATCGGTCTGGTGCCGTCGCTACTCCGGTCGGTGCAACGGACCAATCAGTGGGCACCATTCTGTAACGTGATCACACCGCCGATCCATACTTGCGGAAAGACCCTCAAGAAGGGAGGTTTAAAATGAACAGGAGTAGCCACATGATCGGATGGATTGTATAGGTGTGGCCACATAACTGATCATATGGTCGGTTCACCCTTCGAGTACTCGGCTGGTCGGATCCAACCAAGCCGAAAAATTGACCGTCCGATCCATCCGAGTAAAGATCGGTAGGTGTGGCCCCAGCTATAGAGTTCTAGCTACGACTTACCAGTTTGTAACAGCTTCTTTTCCCGTCAGAGGAACTCCGAATGTCTTACAGCCCATCGCAAGGTTTTCCCCAACATCTTGTCCTCGCTCAGCGTTGGATGAGTGCTGAAGGGCTCCCATGAGCGCAATTTTCTCCGCGTACGCTTTTGCCTGCTGGCTCAGCTCTCGATTGAGGGTCATTGCTGGCGCATTATGAACGTAACGAAAGTTATTGTGCGCCTCTAGGGACTCTTGCTCAAACTCCATATCTCCTAATTAAGTAGAGAAATGTTAAAATTAATTACATCTTGAGCAGTTTAATAA
This sequence comes from Actinernus sp. WN-2022, assembly GCA_030867875.1. Classification (NCBI taxonomy): domain Eukaryota; kingdom Metazoa; phylum Cnidaria; class Anthozoa; order Actiniaria; family Actinernidae; genus Actinernus; species Actinernus sp. WN-2022. Next base: position 82,625,361 of record JAOWCC010000019.1, read on the forward strand.
TAATATAGTGCCCCCTAGTTTCCTTCGCAGCTATCGTTGCGTAAAGATCGGTAGGTGTGGCCCCAGCTTTAGAATTCTAGCTACGACTTACCAGTTTGTAACAGCTTCTTTTCCCGTCAGAGGAGAACTAAGAACCGCTGCGAAAGGAGCTTGACAGGGCGAGGTTTTGGAGAAACGACACCCCAACGGCTGAAACCTAGCCTTGTGGCGGTGTAAACATTTCACAGAAATTCCAGTTGGAAACTATGAATCAGGTGGTACACATCATTTCGTTTGGGAAGTTTTGAAAAACGTAGGCTACCGTTAGGGGTCATCCCGCTCTTTTCGGTCTTTCTCGCGGATGCGCGTACCATTATATTTTTCCTTTTTATTTTATATTTCCCATTTAAATTTTATGTTTACATTTCCAGCAGGATGGTTTGATATAAATGATAAGCATCGTAGGTGCTCCCATTACCGTAGTGTTTTTCAGGGAGGCCCAAGTTTATCCAAGTTTACTTTAGGTCCTGAACTCTTGCGACGACTCCAGATGGCGAATGGTGGTACTTTTACCCACAATCCTTTGCGCACGAAAAACTTTAAATCCTTCATAAATCGTGGGAGAGAGGTTTTAAATCTTAAAAACAAGCCAGTACAAGTGCTGTTACCAATCCACTGTCATTGAAGTGAAGAGAGGATATTTTTTGTTATTTTGACCGTGTTCGGTTTGCAAGGCCGATTGTGGTTTAGTTTAGTTTAGTTGTATTTGCCACAGAAATAGGAATTACAGATACAGTAGAATGTAATGTATGGTGAGGAGACCTCGAGAAACCATCAGGCTTATAGTAAGGTCACCTCGTAGCTTAATAAGTTTATCAAATGTGATGCATATGTACGGCATGGTCGATTCAGCAATCATCTATTTGAGTAAGAAATCATTAATTTTTTTCTTGAAACTAGGAAAACTGGTTGAACCTGTGATATACGTTGGCAGGGAATTCCAAATTTTAGGACCTTAATTGGTATAGAATTGTAAACTGTTTAAGATTAGTACGACAGGCATGAGATCGATAATTGGATACTGATCTAGTGTTGTAGTTATGTACTTGACTGCTAGTTACGAATAAATTGAGTAAAGTCGAAGGCAGCAACTGATTATGATAACAAAACATAAACTTTGCTATATGAAATGAGTTGACTTTAAAATGTCTAGTATATCTAACTGAGCAAATAAAGGAGCAGAGTGAACTCGGTAATCTGAATTGGTCATGGCTCGCACAGCACGCTTTCGTAAATTAAATATTCTATTTAGATTAGTTCCATACTTGGATGACCAAGCTATGCCGTTAAATGTACATGCAGCCGCCATCTTTTTTCGTGTGGTGGGTTATGACGTCCAAAATAGTAACTTAACTCACCTTGCTCTGTTTTGCCTTCTGTACCGCCAACGACATTTCCAGCGCCAACGGGAGAACCTCCTCCAGCGATAGGGTTTGGCGAACTACCCCCTCCATATCCTCCTCGACTAGGATAACGATTGGGCGGTCTCCTGCTATTAGGGTAGCGGGAAGAGGGTCTTCTGTTCGGGTAGGGTTTCCAACCTGTGTTTGGTCGCCTGCTATTCCCCCACTGGTTGCCAGATGGTCGTCGACTGTTTCTAGCTGGCCATCTTCCTCTTTGCCTCTGCCGCCATCCCCCTCGGTTCCCCTGTCCTTGCCATGCCGTCTCGTGTTCTTCTTTAGGCAGTTTTACTTCTTCGCTGTTCTCTGTTGGTGTATCAGTAAATATAGTTGTGTTCTGAGACTTCTCACCAGTTTTTGATATCCCTGGATTCTTTCCCAGGTAAGTTTCCTTTCCCAAAATACTCTGGACTTTGTTGTAGCTTTCTCTACTTGAATTTGGTTTGAAAATATTTTTTGTATCATTCTTTGGTATATAAAATTCTGTGGTATTATTTGTACTTATTAACTTTCCGGTTTGTGGATTTGCTTGCCTCTCATGAACATTAAGTAGGTAGCTACTGTTCTTCGAGTCATTAGCACTGTTTGTGCTGTTTATCCCAGTACGGCCTTGCTTGTCAGTGTCGTGGATGTTTCCTATGTTTGTGGTAACTCTCAACAAAGGAACGCCATCTATCGCCGTCGTACTTTTGTTTCCATGGTAATGTTGCTGTTCTAGGTTGTTATCTTGATTTGAAGCCGTTGTTGACGTCTTTGTTGATTCTGTGCTGTTTTGTTTGTGAAACTGATGTCTGGCATCATGCTGATTAGAGATCTCTCCATTTTTCATTGGTAAACCGCTTAGAAGCACTGAGTCAAAATGTGGACGTTGATATTGTTGTGTACTCGGTAACGCACTGGTTAGCTCGTGGGCTCCGTTAAGCGAGAAAACAACTAAAAAAAGAGAATACATTAAGAAATTAAAGCGAGAACACTTCAACAGCAACTGAAATATATTAAGCGCTTCGCGATCAAACTCAATAGAAATGAAATAGAAACAAAATGAGTGCAGTTATTTTTTGGTTTTGTTTACAAAGCATATAGTACTGCAAATAAGGCTAACAATAGACCAGGGCCGGGTTGTTCAAAGCCCGATTAGTGCTAATCCAGGGTTAATTTCCATGACAACCAATAGGTTCTGTGCAGAGTTAATCCAGGATTAACACTAATCGGGCTTTGAACAACCCGGCCCAGAGCTTCATCCGGCGGCAGAAAATGCCTTAGTCAGCACTGTGAAAGTTGTACTGACTGTCCCATACAGTATTTGATGATATTAAGTGATTTGTCCTTGTATTTATGTATGTTTGTCTGTGACTTACTTGATGCAATTGATACGAAGACCATGAAGTTATCACGTACAGTCATCTTTATGTCTATATAATCTGTTGACAAACATTATATTTATATTTATAAAATACACTAGGGGAGCATCCAATACGAACACGCGATTTCATTGCCTACATGGTTTGAGCTCTGTAGCGTGCATTATTTAAGGGTTAGAAACTTCTGTTTTATTGACAAATACAGGCACGCGCTGAAAGAAGAAAGCAGTATTATTTATATTTTCATGATATATAGGACATGGAGAATCATCTTCTATCTGTTACATATTATATATAATTGTTTTTCCAAATGCACATTAATTTCATGGCAATATTTACTTAGTCTAATCCAGCCTAAGCCTGCAAGGAAATGAGCGCCAAGCACCCTATTTGGGTGCAGCGCCTGGCCATGGGAGCATGAGGAAACCGCACCAACCGCCAAAACGCAAACTCTACTCTGCCTTCCGAAAGCGGAATTTCCGTCCCTCCTCTGTCCACTTTGTCTCGTCCTAACTTATAATCCATATGTAAATGTTAAGCTGCTGCTCTTATGCTTTTTCTCTTATCACTAGAAGTTATATATAAATGTTCTATATAGGTTTAATTTACGCTCTAATAGATTTAATAGATTGTATTGTAGCTTATTTAGCCCTTATCGTTTTCATTCATTCTTTCATTATCTATGTATATTACTTTTCATATATAATTTTTGCTACGTTTTCCACCATCGTTGACCGGTGCCCGCGTGGAGGCAAACCTTGTAAGGGATTTCGAGCCGTCCTATTGTTTCTTCTCCCGTGACCTTGTGTCCGAATGTCATAAATAAATTAAATAAAACAATTTTACTTCAGGATCTGAATGCAAATTTTCATTCTGGAATATTATATACTGAATAAAAGCCACTAATAGATAAATTTTAAAAGAGAACTTTCAAAAGTTACTTAGAGAACGATGGCTGTGAAGCCGAGTTCATTCAGTTGATGCTGGCCGGTTTGTGGACCTCCAGTTTAACTCTGGATCCACAGTAGGTTACTATACTCATTTAAAACGTAACTGCAATACTCCTTCATAATCTGTTTGAAGGAGAAATCGTGAATCATTAGTCTATGAATGAAAATGCGAGTAAACTTAAGATTAAAAGAATCATCATGGCATGGGTCACATTGATCGGTGTGCGGTTCTTAGATTTTGTCCGGTCATTCATACACATCACTTCATCTTATAAACAAATCCCTTTTTCGTCTACCAGGAGTTGAACTGTTGTTTTATAAGTTAGGTAGTATATAATACTGAAAGGATGAATTAGATTTCCTGGCGTCTGTTATGGTTTACCTGAGTGTCCAAAGTCCTCCAGTTAGATCGTATCCTCAGAAAAACCCAGTTTAAGCGATATACAGGCAGGGTTTCCTGTAGATACAAACCGTGCATTCGTCGGATATTATACTAAATTGCCTTTTCAGGCCGGGGCAGAAAGGATCATAACATGTCTAAATTATTACTTCATCGCAAACAAAACTAAAAGGTCATCAAATGTGGCATCAGACCCACTTAATATCTACTGATAAGTTAAACCATTTTACAATCCGATCCGTCATAAAAGCAAACGGCATAATTTATCAGAAGACTTGTAAATGAAGAGAAATTAAAGTATATGTACTATTGAGAGAACAATATTGAACTTTTATAACTTTCCTATATTGAAACAATTAATAAACCTTCTTCGGTAATATAAGGATTAGGGTTAGGAGGTCACCAAGGGCCATAAGTAAACTATGTTAACAACAGGTGCCACTACAAATGTTAGTATCTGCTGGGTAATTAATTCGGTTGACGTTCAAGAGAAGCCTGCTCTAAATCACTACAATTGCAAAAAAACAGTGGACAAGAAGGGACGTAGAAAGCCACCGACAATTCCTACGAATTAATTAAGTTTGTATCTTCAAAGCCGGAGTTAAACGTTCAAAAATGGGCCAATGCTGGTGATTACAACAATTTTAGACTGTTTAGTACCCGATGCTGGACCAACAATGTTATACTGTTTAGCACCCCATGTTGGATCAACAATATTAGACGGTTTAGCGCCCCATGTTGGACCAACAATGTTAGACTGTTTAGCACCCCGTGTTGGACCAACAATGTTAGACTGTTTAGCACCCCATGTTGGATCAACAATATTAGACGGTTTAGCACCCCATGTTGGACCAACAATGTTAGACTGTTTAGCACCCCGTGTTGGACCAACAATGTTAGACTTTTTAGCATCCCATGTTGGACCAACAATGTTAGACTGTTTAGCATCCCATGTTGGACCAACAATGTTAGACTGTTTAGCATCCCGTGCACGTGTTGGACGATGTTTGGTCAACATATCTTGTTGGATGAAAGTTTGTTTTCGATCAAACATTTCGCCCAACAAAAAATGTTGGTCCAACATCGACGGCAATGACGACGCCACGGGACGTGTAAAAGTGTTTTCTCCCGAAAGTTGGTGTCTACTATTCCCCTTGTTCGCCTTGAATTGTTTTTCACAACCAGATTTTCAAAAAATATGATGAGTAAAGAGTTCCGTTCACGCCGAAAGAAAAATGGATTGATTTACTTTCTTACGTTCGCGTTCTCTTTCAAACGTACAATTTGGGGTTTTCACGTTGTGTTTTTGCAGAGAACGGTAGAAATGTAGGCGACTGCGTGCATTTTCACGTGCAGCTATTGTATTTTGTAATTAAGGTTATTGTTTTATGCCGTCGTCGTAGCCATTGCTGTCGTGGTTGGTTAAGTTTGTTTTCTATATAGACGTCAAGGCATCGCAAACAGTCGCAAACAGGATGTAACCGAGTTAATGGCAATACAGTTTAAGGCTGTTTTCCATATCAACGTAAAGGCATCGCAAACAGTCGCAAACAGTTTGCGATGGCTGGATCGCAAACTGTTTGCGATATGACCGAGTTAATGGCAATACAGTTCACGTTGCGTTGCGATGGGTCGCAGACGGTTCGCAAACAATACGTAAAGGTAGAACCAGTTCTATATTTACGTATTGTTTGCGATTAGTCGGCGACCCATTGCAACGCAACGTAAACTGTATACCCCATTAACTCGGTCACATCTGCAAATCATTTGCGATAGCTTTGCGATGAAGCCATCGCAAACTGTTTGCGAATTATTGCGATCCGCCTATAACAGGTTGACGCGTTTTCATTTTCTTTACTACCGTTGCAAAACGAAGCATGGAATCTACCGCGTGACCTGTATCAGACACATCGTCTACACACAGCGGTCAAACGTCTGCGCATGCGTCAAAATTCTTGCAACAACAACCTATTCCAAAACAAATTCAAAGCGAGCCGGCGGCCGTCACTGTTCACAAACCCGCTTTCAAACCTTGAGAACTTCTTTGGTAAATTACGAAACAATTTGGTAAACTCACAGTTTGAAGTTTGTTCAATTTCCCGTCGACTGTGAAAATAAAAAGCTTAACTTTCACGTATTTTTCTTAACTTTTGGGGGTAGAAGTTCACCGCTGTGTGCATCGTCTAACGGAAGAATTTGCCGCTGTTCATTGGAGACAAGTACCTGCATCCTTTTGTTGGAAACAATAATTAAGCTAACCCTAAAGACGAAGTAGGAGGAACAGTTTGTATTCTCATGACGTTTTATTTACATTACAGAATTAATTCCAAATGTATCTATCGAGCCATCCAATAAACTTGCTAACTTTGGCATTCACAGAGTAGTAGCCAGGCGCGCAGCCTCTCGCTCCAAAGCTAACGACACCCTGGAGGAACCACTGATCAGAGAAACTCTTGCATACGATTGATCCACCGCTGTCCGTGTTACACGTGCTGACAGGACTGTTAGATCCGAAGCCAGTACACATCATAGCATTAGTTATGGGAATATCATCAAAACTTGTTTGGCAGCTCTGCTGACTCACGACCGGCAGAGCTGCTTGCTGTAGTATGTCAGCTTGAGTATTCCAATCTCCACCGACAGTGAGTCCCCATCCTGTTTAACAAGACGCAGAATAATTATATACATTATTGCACAAACGTTCTCAAGTAATACTATATTAAGGGCGCGATTTTTTTTGGCAGACGTTCCGGTTAATAAGAAAGGAATACACCAAAAAAGCCATTGGTCTTTACACTAGCAAGCGCAAAAAATAATACCCAAAGGTTACTTCTTTCTACATTTCAGAAGAGGGATATGTGCAGAATTTGGAAGTATTCTCATTTATAGGAATAGCTGGATTAAATCACAAAAGCGCACCCTATCCTATTCGTAGTAATGATAGGAAAACCCAAACCTAGAATTAACCCTAAACACCCTAAACCCTGGGTTAGGGTTGGGATTATAGTTAGGTATTATTGGTGAGATCGACACCTAAGACACCTAACAGTACACTAAGAGGCCTACCAGTACGCTAAGACACCTACCAGTATGCTAAGATACCTACCAGTCGCGAAGCACATCTTTTTGAGAGGAACTTCGTAATCCTGTCCAGGAAGGCAGGCAATATTGACTTTTCTGTTCAACAAGGCTGGTCTGTCCAATTTGATCAATGCTAAAAAATAAAAAGGTTTATCAGTTTTATTTGCATGGTAGCTTGGTCCTGTCATTAATTCGCGCTTAATTCGCGCTTAATTAGAAATGTCATAAGAGAACATAATCCTCTAAAGATGTCGTATTTGATTCGCTGCGCATTCTCTTCCCGTATTAGTTTATACCAGTTGGAGGTTCACCTTCTAAATTCTAATTTACCCTAAGATCATTGTTCGTCATCTTTGCACAGATGCAAGATTGATAAGAATCAATCAGAGTCATAAGTTTATCTCTTACTCTGAAACATATATTATAAACCAAGAAGATGCTCTGTAGAAACACGGCACGCTCGAGGTCTTGGGAAACTGTTGTATTCGTATTCCGTTCGATCATGCATCTAATTACGGCGTCTCAAGACCTCAAGCATTCTTTGCATTTCATATAGTTTTGTTCAATAGAGTAAAGCTTGTGATAGGCTTGCATCACAACATGTACAACCAAGGTTAACGTACCTATGTCGTTATTTATAGCTGTTGGCTTGAAATAAGATGGGTGTACGATGATTCTTGACACCGAAAACACCTGTTCCGGTCCTTCTTGCGTACTTCTCTGGTGCTCGCCTAATGTCACTTTGAATTGGGAATACTTGTCAGGCGTCTTCGCATGGTCAACACAGTGGGCTGCTGTTACCACCCATCGCGGGCTCACTAACGTTCCTCCACAGTGATGTCTGTTGTCCCAGTTTATTTGAGCCATCCACGGCCACGAATTTGGACTAGCGTTTTGTCCGCTGATGATTCGAGTGCCGTAACGAGAACCACAGACACCTGAAGATTAAAAATAATAAGATAACAAGCAGATTCATATTTCTATGTCGAATACAGTAACTAATACTGAGTCTAAGCTACTGTTAACAATGGTTACGGAAGGTGTCCAATCCCCATTCAGAGTTGGCTGATGGGGTCTCGCTTTCATGTTTCGAGGATCATCCGCCATCTTGGATTCATCATCGCCGAAGGAAATTTGACGGTTAGTGTGCGATTTGAATAAGTTCAAACAGTAAATTGTTCTGGTTTTACCTAGAGGGAGTATAAATGCCAAAAACGCTTAGCGCTTACTAACGATTGTATTCATTTTTAACGGGTTTGAATGCGATTTTCGTAAAACAAGAATAGTGCAAGATGAACAAGCCATTCGAAATTATCCAGTCGGTGCACGCTAAACTTCTAGGCAATCAGTAGCAGGATACCAACAGTCTGTACTAAGGGTTCAACCTCGTACTCAGTAAGAGGTTGCGCAGCCAATCATAACCGCTTCCTGGTTAGCTCAGAGATGCAAGTCGTGGCTTCGAATTCCTGTCCTAGCGCATGGGCATAAAGCCGTTACCCTTCTCTACTTTTTCTGCTAATCTATATGAGAGAAACGTAAAATAAGCTGTTATTTTGAGAAAGAGCAAGGACTAGCAACCATGCACTCACGATTGCAAACATCCAGGTAACACATTGCGCCAAAGAACATGTAGCTGTCCGTATCAGAAAATCTCATTAAGTATGAAGCGCATTTAAATATCTTCCTTTATACCCATCAATATTTCCTCTCCCGCGTGATTGTGTGAATGCTTCACGTGACCAGCGAATATACCGCCTGTGAGCGTAGCGCGCAAGGGCTACTTTGTCGCGTTGAAACACGAACTGATATTTGTCCTTGGACATTACCTGTTCCTCGGAACTCAGTTTTCCTCGAGCTTCAGTCTCGGAAACTCTTCGCTTCTCGGAAACTCTTCGCTTCTCGGAACAGATAATATCCTCGGACAAATATCGGTGCATATGTCAACGCCATGAGTAGGTTATTGTTGATATAGAGAGCTGAGCTCACCGTTTGAATGTTGTTCTCAGATTGAGGTTCTATAGCTCACAAATTTCATGACGCATTTTCGATCTCGTCTCATAATTATTTCCCTTAACAATTTAAAAAAGATATGGCGAACAATTTGTTAGTAGTAACCTGTATTATATACAACCAAGAGAGTATAAGTAAGAAAGCGAATCTTGTAGCAGGCGTAGACTTTCTCAAAGTCCTTTCCAATATTTTTTATATCCCTTGCTCTCGCGACTCGCCTCGCTTCGCTCAAATAAAGAAAACATAAAGAGGACGACTTGTAGCAAGTCTAAACGCGCTGTGCGATGATGTCTAATAAAATCTACCTTTAGTAACCGGAAGCAGTTGAAGCAAAGTGAGCGCGAGCGACAACAGTAAGGGCGCGAAAATATTTTCCCGCCATGAGATTGTCGCGCGCCCGCGCACTTCTCAGCTGCTTCCGGTTACTAAAAATAGATCTTATTCGACATTATCATCGCACATCGCGCGCTTCAAGATTCCCTCTCTTATTACGTATGCTCTCTTGGTACAACTAGTGTTTGTGCATACGCTTACCATCGGCTGTCCCCACGGAATCTTAAAAAAGAAACGGAAAAACCGTCATCATTATAAGGAACTGGTTAAATGTGAAAGAGAAACTGTACTGATCAGATTGAAAAGAAATTCCCGCATATTAATGCGTAATGATTTTTCCCGCTGAAGATGTTAATACCTGATAAAGTGAGAAAAACACCTACAACAAGGCAAACCAAGGTAATCATGATCGACTCGGTCAGATGGTTCTGTTGGGAAGACGTCGTAAAACAGTTCTGCAAGCAAGTTCGCTAGACACAGTTTCAGATTATATAGCTTTCGATTCCATCTGAACAAATTTTAATTTTTTTAAACTGTCATTAAAATGACACACTTAACAACTGCAACAATTTTAGACCGTACTTTTTTACAGTGAACAAACATTTATTCTATTACATTATATGAGCATGAATGTATTGCTCAGTATAAAATGTTAAAGTCAATTTTGTTTCGTTTCTTATTTTTGAATGCTGATTTGCCGATAGAAGAACCAGGCAATTCTATGTACAATATTAAGATTAGAAGCAGTGTATATTTTGTGCTGTAATAAAATACGTGCAATGAGTTCTCGAATTTGATCAAAATTTCCAGATTTTTTTAGTAACCTAACATTCGATTAAAACTCTCTTTGAGAGAGGGGGAGGGGGGGTTCAGTAAAATTTCCAATTTTGGAGTTTGAGTTGGGAAGTCGGAAACCGGTCAGATTTTTTTCTGGATCCGCGCCTGGATTACATATACTAAGATACAGTTTACACAGTACACGTTGACTGTATGTGCAGCTTTCAAGATGCCCTTTCATGGTGTAGGATGTATTTATACAGTATGCGTTGACTGTGTATTCAGCAATCAAGATGGTTCTTCCATATGCTGTAAGATGTATTTATTATACAATTTGGCATACGGACCAAAACGAGTGCAAATATGAGACCGTATTACACGGATCACGATCCGGTTTTAACCAGTTTTTTTTGCCAATTAAAATGAGGCAGTTGCCGCTGTTAGCGCGTGAAAGCAATTTGTTTAAGCGCGCGCACCCCGGCGTTCGAAGGTTGCTCCAAAATATTTCCTTGCAGTATTTCATCGGAGCTGTAAGTGAAATAAATAAACTTGTTTCTTTATTTCTCGAACGACGTGAGGCGAGAAAACATAAAATAGGAGTAAACATTACCAGCCGTACTTATCAGTTTTCATGTAAAACCTCAGTCTATTTACACAGTATGTTTTGACTGTATATTCACTCGACAGCATTCAAGATGGTCATTTGACGTTGTATGATATTTACGCTTTAGGTGTTCAGTCCGACCACCTCCCTCCCATTGATAACGAGTCGCTCTGATGTACTGGAGGTCGTTAGTTTCATTTCCACGACTAGAGCACTAAGGGTCTTTAAGTAAGTGGTAAATTAAACTACGATATTTTTACAAAATTAGTTGTAATCTCAAGCACAGTTACCGAATAGAACTGGACTTCTTGTCGGATTAGGACGTAAAGCCATAGAACTAAATGCAACAGAAGGGCACGTACAATATTACTAGTCCGCTTTTAGCGTTTTGCCCTCTACAAATAATATGACTTGACTTTGAGTGGCTTTTTATGCCTACGCATTTCGCTGAGTCTATGTAAAGCATTCAAAATGGTTCTGCGATGGTTAACATTTCTTTCCTGTCGGATGTTACCTTGGAAGAGGGGCTGAATGGGGTTAACTGATAACTGAGAAATGGACCAAAAATAGTGCTGTTAACTGAGAATTTTATCTTTTTTTAGCTGTTAGCTGATATTTGTGAGATAGCTGTTACCTGATATTTCATTATTTTTTATTAAAATGACGTAACGTCACATGCTATTATTGGCTTTTCGGATGGTTTTCGATGGTTTTCCTTCACATAAAATAGGATGTTATCATTAAAAGTTATGTTATTCAAATGAATAGACAAAATGTAGTGTTTGATGTTGAATTAGCGGTTATTACTCGGGCCAGGCCTTTGGCCGGCACGAGTCAGAAAATGCAAGCCGTTTATAATTATTATTTGTCGTGTCGCTGAAATGCGCCAGCAACCAATCAGATTACACAGGAGCCCATTGTTCGATTCCCAACACGTGACAGGATCAACCAATCAGATTCGACACCCGCCCGATCTTGGTTATGGTCTGTCTTGGTTTATACTTATAGTGTGCCAAGTCAGCATGCAACGGAGCGAAGATTCGGGGCCATTCTTAACCATTATTTTGCTGAAACCAAAGGTTTCTTCGAATGAAATACCAAGATGTTCAGTTATTCTAGGGCTGACAGGACTTTTAGGGGCTTTCAATGGAAAATTCTTACATTTACGAAAGGGATGTGGCGATCTAATCGTACAGTCAGCTACATGTAGTCTGGCCGGCCGGAGGAGGAGTGATGGTTTGGTTTCGATGGTTTTGGTCCAATAACCCACGGAAACGGAAAGAAAATGCCTGAACTGCTGCATCTAAATGCCATAGGATTGCGGTGTTGATATTGTTGAAATGCTCTTCATTACGATCACACACTGTGAGGAGGTCAATGACTAATGAGGGATTTTGATTGTTTGCAATGTTGGCTGTTTACCCCGCCAAGTATACTCTCCTGAAATACTCTTGAGATTATACAACTGGGAAGTCTTGACTAAACCAGTCAATTAACCAATGCCGAGCTTTAATACAAAGACTTCAACTCAAGAGTCACAAAACCTGGAAGTGAATAGTGATTGACCCTTGTCTTTGAACGCGAACGGAAATCAGAACTGGTGAGGTTGAAATATTTGTGTTTATAATTACGCACACAAATCTTACTTGTTCCCTACTTTTAGAATTATATTAAGTGTGATGGTGACAGTAATTCGAACTGGAAATGAAATCGTCCATAAGTTGAACTGTATGTGACTTTATAGAGACCAAGAAGAAAAAGTTAAAATCGTCAAAAGAATAACAGAACTCAGAAGATAGAATTGCAGACCACAAATTATACCCATAAACAGAACTGGATCCGAGAATACCGTATTAAAATTGAATTGGATCTGTCAAAAGAATAGCAGGAGCCGTAACTAGAAACCGAACTGTCATAAAACAAGAACTGGAAAGTATAAATTATGGCTCTGCCCACAGTATTATATTATGTCGTCACGCAGTTTTTTGTTTGCCGACGATTGATACGAACGGGCTTCAAACTCCGGCTTTGTTTTCTCATTTTGCTGCTGCACAGAAGACCTTGAAATATAAACCGTTCAATAAATCTACCTTAATTTATCCTAAAGAAAGCTTTGATTTATCCCCTCGAAGAAGGAAATGCATTTGATTTTCTCCACTTCGCCTTCCCTTGCCGTTAACAATAGGAAATGGATAATCTGAAATCTACATTGAATCTGCAATGTTTACCGTCTCGTTTTTCTCGGCCAATGGAAATCGAGATACCATGGCGCATGTAATCGTTTCCTCTTGGCAGCAGTAAAGGGGCCAGGTGGAACTTCTCGAAACAAGCGATAGTATTGGCCTACGCAACAATAGAAAACACCCTAACCCATTAGAAAGTCCAGTACAAAAACCATACAAGTATAGTATTATGGGTGCAATCAGCATACAGGTCTTGAGAGGTTCCATGCTACTTGGAGGAAAGGCAAAGAGATGAGAAACCTGCTCGCAGGGCCACACACTTCTCTGTGTATACTAGTTAGTGTTACTCTAATGTTATTTCCCAAGTGGTGTACATGCATGAAATCAATGCACACAATATTTTATTAAACATTAGGGACTAGTCAAAAATTTGCAGGGGAGATGCAAGGGGGGAGGGGGGGGGGGGGGGAGTGGGATGTGGGGTAGAGAATGAAATCAAAAAGTTTAAACAATATATACGGTAACCCTCCCTGGACAATGACTATGAAATATTTTGACCGTTTCTCCCCTATAACCATCCCTTTTTCAGTTCCCCATGATTTATGACCCTTCATTTTGGGGGATTCAAAACAATTTTACCCTCCATCTCAACCCCCTCCTCCCTGCTAATTTCTGACCAGTCCCTTTTAGCGACAACCCTCATGAAACCCCGATTTAATTATTAGTAAAACTTTGTAATTAGAAGCTCCCGTAAGGGACCGTGACCACCTTTGGGGGTTGAGAATTGGAAGGTGGAAAATAGCATTTACAAAACAGGTTTTGTTAACAACACTACCGATCTCATACAAGTGCCTTTAAATATATGAATTAAGATTTGTTTGCTATCTAGTACACCCATGTGATAGCAATCATGTAAATTATCACAAGCATGAGTAGTGAATCAATTATCCTGCTCCCCTAGCACAAGCCATTAGGGCACCCAACAAAGTTTTCGGTTAAAAAGCTGTTCGGGAGAGTAAGTTAGCCTAAAACTTTCGGATTTGAAAAAAATGTCCCTATCAATTTTTTTCTGAAATACTGGCTAGAAAATTTGTTTTCAATCCCTAGAAAATTATAGAAGACAAGCATACATGTGTGCAGAACTCGCACTCTGGCATGATCGAAAAGTGCTTCGATACTGTATACAAAGCTATGACAGGAGTTAAACTAGAAGTAATCATAGATTATCAAACTGCGTTCAACATATTTTTATAAGAGAAAGGACTGGGCTTCCTGTGGTAACACAAAAGGCTGAAAGATTGCTGCAATGATGTGGACAGTGTAAATAATCCTGATCAAAAATGCTTGTTTTTAACTAATTTTGAATGTATTGACTTATATGTAATATAAAAGGGGATGTATCTGAGTATAAAACTGTAATTATCTTTGTGTAACATTAAATCATCGGATGCGATGCTTATGTGGCTATATATCTACATACATGTAGATATAGCCACATAAGCATCCCATCCGATGATTTAATGTTACACAAAGATAATTACAGTTTTATACCCATGTGTGTTTCATGTGGTTATCATTAATTTGAGCATTCGTAGCACATTTTGCAGTGTTGTATTCAGTGTAAAGCAATAGTTGGAGTTAGTGTAGAACACAATCAACCCTATAGCAAGCTACAGCTATTCAGATGTGTATAAACTGCATTCAATTAATCATTCGTGTTCACTATTTATCACTGGTCTTGTGTTGCCACATGTATATTTTCTCAAACACATGTAGCTACTGTTAATGTTACAAACATGGCTGCAATTTGCTTTCTGCTTTCCATGGAAGTTCGCATCACAGGCACCGTGTAAAATAGGATTCTTTTTACATGACTAATATAATATTCTTATTATATGGCTTCTCTGGAGACGAATCACAATTCTTCTTCAAAAGAATTTATATATGTAACTCTTGTAAAAAGAATCTAAAGTAATTTATTCTTCTCTCAAAGCCAGGCTAAAAATATTAGGGACTAGCCAAAAAATTGCAGGGGAGATGCAAAGCAGGGGGGGGGGGGGGGGGGGGGGGGTGTGGGTAGAGAATGAAATAAAAAAAAAAACCTCCCTGGACAATGAGTATGAAATATTTTGACCCTTTCTCCCCTGTTATCACCCCTTTTTTTCAGTTCCCATGATTTATGACCCTCCATTTTTGGGGATTCAAAAAAATCTCAACCTCCTCCCGGCCATGCTAATTTCTGACCAGTCCCTTCAGTGACAACCCTCATGAAGCCTCAATTTAATTATCAGTAAAACTTTGTAATTAGAAGTTCCCATATGTGATTGCAATGTAAATTATCACAAGCATGAGTAGTGAAACAATTATCCTGCTCCCCTAGCACAAACCATGTATGACACAAAAATATGCTAGAACTCCATGTATTAATTAAAAGTGGCCCAAGTTAAGGTTGTATTTATTCGTTATTCTCTTTTGACATGAAGAATAATTCTTCAAATGGCACCATTTTTTTATTTCTACTACATGTTTAATAACACAATTCTCTGCTGTACAAAAATTATTAGAACATTGTATTGACGATTTCCTGTCTTAAAGTTTGGAAACGTAACACATGCATTTGATGCTAGAAACTAATTTCAAGTGCCATTTTTAATGTTTTCACAAAGTCATGAATTCTTTACATGAATTCTTTTAGAAAATTTTGCCTCCTAACTGAAAGCCCGAGTATAATGCCCAACGGGCGTCTTGTTATTAATTTCATACCAGCAAATATGTATTCAAATCAGGTTAGGGTAGTCTTTTTATATAACTTAACTGATAACAGCAAAATTTAACTGATAACTGATAAATAGCTAAAAATTTAGCTGTTAACTGATATTGGTACCCCCCCCCCCCCCATTCAGCCCCTCTTGGAAAGAGCCAATGATGTGCCGTATTTGACTGTCCTTATATAATTTATATAATTATTACTAGGCAAACGCAAATCATTTCGCTGCATATTACAAAAGTGAAGGATAAGGTTTAGAATCGTTGATACGGCCGTTGATATATATGTAAAACGGAGTCGCAAGTCCTTGTGTTGACTTGCGAAGTGTGACCAAACAACCGCACGCAAGTTGACGAAAGTTTCGAAAAAATAAGATTTTTTATGTAAAGTTGTTCTTTTCTCTTGTGATTTCTTCTGATGTTCCTATCGGGAATTACGTTTATACATTCTTCCACCGAGCCTTGAGAATTAGAAACAGTGAATCTTGAACTTCAGAACGTTTTTTTAGAACAAAAGCAGACTTGCGAACAAGTTGGTGGTCAAACAGCAAAAAACCTGCGTAGACTTTCGTTGAAATTTGAGCAAGTCAGCGCAAGTGGGTGGCTAAACGGAACGCAAGTTTAAAACCTGTGTTAACTTGCGACTCCGTGTGACCGGAGCTTAAATTAGTCTTGGCGACAGCCCTTCGTCCTTATTTCGAACTCAAGGGGAAAAAACGTGGATTTCAGCTTTTTTTCTATCATTGTGGTGTTGTTTATAATTTTCTACAATTGGTTCGAACTAATGATATAATTTGATTTGCTTTATTCCTTGAAGGTTATTACCAGACGTCATGAATTACCTCGTGGTACTAGCATGCATTTTGTTGTGTGGAGTCTGCTCGCAGGCCAAACCAGCAGGTAAAACTGTTTATCTGACGTAGTTAACAGCAAAACAAGAGCCAAACATAGGAGCAAGTAAAAACCCAATGAACTGATTGAATCACGAACTGAAGTAATTCACGATTGGTTTTAATTTACTTGAACCAGTTAGGAGGAAAAGTAACGCAATCATAGATATAAACTCCCGGGGGGGGACTCCCATATAAAAGGGGTAGGGATGCTCGTCGGACGTTCTCGATTTGACCCCTAAGAGGTACTAAAATGGGCGTGGCTCAAGCTTATTTTGACCCCTAAAAGATAATAGAAACGTAAATTGATAACAGCTTTTTTGTTCAATTGACACCCGACCCCTAAAAGGTACCGCTTTACATAGAAATGTCTGTGTTTGATGGTGGATACCCTAAGTGGTACCAAACTCCTGATTTTGACCCCTAAAAGGTACGACGAGCATCCATGTACCCTTCACATAAGGGAGTCCCCCCTCCCCCGGGTATAAACTAACCAATCAAATTCGAAATCAATCACCAGTAGCCACTGGAATACTAAATTTATCCTGAATATTATATGCCAGCAAGCGTTTGTAGCTTACAGTGCAAAATCTGACTGAACCAGTTATTTCCAGAGACTATTTTGTGTATTTTTATTCTCACTGGATTAAGGTCAATAGAACGCGCCCTAAACTACAGACAGCCGTATTAGAGCGGTTATAATGAAGTCTTTATTTAAAGAGGTTTTTAATTGAGTGTCGAAAAGTAATCGAAAAATAATGTTTTATTTTATAATATAACCCAGATAGTATGAGCGCTCTGATTGTTTTATTGTTTTAGTGTTTTATTTCGCCAGTAAACACATTGAAATGTGTGGTCTATTGCTTAAATATTTTATATATATATATATATTTGATCTCCGGCAGATTGTCATATTTGATCTGCTTCTGCAGATTGCCGTGTGTCATTTTAATGCCAGTATTTTTATTAGATTTATTCAGATGGCATCGAAACTGAACTAATATATAATATGAAACTGGGCCGAAAGTGAACTTGCATCAATATTGAACTGCATCTGTACATTGCCGCGAGCTTCGTATTTAAATAACTGTTACACAGTATTTTATGCTGTGTTTTCCGGGACTGGTTTCAGTTTGCGCAACATGCAATGCACCATTTAAACGTCCTTTAATCGCGTTATCTAATCCAATGATATTTTTCGATCTGGTTTGTTCTCTTTCTCGATTTATTTTTAAGATCCACGTCAAAATAAAAGATACTAAAAAGACAATATTTATAACCCTATTTCAGACTACAACACCTCGAAAACCATAGTCTAGTACCTATACGGCGGCACATATCCGTATATAGCCTATATATTGGAAGTACCCCACCCCTGCGCGCATGCGTGTGAGATGATAGCTATATCGTGGTGTGTGTCAGGATAGTGCCATGCCGATTTTACACCCCCCCCCCCCCCAAAAAAAAACTCGGATTATATAAGTTAACATTTTTTTAGCGGAAATGTTTAGCATGTTAGTATTAGATTTTCAGCCCCTCTCACAATGGGCGGATATCAAAGCTTTTCGAAAGATCTCAATGAAGAGGGGGGGGGGGGGGGGGGGGGGTAATACTACTTGTGATTTTGTTCACGAATGAACTGATTAACACGAATACGTAAATATTCATTACCCTTAGTCAATTATTTTTCCCCGGGATGCTTCACTATCAAGGCAACCTTATAATCACAATAAATTAGCAATGTTATAGGAATAAATAAGAAAACATTTTTTTTTTTTGGTTCATAGTATATAGGAAATTTCAGTCTCCAGATAAAAATCTCTAGTGTATTTTGACACTGGTTGAATATGCTTAGAATAAGCAGTACTGCAATAGGGAAACTCTGTATGTACAGCTATTTACAACAATTTAAAGGTTATCGATAAAAAGACTTAAAAACAGTTGTGCTTCGACCTCCATATGGTTCCTCAGAATCAAAATTAAAGAAGTGGCGTACGGTCAAGGCATGGCATTATAAATATTTAGCGATAGATACCATGGTCACTTTCGGTATTGTTTCGTATACTTAAAAGGTTTTTTACCTGACAAAGATTTTGGAAATAGCTGTATATTCACTCTTTTCTCCCGGTGGCCATCTTGGATTCAAAGCGAGGCAATTAATCCTTTATTTTTGCTAGCTAAACTTATTCTGAGTAGCTAACCTAGCAAAACAAAGGATTGCCTGACTTTGAATCCAAGATGGCCGCCAGGTGAAAAGAGTGAATTGCCATGTCAAGAAAATGATTTTTGAAACCGTGCATGTAACGTTGATTTTTAGAGGAAAGTGAAATGCTCAGGACTGAAGTACGGCGTGCGACGTATCCGTACTGTGTGTCGGACTATGATCGTGTTTACTGCGCTAAATCCTGCAACCGAGGCGACTGCACGAGCAGTGGGCAGAGGGACTGTGAGAGCGGAACAATGTGCTGCGTGTGCCCACAATGATTGACAGGTATATCCCCGATCTAATGTCTTCTCTGAAAGTCTGCACATGAACTGGTTTAGTTAGATAATTTGCTCCGGTTCTAAGTTCTGCCACTCCTCAAGTGTTGCACCTACGATTAGTACATATACAAGCTGTATCATGCAGTATTAGACTGACTGGCACGAGCGGTTCTTCTGCTCTGTAGTAATAGAATGCAGGAGAGAATATTTGATGGGTTATAAACTGCGATATCTGTAAAAAAAACATAGCATCATCATCACTGTCACCGACGCTGTAGTTATCTTTACTGTTATCGTTTATCTTCTTCCTATTTTCCTTCGTATTCTTCCCCTTTTCCTTCTTCCTCTTCTTCTTTTATTTATTTATTTTTGAAATGCACATCTTGTGCGGCCCACAGATATTTCGAACAAGTACTGATAAGATATTGTAACTAATACTTTGGAATCATGGGTCTTATGCGGATGATGTCACGCTTTTGTGATCACCACCAAGCCTCTCTTTGGCACAACATTTCCTCGACACAAAAGTGAGGCTTGGTGGTGATCACAAAAGCATGACGTCATCATGCATGACATACTTAAAACGGTGGCGTAGAAAAGCCGCATCTCGTCGCGCGGGCTCATTCCCCTCCAGGGCCCGGTTGTGGCGCAGTGGTTAAGCGCTTCGCCTCTCACTCTGTGGCCCAGGTTCGATTCCCGGACGCGGTGCCATATGTGAGTTGAGTTTGTTGGTATCTCGCCCTTGCTCCGAGGGTTTTTCTCCGGGTTCTCCGGTTTTCCTCCCTCCCGCAAAACCTATAACACGCTACTGAAATTCCAATTCGATCTGTGGATTAGCTGGAACCTGGCTTTGATCAGCCCCCCATGGTTGTTTCAGGTCTCGTTAAAAATGCAGAGTTGTTCGAAGCAAGGTTAAGAGCTACCCTGGGGTTAAATCGCTAACCCGAGGTTAAACTGTACAGATTACAATTACAGATTTAGCACGCACTATCCTAGGAATACATTTACCCTTGCTTCGAACATCCGGGTCCTGGAGGTTAGTAAATTCAAGGAGACTCCTTAATTGACCGTCTTAAAAACCAAACACGCTGTCCCCTGGAAATTAAACTACTGTATTAGAGTGTAATTAAATTCATTTTTGTCGTTCATGAGTAGTAATCGCCCACACGCTGACTTTAACGAATAATATTGACACATTGGTCTTCACATGTAGTAAGCGATCGAATCCCTCCCCGCAGGGGGGGTTCTCCCTATATTCAGCTGGTAGGGGTGATCGTCCTATTTTTTAGGGTTTGAAATGGAGCGATTTAGTATTTTTTAGGGGTTTTCCAAGCGAAATCCATTTTTCAGGGTGATTTTTAGACCATGAGGTACATTTTAGGGTGGGAAATATTTCACGGTTTGGTATCTTTAGGGTATTTTTCGAGGTTTTCCGATGGTCACCCCTACCCTTTTTACCTTGAAGAACCTCCCCCCTGGGGATCGAACTTGTGTCGTGTGCAAGTTCTGATTATAATATCTATTTTTTTGTTTCTTTATCTAGCAGAGGACCAGACGATGCAGTTACGTGCCCACTGCAGCGGAATAACACACATTTTAGCCTCAATAAATCATGAATGGAAACAAGTGGACTTATTTGTATTTCTCATAATCTCCTCTCCAAACAGTGTAACTAAATACCAGGGAACCACACAATTGCCCCAATCCAAAGAAAAACTTGTGTCCATGTTGTTTGCCGATCGATGATTTTCTGTGCGACTACTGCATGCAACTTACGGTTATTTAAGCCAATCAGTGTCGAGTAGTAAGTAAAGTGAAGGGACCACAGACGAAATGATCAGTGACAACCGGATCTCCTAGCGTGTCGGGATCTGATCAGCAATAGAGAGACGAGGGGGGAGGGAGGGGAGGGAGGGAGGGAGAGAGGAAGAGGGAGGGAGGAGGGAGGAAGGGAGAGAGGGAGAGGGAGGGAGAGAGGGAAAGGGAGGGAGAGAGGGAGAGGGAGGGAGGGAGGAAGGGAGAGAGAGGGAGGGAGGGGGAGAGAGGGAGGGAGAGAGGGGGAGTGAGGGAGGGAGGGAGAGGGAGGGAGAGGGAGGGAGAGGGAGGGAGAGGGAGGGAGGAGGGAGGAAGGGAGAGAGGGGGAGGGAGGGAGAGTGAGGGAGAGGGATTTCATTACCCTGAGACCAGCTCCAGTTGCTTGATCAGTTAATTGTTATTATTATCTCCCTGCTCCTTGTTCAGCTCGAACCTTGGCTGAAAAACAATGTAACATCAAACTATCCGGTTGTAAATTTAAAAATAAGCTGTTGTGAATGGTAAGCACCCCTAGATGTCATTTATGAACCGATTTTCTTGTCCATAAAACCAGAAGTCCATAGACCCATTCGAAAAATGGCGTCCAATTTAAAAAGCTATTGTCCTGGTAACGTGAACACGAGGCTAGTCAGTCCACACAAAAGCTTTTGAACTTGTAAGCGAGTTTAGTCAGTCCTAAACAATAGTTAATTAAATTGGACTCCATTTTTCGAATGGGTCTATAACTTCTGATAAAACTCGTTTGAATTTCCCACGCGCCGCCATCTTGGATTTTACGAATGTAAATGCCTTCGAATTACCATCATCTGTCGTTTTATGTTTTGACATGAGATCAATCAGTCAATCAATCAATCGTTATTTCACACCTATTATTATATTTACAGTTCCTTGTTTGAAAAAAAATGTAGCAAAATATGAAATAAGTCAGTGATAATGGTATAATATACATACTAAAGGTGTCTAGGGGCTAGATAAACAAAGGTTTTCTAGTTAGCCCCTAGCCATGTAAAGATACATTACTAATGTAGTGACACAAATAAAACAAAATACGAACAAGAAAATACAGACACATACAATAACAAACATTGGCAGTTAAAGGTTTGATTTAAATTGCTTTTGAAGTAGAAATTGTTTTACTTTTTTAGGAAATGTGAAATTGGTGAGATTTTTTAAACGACTGGGAAGTTCTTGCCAGAGATCAACTGTTGCTGATGATACAGACTGCTTTCCAATGTTGGTTCTTGTGCGCGAGTTATATATTTTTTTTTGGGTGACATATCACGTACGTTAAGAATGGACGATATTAGGTAACTCATTTCTATGCCATTTATGAGCAAATTTGAGGGCTTGTAAATTGTAAATAGCATTAATGGAGAGAATATTTAACAGATTCATAAGGGGTAGAGCACTTTCTGTTTTCTGCCCATGGGTAACAGCAAAAAACATCACTCTTATCGCTATATTTTGCTTTGTTTGGACTTTTTTAATTTGTGTTTTATAGGCACTTCCCTATGCGAGGATGGCATATGAAATGTAGGGGTAGATAAGATATTTCGGGCAATTACTAAAACAGGGTCAACCCAAGAAATGTGTAACTCGAAGATCCTTCAAAGCTCACGCCGGTCGACTCCACGAGTCACTGACACTAGAGACCACTGGAGTCGTGAAGTTTCGAATCACACTAATTGCAAACACCGTGTTTGTTTGAATACAGTAAATTAGGCCACCCTTCATGTAGGACGACACGAATTGCTACCAAATTGTATTCTATTGTATTGTATTGTGTTGCGTTCTATTGTTGTATTGAATTGTATTGTGTTGTATTCTATTGTATTTTTGGTAAGAATTCGTGTCGTCCTACATAAAGGGATTGCCGTAAATTAAAAGCGCCGGGCTTTTTCTTTTCAGGCCTTTCGGGGGGCGGGGAGGGGGACTTAATACAGAGGGGGGACTTATTCAAACTTCATGGGTGCCAGTAGCTAACAAGAAGCTAATACGCAGTCACTTAGGGGTGTCATGTTGTTTCATTCGTCTCGTCCTTTTCATTGATCTGGAGTGGGAGGGGGAGGGGGCACAGGGGGCACAGGGGGAAGGACGTCAGGGGAGGGGGGGGGGGGGCTTATTTGAAACTGAGCGCGCGTACCAGAGGTAAACAAACTTCCTGAAAACAACAAACCACACTGGAATCAAGACGAGATGATAATTTATTTCACTTTTGCCGGCTTGTATCGGGCCGATGGGGTAAGGGTTATAGGATACTCTGGTAAGAAAGACAGGATAATTCAGAAAGGTAGAATCCGTGACAAATTAAACAAAATGTGACGGGATGGCAAGTGTGACCAAACCCTGGATTTCCAAGTTATTGAGAGGTGAAAACGAACTCGGATTTCCACCCTGTTGATTAAATATTCTGAGTCGCTATAACCCGGAATTCCACATATCAGTTTACACACAAGAGTGTCCTCCGCGGATTACATCACAAAATCTCCATCTCCATCACAGAACTGCAATTATTTACAACTGATATGGAATACCCTGGTCTGCTTTGCAACACTTTAGTTGATTATCTTATTACAAAATTTGTGATTTCTTATTTCGACGCGGTTGTAAGGCAGCTTTAATTTATTGGTAAAATACCCGGGATGGAATCCAGATAATATACTGCAGTACGATCGAAGGTACTGAACTAGATGAGTTGAGAGCGAGGGAGGCATCATTACAAGGAGGTCACGTGCAAACTGGAAATTTATTGACCCGAGTAACAGCACACAAAAATCCCCGACTATAAATGTTGATCAGTCAAGGTTGTCAGCCAGGCGGCTAAAGAAACCCAGTGGCAGGCAAAACGATTGTTGCGTCTTTCGTTGTCTTTCCGGCTTAGTCCCCTTCTTATATTCTAACTGTCCCCCACAAAATTCGACATAACCCAATGGAACTCATGCATGATCACTTATACGCAAGTATAGTCGTACTCATTGTCAAAATACAAGTTGAAACCCGTAACCCCGGCCCAACCAGAACAAGAAACCAGAAAAACCAGTTATTGTGCCAGTGCATGCAAAGATTAATCACAGGCAGCCCAATCTCTTAGTAAGTGTAATATTTCGTTACTTGTAAGAGAATACTGAATAACGATTTGTATGGTAATTAATCCATTTCGGGAATAAATAGCCGTATATTTCAGCCACTAATTCCCTAAATATCAAAAAATAATCCCGTCATTTTATCTAGCTGTCTCCCGAAAACCCCGGGCGAAAACCGTACTGCGAAATGATGTTTCTTTGTATAAATAGATAAAGGAAGTTAATTTTCTTGATTCGGATATTTCTGTTGAGTCAGATTAATTCCCACACAAAGCCTTATAATTCTCCGTATGTATAAATTAAAGTACTTAGAGCTTGAGCTGTACAATGTGTGCGGGTGATTTGGCCGTTATCATGCATGATACAGGAAAGACTACGCATTTAATCCGACACAACTGTCAGTTCGTTCTAGCGATATAAATTTCGAAATGCGAAAAATCAACAGAAGCCGCATATTTGTAGTATTTACATGTAGGAGGCTACAAAAATGACTCTACACACGGGACTACACACAGGACTACACACGGGACTACACAGTGCACGGGACTACACACAGGACTACACACGGGACTACACAGTGCACGGGACTACACACGGGACTAAGGTTGACATGCTGCGAGCAGAGTTAATGACAAAAAGAATCACATTCTTAAATGTAAAAGCGAGGGTTGAACTAACAGTTCGGTTTCTTTTACATGGATTTTACTATGGCTGCTTCAGTAGTGCCGTGACCGGCAATAAAATTATGTATTGACAGTTAGGAACAGACAGACTTTATGTTTCTTATTGAAAACTTGAATCTGCAATGTTATAAATGTTCTTAATGGGGCTATGTCAATCGGCTGAATGATCAACTTTCTCATGACGTAGTTGGCCTGGATGAAATGGAAGACGATTTTGATGAAGGATGACAAAGATTCGAGGGCATGAAAAATACTGCTTTTATAAGAGAACCTTAGAGCAACATGAGATCGGTTCTCCCAATTAACAATGCGCGCGCATGTTTATAACAGAGAACAAAGACGTGGAAAAAGAATTTGATTATTACACTTTTCTACCATAATGGTATCAATCGAGGCATTGAAGATAAACAGCGAAACTGTATAGTTTTAATTTCAACGCGAAATTGATATATTTTCTATAATCCTACTTTTCGAGTGTGGTCGGCTACTTCTTTTATCTTCCTCGCGTTACCCCTGCTAAAAAATAACTTTGTACATACAAATTTTAAGTAGTAAATACGGGTTATTACAAATTTAAGACTATTTACAAATATTTTCATACCTATATATGTACAAGATATTATGAACATTGTTTTATATACTCCACTGAGTTTGACGAAATGCTGAGCCTATTATTATTAACGTATTACAAACACTGAAAAATTTCACAGTCGCACTGACTATGTATCCATACAAGACATAGAATTACATGAAAGGCATGACGACGTCTCTACCCGCGGCAGACATCAGTTCTTTAAAATAAGGAATGAACAGTTAACATGAACAGTGTCTTCATGGAGTAAAAAACTAACATGCATTAAAGAAGTCTAAACAGCAGAGAGCAGTTCCTCGAACAGGATTTGGACATCCATTTCCGTTTTAGAGAACACGGACACGTCTGCCTGGCAGCCCTCGACAATATCCACAACCGAGAGCACTATAATTCTACCGGCATCACGATTGTTGAGGTCGTTTGCCTTCTCGATCAGTTTGCTGGCTGCGCAGCTGAAGATTCCACAAAGAGTCAGGCTGGATTTCGAGAAGCCGCACTGTGCCATATATGGAGCTAGTAGTAGATGTGTGGTATCTCCGCCAACCCTAGGATTCATGTCGATTAAGTACTGGCCATGATCAGTTAAGAGAACTTCAAACGTCACCAGCCCGAAGTATCCGTGCTGATGGAGGTACTTCTTGATAGGGAGTGTGAACTGGTTGTGTACCATGTTCTTGAGCTCATCTTGTTTGTCCCAGTCCACTAAAGCACTGGTCCACTTAAAGCCTTTGAACCCGCCAATGGTCGTCCCCACCCAGTAGATTTCCCCTGTCCTGAAGAGGTAAAACTGAAAGCTTGGTACATCATTGATGCCATGAATGAACTCCTGTAGGACGTACGACTCCTTCCATCCACAAACTTCCCTTATGTCTTTCAATACAGCGTGGAGTTCGTCCTTGTTTTTCGCAATATGGGTTCCTCGGCCAGCCCAAGCCTGGTCCACCTTGACTAAGCACGGGAATGTAAGGTTATTTTTGTTCATGTGGCGGGGGCAAGGCGCGCCAATTTCGGGTATGGCACTCTTGAGTTGAAGCTTATACAGTGTATCGGGATCTACAGAGTGTTTGTTGGCGGGAATACACTGTAGTGGGCCAGTTGTAACAATAGGTACTTCATTCCCAAGTCCTTCGTCTATAGACTTGATAACAGCAAGTGGAAACGCGGGCAACCACTTTCTCCAGTGCTGTTTCAACTCCTGGCCCGGCTGGCGGTCTGTAAGAATAGGAACTTCGTTTCCAGCAGTTGGTAAATTTCTTGTAGGAAACTGGAACTCGTTGAAGTTAAACGAAGGTGGAGGGTAGTCAAAAACACGATATTTCTTATCGTTGAGGAATCTGTATCCTTTGGAATAGGAGGAGGGCCAGGAGGGGAGAAAGTAGGCTTCTTTCAAGTCTTTTTTGATCAAAGTACTCAGAGTAACAACTTTACTTTGAGTGGCCATCGTATCTCTCTCACTATCTGATTTCTATGTTAGTTTATTACGCGGGGCAAAACGACGATGCGGTATTTATATAATTCCGATTCAGAAAATAGTGTTACCAGTTTCTAACCCTGTTTAAGTCTAACGGGTAGTCCAAACTGGTTTTACTGGTTTAGTGTGGTATTGAATGTCACTTCAAAATAAACCAAGAGCCGGCGACCGTCAAATATTCATGCAACAGACCTTAAGATACCGCTCGATCATGAATTACGTATAAATAAATAATATAATAGGCCACAGTAAACAAGAATAAGTTCATAATATTCGATATGATAACATAAGGAATTTCATTTCGTTACGTACGGTCGGTTAGACGACAATGTGTCTTACAACCGACCTTCAAGTTCCAAAGTGATCGGATTTCCACATGGGAAGGGACGAGTGCATGCATTTCCATCAATCATGTTGAGCCGAAAATAGTCTAGCATCATCTTACAAATGTATATCATCTTAGCTTGAAGGAGAGAGTATTGGATAATATTTCAGTCATCTGCTGATGCCCAACGGTATCTTCATCACGTTAACGAAATGTCATGCAAAGTCTAGCGGCTACGTTTTCATATCTAGCACAAAGTACATATATCAGATCATTAGCTGGGTTAGACCTCTGTCTATGAATTGGTCCGTAAGGTCTGTACGCCTATACGTACGTATACGATAGCTGACTTCTGCCTTGGCACGCTACCAAATACCTCACGTGAATGCAATTGATAGCGAGCCCTGTTGTCAAATTCTCTATCCAGTTTGACCAGTTTTGATATTTATGCTTAATATATATTCTAATACGCTATACGGTGAATCTGTTAGTTTATTAGCACTCTTTAATTTTACACTAAAATGATCAGTTTTTAATCAAATGTCGAGCAAAATTAATGCTGAGTAGTTGAGGCAAATTAGAAAGGTTTCAACTGAGAACTCATTCGTGGTTTTGGCATTCTGAATTTCTAACGGGACCTGAAACAACTATAGGGGCTGATCAAAGGCGGGAGGACCCGGCTAAACCACAGATCGAATTGGAATTTAGCGTGTTGGTTTTTGTGGAGGGAGGAAGACCGGAGAACGAAGAAAAACCCTCGGAACAAGGGCGAGATACCAATAAAATCAACTCATATATGGCATTTAATTCTCGTTCCTTACAAAATCTAATTCAGTCCTTACGGAGCTGCAGGTCCTTACGGAGGTGAAGTTGGTTGAACAACATGGAGCAACGCATGTGTAAATATTCTTAAGGCGCATGATATGCGACTGTACTCAGTAGTGTGCGGCGCCCACGGCCACAGGGTTCCGATCCTCTGTCCCATATCCAGATACATACAGGTACAGAAACATATCGCGAAACACTTATTAGAACTCAAATTGTGCTGACCTTTAATGCTTGCATCCTGCATCCGACAGAGTTATTTTCTTTTGAGAACTGAAAAACGTACGGATGTATCAAAGAAAGAATACATCCACTAACGCCCGATACAAATAGCTGCCTTAGCTTCAGCTGCAAGAACGTTTAACGCAAATTATTACTCCTAATAACTTGTAGGATCCGTTGTACTGAGCTAAAAGAGCGCAAAGCATTTCTCCCTTCTCAGAACCAAGCAATTAACCGGTTTTCGCCAGTTTTGTAGCTTAGCGAATCACATCCCTTCTCGTACTTTCGTGTTTTATAACCAGTTTGGTTGTTTGCGGACGTGACTCAGTTCCACGGCAATCAATACTTTCGGCTGGAAACGTCCTCGCTACTAAAATATGACCGGTCATCTATGTAATGAGGCTAGTTCGCCGTCTGTTCAACGCTGGGGACGTAGTAAAACATATTTTCTGGGAAGTTGAAGAGTTAAACAATTGCATTTTAAAATTTAAATACTCCGAAAGTAATCGGCGTCGCGCGCCGTAATAAATGACCCCAGACCTTAGTAATGACCCTTTGTATAGTGTACGTCCAGAACCAGGCTGGTTGATGTTCCTAATTCTTCCAAAAACGAAATTCAAGAGGGTAAGCACCGACTCTTCTCTGATTTTCCTTAAAGTCTGTTAGAGAGGTTCGTCTGGTTTTACCGATGACCATCGAAAGAGTAAACGCGGGACATTTTCGATATTTGATACACCCATAGTAGTAAAACCGGTTTGAGCAGCTTATCGGCTTGCTATCGACTCGGCGTGTCTAAAACGCAGGTAACGGGTAGCGGGTAACGGGTAACGGGTAACGGGTAGCGGGTAACGGGTAACGGGTAGCGGGTAGCGGGTAGCGGGTAACGGGTAACGGGTAACGGGTAGCGGGTAACGGGTAACGGGTAGCGGGTAACGGGTAGCGGGTAACGGATAGATGAAGGTTTTTTTTTGTACAAAAATATTATCTGGCACCCGTTTACGGTGTGCCACACAGGTACCCCAGGCTCATTATGCGTAAAACGGTTATTTCCCGGATATTTGAAATTAAAATAAATGTATGGAGTTTTAGCTCGCATACCCGTTTGCTCTAAAATAAATTTCAATAAATCGTCAAAATATTCTTACCTTTCTCTTGTGTATTTCTTTCAATTTCTGTGAAGTTTCAAGCCATTCAATTCCGTTCAATATTGAGTGAGTTACAGGAATTTTCCTTCCCTTATTATAATTATTGGGAAGGTAGCAAACTCTAGGCCGATCAGCCGCTCGAATTCGCATAAAAATCCCGTACATCGCCAAAATTCCTTCAAATAACGGTTGCCCAAACAGAGGTCCTTCACCACACTCAGCTTCCCTTTCACTGGTTTACTTTAACGGGAGAAAAATGCCACGTAGTTTGCAGTTTTCGAGTTTCGCGGATGTTCTTGTCCATCTGTCCTGCAACGGGCTCAGACCTCAAACATATATATCAATGTTTTGTTTATTTTTAGTGTAGAAAGCGGCTCTAATACCTTAAAATAGACGAAAAGATTAAATAAAAGTGAGAAAAGAGAAAAAGAAGTAAAAAAAAAACATTTTGCGTGCGGTGTAGGACTCGAACTCCGGTCTTATGATCGAAAGTGAATAATCTAAACCACTTCACCATTAGACCGCTTATTGAAATATCATTTTTAAAATAAGGTATATATGTTCGAGGTCTGAGCCCGTTGCAGGACATCCGCGAAACTCGAAACTGCTGCAAACTACGTGGCATTTTTCTCCCGCTAAAGTAAACGATCCAGTGAAAGGGAAGCTGAGTGTGGTGAAGGACCTGTGTTTGGGCAACCGTTATTTGAAGGAATTTTGGCGATGTACGGGATTTTTATGCGAATTCGAGCGGCTGATCGGCCTAGAGTTTGCTACCTTCCCAATAATTATACTAAGGGAAGGAAAATTCCTGTAACTCACTCAATATTGAACGGAATTGAATGGCTTGAAACTTCACAGAAACTGAAAGAAATACACAAGAGAAAGGTAAGAATATTTTGACGATTTATTGAAATTTATTTTAGAGCAAACGGGTATGCGAGCTAAAACTCCATATTATTGTAATTTCAAATATCCGGGAAATAACCGTTTTACGCATAATGAGCCTGGGGTACCTGTGTGGCACACCTTAAACGGGTGCCAGATAATATTTTTGTACAAAAAAAAAACCTTCATCTATCCGTTACCCGTTACCCGCTACCCGTTACCCGCTACCCGTTACCCGTTACCCGCTACCCGTTACCCGCTACCCGTTACCCGTTACCCGTTACCCGTTACCCGTTACCCGTTACCCGTTACCCGCGTTTTAGACACGCCGGCTATCGACTCGGTCACTGTGAAGATATAGATGTAATCTTCATCAAACGCAATTCACTTCAAGACGAAAACCTTTCTAATACCTGGCACCTAACATCTAAAGAGCTTAGTTTAGTTTGTGGAGTTTCAGTGTATCGGAGAACTGATATATCCTCGCGCGGTCTGATCCATTGTGTGTTAGACCTTATTCCCACGCTCTAATTCCTTGTGTAATTAACGGCGCCAAAAACATTAACAAGGCACGTATTACTGGCATGTTGTAAACCGCGGACTGGACTCAAACTTATATGGACTGGACTGGACTCAGAAAACGCGGACTCAGAAAACGCGGACTCAGATAACGCGGACTCAGATAACGCGGACTCAGATAACGCGGACTCAGATAACGCGGACTCAGAGTTATCTGAGTCCAGTCCAGTCCATATTAGTTTGAGTCCAGTCCGCGGTTTACAACATGCCCGTATTACTTACGTAAACTAATATTGAAGGCATTACTTTCAATCAGGTTTAACTCACTATTATCAACAAGCAAGAAACATTATTATATATATAGGGAGATACGTAGATGTTTTTTTCCTGGCGCATTGAGAACAGCGGGAGGGATTACTCCCGTGATATGGCAGTATAAGCTATACGGGCTTGTGTCGCCACAAAGGGTATGGTTTTCGAGCTGTTTTAGGCTGAATAGAGTATGATTTTGACATGGAAGTATGAGACCGGCAACACTGTTCATTTAAGTGGTGTAAATCATATATTTTGGTCAGGGCCGTTTGAGGCCCTGCATGGCGGCACCCCCCACCCTAATTCCGATGATTATCACCTCCCCCACCCGCCCGCCTTCCCCACTGTGTAACAGTGGTTTAAATACGAAGTTCGTGGCAATCAGCGCAGATGCAGATCAATATTGGTGCAAGTTCACTAGTTGAAACGTTCTTCAATACTTTAAACAATCGCTTGTCGCCCATAGGGACACAACGATAAACACGGTTGCGCACACGACTTACTGTGACGTCACACAGGCCAGTCACGCCACATTTGTTGCATTCTGTGGTTGGCAGAACCCAGTCAGTTGCTTATAAAATATCACAGGTCGGTGCTTATTCATCGCCAAATTACTTTCTTGTTCTTCCAAAATGCAAGCAAGCCCTTTCATCGAAGCTTATATGCTCTTAACTTATAAGTCTTATAAAGGAATTAAGATTTGGAAGCAGAATTGAGACTTTAGATGTATTTTGTGAGGCCTAAATCGCTAGTTCCCATACAAGTCATACAAACACGCGTTTTTTTTTGCCAACCACATTATATATGCAAATATATAAATGACGTCAGTGTTTACAAACAGTAAGTATCGCTATTGTTTCTTCTCCCGTGACCTTGTGTCCGAATGTCATAAATAAATACTCTTATGATACCGTTCGATTGACGCGAAATAGGAATACACAGAATGATCACTACAAATAGCTTATGATGGGATTTATTAGCCACTGGAATACTAATTACTCGCACCGAGTCTTAAAATACAAGCGTTTTTTTTTTTTGTGACTTTTGTCAGATTGCACTGTGCTGGTCACGTAACACTCTCCAGGTTAATTTATTTACATAATTGAAGACAGTAAATCAAGAGGACATTTTTCTCTAATTTGGAGTCCCATCTCTCAAATGTAAGCAGTTTAATGTTTTATTTAACTTCACTCGTGCGAAAGCCTTCCAACAGGCTCAGGATATTTC
Organism: Actinernus sp. WN-2022; assembly: GCA_030867875.1. NCBI lineage: Eukaryota > Metazoa > Cnidaria > Anthozoa > Actiniaria > Actinernidae > Actinernus > Actinernus sp. WN-2022. Next base: position 82,657,743 of record JAOWCC010000019.1, read on the forward strand.
AACTGGCGCTGAGATTTACCGTAAGTTGGAGCAGGGACACAGTCAGAGAGTATTGAGATCAAGTTATTTCGTTCCAGCGAGAGGATATTGACCTAGCGGAAACGGTACAAGCTGTCGAAGGATTTTACTTATAACCATCCACGTCTACTTAACAACAGGAATAGTTATGTGCCAAGGCACCGCATAAGAGGCATGGGCAAAGATTGAGTTTCCCAGATTACAGATGAAAGTACAGAACTTAATGAATCTTAAAGATACTTTGGAGTCGTTGGATTAAGAAACAGAGGTCACGCGCGACATGCTTGAGAACATGTTCAACACTTTATGTTATACTAAGAAAACAAAACAAGTTACAGAGCCTGCAAGTTCACAAGTCAATGAAAAACCCCAAGAGCCTGTAGTTTTGGATCAACATATCCTTGAAACTCCAAAAGCAACATACACATGAGTCAAATTCAAACCGGAAGAGACGGAATTCTTTAGATTCTTCACGAGTATTGTTAGCTCTCTCGCTGATTTAATGACCTTGATTTGTAACATGGAGGCTGACCTAACTGATATGCGTAATGAATTCTTACTCTCGTCACATCAAAACACGAATCAAGAAACGAAACTCAGTCATTTGGAAGACAAATTAGTGCAGCAAGATAATATATACAAGACCGAAATCAAGATGCTGTCATCACGTATTCATTGACCTAGAAGTTGAAAATGGCGAGTTGAAAGCGGATATAATAAAGCTGAGATCCGATTTCAAACAAGAAGACAATGAAAGACCAAGGTCTCCAGTGTTCCGCGACTACCCAACGACCTACTGAAGCTTTAGCAACGAATCAGTTTGTTCAAGAGCCATCTTTCTTACATGACAACCCGATCCCTATTCATCAGAATACATTTTCTGTGCTAAATGACGAGAATTTACAATCACCCCCGGAATCACCTGACCGACAACCCACTACTAAAGAAAGGGACCATGAAGTACGGTAGTACGGTTAATTCTCGGGTTCAAAACAATGAATATATGCCTGCTCAAATGCAGTGTGTTAAACGAATAAGTAGTGTTTAAATTAAAAGGTCAACATACGAGAAAAAACAAAACTATTAAATTACATATATACTAGGGGAGCAGAGAATGAAAGTCACCGCGCTACCGGCCACTCCTAAAGACTGCTAAATTCAGCTAATAATTCTTCCCTTTGGTTATTACTAAGAGGATTTCAAATGAAAGTGTATTTCATCTTCAATCTCATGTGGCCCGAGTGAAAGCCCAGATGGGCTCTTGTTATATATCATATATATACATACACTGAAACACAAAATCTCTACAAAAGACTTATACATATCATATATATATACCTTTATATTCCCATCAAACTTTCTTGACAGTTGTTGCTTTGGTAGAAACAAAGAAACGAAGTAGCAAGTTTAACCGTGAAATTCTGCCATTTTAGCCTGCAAGGCTTTGATCACACATTTCCAATAGCAAAAGCAGTTGCCGCTCATTCGCCTTTCTTTATTTAAAAATAAAATTCGGTGGTGCATGCTCCCCCAGAGCCGGCATACATCCCGGTAAAAGGATGTTCTATGACCGATGAAGTCACAGAAGAGAGAATTAAGACTTGATTCCTTTGTCTCTCCTCAATTGTTATTGGTGCCATGTGTGACTTCTCTTTATGGCTGTTCACTATGAAACGTTATTTTAGTCCCATCACTATAAAAAGATTCAGGCGGGCAGCCTTATTTTATCTTTCTATATTATTCATCAGGTCAAACACAACTGAATACTTCTCGCATTACAGATTTGAAATCGCAGCTCTTATTACATATCTCTCTCTCGTGTTTATCACTCGCGCTAGAGCTTGGAGTTCAGCATGCTTGCTTATGAGATACCACACGCTGTAACATGGCACAGACATAGTTAAGGAACACAAGAAGACACTGTATAGGTTTTTGTCGAGTTTTATTCAAGATTTTATTACGTTGTACATGGAAAACTAAAAAATCCCATACAAATGCTGTTAAATATTATACAGATCCCAAGCTTGGGCTACCTGTGGAGATACTTGAGCAAATGTAAAAATTCGAAGCAAGCATGTTGTGGTCAGATTAAAGATCAGCGCTTGCTAGTTTCAAGGTGTTAACAGAATCCTGTCAGAATAAGTATTCTGATTACTTCCACTCTCCAGACTGTCCTCTGCACTGTACTAGGAATACGATGGATGGTAACATGGTTTTACTGCTCATGTATTTCATGTTCAACCACAGGTAGCCCAAGCTTGGGATCTGTATAATATTTAACAGCATTTGTATGGGATTTTTTAGTTTTCCATGTAAAACGTAAATCTTGAATAAAACTCGACAAAAACCTATACAGTGTCTGTCCGTTTATATTATGCCAACTTCTAAGTGTTTTATGGCTATCAGTAACGTAAGATCCCGACTTTATTTTCTAGAGAAACTTACCTGCACCACACTGTATGCAGAATTTCGCGTTTGGGTCTGCAGCCGTTCCACAGATCGAACAAAACATGGTTTTCGGTATAATCTATCGTTTTTCTCTTCGATGAAGGCCATGTGCTCGTTCTCGTTCCCACAATGCAATTCGGTCGTGAATGGGTGCCTGTTGACCACAAGGACTGCTGGCGTTCTTATTGCTGTTGCTGTGAACAATTTGCTAATGCCGGGAGTAACATCGTTTTGCCGTGGCTTTTGGCATACTGCCGTAACCTTGTTCGTTTTTAATGTAGACATTTGCTTTTGCATTGTTGCATTTGTATTCGCTGTAGACCTTTTTTTATTGCCGTGAGCAATTTGTTAAAGCGGTGAGAGTTGTGGGCCACCGTAGATGGGAAATTCAGCGAAGTACTTGGCGATGAATTATTTGGGAATAGATGTTGAGAGTAACCGCGGAGAGTGTCGAAACTGTTCCTTAAAGGCAGACTGGAACTGTTGTCCAAAAGAAATGGAGCGGGATTTATTACAGACGAAAGTGGTTGGCCCTGAATATTGCAGACAGCCATCTCATTCATCATATGCATAGCAGCTGGAACGAAAGGACTTGGGCTTTGAGACATTTCAAGAGAGTTTGACTAATGGTCGCGGGTCGCGTGTCGCGGGTAGACGGTGCGGGTGCGGGTAGAAAGGTGCGGGTGCGGGTAAAAAGGTGCGGGTGCGAGTAAAAAGGTGCGGGTGCAAGTAAAAAGTTGCGGGTGCGGGTGCGGGTAAAAAGGTGCGGGTGCGGGTAAAAAGGTGCGGGTGCGAGTAAAGATATGCAATGTATCCGAGATAAAAAAGAAAAAAATTGCGAATTTGAATTTTTTTATGTAGTCCTTCAAATTAAATCTGGTTCATGTTCACACCCTGTCAGTTTGCCATACCGACATCAAGCAAAAATAGCGAATTTGCTGGTGCGATGGAAGGTATTCGATTATCAGGGGGAAAGGGAAAGGTGGCTGTCTTTACCTAGCATGGCAGCCCTAAGGCTAAGGCGAATTTGAAATTTCTTATGTAGTCGTTCTATTTTTGGCAATTAATTCTGGTTCATGTTCACACCTTGTCAGTTTGCCATGCCGACATCAAGGCACCGAAGCCAAAAGAATCAATGGTTACTGTTCGACTGTATGAAGTGATTCGCGAGGGACATGCCATGCCATGCCATGCCCCTGTGACTTAAATCTTTTTCTTATCAGGGCATCAAGGCTAGCGTGCCCATATTAAAAGTTATACTTTAATATTGATACCTATAAAAGTGTACAGCTGTATCACCTTGCACGGCAAATGATTGTTTATGATTCAAGCTCATAGCAAGACCAGTGAAAATCCCATTCAAACAAATCTTTTTGAGACGAAAAGTTATGTAAATTTCTTGTGTAAATTTCTCCTGCCTTTTAATAGTGGATAAATCAAAGGATACATATGTGTACCTCTCACAAAAGAGTTGCTGCAACAAAAACACAGTGTGATAGAAGGAAACCATTTGTAGTTGATGGCATCCCTGTACATTTGTGCAGTCCCTGGCCTCTGCCTCGCCTCCCCCTCTCCATGTAGGATTTTTTTTTTCTGTGTTGCTGGCTGTGCATGAATATATTTTTTGATAATTTTCCCTTGTATGGATTAATTTTTTGAAATCCCCCCCCCCCCCCCCCCCCCAAATAACTTTTCTAATGGTCCGTCCCTAAGTTCGGTAAGTCATGGCGAAAACGCGAGGTCAAAAGAAACCGACGGAGAAAGTACAGGACCTTTCCTGTACTCGAAAGACAAAGAAGGCGTAGAAAGCCGACAAAGGAAATGGCAGCGGTACTGATTCGAAGCCTACAATGCTAGCAGAACTCTGCTAGCAGCTATGCGATCACTTGGGCATTTAATAAACCTCTGAGTTTGTGTTAAAGCTCGCATTTAAAACAATTTCTTTAGAACTGAACGTTTTATTTAAACGATAATCGAATACCTTCCATCTTTTGACCCACACCGGCAAATTCGCTATTTTTGCTTTTTGATAATCGATTACCTCGTATATGTTTACCCACAGTTTGATGTCGGTATGGCAAACTGACAGGGTGTGAACATGAACCAGATTTAATTTGAACGACTGCATAAAAATAATTAAATTCGCAATTTTTTCTTTCTCTCTCTCGAATACATTACATATCTTTACCCGCACCTTTTTACCCGCATCCGCACGCGCACCCGCACCTTTTTACTCGCACGCGCCCCTTTTTACTCGCACCCGCACCTTTCTACGCGCACCCGCACCTTTTTACTCGCACCCGCACCGTCTACCCGCGACACGCGACCCGCGACCATTAGTCAAACTCATTTCAAGACAGTATACAGAAGTGGTAATGAATTGTTACAACTGTACTCGTATTGCTGTTAGAAACCAGAGAATACAGTATTTTGAGATCACCGCTTGTCAATTTTTAGCCGTCAATGTATGGCGTACCATCCCCGCCAAAATTCATGGTTTGAATTCGAAGTTCTTCACATGAATTTTACACTCAAGTAGAATATTTCATATTGTTATTTTGTATTTTATAAGCTTTATCAAGGTTTCAACATACGTGTTTTATATTTGTCGTTCAAGTTTTACATTCGAGATTGTCACTGTTCATTCTAAACTCCACGTCATGCATTCGTCGTTCGAGTTTCACATTACAAAGTCGACGACTTTTATTTTCAACTCGACGTTTTGAATTGAACTTCACGCTTCAGTAACTTCCCGGTTGACCTTGGGAACCTCGTACCCAGAACTCCTCGGTAGTCACCTTGGAGTTGTTAGGTCTGGTAATAAACGCAGGCGCTACGCAGGCGCAGATGTGACAGGAACAACACACGTGCTTGATCTCTGTGTTCTACTGACTATGGAACCCGTTAAGAATACGAATTCGAAAGCTGCCCTTCGCCGTGTTGCAGATAGCCTGCTTTCAGCGGAGAAAGCGGCGAACTGCGAGAGGTTTGTTGTCGAGTTCTCTTTTGCAAGTTCGTAAACCGTAAATATCATGCTCTTTCCATAGCGCCAGAAGATCTTTACTTAGAAGTAGGCTCTGCTATAGCTTCCTCCTGCTCCGTTTTCAAAGTTCGCCTTCGCCTTTACCCTTCTTCGCCTTTACCTTGGTTCCAAAGGTTTTCTAGAGAGAACACAGCTGCTCGCTTCTTTCTCCGCGGCTGGGTAAAGGTACTTTGAAAACGGAGCAGGAGGAAGCTATACAGAGCCTAGGCTTCTAGGTAAAGACGTTCTGGCTGTGCTTTCGACAGACTTTGGAAAGAGTATGATATTTACGGTAAAGAGAACTCGACAACAAACCGTGATTTAATTCGCCACTGAAAAGTATTATTGTCGACCAAATTGCAATGGCCGTTGAACTTAGTAGCGATGTACAGTAGATGAAATAATCAGAAATCCGCCTCAATACATTTATGCAACGGTCGTCCATTTCTTTCGGCAAACATTCACTAAGCGGATGGACTTCGACTCCTCAGAGAAAGACTTAGCTTCTCGTTTCTACTCCCTCGTTAGGGTTGACGATCACAACCTTTACCTGTGTACTTTGCACTCGTAGTTTGTTTGTCCACAAGTTCTTCAATATCGAGTTCTGACAAAACATTGTCTCTAAACGAAGCACTATGCTACTATAATCATTCTCCTGTTGGCAGTTATCGAGTCGTTGAATTGTTTCTTGAACTACGGAGAGTACAAACTCTGCCGCCATTTTGTGATCGACTGACTGTTGCGCCTGCGTTGTTTATGTCAGCGGTTCCCAAGGTCAACCGGGAAGTTACTGAAGCGTGAAGTTCAATTCAAAACGTCGAGTTGAAAATAAAAGTCGTCGACTTTGTAATGTGAAACTCGAACGACGAATGCATACGTGGAGTTTAGAATGAACAGTGACAATCTCGAATGTAAAACTTGAACGACAAATATAAAACACGTATGTTGAAACCTTGATAAAGCTTATAAAATACAAAATAACAATATGAAATATTCTACTTGAGTGTAAAATTCATGTGAAGAACTTCGAATTCAAACCATGAATTTTGGCGGGGATGGTACGCCATATCAATGCAGCAACGCATTTTATAGGTTGAACAACGAAATCCCATTACTTTTATTTGCCTAGCGCAGCCCTAGCGTGGTACAGACCAGGCTTGAGCTACGCTTCGGTCTCTTTGTAGTTTTATTTACCTAGGCATCGGTTTGCCATTAAGCAGAAGCTGCCGTGCTTGGTCGGGCACATTCGCTAGCGTGCTAGGAATGTGCTAGGTAAACAGAAATGAGTCAAGCAAACACGGTTCTAGCGCGAGTCTGACCGCAGCGTAAGTGTGTGTGCAACCGTGTTTACCTAAGTGTGTGTGCAACGGTGTTTATCTAATGTGCAACCGTTTTATCGTTTTGTCCCTATGGGCCACCATAGTATAATAATGACATTAATGTGAACTCATATTGTAAAATGGCAAAGAAAGTTGTCCTTCTGAGAGGGGCTGAATGGGGGGGGTACCAATATCAGTTAACAGCTAAATTTTTAGCTATTTATCAGTTATCAGTTAAATTTTGCTGTTATCAGTTAAGTTATATAAAAAGACTACCCGAACCTGATTTGAATACATATTTGCTGGTATGAAATGAATAATAACCGCTAATTCAACATCAAACACTACATTTTGTCTATTCAATAGATTTTTCTAGTATCAGATAACTCTGATGTGTCATGTTTAATATTTGACTATTATCAACTGGATCAAATCTGTCGAAAACCATCCGAAAAGCCAATAATAGCATGTGACGTTACGTCATTTTAATAAAAAATAATGAAATATCAGGTAACAGCTATCTCACAAATATCAGCTAACAGCTAAAAAAAGGTAAAATTCTCAGTTAACAGTAATATTTTTGGCCATTTCTCAGTTATCAGTTAACCCCATTCAGCCCCTCTTCTGATCCAAATCAAATTTAACTTTAGAAAGTGTAAATGCGCCCACGAATACCAATTCTTGTACCCAGATCCCTACATGTACCACTTAACATATGCGCCGGCGCATTAAATATTTTAACATCGGGCGCCATTTTGTTTCTACAACACGAGGTCATGACGAGGTGAGTGAATAATGTCTAGTCAAGACAAAATAAACTTGACATAGAAAAAAAAAACTCCCTCCCAACCTGGAAAAATTGAAATGGGTGGACGCTAAACAAGCATTTTTTTTATGTGGCCTTAGTTAAACTAATTAAGCTAGTTATCCCAAGGACCAAATTCAAATCGAAATTAAATGTCCTCATTCAAATTTTACTAAGGGAGGAAACACATTTTTGAACTGAGCTGAAGACAAAAGGAAAAATATACCATTGTGTGGCCGGGACTGATAAAGCTTTTTTCGACTGAGTGTCGTAAAACCAAAACCTGAGCCAATCACAGGAGCAACTGAAGAAATTACCCAATCTCGTACCCAGACCCCATTTGTTTCTTACTGCGCATGCTCGACGAAAAAATAGGGCAGATCAGAGCCAAAGGACCTCGTCCCCAGGGTCTTCTCGGTCAGATCCAAGATGGCGGCCTTTTTTTTTGCTCTAACGAAGGGCTAGCGATCGAAACGTCAGCTGCTACTCGCTTTCCACGGCGGTTAGCATATAGGCCTGAGCGGATTGTGCTAGCATAATTTTTGGCATAATTGGAGCAAACGAGCATAATTTTTCAAAGAAGCACTGCTCGAGCATAATTACCAGATTGTAGCATAATTTGAAGCATTAAAGCCAAAAGCAATGCTATTATTGCTTTTATAGTGCCTTTCCTAATTATTAGCTGGTATATTTTGCTTAGATTCTAAATTTTTCCAAAGCAAATACCTGAATTTCACTTTCTAGTTATCTATTCAGGTTTTGACTTTATAAGTGTGACTTAACCTTTGAAAAATAGGTCACCTAATTAAATGTTGTGTGAACAACTAAAAATGCCCGCATCAACTAATGCCGGCCGTCTTCGCAAAACGTTTTTTTGTGAGCATAATTGTGTAATCTACGAGCATAATTTTTTAACTTTGGCATAATTTGGGCATAATTCGACAAAATTTGGAGCAGTGCTAGCGGCATAATATGCCACTTTTAGGAGCACAATCCGCTCAGGCCTATTAGCATACCTCAATCGACTTTAGTTGATTACATACCATTGTTTTACTACTCGGATAGCCGCCATCTTGGATCTGACCGAGAAGACACTGGGGACGAGATTGAGCCCTATCTTTTCGTGGAGCATGCGCAGTAAGAAACAAATGGGATCTGGGTACCAACCTCGTTCCCAGGGGTCTTTACGCGCCTAATCAAAGATGGCGTCGAAAGTACCCCTGGTACAGGCTGGTCATGTGACCCAAAAATATGCCCAATATGTGGGCATATTTTGAGGAGCATCCGCCATCTTGGATTCATCATCGCTGAAGAACGGTTAGCGGTTGAAGTGTGATCCCAATGAATTCCAACCGTACATTGTTCTACTTGTACCCAGTTGCAAAGTGAATATTAAAAAAGGCAAAAACGCTACGTTCTGATGAATTTGTAGTTGTTTTCAACGAATTTTGAACGCGCAATGCGAAAGACGACATAACCAGTTTATTTTTCAATTCAAAAATGCACGCGCTATTCGAAATTCTCCAATCAGCGCGCGCGAAACGTCTAGCCAATCAGTGGCCGAATCCCACCAGCCTGTACCAGGGGTCACACCGCGGCAAAACGGGTATGCTCCGCTGGCCAAAAGAACGAAGGCTCTGCTATCAAATACAAATTACCGAGGGTTTCAACTTTTTTAGTAAATAATTTTATAACTTAGTAAACTCACAGTGAATTACAAATTAAGAAAACTTCAACCTGTTAAAGTCTTAGGCTTAGCTTTTAAGTAGTTTTCTTATTTTTTGACAAACAGTTCACAAATGGATACTTTTACGCAGAAATTTTAAAATCACGGGTATGTGCCTGTTGTTTCATTTCAGTTTCGCGGGAAACTGGGGGCGGCCGCGCGCCGACAAGAAATAGCAAATACGCATGCGCGTAACGTTTTGCCGCGGTGTGACCAGGGGTACTTTCGACGCCATCTTTGATTAGGCGCGTAAAGACCCCTGGGAACGAGGTTGTCTGGGTACGAGATAAGCAAAGTAAATGACGCAATCATGTTTAACTAACCAATCAAATTAGCCGGTAGCAAAACGAGTGGGGGACTGGAACCGAGTCAGTAAAACTAATTCAATTAATAACTAGTCAAAGTGAGCATTATTTTCCAAAAGCACAGATCAAACTTAGCTAGTCTGGAAAGTTTGGTGAACTTTGGCTCAATATTGACGATGCTAGAAGGCATCAAATATGTCAATTTTCCCATACAAACTCTCTTATTATTTAACGTTGTCCCTCCAAACCATACATTCATTGTAAAATTTTGGAGGGACAAAGAAATTTCAATTGCTTATAATTCAGACAAGATTCAGTTGAATTACATCAAACTTGGCCCAAATGCTAATTTCAACATGCTCTATGATGTGATGAACTTCATTTTAGAATTAGAGTAATTCTGATAAACTAGGTCCCAGTCCCCTGCTCGTTTTGTTACCGGCCAATTCCACGCCCAACCTCGTTCCCAGGAGTCTTTACGCGCCTAATCCAAGATGGCGAGGCACCGGACTTCAGTAAAGTCAGAGCAGTGAAAATTGTCAAGGACATGAAGGTAATCTGTTCTGTAAAGTCCGACTTATGTTCGAATTACAAAATTGGACTGTTGCAAACTGTGAAGACTCAATTGCTTAGCAGGATAGTACTTAGTAGTGAAAGTCCCTGTTGACATATTTGTTGTGTTGACAATTAAATTTAAAAGCAGGGATTATTATTATTAAACCTCGGCTGAAAAACAATGCCAATGGTTGCTCTCGAATGTTCCTTATGGATGCTCAAATCTGTTGCTGCGTTTGTCTCCTGTAAATTGTACACAAGATGTCCGATTTTCATGTCCATAAAGCTCATTCGAATTTCCCGCTTGCCGCCATCTTGGATCTTTTGACTTTTACCTGTTTCCAAAATTAATGAAACCCCTGCCCCTGGTTAGGCATCCATAAGGAACATTTGAAAGCAAACATTGTTTTTCAGCCAAGGTTCCCTTGATCAGTCTTGTTATGTAAGACCTTCTTTAAATTTATTTGAGACTACATTTGTATCATCTCATAAAGCCTGGTATAACTATAAGACCAGTTCGCGGTACATTCTGACATTTTGAAAGGGGTGCAAACATGGCACGAAATACAGTGTTTGTATGGGAATCCAATGCCAAATAAAATCCGTAAAATCGAATTTCTGAAGTATTCTTCAGATACAAACTTAAAGTGCCACTACGACGAAAATTTACCATTTCGATTTGCCACTTTTTCAGTGTCTATAGGTCAATCAGTATTAGAAATATCCGAAATAGTAAAAAATATTCCCAAATGGGCATGTTAAACCACAAATTTTAGGAGAGTTTACCGGTAAAATCCTGTCCGCCATTGCTGGAAGCCGTGCCCTTTGTTCAGCTTTAAACAAAGGTTTATTCACCGGAAGTGATGTCATACACTTAACACGACAACCTCGTGGCGCGAAATAGCGTGCATAAAAAAGTAGCCAACCTCGCAAAGATAAATATAACTTTCTTCTTATGTACGTGAAGACGTTTTTAGTAGAAATATGCCTCCAGGCGTTGTGTTCTGCAGGCGAGCGTTAAGTGTATGACATCATTTCCGGTGAATAAACCTTTGTTTAAAGCTGAACAAAGGGCACGGCTTCCAGTAATGGCGGACGTGTAGATTCAATATTCGGAGCTAAAAAAATAAGACTTCCTGTCGTTGTATCGAAAAATAATTTGAACTGGTAATAATATATGAACTCTACTTTATGAATATGCAAAAACAATGATATGTCAAAATTTGATCGTAGGGGCACTTTAAGATACCAGGTAAAAGATTAACATATCGAAATTTGATGTAGCTGTTCTGGGAAGCATGCAATCGTGTTTTCAGTTTTCCATACATTGTCTTTAAATTTTCATGCGGAATTACATTGTAGACTCGTTTTTACAGACAATGTATGGAAAACTGAAAACACGATTGCATGCTTCCCAGCACAGCAACATCCCTCAAATTTCGATCAGTTAATCTTTTACCTGGTATCTTGAGTTTGTATCTGAAGAATATTTCAGAAATTCGAAATTACGGGTTTTATTTGGCATTGGATTCCCATTGATTCCCATACAAACACTGTATTTCGTGCCATGTTTGCACCCCTTTCGAAATGTCAGAATTTACCGCAAACTGGTCTATTATTGCTGGTTTGCATGTTATGTCATCAACACCATGTTGGTGGAACTTAACAAAAGATTCCTTGTTAGCCTCTCTTGTTAGTTCCCCCAACATGGCCACCATGGCTTTGTTATTTGAATTTCTGGGGATTGGTTGCATCAGCAATATGCTGCAAGCTTGTCACCGGCATTTGCCATGTCAGGCATACTGGAGATGTCTGTTCTCATAATAATTTTCTACCGCAGGCAAGTCGCAGGTACCGCTGACATATTTGCAAACTTGAGCTGAGTTCAACAATTATTATCAGAAAAGCAGATGCCGGCGATCACTAGTGCCTACAGCATGAGAACCAGGCTTATTTAATAAGCATGGTTCTCATGCTGTATAGGCACACCCAGGCACCAAAAGCCTGGTAAAAAGCTAGCTGGAAAGCCCGGTTAACCCCGGTTTAAGTCACCACAACAAGAATGACTGCAAAACCAAGTGTAATACATGAATATATTTTCGAGTTTCATAAAAATAAATTTAAAAAAGCAGAGAGGAAATTATTAAGGTCTTAATTTGATATTTAATATTTCCCGGTACAAACTAACATGAACATTTAGTAAAAGTATTTACAGCTGCCGAGAACCCCACCACATGAAAGATCACATTGAAATTAGTATTTTTACCTAGTCTGAATTAAGATGTTTGAGAAAATAAGAACTGAAGAGTTAATAGCTTTTGAAAATCACAGAAATAGTAGAGATTGAGTTCAATATGGATTATTTTTATGATTTTAGAAAGCTCACCACATTATTGTTGATCCAAATGTTACCAAACTAGCTAGTTGACACACTTGAAATTTACATACTCATGCAGTTGCAGTCCTTTATCAGTTTGCAAAACGGATAATTTCGGATAATTTTCCTGAAAAGTGTGCCAAATCTCAATGTCTGTGACCTAGTTGATATGCACAAGTTTGTACACCTGTATGTATAATCAACTAAGATTCAATTAAGTTTAATTGAAGGGCTGTGTGCAAAAAGGGTGTAAGTGAGTCTTGATCACATTCTAAATTCTCCTTCAATTTCTTTAATTTCCCTTTTAGCACAGAGCCCTTCAATTGCTAACTGCCATGGAAAGGAAAAGTCAGGGAATTTGATCTTGGTCAGGGAAAACTGGCATTTTGATTAGAAGTCAGGGAAAACTGCCATTGGTCAGAAAAAAATTGAATTTTGAAGGAAATTGTTAGCAGGAAATGAAGGGAAACATACTCAGTTTAGCAATCTCAGGGTTCGAATTGGAATGCCAGAAAGTACATATATATGCAAAGTTTGGTATTTTCCCCATAAATTTATTGTTTATTCTTCTTTAGCTAGCTGCAGTGAAGTTGTAAATAGGAGACTGCGGTGAGCAAAATATTCAAGATGGCTGCCATATTGCATCTGATTTCTTTGAGTATTTGGTCAGCAAAATTTCAGTTGAATCAGGGAAAGTAAGGGAATTTTGAAATCTGACCTCTAAACTCTCACTGTGGCAACCTGCTTGGTGATACATGTACATGTATGTACCCTGGATGCCAGAGGTTGTAATGCCCTCAGACTCCAACTTGGCCAAAGTGCTGCTACATGTAGCGAGGAGCAAAGTAACGAGAAGGCAGGGAACACCTCTGGGTGCCCCTTGTATGAATCTCACTTCCATGCCAGACTAATCCCTTTTGATTGACAACTGAGAAATATTTTTATTGCAAATTTACTAAACCAGTTTTGTCCACATAGGCTTAATTCTCAGTGGTTTATGAAAAGCCAGCACTTTTCGACAGCCAAAATAAATTACACTTTCCTCTCCCAAGGACTGCAGCACTACACTGGACAGGTCAGCTGGTTTAATGACCTTTCATTTGGGTTTCTGGAGTGAATTTTGGGAGCTTCAGGGAACTTGTGCGAACTCCAACGACTCGACGGGTTGAGCAACACAGAATGAGTAAACAAAGGCACCCTTGGAAACTGCTACATTGTACATGGTGTGATCCAATCACAGCACTCGCTATAAATGTACGTGCTCTAGACCAATCAGAGGGCCAGGGTCAAATTCTGACTCAGACAGACTCAGACATACTTGGGGCACCCAGTGGTTCTCCCTGCCTTCTCATCGCTTTGCTCCTTTGCGCCTAAGTCCTTTGGCTTAGAAAGGGCAGTAGAACCATTGGCATCCAGGGTAGGTGATATGGCATGCTATCACAATAGATTATTATCTCCACCATGCATGTGGCACTTTTGCTACTTTGGGGATTTATTTTTCAACTTCACCTTCCGTTTACATACTCTACTTTCAGGGGGTACATGTACATAAATTTCCAGTTATACAACTTTCAGAATTCTACAGTTACTAACCAGATGAACCATAGCAGTAGTGTCCATTACAAGAGAAACTTAATTATATTTAGCATCCTCTAGTGACAGAGTTAATACCATTATAACAGGGCTTTCAAAACAAGCTGGCAGCTGTTTCAAGGTACATTGTGTACAACACCGGGTTACTTTAATGACTTTTAAAAGCCTTTGGTTTGTTGTTTTGTCACAGCAGCCTATTTTCAAAACTTGACCAGTTAATACTCTGAAACATTTTGAATGCCCTATAATTATAAGCATCTCCATTTTTACATTGATTCAAAGAAAACTTGAACAAATCATAACATTGTGTGCAAATTATTTTAAATTACAGATAAAAATAATTATGAAATGATTTTGTGATTTAAATGTACACAGTCTGATTTAGACATCTGCAAGTAAATCTGATTTTAGTGTTTCCAAATGGGTTGGTTTTATTTTGGATTAACAAGTGATATTGTTATTTTAAATTTTCTGCTAATTTAATAGTAACAGCAGTCATGTAATTCTTTAAATTTAAAGTAGAGCTCCCATGTAGGCCTTTGTCAGAGCACCATAGATGACAGGAATAGTCTGAGCACAAATTGACTGATTCGCATCTGCAATGTGGTAACCTCCCTGCAGTTATTTTCTTTCCCGGGTATGGGAGCCCCTAAAAACGACTGTGGGGAAGACTAGCAATGTGGTTGCTTAAAGTGTCTGAAAATTACAAATGTACTGCCAGCATCTTCTGTATACCTATACCATATTTACGAGTCACATTACAAATTACTGCCTCTTAATGACCCACAGGTTTGGTTCCAAAGGTGTCAATTAGGACAATAATATAAACAAAATAAATGTTGTTCTTCCAGTAACAAGACTGACCAGGATTTTTTAGTGCCGACCTCAATAGAAGCATTTTACTGTTATTTTCCAAGATTTGAAACAGATAAAATAAACATAAAACATCACAACAATGAGAAATAAACAGGGTTAACTTGCAAAAAAATAACAAAATAATTTTTTCCCGACCTACCTGGAAGCTCGGTACCGGAAACACAGCATTTGTTTTGTTTGTGTGTATACCCATGTAACACGGTGGGACCCTAAAATCAATCACGTTGCTAATAATATTTTCAAAAGTTTGTAATGTAGAAGATCTTGATGAAATCACAATTATATCATTCATTAAATTTTATCCATTTATGATAGGTTTCTCTGTATTTTCAATTGCCTTTAAAATCCTATATTTTCAATTTTTTTAATTCCCATCTTGTTGGGAACAAAGGGATCAAACATTGGCTTTGATTGGTTAAGAGGGAGAAAAGTTTTTCAATTTTGGTAATAAAGATATAAATCCATTTATGAAATATTTTCTTCAAAGTACTTTCACAATTTAGAATATTTTAGCATGACAATCTACCAGCTTAGAAAATAATAATAATATTAAATAAGTACCTACAATCGTATGTTTTTAGAATTTTCCATTTTTGAGTAGAAATATTTTAACATTGACAGTGAAAAAATTGCAAACATCATTATGATGTCATACACATGAAAATGTACTTTTAAAATAGATATATGTGTATTTTTGGGTTTTTATTACAGAACTGTATTTCTATGATACTGAAAAGCTGCAATATGGTCTTTGGTATGTTTTATTACATGGAAAGCATGATTTATGTCAAAAACATGACGTTAGCAAATATAAAATCATAGAAAACTTTAATTTTTAATAACTCAAGAAATATTTATCCTAGAGACTTTAAAACTGTGCCATGCAATCAAAAACATGTTGGTTTGACAATATGATTGCCTGCTTTATTTTAAACATGTATTTAATGCAGGAGAATTTGTCCTTAAAAGGAGTTGTTTATTATGATGTCACAACATCGTCACTATATAAATTATTTTCACCCAAAATACATAATTGTATTTATTTTAATATTAAGCTATGAATATTTCTTTCAATTTGAGATAAATGAACAAAAAATGTGTTAGTTTATAAATTTCTGTCATGCTGAACCTGATCGTTTTTTATGCATTTTGTGCTCACCATGTAAATTACATGTACATGTAGCAAGCAGATTTCTTTCTTACAAGTTACAAAATCTGTTTTTGGAGAAGGGACAACATGTATCTACATGTACATTTGTACAGGGGGTATTATACATGTAGAGCATGGGCTTGGAATGGAAAGGGGGAATAAATTATACTGTCTCAGGGTGTGTGATTATCTACAGGGGAGACTATATACATGGGATGCTGTGGTATATTAAGTATTGAACTTGAACTTGTTACAAAACTTAGCAATGATATGTACATTAATAATTTCATGTTGCTTTACAAGTAATTTTAACCATATGAAAATTACCTTTACTATTATATGATTATGTAAAATCTGAGTCACTATCAGAAATTCCAAGAATAGTATCCAGATGAGCAATATAATTAATAGCATATCGAAGTATTTTAATTTTTGGTAGTTTAGTATCACACTGATAACCAGGAATCAATTGGCGCAAGTTCTGATAGGCATTATTAAGTTGTGCAACCCTTCTTCTCTCATGTTCATTTGCAAGCAATCTGTTTAGTTTTGTCCTCTGCCTGTTCTTTGATACTTCATTGTAGGTGTCCTTGTCTTGGTTCCATTCACTCGCCACTGGTGTAACGTAGTCTGTTCCGTAGGCTTTTGGTTTTGACGTGGTAGGCCGAGTGTTGTACCGCCGCCTTCCATCACCTCTCCCCTTCCGAAAGGGAGGCATTCTCTGAGCAATGCTTTTCATTTCAGTCCCTAAATTGACTTCTGGTTCTGTGATTAATGTCTTGTGGTTTGTGTCTGTCCAGCTCTCAGATGCATTTGTCCCAGTATTATCCCCCTCATTATTTATGTGAATTATTCCATCCTCTGTACCATCCAAGCTGTTTGCACTATCAACTTCTTGCTTATGTTGTTTAAAAATAGATTTGGATGAAGTAGAGGGGTTTGGGGCATTGTTTCTTTTGACGAATGGTAGTGGTTTAGAGTCTGTCTCGTTGTGATGTGGATCATTGTGATCATCACTTGCCTTATCGCATCCTGCAGTCACATCCTCAAATTTTATTTTTTTGGATTCCAACTCATGATCAGGCTCCTGTAATAAATTTCTTTTCCCTGGGTTGGTAATAACTGGCTCTGTCATGCCGTGCTGCTCAATGTCATGACCAGGCTGGCATTTATCTGAAGGGCCGAGATCAAACTGCACATCCACAAGGGGTGTCGTTTGGTGTTGTGCTTCCAGCTCACTGTTGTCATTATTATTTTGGTCTTTGATTTGGTTCCCAGAGGTGTACCTGTAATGTCTTTGCATGTGGTCTGTTTGTGACATGGCATCTAATGCCATTCTGTTCCTTCCAGCAACACATCGAGTACAGTGACAAAACTGTGCATATTTTGGCACTTCTAGTGCAATATTTTTACACTGCATCTCATCGCAACATAATGGCCTTTTGGTTACAAGCTCATTGTCATGTTGGAGAACAACAACTGATGCTGATGTTGTCTGATATCTCAGCCTTAAGCAACTGTCGCAGTTGCATGCAAGCTGAACAACATTTTGTTGGCATAGTCTGCAGTAGCATGTCATGTGATTACAGTCTGAAGGTGGCTGTAATGATGAATATTTGATGCAGCTCGTACTTGGTGGCAGTAGGTGCCCATGGGGGCAGCTGCACAGGTAACATGGCCCACTGTTTCCATGCCGCATCATATCACATCTCTTTGCTGGGATTAAGTGTGGTATTGTAGGATGGTATTTAATGTACCAGTTCTTGGCTAAGTGCTGGTGGTCTGTTTGTGTGTCCTGAGGGGCTATGGGTAGTGCCAGTCTACCAACTGACTCAATACCTGCAAGAATTAAATTGAATCACATTATAATATTAAAAATGAATTACATTAGTGATAATTTAATTACTAATAGGTGTTGTACTAGGTAGTTAACCAAAAATAGTTATTTTATATTCAGTAAAATTTACTTGGCACAAAAGCTGAGTTGTTCTTGGTTGCTTAGTTTGCAGGTTTTCACATCTCTGAACTTATCCTAAACAATATAATATGGTGTCAGACATTAAAGGAAGTCATACATGTAGCTTAAAGGAATAGTGCCACGGTAATGCGCATGCGTAACACGTGATTGTTAATAATGAGAAAGACAGTGTTAATGTCACGTCACGCTGTTAATGTCACGTCACATCAAAACTCAACTGATCTGGAACGACCTTTTGAATTTTCACTAGCACGAAATCTAGAGTTAATAGTTTTGTAATTTGCATCAGTTGAGAAGTTCAGGATTTAGAATCGTATAAACTCCCGACTGGACCATGGGATAGTGCTTCGAAGATCTACATGTATGGTATTCGGGATAATAATTTAGGAATCCACTCGGCAATGCCGACTCATAAACAAACAACAACTTCTGTGTGAATAATTATAATATTCCATTCTACTGCAGTTTCGCGAAGTGAAAGCGAAACTACAGGGAAACTAACGTTCTGACATAGCTTTGGGGCTTTGTGATTTTAGGATGAGTTATTGTACAATTATAAGAGCGCTTCCACTACAAAATCGGGGGGAAAAAGAGTTCGATTTTGCTAAATAGCGAGGCCTTGAACGGTACCGAGCGACGGCCGTGTTGACACTTCAATAAATACACACGAATCATAGTATATTCAGCGACTTACAAGCAGAGTATAAATGTCCCCCTACATTCTCACTGTCTCCAAGTTTCCTAGGCCGTTCATTGTCTCCCTCTCAAATGATTTGGACGAAACTACCAGGAGACAGAAGCTTTCTTCTGTAGCCATTAATTCCGTCCAAGGGCACTAAATTCAGAGTCAAAAATACTTGCAAAAATTACAGAGACGAACGAAATACCATCTTAAATCCTAGGATACAAAACTAAAGTACTATTATAAATAGGTATAAGGTCAAATGAAACTAAGGCAAAGCCGATGGAAGAGGATTTCTTTCGCGTATCAAATCTCTCCCCATCTTTTGATTTCTGGACAACCCAACCAAAATTCAAACATTCGCACATGCGCACTAAGCATGGCCCTGTTCCTTTAATAACAAAGCCTGTTGTTTGAACTGCCAGTGATATGTAAATTCTCAATAAGGTGTCCCACTTAATTTATTTTCAGTTCTCAAATTTTTTTATACTGTAAATCCCAAAGAAATTATTGTGCATTTCCCAAAGAAATTTCAGTGGTATTACCGGTAATGACTGTTCCCACTAAATTCCCTGTCTCCCTATTCCTGACATACTTTTTCTTTGAATTTGTTTGCTCTTCCAAAAAATGCCTTCTTAGAGTTCCCCTCCCATATAAGTTATGGATCATTTTTAATGGCCCGTACACTTCACACTTGGGCCAAAAAGCATCTTAAAGGAGCAGTGTCACGATTAGTATTCATGCCCAAAGTTTTGAAAATGTGTCAGGCGGACAAGAAATCAAAAGATGTGACAGAAGTAGAAGTCCGTGAGTAATCCGCTTGCATCGGCGTATTTGCACGATATCTCGAGCCGAAATTGCTTTAAAACTATACTTCAGTATTATATGGTTAGGTTTGATGTTATATTTTTATAAAGCAACATTTTATTTTTTTCAATCGAAAGGGAAATTCGCAGCAGCGCGTGACATAGCGTGATTTTGCCATTGTCTATACCAACCAATCATAATCGTGACACTGCTCCTTTAAGGCAGAAATTTGGTCCATAATGTTTGATACAGACCTTGTAGTCATTTTAATAATAGGTATTTTAATTCTAAACGCAAAGCATAATGAATAACGTTGCTGTCGTCCAATCTTTTGCTGACAATCTCTTTACATGTATGTACTCAACAAACGTAATATTGCCACCCTGGGTGATCAGTACTTGTACAAGCTCTCTGGAGTTTTTTAACTGATCACCCTCCATATATATATTTTTTTTATAAATCTGTACCAGACGTTAACTCACAGCGTTTCTGTCCACTTTTTCCTAACTCACGACTATTACTTCATATACATGTGCAACTTTACCAGTATATTTAATTGTCTTGTAACAATATATTATTTTATACATACTACCGGTACTTATTATCTATTGTTCTTTTTTTGTCGTATAATGTGAATAATATGTATATATGGTAATAATATAGTTGCTTGATTGATTGATTGATTGATTGATTAAATGCAATATTTTAGGTTTGCCACAAGTCTACTACTTTTTTATCAGATGTTTGTTCTGAAAAGCATAGGCCTCTAGCACAGCGAAAGTGCAATAGTGAGCAATGTATGTTGTAATGTAGTGAGCAGTCAACTAGTTCAGCCTGCAGAAAATCTTAGTAAATTAATTTGAATGAAACTGGTGCGTAATTTCAACAGGACTTGCAAACACACATGTAAGGAACCTAATATTCTTGGTTGCAATAATTCCTAAGGGAATACGCGAATATAGTCACAAATAAAAGCATTTATTAGCAGCTATGTTGGTTGGTACATCGGTAATACAGGAACAAATTAAAGTAGCTAATGAGGTACATTGTATCTCGTTCCTATCAACAACAGTATTGGCACAGTACATTTGTACCTCTGACATTTTTTTTTGGCCCAGACAACATATCTCAGAAACAGACTTTGAGAAAGTCTAGCAATACTTCAATATTTACAGTGTGGTATCGTACAGATTAATGCTTAGTCGTTTAACTATTTTCAATTGAATCTCTGTCTAGTAGGGTAACTTCAATGTACATGTACTGTACATTGAATGTCGAAAAATGTGTCCAGTAGAATATAATTATTAACAGTAACCTACGTGACTTTGTGGCATCGGAATATGCCCTGATATTTCGTCTGTGGACATTATCTGTTCCAAGAAGAGACCAGTTCCCGAGAGTGAAGCTCAAGGGAAACTGCGAGCTTAGAGGATCAGATGATGCCCATGTACAATGTATATATGCACATAGGCTGTTGTTGTTATCAACCTTCAAATATTTTCTTGACACATGTTTATGCTCACAGGGGGTGTATTCGCTGATACATGTATTTGTCATCTGGCAGAAAGAAAATATCAGGTCACATGATGCATTCAACCAATCACGCGCAAGAGAAAATATTTGATGGATTATAAATACCGGTATAATTATACTAGTGTATATGTATAACATATACATGTACCTTTCCTGTTAGTACAAAAAGTGCTAAGTGCCAAAATAGTAATATTAATAGTGTATGTTGCTATAAGCCAGCTAATTTTATATTTTCTTTTGCTGCCTAAATGACCTTAATTTGTTATGTAACATTAGAGACTGTATTTTTAGAGTCATTTTGTTGCTCTCTAACTGTATGATAAGTAACTCGCTTGTGCATTTAATGTATTTTTTTTTATACAATACGATTTTTGTTGTTGTAATTTTAAAGTGTGGTCCTCGCATAGCGACATAAGCATATATACATATCTGGCAGTATATTAAACATCTCTGGCTCAATTTTGTCACCACCTCAACAGAAGAACACAAAATGGTGGACAAGTCGACCCAGAGGTGTTTAATTAATATGCATGCATACATGTATGTTGTTATGCTTACATGTATGTCGCTGCTGTCCTCACCACCTTATTAATTATGCTTATGCTTATGTTGTGCAATTGTCCTCACTGGGAAAAACCAACATAAGCATAAGCACTAGAAGAATGGAACATTTTTATTTTCTTATATGCTTATGTTTATGTTGCAGCTGTCCTCACTAGTGCATAAGACTCTTATTCTTATTCTTATTCTTATTCTTATTCTTATTCTTATTCTTATTCTTATTCTTATTCTTATGTCGCTAGTGAGGACCGGGCTTAACGGAAGTGGCTTAATTTAGACCAGACTTTGAGTCCTGAATACATTGTAGCTTTTTCACTTATTTATCAAAGTGATTAAATAAAATATAATATAAAATAAGTATCTACTTCCAATAATATTATTATGGGATGCTTTCGAAAATTCTGTTTATCAAAAGTCCTGTATCCAAAAGACCAACATCACTTGCATGATAAGAAATATATCATTCTATAGGATACATTGTCTATTTCAAATGAACAAATGAAAGGCTGACATTGTGCAACAAGGGTGTAAGTGACTCTTCGTCATGTTCTAAATTCTCCCTTAGAAAACAAAGAACTTCAAGGAGAATTTAGAATGTGATCAGGAGTCACTTACGCCCTTGTTGCACACAGCCCTTCAAATATAGTTACTATATAATTTCTCATCATGCGATCAGACTGAAATATATTTTTCAGGTGTCTTTTGGGTCAAGTGAATCAAAAATATTTTTCCCAACATCCAATAATCGTAATAAATTATATACATGTATTTTGGAATTATTCCATATACCAATACACTGTGTAGACCTGTACTTACAATATACATTATAGAGCAGATTTCATATGAGTGGGCAAGTTACGGCAGTGACTTACAGCACGGCTACCGTACGGCATGTCGTGACATTGAAATGGCTTCCATAAATACAAAATCTGTTCTAATTAATGTATGTACTGGTAGGTATATTTTTCTAGACATTTACTGTATATGCAATGTACACAAATAATTATTATTAAGTTAAACACGGATTATTATACATGCAGTTGTACTTACGTACTGACAGTATGACACAAGCATGATACACTGTTAACTTACAGTAATATTAGTTGTTTTGGTAATACTGAGTCTGCAAAATTGATATTACTTTAAGTGTATTCAAGTTAAATCTGTGAGGAGAATTTAAAAGCATGGACATGTTATGTAATGTTGATCTTAATGTTCAGTGGAAGCTCAGTAAAGTTCACTTAAGCTATAAGAGTTATTATCAAATCCATAACAAAAGAGCATGAGTTCCAAATTTATGTGAGTGTACAACTAGTAGAGTGTGTTGTCTGTAGAATTAGTTTTAGATACAAACTATAGAAAAAGCAATAAAAATTATATAAGTTACCAGAATCATCACTCGGTAAGTGTTACATTGTATAATTATGTAGATTAAGGCAACTAGTTTTTCCTTACAATTTCCTCTTCCAGCTCCTCCGGACCCTGCATGTAGAATCCAAGGTAGATGTAATGAACAGCAACAATATGATAAGTCATTTATCTCTCTCGCCATTGCCTGTTTTACATTCATCATGATTGTAAATATTCATCCAAAATGTCACCCTATTAAGCAACTGATTCTTTACCACTATCTTATTCTTCCGCTAGCAAAACTTTAAGGTTTTTGGTCAAAAAACGTTCTTGTCAAGATTGCCTAAAAATACCTATGTTGTTTATAATTATATAGTACTAGTGCATCAAATTCTAATAAATACTAATACTCTTTTCAGTTGTCTTCCAAATGAATTCATTGTGTGGCTCACCACTGATAATACTATTCTGAGGTTTTGAAGTCGTAACAGCAGCGGGTAGTGATCATGCCAGTATTTTTGTAAGTGAATGATTTATTCTTGTTGGCCTTTTTAATAAAGCAACTAGCGAATGATAACATCAGAGCAGTAAAGGGAGGATTGACTAATTTAAACGAGCAAGCTCCTACATATATACAATTAAGTGAATCCACAGACAGCCAGCTGTTCTGCAGTTAGAGTGGTTTTTAAATTCACTCATTGTCTTGCACATATGACAAGACAAAGAGGCTAACAATAGACTAAGATATGTATTTTGAAAGGCACTGTTAAAAGTTGAATTCGGCGGCCACATGTGGTCATACACTTAGAATATAATTTGAAATACTGCCTCTAAGAGAATAATTACACTTGACATGTTATCCATCTTTTTAACAATGTAGATGTATGTTGCACACCCTTATTTATCTCTATTATAGTGCAGTACACACTTCAAACTAAAACAGCAATCTTTATATAACCCTTAGGGAAGAATTTAGCTTCACTTAGAAAAGTGGAATGTGACAGTTTCACAGCACATCTACATGTACGACCTCATAAATAGGATATTGACATTTTAATTTCATTCATTTATCCTATTCAACATCAGCGATTGGAAATTGAAGTAGTGTAATGGTGAATTGATGGACATATTTCAATATCCCAGATGGCTCAGAGTGCACAAGGATGACAACTGATGGGCCCAATGATTATCCTTTGTCTTTGGCTAACAGAAAACAATTAATATAGGCTATGTACATCATTATTAATGCATTGTATTGTCTACGGTTTTAATTCTAACAGTTCTTCATTTAATTCAGGTGTCAGTATTTCAGCCCACACATTCATTATTATTTTAGATTCAAAAGCCTTCATTTTCGTAGGAACCCAAATTGAAAACACACTGTTCTAGCTGGCTTGATATCCATATTAACATAATGAGACAAATGATCACTGAATCCTGCATGGTGATGTTAAACAGGAAAGAAAATGTCTTCAAGTCTTTCTTTTCGCTCAAAATTAACAGTCATTTTGTACTTCAAATAATATGAAGACACCAATGTTATAAGGCCATAATTATAAACTGTTATTGGTGTATACACTGTAGACGAATTATGTAAAGGTATTAAACATAAAGACAGGCTTTGCATTCTTCTCATTAAATTTATTCATAGAAATAATGCATCCCAAGTCATGTTATTAAATAGCAAAATTGTCTATCTACGGCATAAAAAAAACCTTGTGCTTAAAGATATTCCACAGTTCAAAGGCTTTTGGTAGAATAATGTTGATTTGACAGTGATTAGAATAATTGGCAGCAAATATTCTGAATAAAAGGAAAATAGAATTGAACTTTTAGTGAACAGATAAAGACAGCTGAACAGGAAGCTAGCTGTCAACTTCAACTGAAACACTGATCTTTCTGACTCTTAGTGTCTGATCACACCCATAAAGTAAACACTTATTATGAGAATAAATATGCCTCGACTGACTCCGTCTTCCTTTACAAAATGATAAAACTATATTTAATAGTACATACTATATTTAATATCTTCCATGTGGAAAGGTGCTTTCTCGAGGGCTACACTAGGATGTTGGTAACAAAAAGCAGGAGTTGGCTGATGTGATTACCCTGAGTGGATGCCAGAGGTTCTTAAATACCCTCTAATTAAGCCAAAGTGAGCGAGAAGCGAAGCGACGAGAAGGTGGCTTAGAGAGGGCAGTAGAACCTCTGGAATCCAGGGTATGATGTGATCCACAAGATTTCCGACCTTATACTATAACAGCGACAAATAGCCCCACCCTTAAGCGTGTGAACAATAATAACGTTAACTTTGCCGAGATGTTTATGAACCTAAACTTAAACTACCAGTAGTTAATGGATTAGGTTTCCTTTATATTTGGGATTGGATCGGTACAACCTGCTGAGGTCTGATATTTTTATGAAATATTTGCCTAAGTTGTCTCGACTTCTTAAGGGAAGAGGTGGGGCTGTTAAAGGAATCCTTTGGGGGTTGGGGGGCTTTTTAAAAATTCGGCGGAGACCTAAGCCCGAATATATAATGTTGGGAATTCTGTTTTTGGAATGCGAATACTTCAAGTTAGTCCTTGCCAAGATTAACTTTTCACAACATTGGCATAACTGGGAATTAAATAGAACTTCAAATACACCCTCGCATTTTGGCGGACGTTTCCACTCTATCACCACTCCATTACCTTACAAGGAATATGGTAATCTTTTATTTGTTATAGCTGGTTATTATGGCAGCTTAAGCTGTTTCGGACATACAACACTCGACTCACGTGTTGATTTTGACGGAGGGAGGAAGACCGGAGAAAAACCCTCGAATGCAGATAAGGAATTAGCCTGCGAATACAGCCTCCGGGGGGGGGACTCCCTTATGTGAGGGGTACATGGATGCTCGTCGTACCTTTTAGGGGTCAAAATCAGGAGTTTGGTACCACTTAGGGTATCCACCATCAAACACATACATTTCTATTTAAAGCGGTACCTTTTAGGGGTCGGGTGTCAATTGAACAAAAAAGCTGTTATCAATTTACATTTTTATTATCTTTTAGGGGTCAAAATAAGCTTGAGCCACGCCCATTTTAGTACCTCTTAGGAGCCAAATCGAAAATGTCCGACGAGCATCCCTACCCCTTTTATATGGGAGTCCCCCCCCGGGATACAGCCGTCTCGCATCAGGAGCCACAATCAAAATGCGTCGCCCTAGATAGACGTCTGAGATTCGAGGCCAAAAATTCCATACTGATGACGTACTGCGGCCAGGATCTGGTCCCTAGTCGCGTCATTTGATTGGTTCATATATGATAATTAGGCATCAGTACTAGCCAATCAAATAACGTGACCAGACCCTGACCACGTACGGCATCAGTATGAAATTTATGGCCTCGAATCGCAGACGTCTCTCTCGGGGGACGCATTTTGATTGTAGCTCCCGATGCGAGATGGGTGTATTCTCAGGCTAATACCCAAGTTGGGAATCGAACCTGGAACGGAAGCGGTGAGAGGGGAGTGTTTACCACTGCGCCAACCTGCATTCCCGTGAACGTTGGCGCAGTACAGTTTATGTGCAGACTAAAACCTCGTCTTCTGAATTCCGTCTGCTTTTACTGACAAATGAGTCCTATTTTATCACGCACGTTTTGCTTCCCTCTGCATGAGTGACTTCTCTTCCTGCATACGCACCAATAATTTTAATGACTTTGATGTGAAATTCTGCATATATTCAAGTTAAATGAACAGTGATCAGCCATGCCGTTCAAAAATGTAATTTCTGACGGTTGTGATGCAGGGAGGTGGAAATTAGTCAAAATTAATATTCTGATGGCACGACTTAGAGGCTCGGGTAAATGTCTAGGGATTCACTATTACTATTCAAGCATTGAGCGGGAAATGTGAAATTCTTTTGATTCATTTTACGTCAGTCAGTCCTAGACTAGTAGAATTTCTTTCTAAGGTTTATTGTTACCTCGTCCCCGGAGGTTCAGTGCCACTGCATTAGTCGGGGAAACGTTTCCACATATTTTTGGGCCACATTTAGAGAGTGGTTTTTCGTATCTCAGGGCGTGGCACATTTCATGTAAGTATACATGATGTATTAAATTAGGGCATGTATGACTGACTCTGATTAGGGTGCGTTTGATGCAGTTCCGAAAATCATAGGAAATCCAAGCTCTGTGTGTTTTAAAGTGCATATCAGCCCAAATTAGTTATATTTAATATAGATTGTACATGAAGTGGATAGTCCAACGGTAGAATATTTATTGGTTTGGGTGTTGCGTCTATGAGATTTAGATTTTCAATATGCTAATGATGTGATGTCATCACAGACATTTGCAGAATTTCAGTTTGTGCTTGCCTTTTGCAAATTAAGCTATTTTCTAATTTAGATTTTTTTTTGTGAAATCACTTTGATAAGCTTCAAATATAACTTAGAATTTAAAAATAGGTAATTTGTCTCTACCATCATGCTTTTGTATAATAAGTATTGTTGGTGATGACATAGCATCTTAAACCTTAATATCTCGTAGACGTAACACCCAAATCAGGAAATATTCTACCTTTGGACTAT
Organism: Actinernus sp. WN-2022; assembly: GCA_030867875.1. Taxonomy (NCBI): domain Eukaryota; kingdom Metazoa; phylum Cnidaria; class Anthozoa; order Actiniaria; family Actinernidae; genus Actinernus; species Actinernus sp. WN-2022. Next base: position 82,685,421 of record JAOWCC010000019.1, read on the forward strand.
TCACTTCATGTACAATCGATATCAAGTACAGTGGAACCTCGATTTAACGAAGTGCCAAGGGACTGGGGAAATTGGTTCGTTACATCGAGGGTTTGTTAAATCGAAAACCTCGTTATAACGAATTTTCGGAAAAACAACCAAAATGTTCGTTATATCGAGGTATAGTTAATAATTGTTTTGTAACGAAGTAACGAAGTTAATGAGAACTAATAAGAGACAAAGAGGATAGTGTCAGTGTCTGTACTGTATATAAACATCTAATGAGTTGTTGACTGAGAGGTTGTTCTCTTGTTACAGGATTAAAGGATTTTCATCGCTGTTGGTCTGTTCCGCATTCATCTTTTGTCGCGTGTTGACGTTTATTCGTTATATCGGGGTAGATTTTACGTTTGGGCTGCCGGATTGTGTTCGTTATAACGAGGATTTCGTTATATCGAGGTTCTGTTACATACATTTTACTTCAGTGTAATTTTGCCGGGCTGAAGAATATCGTTCGTTATACCGAGGACTTCGTTATATAGAGGTTCGTTAAATCGAGGTTCCACTGTATAACTAATTTGGGCTTATACTGATGCACTTTAGATTATAAGGTTTTGTATGAGATTCTAAACAAGTATTTGGGTATATCCGTTAGGCCCGAAATACTAAAATAACATCCATTCGACGATGAAGTCTTTGTCTGCAATTCTTCATTGGGCTCTGCATACTTAAACAGAATAAGCTGAAAGTGCATACTACAGAGCCCAATGTAGAACAGAATAAAGACTTCAGGTAAGTTTTTGTTGATTTTATTTCAGTATTTCGTCCCTAACGGATATAACCAAACAATTTGGCTAATGGCAATTTTAACTGCATGGCCTCGTGCCATGGAATTTTCACAATCAATTGCACTGGGATGTAATTGTTTTTATTTCATACTTGACACGGTTTTCTTTGTTATTCATGAGGCTTTATTTTCCATACATACCTCCATTATAAATGCAAGGGATGTATGAGAAAAGTTCCCGGGATGTATCCAGATATATCCCGGGAACTTTTCTCATACATCCCTTGCATTTATAACGAGCAATTCAATACAATTCAACGATATTTTGTTGTTTCTAGCTTATACACTGAATTGCGCTAGCATTAAGGAATTTGTTTTATTATTTTCTCCAAGGAATTCATTCACCTTGGCTTCAGCCAAACTTACTAAATATCCCTGTAATGATTTTGAACCTTTTCTCCGTCTTGGTACTCGCCCAAAATCTACCTAAAAAAAGCTACATCAATGAAAAGTATGAAATAAGACACTTAAATACCTCGAACGTCGGTATTTAACTCTCACTTATCGCTACTTACAATATCAGTTATTCTTGTGTTTTGGGATTGGTACCTATCGGGGGTAAAAATATAGTTGAGCCATGCCCACAGAACGATATTCTAGTACCAACAAGCAACTCCGTCACTCTTATATTGGATTATCTCCCCCCTCTATATTGGCCTCTCCCCCCTTCTATATGGGATTCTCTCCCCTTTCCCGGAATCAAACACTCGTTCAGAATTTCATACTTGCAAAACCTTGTAATTTAAAACAAAAACAGAGCTTGGGTTTCCTGTGAGCAAATATGACTGATTGTCACTCCTAAATTAACTATTTCCCTTCTGCACTGAGTAGTAGTGTAGTCAGAATGAGTCATTAAGGCTTCCATACAAGAAGTTTTCTGCATGCTTATAGTGAACTTGTTATTCTGGAAAATGTCAATAAACTATTGTAAATCGTCTGAGATCTCTGTGTGCTTTTTAAATATGAAATTATTCATTGATGTTCTGTAGTTTTCACTAGTTTGTAGACTGGATGTACAGCTATTTCAAGAAAGGTTGTCCCAGACGAACGGCAAACAACAAGCGACATGATTCCCAGACCGAAATGGCTTGTGGTTGTCCAGCTGTGCGAAACGGACACATCAAACAGTTTATTGAGAAAAGTGTCGTTCCTGAGAGCTCCCTGTGATATTCCATATATGGTCAATATATTCCATATTTGGAAAGCAGGACGGATCGTCAAATACTAGAACACGTTCAGGAAGTGTCGCGAGCCGGCAGAACTGAGAGAGGCGGATACAACGTAGGCTACAGGAAGTGCGATTAAAAAAATCGAGTTTCGATAGCGAAATTTGAAAAGGATGAGCGTGTGCCTCACTATAGCATCTAGTCAGGCCCAAATTTGAAAAATCCACTCGCAGGAGTTCATTAATATTCGTATTAAAGTTTGTGACCCAAAAACAAACGAGTTCACAAGACTCTGCTACAACAGCCACAATCATTTCGGTCTGGGAATCATATCAAACAACGAGTATCGATTTAGAGGTCTGGGACCTAGAAACCGCCATTTTGAATGTCCTGGCAGCTCTTCCAAATATGGAATATGTATTCTCCTAATATGGAAGAGGACGCGGGAAATTCAAAACGACACTTTTGCTTGCTATTTTATTGATATGGTCTTTGTCCGGGACAACCTTTTTATTAGTTACTGGAAACGAAAGATACCGAAACAGTGAGTAGGCGAAAAGGTCCTTCAAAAACAACAAACCTGTAAACCAATCATATGCAATCCTGCACCGACGATTTGGGGAATAATCGTTTAAATCCCCAAGAACGGCGAAATTCCACGATTTAGGGTGCTTTTCAATTACACGACTGAACCGATCGGTCTGATCGGCCAGTTCTCAAATAGAACGCGTCAGTTATATCCTACATCGCATACAATTAGGACGCGTTCAATTCACCTTGTTCCGAATAAGATTGATGGAATAATCACTGTTTCAGGCATATTTTGTACCGTAAGCCACAAATGCTTGCTGACAAGATATTCAGGATACATTTAGTATTCCAGTGGCTAACAAATCCCGATACAAGCGATTTGAATTGAGCAGTTTGTGTATTATTCTGGAAATCGTATACTGACAATCAAACGCAGCCCGAGAAACCACGATGGTAACATCTAAGACGACTGCATAAAACGATAGTCTCAAGAGTAACATTTGTTCCGGAGTAACATTTTGAATTTTATGACAGAATTCGTCAGCGTGTTTTCCGAAAGGCATAAAAATCCAAGTACCTGTGCCAATTTATTTTCTTTTTACTTGATAAATCCTTAAAAGTTGAATCCAAAGAGTTTTGAAGTGAAACCCAATAATTTTGTTGGGAAATTAAGCTTTATTTGTATTGCTGTTTTATGGCCGCCATATTGGTCGCATACAATAGCGGCCGCATACAAAAACGCATAAGATAGCAAACCACACTCGTGGTTGTGATCGGGCGGTAATACCTGTAAATTATTCAATCTGATTGGTTCCGAGAGCTGGCGGTGACATGTAGATCATTCAATCTGATTGGTTCCGAGAGCGGGCGGTGATGTATATTATTCAATCTGATTGGTTCCGAGAGCGGGCGGTGACATTTAAATCATTTAATCTGATTGGTTCCGAGAGCTGGCGGTGACATGTAGATCATTCAATCTGATTGGTTCCGAGAGCGGGCGGTGATGTATATTATTCAATCTGATTGGTTCCGAGAGCGGGCGGTGACATTTAAATCATTTAATCTGATTGGTTCCGAGAGCGGGCGGTGACATCAAAATTGTATCAAAATTGTAATTTGAGCTCTTTGAGAACTCAAGAGTTCGAATTTACCCAGAATTGCACAACAAAACCGTACGTTAATCATATACTCGACAAATTTACTTGAATCTTCGGACAATCTTCGGAAATATCAGAAAAAACCGAAGCACCGTTAAAATAAGTAATGCTATAGCATATGAAATGTCAATGTTTAGTACTCTTCCCTTAATTGTTAAACGAGCCGCCATTTTGTTTAACACTCACCCGAGAAACCGCTGAACAAAAGTAATGGCGAACATGCCGTTTATTCGACCTGTTATGCCCGGCGTGTTACAGGGTTACACGTGTTTTTGCTGTAACCACAGCGCACCATAACCATTTTTTGGGGAACACTTCGAAGTTTTCGGAAAATCTTTGGAAAAAAATATTTTACCAAAACATGACTGTGAACAACTTTATGCACTTCGATTTCAATTTGGATCTTTTGTTTTCGATGTATATAGATGGTCAACTTCCTGATTTTGAGTGCAATTACAACCAAACTGCAATTTGGGATAAATTGCACTCCTCTCAGCCAATCAGAATCGAGAAATTGTGTTGCATTGAGTATATCGTTAAACGTGGAATTACCGAGTCGGGCATGTGATTTTCCTATAGAATTTTAATATGTACTGAGACTAGACCGAGGTGAATAAGTGTTTTAGTATCATTTCATAGAGTTAAAAAAATCAGAGAAACTTAAAACAAGACTAATCTACTTTTTTATTTATTTCTAGACGTCAGGTGCGTCATTGAACCTATATATATATAGGTTCTACTAGCACTCTCAATATGTATAGCCTTAGTTTCATTACTATGTTTTTCGGACTAGGGTAGAATAATCGAACACGTTTCCAGGCTTTTCCTTTCCGACAACGCACAACAGGCCCAAATAGGAGAGGATTCGAGGGGTTCCCCCCTGGAACGTCAAACCCCTTTTTGACTGTTTCTTTTCACTGGTCTGCCCGTATTAAACTACAGCGATACTGTTGAACATTCGACTTTTTTTTTTTTTTTTACAACAATTTGACACTTTTAATGCACCAAAACTGCGCCAGATTGCATCTCTGAGCATCTGACTTTCAAACATTTCCCGAGGGGGCAAGCTCCCGGATACCCTTTAAAATCTCATGCCCTGCGGCACTCATTTCGTATCATCAATATCCAAAAAACGAACCTATTACGGGCCTGCACCACTTATCAACGTACCATTAATGTACGTTGCATTCACAGCTTTCGAGTACGTAGTAACCTATTTATTTAGTACTGTTAATAGCAATACACATGTGCTAGGCGGCTCGCACTCTTGTATCACTGCGAACAATATTTTTTTATATAGTTCAGTAAAATTAGTTAAGTCACAGGAATTGAGTTGTCCCTGTAGTACTGAACTAGACGACTGGAGACTGTTTCTTGTTGAAAACAATACCCACTAATCCCGGCTGAGTAGTTTCGATGTCTGACCCCCTCCCCTCCAGGTTTTTTCCCGCAAAATCAATTGGCTACCTTGGTCGGAGTTATTCGGACTGAATTATTGTCGCTAATACCTCGAGTGGTATGAAAAAGGCAGCAATATTATAGTGCAAGACAGCTGTGGTTTATACTTGCTTGATGAACGCAGTTTTTATTTAATTTGCGGCTTGAAAGTTCAGGTGATTTTCTTCCCACCGGGGAGATTTTTACATGATTTTTAGAAAAATAACTGACAAGACACAACCTGAGGAATTCGTTTAAACACGTTTCCTCGTGACCAGATATTTAAAAGTCTGAAACTTCACTTATCAACCCACAGCTCTTACCCTCGTCTTACCAGTGAAGGACCGTATTCCGGAATACACCGAATCAGGGGCGTAGGGAGGTCCTGAAAATTGGTTTTTTTTTTTTGGGGGGGGGGGGGCAAAATGATGCCGAATACAGGGACATTTTCATTCTAGAGGGGGTCATTCAGGAACATTTTCATTCTAGGGGAAACAAAATGATGAATTCTGGAATATTTTCTTTCTGTGGGGCAAAATGATGAATTCAGGGACATTTTCATTGATGTGCAGAGAGAGAGAGAGAGGGGGGGGTTAGGTTGATCACAAATCGCCAGATATCGGGATTTTTCAGCCACTGGAATCAATAAATGTATTCTGAATATCATATGTCAGCAAGCGTTTGCAGCTTAAAGTGCAAAATGTGATTATTCCATCATTTGCATTCTTATTCTGGAATAAGGTCAATCGAACGTGCCCTTATTTAGATTCGGTGCATGTTTCCCGGCCGGTCGAGGTCTGTCCTAATGGCGATGGTACTGTGTGAATAATTACAAAGTGATAATAGAATGATATCGACACTTGGAATAAATGATGTGATGAAATACTCAATTTTTCCAGTCAGATGACAGACATTACAGATGAAAGGTAAAAAGGTATTCATGAGAAGAAAGACGAAGAATAAGAAGCTTTTCTCAGCTACTTGTGGCGTTCTAATTATTAATTCACATTATATTGCATTCTTGTTATCACTTAATATCAGGTGACTGGATACAAGTTAAGGACCTCTTCTGCTAAAAATGACTAAAAAACTTGCTGACTAGCTGTGTTTGCCATGTCCAATATGTTTAAGTACTGATTGACAATGCCCACCTATCATTCAGA